>JANZLQ010000025.1:27293695-27306475 GCA_026212715.1 Elanus axillaris
CCCCCTTTTTTTTTTTCTTTTAAAGAGTGATAACCATAAAGGTTTTCCAGTCTCATGAAGCCCCTCAGTTCTGTCATATATACAGCCAATTCACTGTGAGAAGATCTGTGAAATAAAAACTTCTCTCCCCCAAACATGGCTGGTAAATTCTCATGTAAGAATGACTATTAGAAGAGCTGTCCCGAGAATTTTGTTTCTTGTGTACAGTTCAGTAATTTCCACGTCTGAAGTCTGTTTTTCTTGTTTACAGCCACGGAACCAAAAGAGGTATGGGAGAGTTAGCCCATTTCTATTCTTGGCTTGTGCTTCAAATAGTATTATTAAACTCAGCTTCAGCTGTATGCTATTCTGGCTGGTCTAATCAAATGGAATGCTTAGCGAAGCTCCGAGCACAGCATCTGATTTTCATGGTAAGTTAGTCCAAGAGGTCCCAATTCAATTTGCAGATTTTGGGTTGAACTGGCAGATAGATGGTACTGGGGAGGAGAGACAAGCAAACCCAGACAACCTCTCTTGCCATCACAAGTAAAAGCCCTATACAACTCTACACCTGCAGAAGTGGAATAAAGCTAATTTTAAAGTCCCTGAAGACCAGCTCTACCAAGGAAGCTTACACCGATATGTCGCCAGACAGTATGGAACAGAGCTACATTTTGTAAAAATCAAGAGAAAAATCTTCTCAAAAAGATCTAAGATAAACAAGAATTCATGAATGTCAAAAAAAAAAGTCCACCCCAACACAGTAACTGCCTAGTTTCCTACCACAAACTCCTCCTCACACACACAAACCAAACCCACGCACATGCAACTTGTTGCATCTTAACCTGATAAGGGTTAGCTCCTCATTGACCTGTACACAAAGCAGCATGGTAGCCAGGTACTTTGTTCAACACTTCGTGTAGCAAGACCATTAGTCACCAGCAGAACACAAGCTAGACTGATCCAAAAAATGACTAAGATACAAAGCTGTGGGTGGATCTTCTTTGAAAGACCACCACAGGTCTTTGAAAACTCCACTGCAAGAGGAAGAAAAGATGTTTAAAGACAAATGCCAAAACAAAACATTGAGACGTCTCAGCTGGTGAGTGGAGAGAAAAGCAGAGGATGGAAATCCAGTTTATTAGGACAAGCTCTTTCCTGATGCAGGACTGATATGGCTTCCAAAGTCAGCCAAAGCCAGGAACCTTAGTAAATAGGAAGCTTTTTTTGGTGTATTTGTATACTTAGATGAAGACAGGACAAAGGCAGCAGTAGCTGCATTAGGATAAAGAAACCAGATCCTACAAATGCCATGAAGATTTAGAAGGGTGAGCTGGAGTTCAAGACTTTTTAAAAAATAAGGTCAAATATTATGCTTCTGCAACCATAACTACCCAACCTGCTACAACCCTCAAGAGTGGACTCAGCCATGTGACGTGTCCACATCTCACAAAAAAAAAAAAAAAAAAAAAAAAAGAGATATGCAGGTATTCAGCACATTTGACAGGTGTCAGAAAGAGAGGTTAGGTGGGGTGTGACGATGACAACACTGTCTGACCCCACATCCTGCAAAAGAGGGTGCAACTCCAGATACAGAAGCCTTGCTCTGGACACCCACGTTCAGCAAACATCCTGAACCTGTATGCTTACCTCATCAGTTTGCCCTTGCTAGCTATTGCAAGCTTCTTTCCCACTCACTCTTCCTCCCACCACATTAAGTTCCCCCCAGCTTCCACTTCTCACCCTCTCAGATTTCTCCATCATACAACTCCCATGTCACTTCTTTGAGAGACAAAAGGTTAGTCCAGAAATTCAAGATCTTCCCAGTGGTTCTGAAACCGCTGTGACACAGGCCTGCTCAAACAGCTCCGAGATAGAAGGGGAAATCCTAAGCCTACACTGAGCTGCCATATCCTATCCGAGATAAAACCTGCTTTTAATAAAAACCATAGGGGCAGTCCAAGCACTTTGCAAAAAGTAGATGTTTGGAGGACCAAAAGCCCCAGAGCTCCCAAATTCTGCAGGCCGGCAGCCAAGCCATTCAAAAGAACACATTTGGGATTCCACAAGTGTCTTTAGCTTAGAGCTCTGAAGGCTCTAGCTTCATTTAGAATAAATACAGCAGATAAGAGATGCTTCAGGTGGGGTGGGGAGAGGAAACAAAGGATTTAAGGACAGTAATCGTGACAGTAGCCAATCTTACCCTGCGGCACTCTGTCCTGCAGTTCCCACCTTAGACTCTAGCTCACTTTTCTTGCTCTTCAGAGAAAAAGCTCTGTATTTAAAAATTTAGGTTATTTAAATAAAAAGTGCTTTAAAAAAAAAAAGGGGGAAGAGAACATGCATGTGCAAGAACAGATGCTATGCTACACTACCAACTCAAAATACAGCAATTCTTCAAAAACCTCAAAGTGTCACAGGCAGTCCAGCACAAGGCATTTTTAAGTGCAAGATCAGGCAGGGTCTATTGAAATGCAGACCGCTTTCCTTGGCAAAGATTTTTAAGCCTTCCAAGGGGAAGTTTCCATCAGTAAAGTAGTTCAGGATCACAGATACTGTGAGGAGACTGGAGTCACAGAGGAGTATTACTCAGGCAGTACAATCCAAGAATTCTCATTGCTAAGAATTAAGAACATTTTCCCGTCCTCAAATATAATACATGCCTTCCCCACATGTTGTTTACCTTGGATCTCTCAAAGGGATCCAGGAACAGAATTTGCTGCTAATCAAGGTCCAGTTCTAGCTCAGTTCTGTCCAATTCCTGTGTCCTGGGCCTGTGCCAGCATCTTGGATATCTTTGCAGTGCCAGGCAATGCTTCGGTTGTGCTATTAGCCCCTCCTCCCAGGGGAGAGGAGTCAGTTTTCAACAACTTACCACCACAGATTCATAGCAGCATTTGTTATTAACACTGAATTTGGCAAAGGGTAAGAACACCCCACTTTCCATAACGCATTTCTCACACAGCGGAGCCGAGCCTGGAAATCCTGTTTAGCATATACAGAATGGTATGTCTCGACTATACTGGGTTTCTGAGCTTTTAATGAGGGCAAATTGAATTTATGTCGCCAATCTAGATTGCAGAGATGCGTTTCAGTCTTTCCACATGATCAACAATCAAAGGGAGAAACCTCTGCTGTCTATATGGACCCGTGCTGCAAAGACTGACTTACCACAGACAGGCAAATACGGTTCTGAAGTCCTGACAGCAGGCCACAGGGAAAACAGCACTGGAGAGAAAGTCTTAACAGCCTGGAGTTATCTACACAGGTAGGATCCATCGCCTCTCACTGCTGAAGGAAGAGAGGGAGGAGGAAGGTGGGAAGAGCAATGCACAGGGAAGTATCTTTATCCAAGGGAGATCAATTGCAGAACAAGGCGGCAGGCTAGAGATCCAGCTCTCTTTCCACCTCCACATGCCCTCTCCCCTCAAATGCAGCTGCCGCCACTTAACAGGATAAAAGGCGAATTGTTCAGCTTGCTGCTTTCACATCTAGGAGGGTAGTCTTTGCCAGGGAAAGGGTTGTCAGTTTTTCAGATGGACAAAGCAACAACAAACACACCCCCCATACACTGCCCTTTTTTGCGTATCTGAAAAGGGAAAAAGGAGAACAAAAAAAGAAAAAAGGTCTCTGTAAACATTTTAAGAGGAGACATTTTGGATAATTTTTTTTTCTTAAGGGGTAAAATAACCCTTCCCTAGCCCCACCCTAAAAGCTCTGGTTTTGGGGAGCACTGAAAACGGAGATTCAGAACTGCGCACTCCGGTCTCGGAAGAAGCCCTCAGCCACTTGTGCTTCTCTGAAAGTGACGGTAATGGAGTTTGCCGTGATGTCTGTCACTGTCACTTCGCTGGGGGGCACAGTGGGAATCCAAGGGAGACTGCCATCCACATCTGCTGCAGAAGGAGAGGCAGATAAGAGTGTATTAGTGAGAGAGAGAGGGTGAGGGAGAAGGAAGGAGGAAGAAGAGAGGGAAGGGAAGGATGGAAAGGGGCTTCCTTTCTGACAAACGGTGGATGAAATCAGCCTGTACTGAGTCTGCACGTACAAGGCAAGAAAGAGCATGGGCAAGCCCTCCCCTTAGAGGCTAGGGGAAAATGGAGGATCACTGCAGGATATAATGGGAAAAGGAAAGAGTAGCAAAAGTGTCCAGACACTCACCAGCATCGCAGCAGCCTACACAGAGGTCAAAAGACCCTGTAACACTACCCAGCTCATTAAACCATCCTCAATTCCCTGATACTTCTCACCCCATCTCAGCCCCTAATTTGGCTCTGTGTCAGCCAAGCACACTCATCCAGGTGTGAGCTCACCTGCTTGTAAATGCCCTACCCTGCTGAAAAGTCAAAAATCATAAACCCTTACACATGCTCTTCAGCTACTCCTACAGGAACTAAAGGGATCCAAAATGGAGGGTCTTCCTTGTACTGCACCTGCAATGCAGCCTGGGTGCAATTCTCTCAAAAATCCATTAATACTGCTTCATGGAGAGGCTGCTCTCCCTTTCTCGTATCCTTCCTTTGCTCCCAGATAGCATCATACAAGAAACCCAAGCATCCCTGCACTGCAAGAATAATTACTGGTCCCTCTGCCGCCCAAAGCTTCACTTCCTCACAATGCCCAGAGACAGCCACAAAAACAGAGAGAGGAAGGAAAACACACCCTCTCCGTGTCACTGTACCTGTACCTTGCTGTCCCAACCTGGGCAAGGAACAAGGGCTCTGTAAGAGTGTATTTCCTGGCCTCTCTCAAACAGCTGGGGTACCTACTTTCACCTCAAAGAGTCCAATCCCCCCCTAACAATAACTGGAATTCCATGCAGGCCATGTGTCAAGGGGAGAACAAAACCAGTTTTACATTTCTGTAGCACCGTTCACTCTTCTCATCCCCAAGTGCTTTAGAGCCCAGCACTTACAGGGGAGAACAGCCCCACACATTTGCCCATTGCCAGGACACAACACTGCATTCCTCTGTGCTACCCCCAGTGCTGCTTCCCTGGATTGTGGGCACTGTTCAAGTCTCTCTCAGAAAGGGGGGATAGCGTTGATTCCCAGAAAACAGCCCTCTCCCCAAAATCTGGCCTGGCTAACAGCTACTCCTAGCAAGGAGTAACAGGATTCCCTTAGCTGCTACAAGCAGCACAAGCCCCGGTTTTCTACTCCCCAGGAAAGCTACGCCTTCAGAAGCTCTAATAATGCAGGGATAGTTTCCCTGGTAACTCAGAGCAACACACACATCCCACAGCCCTCCTGCACAAGATGCTGGTATCCCTCCCCAAAATGCCAAATATGCTTGGACGTCTCCCGTGCCTACACTCGTTCGTGCTGCCTACTCAGCGGGATCAGGCAGGAGTTACCATCCTCACTTCATCTCTCTCATCCCCCTCTCACATAACCCTACAGCAAGAGACTTTAGAGGGTGTGGGGTGTGGAGAGGAAAGGGAAGGAGGGGGCAGAGGAATGCACTATAGGATCCTAGTGGCATTCCTGTACGCTCCTTGGAGCAGCACTGAGAGGAGTGCTGGTGTCCAAGCTTGTCCACTGCCAGCCAAACTCCTTTTAGCAGAGCAGCAGGCTGAACACGTGTGGATACGTGGACAGAGGCAGAGTTCATCACTGTCACACCTGCATGTCACCTCTGCTGGGAGGAAAATGTAAGAGGGGAGTAGCTTGCAGTATCTTCCACATGGTTTCTAACACCGGGAGGGGCGTCACTGGTAAGACTACAGAGGGGCAACAGCACCAAAAAAGCAGATTAATCTGTGCTATTCATCCAAACAAGAAAGGAACTTGCAGACAAGAGGACCACAATGTGAGCCGGTGAGAGCTGCTCTGAGGACCTGACCTAAATCACAATCCCAGGACGAGGCAAGCAAGGAGGAAGCATGCCCAGCATCCTTCGCATGCCCCAGAACTTCACAGCCCAAGGGGTGTCTGGCCTTACCTTCTTTGCTGGCGTGCTGCATGGCTTCCCAGTCCTCGGGGCCCTGCCTGCCCTCTAGGCCCACTGCATCATTCAGGAAGAACTCATGCCTGCAGTTTCGGCTCTCCAGGCTCGCCATGCGGGGGAACTTCTTCCTTGACAGTCGCAGGTACTTCTGGTTTTTGCGTTGCTTCCGGAGAGAGAATGGCAGGACTGTTCCCCCAGTCTTCTCCGAGAACTCTGCCTGCCCTGGCTTGGCCCCTGGCAGGCTACTGTCTCCTCCTCCAAACCTCCGCGCAAGAGAGAAACAGAGCTTCTCCTTTCCCTTGTGGGCACTCCTCAAATCCATGCCATACAGCCGCTGCCAAGATATCGATGCAGCAAGGGTCAGAGCAGAAATCTGGTAACACAGTCAGGGCTCCCACCTTGGAGCCAGGAAACTACTCTTTGTCCAGTCCCTGAACATCTACGTGAGCTAGGGTAAGTTCTGCAGCTTCTACAACGGTTTCTCTCACCTCTTCAAGTGCCATCTAAGCTCTTCCTAATATGTGCTTCCTAGGATTGGCTGCTTTGCTTGGCAACAGTCAAAGCGTGCTGGAACTCTGCTTCCAACCAGTGGCTACCTTTAACATGAGGGGAAAGTCCAAGCCCAACACGAAACTGAAGGAGCACGCAAACCAGGTAACTTGCAACCACCCAAGCCCAAAGTTTATAAAAACCTAGTGCAGAGAGCAAGAGCTGTTATTGGTTTGGGGTTTTTTTTTGTTTGTTTTGGTTTGCTTTTTTTAAATACAAGTTAGCTGGCTCTTCAGCTAACAGGTTAAAACTATCTGCCTACCCACTGATTTCATGTTGTTGCGTTAGCTTGTTACCTCCAATTTTGTCCGTGCACCAGTAAACGGACAATTTCCACCTTCCTGTGAGCAGAGGAGCAGCACAACAGCTAAGGAGTTAGAAATACACAGAAGAGCAAGAGGCTACCTGCAGTAGGAGGCGCTTTGGCTTGGGGCCTCTTTTCCTGTACCCTGATGCACGGTCTCTCTCTTCCCTGTGAAAGAGGAACACAAATCAAACCAAGTACTAAGTACCACAGCACAAAACCTAGTCAGGACTTCTACCTCTTGCAGCACAGCTCCCTCATTTCCTTCACTAAAACCCAATGGTGACCAGTGTGGGCTTGGAAAGCGTCCCAGAATCGCATCTTGTGGGAGTGAAAGCCTTGCAATAAGGGAATTTCTCTGACTCAGCTGACCAAGGATGGGTTAGAGAAACTTATCACCTTGCATCACTCCAGTCCAGCCCTAGAACCTGATTAAAACCTGAGACTGATTACTCTTTGGCTCAATGCTTCTTGTTCTTGGCCTCATTTCCTGAACAGTGTTAAGCTGCTTTAACCCTGTCTTGTCTGCCTCGGCCAACACCAGGGTACAGAGATCAAGCAGGATTCATTGGTATAGATCTCATCTTTGACTGAAGTAAGGACAACAGGGACACTTTATGCACACCATGAAATTAAGACACTATTTCCTTTTCCCGTGTCCAGGGAGAGAAAGAACAGGCGCCCTTACTTTTCTTCATAAGCCACTACCAGGCGAGGGTCCAAGATATGATCCTCTGGCTCCCATGTGCTGTATCTGAAGAAAAACATAAGGAATATAAAGTAAACAATACTTTAACGAAACATTCTCTCTGCAGGCTTGCTACCAGTGTGCTGCGGCCCTGGATACTCTCTCCACAAGGGTCAGTGGGGCCTGCCACAACAATTGCGAGAGCTCTGAGGAATCCCAGCCATTCCCTCCCCGACTTCCCACAGACACCACGTCCCCTTCCCAAAACAGTCAGGGCCAAGCATCAAGCAGCTCTCTGCAGGAGAACAGGGAAGACTTTCCTCCCCAGGGCCCCCTCCACACTGTTCGCAAAGCCTGTGCAGACACTCACAAATGGATTTTAAGTCAATGCCTGAACAGGTCTCATCTGCAGCACTTCCTCAAATCCAACAAACCCCATGGAACAATGAGATGTGATCCGATACAGCTTTCTGAAAAATAGGTCTCTCTTAATTTAGAGTGCTCAAAGAGTAAGTATGCTTTCTCACCTGCATTATTAATTACCTCTAATCACTGGAGCCAAAGTATTCAGTTAAGAAGAGTTTAATTTTTCTCCACTGATGCCATTCAACTAAACATGTTTAGACCTGGGCCCTGAGGCAAGTTGATGGCAACTTACCAACTGTTCCTCCTCTTGCTCGACTCCCCCTGCAGGTTATTTCCATTTAGCAGAGGTCATCAGTGATTCTGTGCCAGCGCAGGAGGAACCCATCTGCATTGTGGTCACGGCTACCAAAACTACCCAAAATAAGCTTGGTCCTCTGAAAGTAGCCTGTGAACAGCGTCACTCACTGCCCCATCTCCCTCCTCAACTGTCAGACAACTGTGACAGGGGTCAGGGGCTCTGGAAAGGACTGAACCTACCCAGCAGGCAATGCCAGAACCAGTTCCCAAAGGGCAGAGCTGCACTTAATACCAGGGAGAAGCAGCCAAAACCTCCCACTGTGGAAGGTGAAAGGATCACAAGGTGGTCCCTGTGGCATGTTTGTTTCTAAGGGATCATGTTTGCCCAGGAAAGGTAGGTGGCATGTCTCTACCATACAAACTCAAAGGCAAGAAAGCAAGGCTGAAACCCCACATGCCTCAGAGCATTAATTTTCCTGGAATGAGAGCTCCAGGGCCTGGGGCAGTACACCTCCCAACCCCTGGGGAGGAAGGCCAGAGAGAAGCCACATGCAGGTGGGCAAGTGCTGTGCATTTGTATCAGTGCCTTTAAACAGGAGGCAAGCCTTTTAGGATGTTTACATTTCTGGATGAAGCACAGGCTGCACATGAGGGCATGTGATACATGCATATATGTACACAGGGGAGGTGGTTTGGAAATGCTTTTCCCTTTCATCTGTCCATTAGATAGAAGAAAGGTACTGAAATACAGGAGCATTCCGGGAGAATGGGTCTAGAAATGAAAGTACAATTCTTTTTATGAAAGGGAGAAACAAAAATATGAAATCCAGATATCCCAAGGCGCACTGTACATCAGAGAGTTAAGAACAGACATGTCTTCATAACCAGCTGATCCCTCCCTCCCTCCTTTGCTCAAGCCTCCTGCAGCAACCTGACTGTGAGCTGTCAAAGCCAAGATGCTGTTTGAACACAGGAAGGTTTCCTCCCAGCTGCAGGGATTCTGGCACTCATTCTACAAATTTAAGAAAATAACACAAGAGGGGAAAAAAAGACATCAGATTGCTTTTCATGGGCAGGAGAAGAAAGGGGATTTGCTTTTAAAAAAAACTGGTGGGTGTTGCCTTTTTCTCTGCAGCTCAGTTTCTGGCTTCGCTGCAGTGGCAAAACACTGCATATAAAAAAAAAAAAAACATGGTTCAGTTTGCCACGCGTGCGCGCGCACTCGCACGCACACAGAGCTATATATATGGGTACACACAGCCCAGGCTGCAGCAGAATTGCAGAGAGCAGGCACTCTGGAAAACATAGATCATATGATCTTCCTTCCCCCTCCTTCTACTCCTCCTCTTCCCCCTCCCCTCTTAACTCCAACACAAGTTGTAAACAAGCTTGTAGCTAGAATCAGATTCTAACGCCTCCATTCCCTGACTACAGCAGTACTATCCAGAAATGTGAGGTGCAGGACATTAACAAGCACTTTTTATTAAAAAGAAAAAAGAGTTAAATATCAATTACGTGGGAAAGCAGCAAGCTACTGACCTATCCTTACTCCCTTCCATGAAGTCTCCAATGGGAACGATGGTATAACTGGTACAGAGATTACGAAGAGCAACGTGACAAGGTTGGGGAGCAGAACGAAGAGAAACATGAGGTGGGATGAGGAAGTGGAGTATGTTGGAAGATAAAGATACAAACAGCTTGTGGTGCTGCATGCCATCACAGGCATATGTATGTTTAGAAACAAAGAACAGAGACTGCTAGCAGGATGAAAGTGACTTCAATGCTCAAAAGCATGTTGGTTTTAAGCAACTCAAACCACTGAGTGAACAGTTAAAATGGAGGGGAGGGAAAAAGAAAAAAAAAAAAAAAGGAAAAAATCAGTGCTCTTCAGATTTAGAGTTTGGGGGAAGAGGGAGGTGTTCGGACACATCACAGCATCAAAAGAAGGGAACCTCTGTCATCCCCTTGCTCCCTAGGCAAAAGGCTGTGCTTTTAATTCCCAAAAGAGTTTCTAGCTCCCACAGAGTTCCAAGGCACAGGGCAAGGAAAGGCAGCAGTAAAAATAAGGGCTGCTCTGTCCAAGGAAACATTACGCCATGCCTCAGCCCACCTTCTTGGCAAGTGACTTTACAAGCAAAGGACCTTGATCTGTTTGTTGAAAGGAGAACGGGATAAACATCAGTATTCTGGCCAAAAGGGAATGGTGCCTCACAGACTACAAATGCATTTCCCAACCTCTACCAGTCATTAAATTAGGCTTGGCTACTTAGAAGGCTGAAGCAGTCCAAGAACTGACCCCCACTTATGGCAACTGGTGCTGAACAAGAGGACAAGGTTACACTTTGACAGCAGAACTTACAGTCAAGAACAAAGTCACCCTCTCCCACCACCACCAGAGAGGGGAAGCCGCTTATAATCACACATGTTTTATAAGTATAAGGATCAGGCATGAGGATTAGGCACGCAGGAACACATTTCAACTTCTTGGACACCAGGTACGATCTGTCAGGACCATCCCAGTGGGCCCTGCTTTGCAACCACAAGGATGAACCCGTAAAAGCAGACCCCTTTGCTTAGCAACACACAGTGCAACTGCATGTGTAACGTAATTGTACCCACGCACATTGTGTATGTATGTACACACACAGTTACAAACAGAAAAGCAAAGACAGGGCCCCATATGGGTTGGCCAGGAGGCTGTTCTACTAGATTGCTAGCTGACATAGTAATATTCTCCAGTTACCTAATCCTTTTGATCTCAAAGCATTTTACAAACAGTTTAGGCACAGAGCAATCGCTCTTCTTCAGAGACAGCAGCATTTTAGTAAGAGAAGTATCTGTAAACAGTGCACAGCAAAGCTGAAAAAATATATTTTTTTTCTTTCCCCTTTTTGCAACATAGCAACCAAAGCAAAAGCAGAAAAGGCACTCAAAATAGCAGAAGGTTTCAGACAAGGAAACGAAGGCATGGCGGTAATTTTCAAAGGACAAAGATCACCTGCATTTGGCTACAATCAACAAACCTGAAACACTGCCCCTTTCCGTTTCTGAATTGCAGAGGGGAAGTAGTAGGACAAGACGAGACCATCAACTTGTTTTCTATTTTAAAAGACTGCAGAGAGCTCTAAAAATAAAGTGGGGTCCTCTTGGTGCTGACTCAGAAAAGCAGGAGCCATTCCAATTTCAAAAGAATCAGGGTTCCCTGTTGAGCTCATAATGAATATAAAAACATTTGTCTCTAGAAAGCATCTCAATGGAGTATTTCAGTGGTGGCAAAAGCCAGTCAGAATACACCAGCACACAGTTTGTATCCCTCAGCTACCAGTCTGGAAATAGGTTTGGTTTTGGTTTGTGGCTCTTCGGTTTTTTTTGTTCTTGTTGGAATGAGGCACAAGAGGTTACCCATTAAGAATGAGATGCTCAGTTGCAGAGATACAGTGTAAGTAAGCTATTACTGAATATTAAAGGAAAAGAGTATAAGACAAGTAAAACACAACTTACTTCGGGGGCCATCCTTTCCACTTCACCAGGTATTCTACTTTACCCTAAGGGCGGAAAAAGGAAACAGGTGAACTCCGCAACCAAATATGGGCTACAGCAAGAGATGCAACCAATCAACAGGACTAAACTCTGCAACTGAAAAGCTCATTTGCCATCACTTTAGTTTCAAAACAAAGCCACTTCCTCATTCAACTACACTTGCTATACCTTTTCCCCCGGAAAGTGGGCACACAGGGGTATTTAAGTGTGCTTGAACTACCATCAGCTTGGGATCGTACCTTTGCAGAAGCCATGCAGGCAGAACCCCAAAAGGCAACCGGAGAGCAAGACTGCAACCATCCCCACATTTACAGGCTATCCTACAAAAAGTCAGCAAGGATAAACGCGAGAGGGAGATGTATGCCAGGAGCAAGTGTCAGAGGAATTTTTTTTGAAGCAGAAAGTAGAAATACAGTATTTCACAACCTATGAAGCATCTCTTGGGCACGTTCCCCTCCAGTTGCTACACGCTTTACTCAAACACTGTTCCATCCATCACAGTCACTCAACCTTTCAACCCAAGCAAACAGCAGTTCGCAGCTGAAGTTCAGAGTTATCCACTCATTTGTTCACTCCAAGTACAAGATTTTAAAAGGAAAAAAAAAAGAAAAAAAGTGAAGTGATTGCAATCCACGTTCAAGGACTCCATGAGCAATGTGCACAACTATTAGTCTTTAATATTATACTGAGGGGCTTGTTAAGCACTTCCCAAAGCACGGCAGAGGCCTTCGTGCATGGTGGACGGCCACCCCTCAAAGTGCCACTATTGCAGCTGCAGACACCTGTACATGGCAATGTAGCAAGCAAAACATTGGGGTGCTTCAGCCAGAGAAGGAGTTTCATTTTCCTCATGGGGGGCTCATCAGCTTCCCAATGTTCGGAAAACGCCGCCCTATAAGGAACTTTCCACCAGAGGATCTCTACATGCTGGGGGGTCAATCCTCACAGCACCCTGTGGAGACGGAGAGCGTTTTCACAGCTGGGGAAACTGAGTCACAAAACTGGCCACCAAATCCTTCCAAACCCTCTCCTGATTCGGGCTGTCCGTTGTTGTCCGGGCTGGGGGTGTTGTCACCAGCGCTGACTTCACAGAAACCGACCCCCCCCC
>JANZLQ010000025.1:27307353-27346116 GCA_026212715.1 Elanus axillaris
CCTCACCTCAGCCGGCCGCTTCCCCCACCCCCCACCCCCAAAAGTCCGGGAGCCGGGCTCCCGCTAGCACCCCGTTTTCCTCACGGAAAGGGCCGTCGGTTTCTAAAACCCCGGGGGGAGGGCCGTGAGGAGCCGCTGCCCGCCGCCGGTACGCGGTGGTGTTTACGGGTGTTTTCCACAGGAATGGCTCTCGGCCATCGCGGGCGGCCGGTGGGAAAACACCAGGTGACAAAGTGTTGAGGCAGTGTGAGGGGCAGGCGGCACGGACCGGTGCAGAAGAAATCCGGCGTGGGTCCTCTGTCCAGGCACCCGCTTCGAGTGCCTCACGGTGAAGCGCTGAGGGACGTTATGGACAGAGCCCACATGTAGCTATTGGACATCTTGGAACAGGCAGGACACCAGGCCACCTCTTCAAGGTGGCCAAGGATTTCTTGGGTAAAGCACAAGAAAATAGGAACATGGTAAGCAGGCATTCAGCACCACCGTGTCCAGGCTCCTTTGTGCACCAGTCCGATATGCAGAAACGTGCTTTTGCTTCCCAACCGCTGCATTAAACAACAGATTATTTTTTTAAAGTCTCCTAGGACGTTTTGTCATCAGAGCAGGGACTTGATTTCTACATGTGTAGCTACCTTTCCTCCCACAAGTGTGCTCAGCTGCTCCTCCACTGTGGATGCGTGTCGCTGGATGTTGTTTGCATGCAAAGTTTGAGGCGGATTGAACCTTTACTGTACAAATGGCAAATATTATACAAAAGGAATTCTACAGTGAGAGCGAGTTAATGTTAGTCATTTAGTTTGAAAGCATTCATTTTCACACGACATACCCAATCTGTACCTGTGGATGCAGTAACTGTTGGGGTGCTTATTCTTGCTGCTGCCATTCAAGAACTCAAAGTTCAGTCGTGTATTGTGACCGTTGGGCTAACCATTAAGCAGACCTTGCAGTTTATAACATAGTTTTGGTTCTGTAACAGCACAGCCATTGGAATATTCAAGGTTTTTGTACTGTATTGTAAAATAATAGTAAAAAGCTTTGATCCTTTTTATCCTTCCTTTCTCATATTATGCTTCTGTGTTTTAGAGGGAATAGAGAAAAATATTTAGGATAAAATTCACCTTGTTTCTCAAAATTAAGACCTTCAGAAAAAGCAGAGACAAAAGAACAGAACATTTCTCTGAATTGCAACGACCTGTTTGTAATCCCTTTCCTTGCACTTGAATCCAATTACTGTGGTGCCAAACTGGAAAATGGAAGAAACTGTGCTCCAGTGACCACCTGAGGATAAAATAAAAGAAAGAAATCCCATAGTCACAACAAACTTGCCGAGGAATCCATTATTGATAAACTGTTGTGCTTCTTAGTATAGGATATTCACAACTTGTTATTTAATGTGTGTCTTTTTAAGGTCAAGTATATATATATATATATTTAAAAATTAAAGAAATTTTGTTAATGAATACTAAAAGAGTTCTCAAAACTAATCAACCTGCATTTTGATCTCAAGCTATAATACTCTTCTTATAAACAGAGGTATACTAGAACCCACATGCCCGATACTGCCGGTATAATTTCTGCACAGTTGTTCCCTTCTTTCTTTCTGCTTTTCCCTTTCCTCACACCAGCAACTGACCCACGTGAAGTTTAAGCAATGTTTGCATCAGTTACGTCACAGCTTTAGAAAAAGCACTCCTTCGCCTGGGAAGGATGAGTGATGAAGTCTGTCCACAAGATGACATCAGCATGCAGCAAAGTTCCAGGCAAATCCCACGACATAACAAAAATATGTTTTCCCTGTTTGCTGGGGCATTTTTCCGTGCAAGTCCTCCATCCTTCACGGGGGCTTTACTCTCACCTGCAGTTGTCCTGGCTGCGGTGAAACCTGTGTGAGCCAGGACTGCTGAGATGACAACGCTCCCCCGGTTCTTCCAGTGCGAGAACATGCTCCTTGTGCCTCATTTTACTTTTTGGAAATTGCTGCTAAGTGTCTCAGGGTAGTCCGGTCAGGTTTTTGCAGCTTTTGTGGGGGGCAGTTTTTCAACACTTTGGACAAATACGGTACTTTTAAAAGCTGTTACACCACAGTTACTTTTCAGTCTACTAATGGTTATAATGTCATTTGAGTAGGGCTTGGGTTTTTTTGCAGTGATAACCAAAAACTGAACCCTAAAGGTGAAGAGCAAGAGTGTCTCCCTTCCTCCCTCCCCATCTCGAGTTCTGAGTTACCATTAAGTGAATGTTCCTAAGCCATTTATAGGGACTAGAAATAATTAAGACAAACAATTTAAGCAATCAAGTTTTTCAGATCTTACAGCCTGGTTTAGCAGCACTTTAAAAGCCATTCTGTGATAAAAGACCTTTTCTAAAGTATATCAAGAGCTAGATTACAGAAATCTTTATTGGAGTTTTTCTTGTTATGACTAATTGTACAGTTGCACTAATATATAGCAGTGAACCCAATGTGCAGAAAACCAAAGCAGGTATTGAACCTTCCTTAGTACAAATTCAGAGCCCCAGATCCAGCAGCTTTTAATCAAAATTCCAATTAACTTCAAAGAGTTTTACTTGAGTAAAAATTGCAAGCAGAATCTAGTACAGAAAAATTACCATTTTAATTACTACTAGCCTGATTAAGCGATTCAGCTTCTAGTTCATACAAGCATTTACATTAACACTAAAAATTTATTAATGGTAATTTATATTCTACAAAGCCTAATCCTGCCAAAGATTTTTTAAATTTTTTTTTTCCAGAAGACTGCAGCAAAGATCAGCATCGCTTCAAAACAACCCAGCACACATCCCTGAAGAAATGCTACTTGGTGAAGCTTCAGGAAACAACCTTGCAGCAGAAGGAAGCCTCGGCAGCCTACGAGCGCAGTGCTACCACGACTCCCTAATGCCACGGGAGCTGGCAGCCATGAAGAGCTGTAGTGCCGATGCATTTTGCGATGTATCACTGACTCGATGGATGAACCGGCCTCTCTCCCTCTGCCATGCTGTAAGTTTAATTATCGGTAGATGGCACTCATCATGCTGCTCTGCAAGCGCAGGTCTGTTTTATACGCAGATCACGGTTTCGGTATGCAGACGGGTAACACATCACAGAAATAAAGGACAGTGAACGGGCACGGTCAGTGCTGCCCTGGCCCAGGAGAGCAGCCCACTCAGACCCCTGAGCTGGCTCAGCAAGCGGAGTGGGCTGAGGCGCAGGCAGGGCGTATCAGTGCAGTTAAGCCCAAAGGCATCAGAAAAACTACCCAGTTGGTATGCCAATGTCAATTACTACTTTTAATGTTAGTTTCTTAAAACCCATGGAAAGAATGCAGCTGCTCTCTTCTGCCAGTTGGCAGCTCCTCGGTTTACAAGGAGCCCTTCCGACAGCAGCTGGTGAACAATGTGTTTAAAGCCGCACTTTTGCTCTGCGTGCCTTACCTGGCTCTCATCCTCTCCCAGCACAGGGATTTCCCAAGAGTGGATGGATGGCCAGCAAACCACAACCCCAGCACAAAGTAGTGCTCTGCCTCTGGGGCTTAGACAACACACAAGGAAAGCAAATGTGCAAGTCTCCTTGCCTTGGCCAAAGGAGCTAGCCCTAGGGGACAGAAGAAAGGTCATCTGTGGCCCAAGCTTAGGTCCCTCTGAGAGCTCTGGTTGGGGTCTGCCATGAAGAAAAATACCTCCTGTGGGTCCAATGTCATTTCACTTCCCCACTGAGACCCTTTTTGCCCAGCATGGGCTTTCTCCACCCCTTACAAGGCATAGATGATCGTCATCTACTTCGGCCTTTCCACCTCTTTAGATCAGAGCAGCCAGCATTTCTCTTTTGTTGTGGCATGCTTCAGGCACAGGTCAGAGGCACCTGAGTACCATATAAATGGGCTGGTAAGCACTGAATCCCAGACTGTGATCCTCTAAACACCACACAGCTGGCACGTGTCCCTTTGTGTCACCTCAGCTTGGTGGTGGGCATCTCAGTTTTCCTCTGCACCTTGGCTCACACCCAGATGTGACTGGGAACCACCAGGTAGGTGTTTCTTCCCAGTCTTCCCAGAAGATGAGTGCAGAAGGCAGTAGCTACCATTTTTTCTTTGAAAATGCCGCTGGAAGCGGACTTGTTTTCCTACTTGTTAAACAATAGCTCAACAGTTATAGCACACACCCAGCAGTGCTGGTGGTCAAGGTCCAGTCCCTCCTCTGTCTTCAGGGCCATGAAATTCCATCTTCTGGGGGACTGCCCCAAACACCAGATTATTATCTGTCTCAGGAGCAAGGGGAGCATTCACCCACTGAAGTTACCTCGCTTGGTGCAAGACAAATTCAGAGTTTGCTGGGCGAGGGAAGAGGCAGCCGTGTGACACCTCTCAACTTCATGGTTATTTTCCTAGGCAAGAGGAGATCTGTGTCCCAATCCTGATCGCTGACTGTGTGTACATGTTATCCAGTGCCTGACTCATACCTAAACGGGTCCTGGTGAAGGTGCTGAAATGCCAATCTCCTCTTTCCAAGATAAACATTTAGCTAGAGGACGGTCTTCCTTCTCTCTGGGCCACTTTGACTGCTGAGTAATTCTGTGTCACAGCAAGAGTGAAGTACGCTGGTTTGGTACACAAAGTACGCAGTTCAGACAAATTCCTCTATGGGAAGCTGTAGTAGGATTTTCAGTGCTCTGAAGCCTAGACTTGCAAGTGTGGGTGGGCAAGGGAAAATAAGTGCTTTTGTGGTTTGTTTTTTTAAAAAATATTTTTGTGGTTTCAATGAAATTGCATTTTGTTGTTTCAATTAATTTGAGTTTTGTTGTTTTAGTGAAAGCCTGCCCATCTGTGGACATATGATATGTCTTTGAAAAGCCTTGGCTCCCACATGCTGTATAGAAACTTCTTCAGCTGTTCATTGCTTAAAACTTCCAAAGACTCCCACTCTCATCCATGATCTTCTTGCGGCACCTCCTGCCTGTAGAGCATCCAGCCCTAAAAATGTTTCCTTTCACAGAGGACCATTTGCATGTGAGGTGGTGTGTGTTCCCCTGTTCTTTCCACTGTGAAGGGCACAGAGTTGCAGTGCTCCCTTTCTTCATGTCTGAAGCCCCCTGAAAATCTTGAAAGACTTAAAAAAAACAGGTATGGGGCCAGAGAGTCTTTCGCGCTTAGCTGAAGGTTCAGCATCTGTGCAGGCCATGACACGATTAGCATTTGTGTTCAGATCTCCTGCTTTGGTGCCAGAAGCAGGCAACCGACCTTTGAGGCAGGACACATCTGGGTCATGCCCTTGGGATGCAGAGCTAGGAAGCCTTCATCCGTATTACAGATAGTTGCCACAGGCACTGAGCTTGTGCTTTGTGTGGAGCATTCGTTCTTCTCCTCATCAGTGATTTCCCATGTAAAAACCAGCCACCAGCTGGTTTCTTCTTCCTGAGGGAATGTCCTTTAGGCCCTTTAGAGCCATTCCTGATCCTCATGCCTGACCACTGTCCTCGCCAATCAAATGGAGCCCAACTTCTGCCTCCTAAAAAATGGGAGTTCATGGCTTTTCACTCGGGAGGGTCCTGCATGGGGAACAAGCCGGTGAGTCCCAGGAGGATGGTGCAGGTTGCAACACTCTGCACCATGTCACCTCTCGCCATGTCCCTTGGAAGCAGCATTTCCAGAATTGACACAGAGAAAGGAGTTACTGTAATTTGTTACTCAACTACTGTTGACTTGTCTTGTGTATTTGGGCTTGGCAAAAAGCTGTTCTGTGACTTGACTGCAGGACGGGATTAGTATTACCTGCTGCCTAATGGCTGGGTTGCAAGGATCAAATAAGTAATTTTTGAAGTACTGGGAGAGGGACAAAAGGCATCAGAGAGGAACGAAGTGCTCTAAGGAAGCCTTCGCCATCACCTTTGCCTGCTTTCCCTCCCTGCACGCAGCAGCAGGCATGTGGACTCTGAACGGTGCTCGTTCATTAGGTGGCACTGCAGGCCCAGGATTTCACGGGCAAGCGCAGTCTCCCGTGGGCTCCTCTGGGTCTGAGCCCTCATTGCCCTACTTGCCTTTTGGTTTTGTTTTTTTTTTTCCTGGGGAAACATGCTGTCCTGACAAATCCTGGAAGAACACAGAAGTGGTATTGCAAAAGCAAAGCCGCAGCAATTAAGACTTCCGAGACAGCCACCCGGGCCCGAAGTCTCCAGGAACTGCACAGGGGGGGCCTGGATCTGCTTGGGCTAACACCTGTGCAGAGGGCCTGCAATCCACCAAGGCAGCGCAAAGGACAGGGCTACGGGGCTGCTGCTTTCCCCTGGTCCTCTCAAAAACCTCGTCCTTTCTCCAACGACCTGTGGAGAGGCCTCAAAGGCTGCTAGCGACCGAGAGACACATGTTCTTTGAGGAGAGGGCACCATGCCACGGCTCCTGTGCCTCCTGTGGGGCCGGCAGCCATGGGGCCTCCTCTGCTTTTGAGCAGCAGATACCCAACACGCCTCAGGCCCTGTGCCTCTTCCACTGAAGCGTCCTGAGCTGAACTGGGGCAGGGAAGGTGCCCGTGTTCTCTTACAGCCCTCCCAGCCACCTTCTTCCTCACCTTGATTTCCTTGGCATTTCCTTGGTTAAATGTTTATACAAGTTTTCAAAGCCAGGGAGTGTGCGGGCAAGATCTGGGAGTGTTTCCCTTGAACAATTTGGTTTGAGGTGTTTTAACTCCTTCTCCCTGTGCTGATGGTTATTCCCAGCCTGGCACAGTCCTCGCAAAAGCCCGGCTCTACCAAGGCACGCCTGACGTGGCTGGCAACTGCCACGGCTATTCCCGTCCCAGCACCCTGCCAGAGCCAGGCCTGGGCTCCTCCATCCCAGCTGGCAACTTAGTCATTCTCCAGCTCCGGGTCAGTAACCTGCAGCCTACTCAGTGCCCCTCTGTCTGAAGCTGAAAGATAAATGCCCTTGAAATCTGAAGTAACCACAATAATTTTATTTTGAACAGGAAAATGGACTGTTTTTTCCCCTTATCTAATTGATTAGGAATGTCAAATATTCTTTTCTGTACACCGTGCATGCCTCTTATTTATGTAGGAAGCAGCTGGTCTAGGGATGGAGCCAAACACTTTTTTTAACTAGAAAAAATTAAGCTCTCTTTTGAGGCTGGGGTGTATGTGCGTGTCACTGTATTTCATCACGAGTTGACAGATAGAATCCATCTCTCTGCTTTTTCCTCTGCGTCCTGACATGTCTCTGGGAAACACTCGCCATGTCCCCGCTTCAAAGAAAACTGCAGGTGTCTGGGAGAACGGGGCTGAGGAGGGAGCACCGGCACACTGTCAGGCCAACGGGATGTTCCCAGCTCAGGAGCCACGTCTGGGTGCCTGAATGACATCAGAAAAAAAACCTTGGCTTTTGTCTGCGTAGATTTATGTCCACTTCTATTTCTGCACATTGCTGAGCAGTACTAGATGCAGCAGTTACTATCTAGAGGATGATATTAGCTTTGCGTCCGCGTGACTCTCTAAGTAATTCTTTTCTGTAATGGGCTTAAAATGGAGCATATGTTCCCATTTTTCTCAGTAGGCAGTTACGCTTCCCATCTGAAATTATACAGCCTTAAACTGCATTTCAGAAAGTTTTCTTAGGAAGAGCCTGAAATTGCAGCATAGTTAGATACGTTGCTGAGGAAATTTGTTCATTCAGCCTGATTGACGGATAGAGCACCGTCTACTTGCAATCCTAACAGAAAGGTGGTTCTTGATACAATTTGGTCAAATGGGTAGCTGACCCCCCCTAAAAGATGTAGGACTCTGTAGAATCACTAGTCATCATAACACTTAGAAGTCCATGCAAAGTTGCCAATCAATAGAACTACATAAATAACTTAAACATGAGGAAAAATAGACAATCAACTTTATAGATGTCACTGTAAAGCTGTTGCTATAGATCTGCCTCATCCCAAAGCAGCCTGCGGCAGCTCCGCATGACCACGGCCAGTGGTTTTGGGAGTGGGTAGTTCGTGCAAAAGAAATGGTAATGGAAACGCTAAGAAAGGCCACATATTGCATGAGGAACAGAAAAAGGTACCTGCAGCAACACTTCTGTTCACAGAAGGTGAGAGCAGCGATGGGCCATACATTGGTGGATCGTTGAACTAGCAATCTTTCATTCAAGGTAGGGTTGGCATCATCTGCAGGAGTTTTAGACCTCAGTGGAGAGAGCTGGGAGATACCAAATAAATGGAGTCTTACGTCTCCTTTAAAAAATGTTCACATGACTTTTCATCACTCAGCCGTGGCTGATGTCACCACCATCACTTCCCACTTCCTGTGATACAGATCAGTCAGCTCAGAGGGTTTTCATCACACATCCCAGCTGTGTACCTGCCTCCGTAACCAAAATGCGATCTTGCTGGACTTTGACATTGTAGTTAGGAGAGCGGCCACAAATGGGGTGCAAGTGGGGGAGAAAATAGACCTAGAGATGGACTCCCCAGTCAGAAGAGCACATATTCCCTGCGAAAGGTTGCTATGGGAAGTGATGGCTCTGATAGTCACCTTGAAAATACCTCAGTCTGGTGAGCTGGCATGACACTGAAGCAGCTCTCAACAGGCTCACACATGAGGTGTCCCACGACCAGCCAAGCCCACCACTTATCTACACAGGCCTCCAAGCTTGAGTCCTGAAGACAATTAAAAACGGTTTGAAGAGCACGTTCATGAGCATGTTCACAGCAATATTGAGACAACCTGACGTGAACATTCCCCTTTCTTTACCCTAGTTGTGTGGTGTTCCCACGAGCCATTTCAGAGCTGATCTTGTGGTTGTCATTAGGGCTACAGCCAGAACGACACTCTGTGCCTCAAAGCTGAATATTTAGCAGTAACTGAGCTGCTGAATGCTGCTCGATGAGGTCATAGAGATGAGGGAGCTGAAAAGGTTTGACTTCACCTGGTCTGGAAGGAAACTCTGGGATTTGTTTAATCAGCTAGCCAAACAACCTCCAGCACCTGCTCCTTTAGCAGAGGAGGCCAAGCAACAAACATTTTGTGGGAGAAAAGTTTCCACTTTTTTTTCCACAAAAGTTTCCAGGGAGGGAGACCTGCCGGCAGCGATGCTCTCCGTCACCGAGACCTGCTCATAAGGGCTGACCTGGACAGAGAGACAAATACGGTCACCCCGGTTGCTCCCACCAGGCATGAGGACACATATACACAGTAAATTGGGCTAAATGTTTGCGTTTGACTATACCAGGTTTTTACTTGTGTTATCAGGAGCTGGTGAATTGCCAAAGGCTTGGCGGCTGATAATAACAAGTGCCGTGCCAGATCCAGGGAAAACCTCACGCTCAGAAGCAAGTTGCTAGCCCCAGCAACTCTTTCCTACATGTTTCAAGGTCCCCGAGGGACATATTCTTTGACAACGCTGTTGGAGGACGAGGCATGCTCTGCACGTTGAGCAAGCTGGATTTTGCTGAGGCAGTGGTTCCCATGATCAAATTTTAGCACTAACTGTAGTCATTAAATAAATCAAGACAGGAGCTGTGTTCCTGGACCTGCTGCTGCTTGTCATACACTGGCACATTGTTCTCCTGAGGTGGGATTCACTGTGCTTGGTGTTTGCCAGATAAAAATTAAGCACCTTAAGTTGAGTTGACCGAAAATGAACCAGTCAAACGGTAGCAGCCCTTGTCTCCTTCTCTAGACAAAGGAGAGTGTTGAGCACTGCCACAGCGTGATTCATGCCAACCTTCAAAAAATTAAGCCAGGGAATTGACTTGCTTTCTGGACATGCCCATCGTGCTCTGTTGACTATCGAGGGAGCCGAGACAGCTGGCTGAGACTTCACAGCCAATGTTTAGATGTCTGCTGTGAGGGGAATCCCACCGTTGGCCGAGAAGGTGAGCTTTCTGCCCCAGTGAGTGACCACCACACATGGATGGGTTTGGGTATGCGTGGAGGGCACAGCAAGCACAGGGGATGTACAAACATGCAGCCTTCTGCGGGACCGCGTGCTGCATCCCAGCTCTGCCCCTGTTTCCTTCCTAATGACCTCCCACTCATCCATCTCCAAAATCTCTTTGACAGGGCTAACGTTTGCTCAGAAACCAGCTTTCACTGACCACGAGGTTATCCTGACTGCTGATGTGACTGACCCTGTACACCCTGTAGCAGGGGACTGGCTTATCTTCTGAGTGAGAGAAGAACAGACTAAAGCAGTGCCAGGAAGATGTCACCTTCACAAGGCATTTATTATTACCCAGGACACAAATCCATCACCTAGAGTCAGGACCTGACATTTGAGCCCAGACAATGCAGGTAGGTGGGACCTCAGATCTGGCTTTTCTGGATCGCCTCAGGAATGTCAGTGCACAAAGTCAATCCTTGAAACAAATGAGTTTGCTCAACTTAGAGCGTCAGAGGACATGTATGTCCAATGCCTACTTAGACCTGCCATCTGCTCCTCCGCTGCTGAGTCTGGCCCTCTTTTCTTGTGCCAGGACTGAGCGCTGAGCCTTGTCGGAAACGGAAATGTGCCGTGTCTGTGAGCACCCAAGAACTACTGGTCCAGCAGCCCACGTCCTCATATAAGAGAGTAGTAATGCCATTTTGTGTACAAAGACCCCATTTGGATTTAAAAAAGGGCAACTCCTTTCTTTCTTGCACCTGCTATTTAATCAGAAATCCCAATAACCCTCAGACAAAGAGATATGGATCTGATCAGCCCTTTGAAGACCATTGATTGACACTGCCAACAAAGGAGAGGCGTGGTGTCTCAGATGCTAAATTTCTCAGGAAAGAAGTTAGAGTAAACAAGAACAGTTTTACTCTGCAACACAGACATTTAAATACAGTCGGTTGGGTGCCTGTGACACTGTCATTGGGAAGAGAAATCCCAAAGAAAAGAAAGCTGAGCGCAAGCCAAATGGGAACTGAAGAGCCAAGGTGCAAATAACAGGGGTTCCCCTTGTCCCAGCCTGGAAGACTGGCCAGAAATGTCCTGAAACCATTCATCCCACACGTGATGTGTATTGTTCTGTTATGCTCTTTTATTTAATCTGGCAATAAATTGACGTATATGATATGACTGCCGTGATTAGCTTGTACGGATGTCTTCATAGCTTGGGTATGGCTACACAGGGGTGGCTTGGGATGGCTGCCTTGCTTACCCTGGAGAGATATTACACTGCAAAGTGGCTAAACCTGGATCCTGCTGGTGGGTGGGAGAGGTCGGGAGAAGCACTGAAGAGCCCCCCGCTCCTCGCAGGAAAGCCGGGCATGCAGCCCAACCCCAGGGCCCTCGTTCCTCTGCAGCACTGGGAACGGGCGATCCACAGCGGCAGGGACGAGCAGCAGCCCCGAAGTGCCGATGCTCCCGTGATGGGAGCCATCCATGCTGACCGACCCCCTCACAACAGGGAGAAAAACAAAAACCGGCCCGGGAGGGCCTTGTTGCGAGAAGGAAGTATTATTTAACGTGCATTGTGTTGGGAAAGGAAAACAAGGGTCCTGGCTCTGGGCCAGGTCCATTGGCCTCTTTTTTTTTTTTTTTCTCTTTTCTTCTGGGCAATTGTTCTAGTGAGGCCAATTTTTTTTTTTTCTTTTTTTTTGGGGGGGTGTTGTTTTTTGCTTTGTTTTGTTTTCTTTGGTGTTTTTGGAGTTGACAATGCACGGGGTAATTTCTCAACACTCTTCCTGTGTTTTGGCACAGGGGCTGCCCGAGCGCTCGTCTGCGCTTCCTGGGGCAGAGACGCCGCTGCCACCGCCACCAGTGCATAGGTTGCATCATCATCATCATCATCATTATTGGGCAAGCGGGGGCTTCTCACCTGCCCCCAGAGCTGAGGGGCAGGAGGGAGAGGCGGGACCGCGGGCAGTGGGGTGAGTCAGTGTGGAAAGGCAGTGCACATTTCTGCGGGGTGACTCACCAGCCCTTAGGAAGAAAAAAAAATAATAAAAAAAAATTCCAGCCAAATTCTTTCGGGGAGGTAAACAAGGTCACGCAGCGCGGCGAGATCCTGTTTACCTGAGACAGGACGTCTTTGCAGAGCCCATGCTGGAAGCGGGGACGTGTTGACATGACTCAGGGTGGCCGACGTGGGCAGACGGGGCTGGGGGCACCGCTCGGTCTGAGGGTCCTGGATCCCGGTGGGAGGGCAAACCCCTGCCATGGGGCTGGATGCTCCACTCTTCAGAGGCTTGACCTGCTGTCCTACAGGCAAGAGACCACTGGGCAATAGCTGGGACTCGATGCTCGCCTCCAGCCCTCACCATGCTGGTGGTCCCGGCAGCTCCGACCCGCTGCTGCCCGCTTGCCCATATCCCATTGCGAGCGAGCGCTTTCCCTGTGACCCCACGAGAAATGCTCCGGTGGCCACATGGTTAATCAGAGCCCATTCCAGACGCTGACTGAGTGTTTTTTCCTGATAACAAGACGTGTGTGAGTGTATGTCGCTTGGGTGAATATCCTGTTCTTGCGACGGGCCGGAGAAGCGAGGGGCAGCCGGGGCAGGGGGTGGGGTGGTGGACGACAGGGCAGCATGCCGGGATTTTGCATTCCTGGCATTCCTGCCTTGGCCGGTGACTGCAAAACAGCCCAGCGGGGAGGCTGGGGCACCCATGGGTGGCCACCCTGGCCACCCGTGCACCCATGTTTTGCCTCCATCACTGCCTTCCCAAAAAGCCCGGCCGGCATCGGGGCAACGGGCCAGCCCAGGCCACCCTTCTGCAGCCACCATGTCCCCAGATGGAAGCAGCCCGGCCCCCTTGCCATCTCCTCTTTCCCTGACAGTCTTGGCCCCTTTTCCGGCACCTGTCCCTTGGTCTGACATTCCCGGCTGTGTCCTAGGAATGCCTTTTCCAGCACAGGCCCCCGGGCTCCAGCCGAGTCCCTGTCTCCTGCCCTTGGCCACCCTGGCCAACCGGCAAAGACGTACTGCGAGGACTTTGCGCTCGGGTCTCGTAGTCCAGGGTTTCACTGGATGAGAAAGCCCCACTCTCTTCCCCAGTGGGATGTTGTGCACGGGGAGGACAGGGATATACAGGAGGAGAAGTTACCCTGGTCTGCACAGTTGAATTTAGCTCTCAATAAGCACATTTCTCCTCCTCCTTCCTCTTCCATAATCCCTGACCCACCAGCCAGACTGGGCTTCTTGCCGGTTCCAGACAAGCAAAGGATGCTTGGCGCTTCCCCAGCTCCCAAGCTGCTGTCGGGAACCAGCACGGTGATGGAGGAGCCCACGGGACACCCTCCTTCTGTCGGCACCGCTTCAGCTCTCAGCGGTGCAGGAAAGCACCCACAGCCCTGCTTCACTCCCAAAACACGCGCAGAGCCCAAGGGTGCCCCTCAGCCGGCTGCCTGGACCTGCTCCCAGCCCCTCCACCCTTGCAGAGGTGAGCCAGGATCTGCAATCCAGCTATTTCAAGAGCTGCAGCAAGAAGGGCAATTTTTTTTTTTTTTTCCTTTTTTCTTCTTTTTTTTTTTTCATCGACACAACAAACCAAACAGGGCCAACGCTGACCCAGAGCTACGTCATGATGGTTTTGTCTCACGGTCAAATGAAGACTCCTCAGGGTCTTGCACAACCAGGTACTTGGAAAGAAGAAAGATTTCTTTCTTTCTTTCTTTAAAACGTGGCCCTGTTCCACCTTCTCCAGCTTCCCACTTTCCCATTTCACAGCCTGGTGGGGTTTGGTAACTTTCTCAAGGAAACAAGGACACGTCGTAGCCCCACCAACCGCTAAAAAGAAGGAGAAGGAGACTCCCCGGCTCCCATCACCAGTTGTGCACGCGTGTGTTGGTGGAAGGGGAAGGGACCAGGGGGGGAAGAGGACAGTGCCTCTGGTCACATGCAGAACCCCATTTTTGAGGAATTGAAAACATGATATATCTGCAAGATTTCAAAAAAAATCCAAAACCCAAGGGTGCTTCTGCATTTTAGGAAGCAACCAGCACAGCCATGCCCCCGAGGCCTGGCCAGGCTTGCGGGAGACTCTCGAGGGAGTCCTGGCAATAGCCCATCCCGCAGCCATGGAGGAGAAAATTGGGGTACGCTGGGTGCAGGGACCTCAGTCTCATCCCAGCGCCCGGTGCCTTTGCCCTGGCAGTGGTGGGGCGAGGAGCTGGTGAGGTTTGGGGTTTGCTTGGCGCTTGCCTGTTGTGGGGAGTGGAACTTCCCACCGAGACGCTGTAATTTTGGTAGATTTGTGTATTTTGTTGCTGTATTTCTGGTGGGAGAACCCCCGCAACAGAGGGTCAGGATATCTGTGGGGCTGCAGCCAACATCAGCCGAGCTGCCTTCGCTTGGCGTGCAGACAGGTCCTCGCTGCCTCAGGGGCTGTCTCTGCTGCTGGTCCCGATTTTTTCCCAGTGCGGAGACCCTTTTTATCCCCCGCTGGAATGGGACTAAGCCACACAGCAGAAGAGCGCTCGGTGCAGGACAAGGCAAAAGGGGCTTCTGCACTTTGAACTCAGCCCCCAGCGCTGCGCAGGGGCTCCCTCCGGAGCTCCATTTATTCCTAAATTCCTTAAATTCAACTTCTTTTCAAACAGCCTTTTACGCCTGCAGCTGAGGAGGGCCCTGGTATTGGGGAAAGGTGGGAAGATTTTGGACAACACGTTGACAAGTGCTTTAGAAACACATCTGGGTCTATAGGAGGAATAGTGTCGAGGTCTGACGCTCGTCGGCAAAGCCCAGCCCAGCCCGATATTGCTTGGGAAGGGGCACGCGTGTGTGTCCTAGGCTGCCCAGAGAAAAGGTCCAAAGATCAGGAGCTTAATCTGGGGCACGAAGCTCCAGTCACTGGAAGACTTCAGTCCTGCCCGGAGCTCCCAAGCAACCCAGCTCCTTGGGAATGGGAAAACCCCAGCAGGGATCTGCTGGACTCCCAGAGGATTACAGCCTAAATGACTAAACCTGTTAGGTCACTCGAATGATCTGCTTCCTTTTATGGTCAAAATCAAGTGTCAGAATCACAGGTTTCCTCTTTCCTTAGAACTGGGCTTTCTCGATACCACAAATCCTTCTTGCAATGCTAAAATTAAATGTCTGAAAGCACATGCATAGTGTTGCAATCTTGCTGCCTTGCTTACTGGTCTGTGTAATGCATGAGTTGAGTAACAAACAATAGAGGTTGGAAATAGCCGGGACTGAGATTTCCTCTTTCAATTGCAGAATTGTTTCCTTGACTGGTGCGTGCATAAGCCAGGTGGCAAAATGCTTGCCCCGACCAAGTTTCCTGGCAAGGGATCTTTGGGTGAGGGGTAGAAAGGAGTGAAAGAAAGAGTTCCCAAAAAGCAACTCCTTCCTTTCCCGGGCTTAGCTTCTCTCTCCTACTCCTTTCCAAGTTCACTCTGTCTTTCAGTAGCTGGTTCTTGCAGCTCCTCACAAACTTCTCGGGTCCTTTCTCAAACTTGTGGATGGGAGCTGTGGGCACCCCATACTAGAGGTGGAGACCTAAGATGCAGATGCCAACCCAAAGCACCTCCGATACTGCCAAAACCCGCGCCGTGACCTCCCCCGTCCAGTGACACAGACCCCAGGGACCCAGTTCCCACCAGCCCTGGGAGCAGCAGAGCTTCTTGCTCTCCCAAATTCAAGCAATGCCATGACCGCTTCCCGTAGCCCGCAGTAAATCCCAGATGGCACCTGCTCCGGCGGAGCGGAGGCATCCAGGTCTCACCAGGCCCCTGTTTCCCTCCGCTCCAATTCAACAAGGACTCATCACATTTGAGGTTCAGGGCCCACCAGCCTTACCCACGGCTCGGCAGGAGACCTGGCAGGGAATTTGTCCGGTCCCGGTCCCCAGGGCACCTGACAGCCCATTGAACACAGGCTGGGAGCTTGCAGTGGGGCGGCTTTCCTGGAGGCTGTAGACCCAGCCGGGTGCTTCTGGTCCTGGTTTTGCAGGTAGAGTCACCTACACGTACCTGTTCCTGCCTCCGAAAAACCCAACCGTTTGAGATCTCCTCCAGATCCCGGAGTTTGCTCCTTATCTGACTAAACCGGTTGTCTCTGCCGCACTCAACTGTTGTGACCCAACTGAAGGGACCCCAGGCTGGGAGGTGTAAGGTGGCTGCCTGTCAAGCTTGTGACACTTTGGTTTTGTGGCCACGGGCACCCCAAATACCAGGGATACTGCCAGCAGCGATGACGTCCTTCCCCAGCGGCACCCAGAGCACCACGGTGGGCACGGCAGCACCGTGCCAGCTCCTGCCGTTGGCTGCCCGAGGGCCTCAGCTTCCCGGATGGGTGTTCACAGGCACCCAGATTCCTTAGAGGTTTCTTTTTTTAATCCAGGTTCATAAATATTCATGTTTTCCAGCTAGAAAAAAAATCCCCTGTTGCTGGCTGGCCTTCCTCGGGGGCCGGTGGTGTGGCAGCTCCTGCTCTTCCTCCCCACGGCACTGGGAAGCCTCCGAGATTCCAAGGCTTCTCCTACACCCATCCACCCAACCCAGCCCTCTCTCCAAAAGAAGCAGCTCCTTAACCCAAACCACTCCAACCAGCTAACCTCTTGCTTAGAAAAAAACCACACAGGATGAACTTACAATCAAATATCCCACTTTTTAATGGCTGGGCTGGAGCAGGGAGGGAAGGGAATGGGGTTCAGCTCTGAGTTTGGGGCTTGCACGTGGCTCCGCGTCTGTGTTCAGAGCGGGAAATTGGGGCAGGTTTTCTGTCCCACATGGTAGCAGCATCTGGTTGCTCCTTCCTGGCCACGAGCTTTGAAACCATCTACAAAACCTGAGTAAATAAATAAGTACAACAATAGGTCACAGCGTACCCAGTGGGACTATCCGTGGAAAAGGGAAAATACATATCATGGGGAAAAACTGCAAATCCTGTTCAGCTGCTCCTTTCTGTTTCATTTAATGCACTTGAAGGTGGCTGTGCTGGGAAAATGCTTTATCCGATTACCGGGTTGTTCACACCTGCCTCAGCGGAGCCAGGAGAGCCCCGTCCCAGCCAAACCTGAATGCAAAAAGCACCCGTTTCAGTCCTTTTACAACAAAGCCGGTGGGATACTCCGATGAGTAGAGCATCCCCTACCCCTCCCCAGGGACAAACCCGCACCACTGGCCGTCTGCCTCGCCACACCAGGCGCCGGTCCTGCCCTTTTGGGGACCGAGAGCTTCATCTGGATTTGTGCATCCTTCTGGGAAGGAGCTGCCCCTTGGCCAGCCTGGGGTGCTCCGAAGTGGGGTCCCCTGCGAGCCAGAGGTGTGCTCCCCCTTCGCTCCGCCGGCCAGCGCTGCCTCAAACTTTCCAGGGCAAGGCTATGCTGGGATCGTGGTGTTTTGTCCACAGCCACCGGGTTTATGGGACACCAGGGAGACCCCCCTTTTCCTCCCCTCCCCCTTCCAGCGCAAGCATTTTGTTTTTCTTCTTGATTAGCGGAAAAAATTCCTGAACCTGTCAGAGGGAAGGAAGGTCTTTTCTCTCTCTCTCTCTTTCTCTCTCCTCGGTCAATTAGTGAAATACAAACAATTTCCATCGTCCCGCTGAAACACTTTTTTCCACCTAAATAACACTTCTGCAGGCTTTAAAGGTGCAGGGCCCTTTGCACAGCCCCTCCTGGCTCGAGAGGTGCCTTCCCGGGGCCCCAGCGGAGCAGGAGCGGGTGGCTCTTCCCTGTCCTGCTTTAGCCGGACACATCCAGCCAAGCCAGGGCTTGGAGCATTGCAGGCAGCTCGCCGAAATGCCGGCACCTCCCAGGGCTTTTCCCCCGTAGACATCAAGCCAGCGTGTGCAGGGTCACGGCAAACCTCCCTGCCCTCCTTTCTGGGAGACGTCCACTCTCCTGATGTCCGTGGAGCCTGCCGGCATCCCCAGCCAAAGCCTGGGAAGCGGTGAAATCCCCTCCATGGAGGTGGCCGTTCCCAGGATCTCCTCTGCAGCCTGGCTGAGCTCCACGGCCGCTGGAGGAGAGGGCGAGCATCCCACCTGCCCTGCCTGCTGTGGAGAGACTCCTTACAGCCACCTGCCTAATTCGGGCAGCCAAAGCGCTCGTGCAGGTGCGTGCCGTGGTTCATACGTGACCCCACGGGTGTACACCAGGCTCTCCGTGTGCCAGACCCTCGTGGGGCAACGTCTGGCATCACCGGGGGAGAAGATCACCTACGGGGCATCCAGAGTCCTCTGGCCAGCCGCCTCCTGGGCACGCATGTCTGATTAAGGGCTTCTTTCTTGGGAGCACACCTTGGTTCATTAATCACTTTCCTGTGCTGACCTCATTTACTTTTGTCCCTGATGTCACTGCTCACAGCCAGCTCTGCGCTGCAGGCACCAGCAGTAGCTGACAGTGTCTCCTCTGCTCTTCCCTGGGTCTGTGCTGAGATTCATACTGAAAAAGAGTTTCTCTCCATGCAGAAAACACCCGAGCAGGGCCTGGGTTTGGGGAGCAGAGCTTGCCTTCCCTCACTGCATCGGCCAGTGGTGGCCAGGGCTGAAGGTCGGAGCATTTGGGAACTTGGGAGTTTCCAAAACTGCTAGGCAAGACCTGCAGTGGAGCTGCTAGCCAGGCATCTCTGCACCGTTCATCCTTTTTTTTTTTTTTTTTGCAGCGTGTGCAAAATAAAAATCACAGCAAACATTTCAAGACACGCATCGACTGTCAAACCACAAACCTCCCCACTGCCCGGGTCCCTGCCGTGTTTGGGTTGCTGCTTAATCGCTTGCAAACAGCTTCTTTTATTGAGTTAGTAATTACGAGGGGGTTGTTTCCCTCGAGGTTGTTTTCCTCCTGGCTTTGCTACGGCCTTTGCTGCGAAACCAAGGCAGCCCATTGTGCCGGAGAGTCCCATTTGGTATCTGCCTGGCTGGGGGAGGAAAAATGGTAGGTGAGCTCTGCCATAATTTTGTATCTTGGTCTCTTTGCCCTCCTGGCTTCTCCGCTGAGACCCCCACGGACCCACCGCTGTGACTGCGGCTCTCGCGTTAACCCAGTGCCCGCACTACCTGCAGGGAGACCCTGGGATTTGGGGTCCCCTCCAGTTCCCACCCTCTTCCTCCTCATTTTTTGGGGGGGCTCTGTTGTTTCTTTAACCCTGCGATGAAAGCCGAAAACAGCCGAGGCTGCCTGGCTTCCTCACAACATCCTTTAAGATGAGAAATTCCAAAACCTGCAGTAAGTTCACTTGGTCACGGGTGGATCACGGCTCGGGGGGGGGGCCGTCACCGTTTGGTCATGGGCTGCGTGTAGGCAAGTGGGGAACAGCTGCACGCTCCGGCACAGGCTTTTGTTGTTTTTTTTCCTAAACAGCTTTTAATTCTTCATATTTTCCTCCCTCTTTGTACCCTGCTTTTCCCTTGGCACGGCCGGCTTCTCCGCCCCCAGGGCCCACCAGGCACTGGTGCATGGACAGTGAGATGCGGCCACCCTCCGACACATCCCTGTCCCACCCCGGGATCCAGCGGGATGGCAATGGGCTCCCACCGAGCCCTCTCCAGCTGCGTCCGGAGCCTGGGCAGGTCGGGCAGCAGGACAGGGCGGCCGTCGTGGGGGGCACGGCTGATGTCAGGGAGGTGGGAGCTGAGCGCAGGGAGGAAAATGCCTGTGTGGGATTCGTGCCACAGGGCTGGGCTGAAGAAGGCTCTTCCTTCGAGCTGCAGCCAGGCGTGGGGGGCGAGCTTAAGCCGTTCATATTCCTGAGCGCCAGTAAAATAAGCAAACAGGCAAGGTTTTTCCTGGGCCTGTCGAGAAAACTCTTGCAAACTTATTTTTCACTTCATTTAGCTATGCAACAGCTTTAGCATTGCAAACCCTCAATGCAAAAAAGCCCAAAGCCTGACTTTAAAACAGAGGGGTTTGCTTTTTGTACCTGAATAGCCCATGAGCTCATTTTCCCATCTGCCTACCGCTTTCGGGAGCCCTGTTCTCGCAGGAGAACCCATTGCTGAAGCCTCTCTCTGCTGCCTGGAAGGCTGGATGCATTTCCTCCATCAAAAGATGAACCTCCGATTGAATGACGTGTCCCGAGGCTGGGCCTTTAGGGAAAGCAGCAGTCGAGCAATTAAATCAGGGATAGTTGCCAATGCTCCCTGGCTTCTCCAAGATTACCTGTAGCACCGGGCGAGCCAAGCTGGCATCTCCGCATGGAGAAGATGCTCTCCGGCGGTGTGCTGCAGCAGCCCTCCCAGGGCTTATTTCAGGATTTATTTCTCAAGCTTGGCTTTGCAGGGTGGATGTAAACCACCTGCTCCAGCCCCGAGAAACGGGGCGAGCGCTCGCCTTCCTGCGCCCCGCGTTGACGGGCGCTGAATGCCGGCGCTGCGAGCGAACGCCATTCAAGCCAGCGCCCCGAGCAGCTGCTGGGAGCGGACGCCAGGCGCTGCGGAGGTGTTAGCTCCAGGCGCCTGGAGCCCCTGGCTTCTTTCAGCACCTATTCATTTTGAGCTGTTAAAAGCAGAGACACACGCTCGCGGATGGGGTTGCACACCTTCCCCCAGGAACGCCGTGGCCGGGCGGTGTGCCGGTCCCCCGCGATGCCAAGCCCTTCTTCCCACCCTTCCCTGGTCCAGGCTGATGCACCCATGCTTCCCGTGCCTTGTGTACCCCTCTTTGCTCTCCAAATTCCCTGCGGACAGGCCCTCAAGCCCAAAGAAGTCTCACGGCAAGAATCATTCTTCTCACCGGATCATCCTAAGGCAATCCGAGCAGGAATGTGATTATTATCCTCGCTGTGATTTGGCCCTGCTTTCCATCCTCGGGGGCGGATAGAGCTCACCCCTACTCCAGCTCCCTTTGGGGGATCAGGGAAAAGGTGTCCTCATCCCAAAATGAACCATGCTGGAGCCAGGCACACATCTGGGAATGCCAGGCCCGTCCTCCCCGCGTTCACCGTCCCTGCTCGGGTCTACGCTCCTCAGAGCTGAGCCATGGACTGCGGGTGCTGCGCGTGTGTGCCGGGGGGAGGACCCCAAAATCGAGGCACGGGGACAGCAGCTACCTTCAGTCCCCAAAAACCTCGCGCCTAAGTGCCTGATGTGCGATACCTCCCTTGCCGGGAGGAAAGGGAAACGCAACGGCCTTTCCGACGGTGGGAAGGACCGTCGTTGTCTAGACGATGTGACTAAGGAGGGAAGGGGCCGACTGTTTGTACAGCTTTGGGGAGTGTAAACAGTGCTGACTCTCCCAAGCCCTTCAAAGCAGAGGAATCCGGAGATTGGATGAAAGTGCAGGGAAATTCTGGCTGGCTGTCTGAACAGAGCAGCTAAGGAGAAGGGGATCTCTTTGAGACAAGATCCCCAGCACCCGAGTCATTTCAAACCAGGCCGAGCGCTGGGTGACAGGCGGGAAGGAAGAGTGCAGCACCGCCGGCCGTGGGCAGGGCTGTTCGTGGGCTCCCAGGACTTTCCCGGCTTCGGTCGCTTCTCCCTGCAATCTCAGAATCAGTGCCCCGAAAATGAAACTGGAGGCCCTGGGAATCCCGCTCTGCCCTGCTGTGAGCTGGTTTGGCCTCTGCATTTCATTCAGCTCACAAAAGAAAAAGTTTTTTGAGAGGTGGTTTCCTTTTTCTTTTTTTTTTTTTTTTTACAACTTTAAATACAGTACTGAGTATAAATTAATCTTACATTTAAAAAAAAAAAACCAAACCAAAAAAAAAAAAAAAAAACCTCACCATTTTTACAAACCAAAGGAAAACAGATTTTGGAACAGGAAAACAAAGTGTCTTAAGACTTCAGGGCTTGGGGAGGGAGCAACGTGCTGGCTTGGCAGTGGTACGAGAAGTGCTCTGGGCTTGCAGGAGGCGAGGGCTGGGTCCCTCCACACCTTATAACAGCTCCCAAGTCGTGGCTTCGCCTCCTTCCCCCGGCTCCCTCCGGGGCTTTGCCCCACAACAGGGGTGCGTGCGTGTGCGAGGGGAGAAGAGGCTGGAGGCAGGAGGGGCAGGAGGGGGGGAACTGCTGTGCTAGATCTGGGCAGGCATTTTCTTCATTTCGGCACAATCCAAGACCGGGATGCTGGAAATTCCCATTATGTGTAATATTTCTGCTAACAGTGAGCGAGTATTAGGTGTGCAGAAATAGCCTTTGCTCAGAGAGTCGTCCTCCCACCTCCGGAGCAGGCAGTGGCCCGGGAGGGACTCTACAACTGACCCCCCAGCTGTTCTCCGAGTTCTCCTCACTTAGAAGAGCTCAATTCTATATCTCAGGCTGCTTCCAACTGCAAAGACCATCCTCATTTCTTTCTGTATACCTGCGCAGAGCTGCCCACATCTTGGACCAACTTCCAAGCTAGGTGGGCTGGGAACGTCTAACGGGCAAAAATCCAAAAGGAATTTGAGAGGGAAAATGTAAGGAAAATGATGGGAGATGCAGCGACATCGGTAGGGAGAGAGCAGTGGAGGCACAGTGTGCACGACACCCACGAAGGGGTTAAAAATCTCGGGGGAATGACACGATTCTGCTTTCAGGACCACAGAGCAGGCAAGGACAGCTCACAGGAGATTAAGTCATGCTTCTAAGTTTGGCTGCTGTTGGTGTTGTTGTGGTGCCACTTCGCCTCCTGCAAGGAAGTTGGGCTGGGGGGGTTGGTGGAGAGTGAGAGAAAAGGGCAACGAGACAGCGAGAGATCAGATGATGTCTCTGCCTCTCCCGTCCCGGACCTCGCAGGCACGTTGCAGTAACAGTGTGCTTTTCTGCCAGCCCGACAAAGCCGATGCATGCACGTGCCTCCAAGCTTCCTGCCACTGGGGAATGAAATCCATTTAAGAACATATATATATATATTTATATATGTATGTATAAATACACATACACACACACACACACACACGCACACGTATATATATATACACACACATATACACGCGCACACATACAGAGCGAATTTAAAAAATAATTTGAGTCCGAGCCTGGAAAGTTGAATTCTCCACCAGCATGTGCAAAGAAGGCTCCCCATGGCAGGGGCCGGGGGTGTGGAGACGATTCTGCTGCCGTCTGCTCCTTCCCCACGATCCAAACACCTTCCAGTCAGCACCAGGAGCAGGAGGGGAAAGGGAGGGGGGGGAATGCATTTGGCTTCTTTGTTTTGTTTTGTTTTGTTTTTTTTGTTCTGTTCCCCGAGATGTTGTGTATCTTAGTGGTTTTGGTTTTTCTTTTTTAAAATAAAATATACACACGCACGTTAAAAATAGATATCTGTCCAGGTAGGGCGATAAAAGTCCTTAGTGCATTTTCCATCATCGGTCGCCGCTCACAATCTGAGATACGCCTGATTTCAAAATGTAGGTCCAGTGCAAGTGTTGATCTCAGCCGGGCCCCCCAGCCTTACCAGAAACATGAGGGAAAGGGAGAATATTCCCCTTCCACCCTCTGTCCGTTTGTTTTTCTCCTCCCCTCAGAAGTAATTGGACCCACTTTCCTCTTCACATTTTTCATCCTGTCCTCTGGAGCTGGGAAGGCATTGTCCTGTCCTCGTTGCATGTTGTGGCTGTCAGGGTTCATGGTTTTATTTCTACTTTGTTCTTTTCTCATATATATATATATATATATATAGGTCATGTTTGTCCTTTTCTTTCGTCTGTAAAACTTTAAAATTATGCTAATAAATGAAAGAAGGGAGAGGCTTTGGTGGGAGAAGGTCCACTGATGGAAAGGGAAGCACCAATTGCCGTCTGAATCAGACGTCGAGGCAGACGGACAAAGAAGTTATCACTCCAAGGACCCCATGGGGGCAATACAGCAAATATATTAAATAAACCTGGAAGTGAAACAAAAACAGACACAGCGTTAGAACATGTAACCCTCTCCCCCTGCATCTCCCCTCCTCTCCCATCTTCTCCTCTGGAAATGTTTGCATCGAAGTGCCAGACTAGAAGCCCAGGAGGGCTTTTGACCTCCTCTATTTTTTCCCTTGGACAACTTGAGCCAGAGCTGAGATTTGCATGGGTTTGCATCATTTCTAGCCTGGGAACTTTGGGCTGGCCAGGAGGGTTCCTGGGATAATCAGAGTCCTCGTAGTGCTAAGCGTGGGAATACCAATCCCAAGGCACCGCCTGGTGCCCCTTGTCCCCAGCGCCTGAAACGCCACACAATGGAAGCTGTCGTCCCCTCTCCCGAGGCAAGGGGAAATGAACGTGAAGTGAGCGGCTCAGGCTCATTCAAAGGGCCGCAGCAGAGCTGGAACTGCTGAGTCACGGGCCAGGGCTTTCCCTGTTAGGCTGTGCCACCTCTCTCTAAATTCAGCTCCCCCCCCCCGGTCTGCACCCTGGCTACTCTTCCTCTCTTTTCTGCACCTTTCCCTCTCTCGTGGGGAACCAGGACTTATTCTCCTTTCCCTTGTACCAGTGAAATTCTTCTGATGACAAGGGAATTACTCCGGTTTACACAAATCAGGGAGAGAGGAATCAGACCCTGGACTGACAAAGTCCAGATCTCCTGCCAGAGATTCCAGTTCTCCTTTCCCCTGGTATGACCTTTCTTATGCACACAGGCTTCCCGCAAAGAGAGAGATGAACCAAAAGTGTTGCTGCTTTTCAGTCTTTCTGCCACCTCAACTAATGAAATAAAAGCAAAAGGCATCCCCAGAGCAACATTAATTCTCTGCTTTCAACGGAGAATCAATAGAGAAAGGAGAACAGGAGTTGCTCCACAGACAAGACGAATTACGTGGACCCTGAGGGGATTTAGGTGTAGAGAGAAATCAGACTCACTCTCTGCCTGTAAGCACGGCTGAGAAAGGAGAGGGCAGGGCCCAAGAGCAAGTCTGGTTGCAGCATGATCCTTCCACCTTTGCAAAGGGCCATAAAGCCATAAATAGGATGCACGTGCTGGGTCCCAGCCTAGTCCTTCCCTCTCCTTCAACCCGGGTTTTATCATGCCCAGGCCCTGCAGTAGCCCCACACTGAACGAGCGGCCAGCGCTGCAGGAAGGGTCCGAGATGCCTGGTCAGAACCGTGTCCTGGGAGAACATCTCTCCCGACTGGAAAAGCAGCTTGCTGTTACCTGCCTTGTGCTCTCTCTCCCCTGCCAGCACTTCTATGCTATGAGGATTTCTTTCAGCACTTTCTTATCGTTGACATGCTTGTACTTCTTATGTTTCCTCTTCTGCGCCGGCGGCCGGCGTACTCGCCGCCTCTGTGAGACAGCGGCTGTGGTGAACGACGGTGACAAGCCTGCCAAAACAGAGGGGAGAGTGTCTGTACCGCACGGGGCAGCCGGCTCGTGTTGAAATATCCTTCTCCACACACTATCAACAAAGAGCTCTGCAAGAGGAGGGCCACAAGGCCTCCTTCTGTTCTTCTGTCCCTTGTCCTCTGTTCTCCACAGTCTCTGCTCTCTCCCTTTTCCCACGATGCCCTTCCCCTCACCTCTCACCTTCCCCTCCTTCATTTCCCTCAGTTTCAGCCCCTCGCTGGCAGGCAGTCATCCTGGGAAAGGTCCCTCGGCTGGTATAAACCAGCGACAGCCCATGGGATCCACTGGAGCTAAGCAGATTGAAAGCAGCGGAGGGCTCTTTCCTCTCTCCCCAGCCTCTCTTCTCACACCTCCCTCCACTCTGCTAATGCCAAGATCCTTACGTCTCTGTTCACGTGGCCCTGGCCGGCTGTTCCTAGGGGGCTGACGGGACACTGCTTCACACCGACACTGCACATGGTCCTCCAAAGGCACAACGACTTTTTTGAATTTTGGCTTCCTCTGGACAAATTCGATCTTGTTCACCTATTTGGAAGAGAGAGGGAAGCAAAAGGTTAATACAGCTGTAGCTCCCACTCTATGAAAATAATCAGTGTCAGTACTGGTTTTCTTCCTAAAGGATCAGTTTATAGATTGGATCAGTTTATAGGATCAGTTTATATTTTAGGCAGTTTATAGAGCAAGGTTCAAATTCAGGGGTGGTGTGTATGGGAGTTAATTCTGCACACACCAGCAGAGCAGACCTAGACCAGGCAAGTTTAGATGTGACTGCTTCTTTCCCCCATTCCTAACTATTGCTGCTGCTTAAGCAGGATGACTGGTTGATCACAGACAGAAACATGGGACGTGCAGAACACACTAGCTTGTTTCTGACAGAAGTGATGGCGCAGACCTGGGGGCAACCAGGATTAATTCCCACAGGATCCTACAGGAAGGGCAAAAGGAGAAAAACTCAGGCCCGATGCAGGCGAACACAGCTTCACCAGCTCTGCTGAGGCCTGTCTGAATTTGTCTCAAGCTCTTTAATAACTTGCAGGGCCGAAGCCCTCAGCTCTGTGTTTCACGGGAAAGGCGGTGCTCTGGAAATTCCCTCGGACTCTCCACCAGTGCTGACTCAGAGGGAAGACTCACTGCTCCACATCCCACCACAGGGCACAAGCTTTCTAAGGGGTCCTCCCACTCCAGGAGCGGCTAGGTCTGACCCCACTCAGCTTATCTAACAAGTCTGCGGTCCCTGAAGTGCTCCGCAAGCTATAAATACTTGCTCTGCCGCACGTCTGGGATTGAATTCCTCTAAACCCACTGCCCCCAGCAGCATCCCTCAGCCAGCACCGAAGCAGCCAGGCTGTTTATCTTTCCTTGAAAGCCCACTCCACACGCTTCAGACCACACGCTGCTTGCTAGACAAACACTTCCAGCCAAACAATAGAGAGACCTCTGTCCTCAAAGAAACCATTTCCAGGTCACTCTTTCAGGCTGGCTTTTGACCTCTCACTTGTTTTTTCCACAAAAACAACTCCTGCTCCCCCCCATTTTTCCCTCATTCAGCCTGGCTTTTCTGAGAAAGGAATTTCCTGATGAAAAGGGCTGTGTGAATACAACCTCTCCCAGCCAACCTCTGCCGCCTGCCTGGGGGAGTCTCTTACGGCTCAGGCAGAGGATTAGTACGGGGTGAGTGTTATTTTCAAACAAGCTGTCTGGGAGGAAGCTGAGAGGAGATCACTGGTAGCTGTGAGGAGGGCAGGATCAGAGCAAGAGGTTAGCCATCAGGTGTCTGCTTGCTGCTGGAGTGGGTCAGGGAGTAACCATGGGGCTGAGAAAGAGGAGAAGCTGCTCCAGTGCATGTCTTGGGAAGAAGCTGCAGCAGCAGTGGGGAGATGGAGCACTGACACTGCAAGCCCTCCACTTTTTGCATCGAACTCTGTTCCCACGATGAAAGCATCCTCTTTCTTCTGTTCTAACACAGCAGACAAGGTTGCCTCCAGCAACAGAAACAGCTGTGGCGCAGAGCTGCAGCTGGGGACAGTACCCTGCAGCTCTGCTATGGTGACAGTCCCCAGCTGCTGGACAGCACCAGCCCTCCGAGTAGGTGGCCACGGACGTCACCCTGTGCCAGAGGCTGCAGCGCTGCGTGCCTAATGCAGGAGACGTGACTGCAGAGAGGGTGCAAGGGAACAGGCAGCTGTGTGAGCCTTGCACCTGAGAGCCACTGTGGTTTTGGTTTTGCGGGGGGTAGGGATGGAGGTGGGCCGTGGGAGGAGGGAGCAGCGGGAGGCATCTCCCTTACCTGGACATGCCGGACGCGAATCTGTGTGGGACGACACTGCACGTTGCGGTTGTTGCAACACCCGGAGCAGCGCTGCACCTCCACGCAGGGCGGCCACACCACAAAGTTGGCGTTGGTGCTGTCCACCATGTTGCGGGAGATTTCAAAGACCACCGCCCGCGTCTTGCACTCTGCGAGGACAGCTGGCTCTGCTGCTGCCAGAGCATCTACAGAAGACCAAGAGAAGAAGGGGGGATGAAAAGGGCTTTGCAGCTGTTACCAACCTGCTGCAGCCACCTCTACTGGAAGAGAAAGACCCCCCCACGGCTCTCACACACACACACACACACACACACATATGTTCTTTCTCCTTCTCCGACCCCTCCAGCCCCCTCCCTGAACAGAGCTGCACCCTGTGGAGGAGCCCTCAGTAAAAAGATGCTTCTGACTGCAGCGGCAGTCCTAGGCAGGAGATGATGCTTCTTTAGAGCAAACCAGCACCGGCAGGATTTAAAGCAGAGCAACTTGCAGAGCTCCAGACTCCCTCTCCTGCCCTTCTGGGGTGTAACACCCAGCTCCTACGTGAGACCCAGACCCTCCTTTTCATCTGTCTACACATCCATGCGCACTATAACCTCTACCCCCAGACATGTATTTCAGACACGCATCTACACCCAGACACAGCTGCTCAGATGAGTGCCCCAACAATCACAAGGTGCCACACTCCCGACTCACCTAGGCTTCGTCGCTCTCGAGACAGGGCCATCGGCTTTTGACTGGGCTGAGTTGCATTCAGGTCCAGGCTCGAGCTATCCTCCTCTGCAAAGGGAAAGACATGGCCTAATAGCACCGGGTAGAGGCCAGAGAAGCCAGCAGGCACTTGTGCTCTGCTCATCAGGCAAAGTGCAGAGATGTGGGATAAGCCATGGCCCCAGTACGTCACACTAGGTGTAAATCTACCAGCAAGGTCACAGCTGTGCTGGGGCATGGACACTCTAGGTTTGCTCTTTGCTCAGACTAGGCAGTTCAAAGCAACAAGCTTATTGTGAAAGACGGGTTCCAGTCAGGTGTGGGAGAGGAAAACTCCAGCTCAAGAATGACAAGGCCTACAGCAGGGCTGTCTGGTGTCAGAGTAGCACAGGGATTCAGATCAGCTGGCTGAGGCCATAATATGGCAAAGGGGATCAAAGACCAGATGGGACAAGCAGAAAGTTCGGTATATTACACTGAGGTGCCTTGCTGGGATGGCTTGGGACTGGGAGAGTTGGGGTGTGAGAGGGCAGGTGAAGGGGGACGATGGGTGGGAGGTGGGGTGCTTGCTTTCTCTCTCCCAACCCACCACAGCCGCTCTAGTTTAGTCAGTTTTAGGGCAGGAGAACAGAAAAATAAAGTTAAAATGTCTTTTCCTCTATCCTACTCTAAGGTAAGCTGCAGAATCTGGAGGTATTTCTGTCAGCGACGGGAGAGGAAGGCAGATAGCATTCAGGCCAGCTCTGAGCAGTTCCCTCACACCCCACTGCTTTTTCCCATAGGAAGCGCTGAATAGAGAAATGCCCATAATCCCCATGGAGCACTCCAACACGCAGCCCCTCCTGAGCTCCGGACAATGGCCACGCTCAGAGATAGCTCCCACCCAGCCACAGCTCTTTCCTTCTCTGACATGCTTTAGCAGCTGAAGGAAGCTGAATGGACGTCAGCATCAAGGGAACAATTTTCTTAGAGGGAATTCGGGGCCAGTGGAAGATCTCTGTTTATCAGATGTGCGGTGGAGCACACTTCCCATAACTATCATGTCCCATCCCTCTTCCTCAGTCCTGCCCTAGTGCAGCCCTCTTATAAGAGGGAACAGCGACTTTGCTCTCCGCTCAGCTCTGCAGCAGTGGCTGAAGGAGATGTGCGATAGGTGCACAGGGGCTGTATTCACAAGGCAGGAATCCTGTGCCTGAGCTGTCAACATCTACATGTGAGGTGGACAAACACCCTTTTAAGTGTCTGGAGAGGTGTGATCAATTCTAGGACACCATTCGTCTTGCCCTGAGGCAGACACCCAAAATAAGATCTGGTGGATCATGCTTTGGAAGGGCATGTAGCTCTCCAGGGAACTACAGAGTGTCTGGATGACCAGCTTAGATGGTCATGCCTGCATTGCAGGCAGTCACAGTTCAGGTCTACAGTAGCGTCTGAGGTCAGGAGAGCAGTATCCCGCTCAGTTCATCTGCCTCCTGGAGCTGCCTAATCCTGGCTCCCTGTGAAGTCAATGGAAGGCAGCGGCTGTGACACATACATAGGGCACGGATAGCACATGGAATGGCCCCAGCTGTTTTGGGATTATTTTGCTAATACACTTATTTGCTAATACAGTAATTCCGCACAGGCCAAGCAAATGGTGATGCCCCTCAGTCACTACCTGGGAGCAGATGAGAGCCACAGGGTGCCACAGAGAGACAGCTTCACAGCACCATTTTCTGTTTCCCTGACCAGCCTTTCTCATCTGGGACCTGAAGTGAAACCAGTGACTCAAAGCTCTGCAGCCTTCCCCCATACCCCTGGGCTTTTCAAGAGAACAAGAGAAGCCCATTTTATTTCTTAATTGTGAGGGCGGTTAGAAACTGTGATAGAGATGTATCTGTTCCTTAGACACCGGGACATGACAGACTGCACGCATCTTCTCAGCCGCTCCTTCCCCACCCCTCCATCCTGTGCCGCCTGGCATTTTATCAAACGAGGGTGGGGGTTGCCTTTTGCGCTGAGGTTGAGTTGATGAGAGGAGAGAAGGGGGGGGGTGGAAATAGCAACAACTGTTGACTTGAAACAAATCTCCTATTGAAAACCAGGTTCCTCCCTCTCCCAGGTTGTCCTTCTACACCCCGGGTCAGCACTGAAGACGGCGGGACCAGCCTGGGACAATCCAGTACAGCTAATTTTGGAAGTTGCCCCATTGTGTGGCTGGTGGAGGAGGAGGAGGAGGGAACTGGTGAGGGCAGGGAGCGGCCGTGGTGGTGGTGGGGAGCCTCGTCGCCTCTTTCTAAGGCAAACAATAGCTGAACGCAGCTGGTGCCCTCCCCCTCACTTTCCCCCCCCTGCCCCTCCAGGGCCGTTTTGAAAGGCAGCGGGAATGCTTTTGAGACTGCGCCAGTGGTTGGACTGGCATAGGAAACAAAAGCAGGAAATTCTGTTCCCCCGTAGATAGTGTCTCGGCAAGGATTACAAAGCTCCAAACAGACAAAACACGAGAGAGAAGGCGAGCTGGGGGGGCCGGGGGACGACGGGCGGGAGCAGGGTTAGAATAGAAAGGAATTTGCTCTGAAGAGACCGTTTATAAATAAATTCCTGGGCCAGCCCAGCCGCCGTGGCGCGTGCTCCAATTCCCACACGTGCCGACCCCTCCATGCTTCGCCGCTCCTGCCGCTTGCTGTGCTCAGCCCTGGCCAAGTGACCCCGAGGCACTCCAGCCCCCGGAGCTCTTATCTATGGGCAGGAGGTGAAGCGATGCTACCCTGACTTAGCCCCTGTCCCGTATATCAACCACGGACATGTGCTCTGCTACTCCCATCCTAAGAGCCTCTGGGAGCCCAGGGACTTTCGTGGATGCTAAACCTCAGAGAACTCAGTCAGCCCTTTCCTCCTCTACCACCCTATTTCCACCTCCCTTTTCTCCACCTGCTAAACTGATCCTTGGCCAATTCAAGCTCTGCTGCCTGTGCATCTTCCAGAGTGAAAAGTGCTGACCCCAGTTCCTCGCACTCACCTTGCCCATCTTCTATCATTTGTGGAAGCCAGTGTCCCTCGACAGACCAGGCAGTTAGGAGATCTAAAAAGGCATCTAGTTGCCTAACTCCCACATGTTTCAGGGAGGGCTAGGTGCGTAAATAGCCAGCTCTTGGCTCCCGAATGGTTCCTATATTTATAGTGAGGTCTGTTGATAGTGTGCCTGTTGGCAAATCCCCTCCCTCCCCCCAGAAGAGTTCAGAAAAAATAGAGGAGTGTTTGGTGAAGAGGAGATTTACCTACGGAGTCTATCCGCAGGGCACGCTGGAGGTCGCTGATGGAGCGCACTGAGCTGCCACCCAAAATCTCATAAATGTCTTCAGGTATGGGGTCCCCCTGCCAGATGACAAAAAGAAATGAAGGGAAGAAACAAGCGTTAGAGAGGTGATCTGCAAATACTGAAGGCGTCATGGAGCCGGAGTGGGAGGAATGGAAGGAGGAGGCACGACAGAACCAGCGAAATGCAAAGATGTGCCCTCATGAAGGCATCAGCCCAAAACCTGAGCAAAAGTGAGAGAGCCCCTCTGGCTGCCTTTCATTAAGCAGTCAGGAGACCGAAAAAGCCCCAAAATGCCCAGGCTGCACAGCAGAGCCCCGAACACTATGCACGCAGCCAGCGAGGCTTCCTTCTCCGGTGCTGTATGATTTCTCCAGGTGGCCTCTCATTCCTGCTGCCTGCAGTAAAGGCGTTTTAACAGACTTCCCTTACGCTATCAGATAAAACCTTCCCAATATTTCCCTCTGTTATGAAACTCCCTCACGGGCTTTGTCAGATATCGTGTGTATGTGCGTGTGCGTGCGCGTGTGTTTTCAAACCACAGAGGCCCAATAATATACATCATTTGCATACTCTTTAAAAAAAAAAAAGGTGGGGGTTGGAGAGGAAGATTGACCTTCGCAGCTGAGGCTGCTTCGGCATGAGCCCGCGGTGAAACCACAAACGCTGCAGGGAGGACATGAAAGGCTGTTCAAGGTGGTGGGCTGAGGAGCCGATTTGGATGAAGAAACACATGGTACTTTGGATGTCATTGCACACCAGTGCCAAAAAACCTTAAGTAAGTAGGTTTATAGACATCAGACGATGGACTCAATTCAGGGTTTGTGCAGGCAGGTGCAACGCCATCAATCTCCTGGGAATTCTACTCTGGCACCAGGCTTGAATGGGCCCCAGTGACAGCACTTAACAAGACTACAAAGGAGTGGTGTGGGAAAGCAAGCACTGATTAAAACATACTTCCGAAAGACTGGAAAAAGAGACGGAGGAAAGTACTGGCCAAAGTGTTTGCTTAGCTCCTAGCTCTCTTCATTCAGGGCTACTCATGCAGAAAAGCTGCTTTTTCAGTCGGGTGCTGGATGCCGTCTGAGCCACAGCCCTACACATGCCCCTGTAACTGAGAGGAGAACTTGGCTCATGTACTTGTGAAATGCAGGGATTTTTGTGTGGGTTTTTATGGGCAGTTGGTGGCATGTGGGTGGTCCTTCTAGTGAGCAGCTATTCCCTCCCTGCCTGCGTTGAGTGCAGAGCATTTCCCTTCCGCTTGTAGTCAAGGAAAACCACCAAGCAGGTGGTTAAATGTTGGCTTTTAAACCCTGAGGGCTTTAGCCCAAACCTGCAGTCACTTTTGCATGGCCGCTTGAGCCTGGCACCCTCCCACACATGCCTGTCCCCTGGCCACCTGCCCTTCGCCTCTACTAACAGAGCAATAGGAGTGCTCCCTCCTCAAACCTGCTAGCCCACCCTCTAATACTATAACTTAAACTAGGACACGGTGGCCTGAAGGCTGTGGCAGCACAAGTCACGGGGCAGAAACCTCCTGGGATAGCTGCAGAGCAGACAACACTACCGTCTCAAACCTCCGCAGCCGCATCCACCAGAAAGCTTGAGTCAGATCGAGCCTCTCTGCCCCGCTCCGTCCCTGTCACTGTCACATCTCACCACAGATCTGGCTGTCCGCCTGCAGCAAAAAGCAGATTTTACATCCCCAGGCATTACTTCCTCAGTCTCTGAGGGAGAGGGAAGCAGCATCAGTGATGAATGCACAGCGAGAGAGAGACTTGTATAATTCAGGGATCACTGAATAGCCGTGAAATGAAGATGCCTTCTGACAACTCCTGCTGCGTGAGGAAGAGTGGGACCAACAGCCCAGTGCCGGAGAGGCTCTGCAGCACTTCCCTGCCTTGCGCCACACACATTTACTGGAAAAGGGATCATTTGCAATTCCCAGTACTTGCAGCCAGAGCTCAGTGCTGGGCGGTGAAATTGCAGGCTTTTTAATGTTTGCACCTGTCAGCCAAATGCATTTGTGTATGAATGCCGCTGTGCACGGATGCCCCTGGTCCTTCCTGACACTTAATACATGTAGGAAATGGAACTTTATTTTAAACTCCAGCACTCGCTGGGGGAGAGCGTGGGCGGGTGTTACGAGACTGGGTGACTTTGGAGGCGAGCTGGGAGGTGTCACCTTGCTAACGGAGCAGGGGGAACAGATATGAATCAGGGATTGCAAATGCAGGCCCTCAGGAGCCGGATTGCTGGGGACTGCCTGTAGGAATAAGCTCCACTCCCTGCTCACAGCAGCAGTTTTAGGTGCCAATTTTTTCTTGTTGCAGATACTATCAGCATGGCTACGCCGTATCACCAGCCCACATGGCTCATAATCCTGTCCTCCTCCCCAGGCTTTGTGAGGCAGCTCTGCCAGTGACAGCCGCCAGCCTGTGAAGCTCTTTACTTGCCTCTAGTGCTGCAGAGCCATGTCCAAGGCTGGCCTAAGAGCAGCTGCCCAGACCTGAGCTGCCCAGCTCCCATTGGGATCTGTGACTGGGAACGGCCATGCCTCTGTCCCCCCCATCCCAGTCTCATGCCTGGGAGGCTCTGAGATTGGGGCACCGCACACACCCAGGCTCAGAGCACTCAGTGGGGATGGGACACAGGGAAGCATAGGTCCATCAGCCACCTCCACCTGATCCCATGGAGTCAGAAGGTGGAGAAGCATTGCAGGAGGTGGGATCCCCAACAGACGAGCCCACGCAGCTGGTGCTTTTCCTGCTCAGCAGCTCCTCTGGAGTTATTTGTCTAACACAGGTTAACAATCTCCTTTTTTAACTGCGCGGCAGATCAAAGAAGACTTTTGTCTCAATGGACTCCTGGCTGGCTGACAAGTGCCCCAAGGCCTGGCCTTGTATTCCTGCGAGGCCCTGAATTCCTAGAAGAAAGTAAGTTTGTTCTTCCCTCCCTCCCTCTGCCCCCAGTGCCTGGCTCTTCCCCGAACCACAGGGGCACCCCCCACTCTGCCAGTCCCCTGGCAGGGACATTCCATCCCCTTCTCTCTGCTGCCGGTGCTTCTGGGGCGAGAGCCACGACATACCCGACACAAGGCAGCAGAGCACCTGGGCAGGGTCCCTGCCTGCCCCACAGCTGCTCTGAGCTGCGGCTGTGATGCCGGGGTCTCTTTGCCTCCCTCTTTCCAGACATCAAGTGCTGCTTGGCCGCTGCAAACTGATGCACGTGCAGCAATGCCCTGCAAACAGGACATTCCCCTGTCCCTGCTCCCCACACACACGCTCTCCCCAAATCAGCCCCCCTCCCTAATACCACCTCCCTCAGCCCCTGGAGCTTTCTGCCAACATACGCTTTTGAGCACCAGGGATGCTGAAAGGTCCCCTTGCCATCAGCTGCTGCCAAGGTGGCACAGGGAATATGCAGGGCTGTGCTCTGGTCCTCCCTCCGGCTATTCGCAGGCAAGGGTTTCAGAGTCTTGCTGGAAGGTGTGTCTCTCCTGGTAGCACAGCAGATACAGAGGAGGAAGGAGCAAAGATTGTGCAACTGGCAGGAAAGGCAGACACTCAGGGCTCAAAGAAACCTCCCAAGGTGAGGACTCTACCAGTCCTCTTTTCTGAGGTGGTGTGTCCACACACCCACTTGTGACTGCACACTGGAGGACAGAAGGTTAGCAGCAGCACCATTCCAGGGGAGGAAAGCACCCAGCTATCCGCTCCTCTGCCCGGGAAAGGAGAACTTTCCCGAGCACCTCCACACTGACCGCAGCAAGGGATCTTGGCAGCAGGGTCTTGAATGATCAACCAGGCAAAAAAACCCAAACAAACAGCACTTTTTAATTCTCTCTGAAGCTGACGTGAGGACCCTGAGGGGAGACTCCACCGCATTCCCTGGCAGAGAGCAAGACCAGCAGCACCTGCCACCAGCCCGCTGAACACCAGAGGCTCTTTCTCCCCTGGCACAAGGCTTCCACCCTTCCAGCACCGCTCCCGGCTACAGGCAGACCCTGACATCTGCCTGCCGGAGGATCACGCCTGCTTCTCCTCGCAGCAGGCACAACCTTCCTCACATGAGCCCCTTCCACATGGCATGGTGGCTTATGTTTTCCTCCCTTAAAAGAATCAAACTTAATGTTTGATCTAGCTCACGTTCCTAAAATACAGCCAGACCTACCCACCCTTTTCCCATTTCAAGGGGGACTCTGCTGCCCCACCCTGGTCCTCTACGCTCCCCCCACACCTCCCCTGCGAGGGCTGGAGGCATGTCCACCCCCGGGGCTGGCTGTCTATATCGGCAGCACTGGAGACGGCGCAGGAACCACTGTCATTCTCTCCTGCTGCTGTGCATCAGCTGATGGTGAGAGGGAGGCTGGGACGACGTGCCTGGCTCCTTCCACGAGCTCACCCCAGACCAGTCATCCATCCCAGCTTCCACTGCTTTGTCCCTGTCACAGTCCCATGCTAAGAAGACGCGGGAAGAGCCCTGGAGCCTTGCACCAGGAAGAGGTGATGGGGAGCTGGGCCGAGGTTATAAGCAAGCGCCCAGCCGCACCCCATTCCTCGGGAATTCCAGAAAACCCTGCCAGTGGGGCTTCACCCCAGCACAACCACGCTGGGCTCAGCCCATCTCTGTAAATGTTGCAAGGCAACTATTACAGCCTGCAGGGCAAATGCAAATCGGTTTAGCATCCCTGCTTCCCAACTGGCAAATACCTTCCCCGCTGAGGCTCGTACTCCCTCTGGCTGGAAAAGCTCCAGGGCCCTCCAGCTCCAGATGGGTGTGATAGAAGAAGGAGAAGGACTCGGGAGGCTCCATCTCCTGGCTCAGGGCTCTGCTGATCATGGGGAACTACTGTTCCCCGTGCACTTTCTCTGGCAGGGCTGGGGAGGAGGAGGTGCAAGGCCCATTCAGAGGATGACTATGGTTCAGCAGCCTGGTAGGAGTCGTGTTGTACGCACCCGGTGCAGGAGGTGCAACAACACACTGCCCTCAAATTAGACGTGGGGACTGGCTGCAGGCAGAAGCATCTACCCAAGCGAAACCTTCTTGGTTCTCTGGTCATAAACTGATGAATATCACAATTCCTCCCAAGAAACCTAGAGCCAGAATTCGCAAACTGTAACCCTCCTAGGCTGTCCTAGAGCTGTGCAGTCTTTTAATGGGATTACAGTGCAGAATAACAGCCCCCTGGAACCAGACACTTCCATCTTCACCCTTCCCTAGCACCAACCATAGCTGAGGTTTCATGCTGCATGGGAGAAAGAGATCTGAGCCACCCACAGAGGAAACACCATCCTCTGCCCCAAACAAACATAACCACTGGGCAGCCCACAGCTCTAACTGCTTCCCTTTGCGGCTTGTGCAAGGGCAAAATGGGCACATAAGGTGGTGATGCGATGCTTCACACCCAACCCCTTCCCTGCCACCCACAAGAGGGGCTGCCCAAAAATGAGGAAGGAAGAGAAAGAAATGATGCAAAGGGAGGAAGGTTTTGGTGGAAGGATATTTCCTGCCCCTGAGAAGCCCCAAGCTGCAGATCCAATCCATGGTTTTGCCACCTCGGGTAGAGGTGAAGCGGGAACCTAGCACCGTGCATAAATGTTAGGGGCTTTCTGATCCCCTCAATCTGCATGCAATCAGACGATGAAACGTGGCAGCAGAGGTCAAAGGATTTGGGGGGGTCTTGGGGCTCCTTTTCCTCGACCGTGCCTCGGGGTGAGGCTTTGATTTCCACCCAGGGAAACCAGAGAGGGTTGGGGTGTACGTTCATCAGCCAAATCCACCACCCGGCCCCCACCCTGTGCCCGGCTTCCTCCTGAGCAGAGTGTGCAGGAGGACTGCAGGACAAGATGCTGGCGTGACAGAGCAGGAGCAGCAGAAACACATATCTTCTGCTTCCTCCCACGGCCCCAGCTAGACACGCTCCTTACCGAACAACCATGCCACCCCGCTGCCTCCAGCCACGCTGTCCCCTTCCTCGCCCCTTTCAAAGCCCCCCGCCCTTTCTCCACCGACCCCTTGGCGATGCCAGGTTGGGTTTCACGCTGCGCATTACTCTGGAGGTGGCAACTGGGCCTCGGTGCGCTGCCGCGACGCCAAAATAACCCCACGAGGGTGAGGGGCTCGGCGGAGCAGCTGGCTGGCACCAAGCCCCGGGGTGACAGCCCTTGGGTGAAGCTGCCGGCAGGGCGGGAGGCTGCGGGTTCCCCGGGGTTCCCCAGCACCCTCATGAACCGGGGGCTGCTTCAACCCACTCTCCCCTTCCCCACCAGCCTGGCCCTGACTCCAGCCCGGGACAAGACGTGGCGGGGTGGGTTTATTTCCACACAAAACCCTTCGCGGAGGGGTCCGTCCTGAGGGGAGACGACCCTTCCTCAGGCGGGATGGGGGGTGGGACTTGGTGCAGCCAGTGATACCTTCTTCTCCACCCAGAACCGCGGCATCTACATGTTCCGCATCAACAACGAGCACGTCATTGACGCCACGCTGACGGGGGGGCCGGCCAGGTGAGCATGGGGGGTTTTGGGGTGGTAGGACCTCCCCAGAGGGAGCAGCGATGGTCTACCTGTCCTGCCCCCCCACCCCGGTTGGGCGCTGACCCCCCAATCTTTTCTACCCCCACCGCCCAGGTATATCAACCATTCGTGTGCCCCGAACTGCGTGGCCGAAGTCGTGACCTTTGACAAGGAGGACAAGATCATCATCATCTCCAGCCGGCGCATCCCCAAGGGGGAGGAGGTCAGGCAGGGGGTCTGGGGTGGCCGGGGGGGATCTGGGGGGGGCTAGGGCTGGCAGGGCCAGGCTCTGTGCCGTGGGTGACTCCCTGCTCCTCCCCAGCTCACCTACGACTACCAGTTCGACTTCGAGGACGATCAGCACAAGATCCCCTGCCACTGTGGAGCCTGGAACTGCCGAAAGTGGATGAACTAGCTGGGAAAAAGGGGGCTGGGGGCCACGGCCCCCGCCTCGGGGACCTCGCCAAGACCCGCCGGGGCTGCGGGAGGTGCCAGGGCGGCCGGGCAGGCGGCGGCGGCTGGGGCATGGAGGCTGCGGCGGGGAGAGTGGCCGCCACGGAACCGCCGGCCCTGCCCGAGTGGGACGGACGGACGGACGGACGGACGAACTGGCAACTCAGGGTTTTCTTTGCTTCGTCCTGCGAGGAAAAGGCGGGGGGGGGCAGCGAGACACCCCACCACCACCACCACCACCCACCGCCCGCCTCCCTCGTGGAGGAGCCACGAGGGAGCAGAGCGGTCCCAGCGGAGCCGGAAAGAGTTCGGAGCCGGCCTCTGTTCAGGCTACGGCTCAGCTACTGAAATGTCTTGTGCAATTGCAACTGTCGTTGTGGCTGCAAGAC
>JANZLQ010000025.1:27348025-27377043 GCA_026212715.1 Elanus axillaris
GGGGGGGAGGGGAGAGGGGTAGGGAGGGAAAGGCTGCTAACAGGTGAGTTCAAGAAAGAGTCATATCCTATTGAAAAAACACCCGTACGCCCTCTCACGTACGTACGAGTGATCTCCCGGTGCGGAGCTGCACACTCGCAAAGCACACTCCAGGCACGACCAGGAGGTGTTTCTGCACCATCTTTGTGCAGGCTCGTATCCACCGATACATTCCTGCACCGTCATGCACCGCAGGCTCTCGGCAGGCGTTCGCTCTGAATCCCAAGCATCTTCCCCGCTTTTTCTATGCTACACACACGCTTCTATTCGAGCCGCTCGCATGCACAGCTACGTGCAAATTTTGTCTCATTCACACATCCCTGGGCATCCATGTGTTCTCCTTCACTCTTCCCCCTCTCTCTTCCTTTCTCACATACATACACCCACAGGCATACCGGTGGCCTCATCTCACAGCATCACACATGCTCCCTTACGCTATCTAGGTGCCTGCGAGTCTCATGCAGCCAACCCCCTCTAAAATGCACGGTCTCGCACCAGCACTCGCGTATGCACCATCCAAAGTGTCCGGGTACGAGAAGCAGCTCCCAGAACAGAGCAGCAGGCAGGCCACCAAAACCCTCTTCTGTAGTAGGCATCTGACAACACCTCCCAGCTTGGCTAGCTACACCCCCCAACCTGACTTTGGTCTCATGGATGTGGAGGTTGGTCAGGAAGCACAGGGACACAAGGAGGACTGGGGGACCTCCATAGCTTTCTTAAAATAGCATCACTCCTCTGCTCCTCCCATCACAGACACGGGTAACTCAAATGCAAAATCAAAGGTCCCTTATGGTAGGGCAGCGTGTCAAGATGCTCTTGGGTCACAAGGGATCACCGCACTTCACCCCAACCCAGAAGAAGAGGGGCCAGATTTCCCCACAGGTGGGGAGGTCGTCAGAGCCATGCCAGCTCCAAAGCCTGGGCCATCTGAGGTACACGAGTACAGAGATAAGGAATGTCCTGGGAGACCCTCAAACCGAGTCTGGAGTGGCTTGGTCCCAATTTTGGAGCTCGAGTGGAAGGAAGTGGAAATGCAATGCATACCTTTGCTCGTTTCCACCGCCAGAGACCTTAACAGGACTTTACCTTAGATGCTCCAGCCATGCTAGCCCTGTCCCACCCCAAATTCCTCAGGACGCTCTTAGAATTCCCCTCATTCTCCATCCTGGCCTGCCAGCAGCGTACCAGCCATTTCACGTGATGACAATTTGGCTCCAACCCCCAGGCAGGGTGGAGCTACTGCCCTAACATCTACCTGGGCACTGAAACTCCTTCTGAAATCTGTAGGAGGCTCCAAAAAAAGGTTTTAAAAGGGCCTGGGTCCATCTCGCCTCGCTCCAGATGGCACCGGCCAAAGGAACGCCATAGCCCTGGGCTCCTTGGTGGTCAGCAGGGGGAAAGCTGAGGGTTTGGAATGGCCAAACCAGCTTCTGGAAGTCCTTCTGTCTGTGTAGAGGGAGCTGAGAGCAGCTAGGTCCCAAATGTCCATGACCCCATTGCGTGTTTAAAGTTCATAAGGGGTAAATGGAGCCTCAAGTGCCTTTGGAGGATGTCTACCCTCGAATAACCCGGGGTGGCTCCACCACCTTGAGGCCACCTTGTTCAAGCTGTGTAGGGGATCCCCCATGCCGTGATGGCTGCCCGGCCGGGACAGAACAGCCTGCGTGTGGGAGGGTTGATTAAACTCCTCAGCAGGGAGAGATATCACCGCCGGAGAGGAGAAGGACTCAGCAGTGAGCTAGCAGGGACTGCTGCAAATTTCTTGCTCGGTAGCAACGAGAGCTGCTGCAAGGCCTGGTTTTGGGGGGGGCTATGTGCGGTGTGTGGTTTTTCTTTTTTTTTTAAATATCCGGCTACATTACATGTGAGCTGGGATAGAAATAGAGTTATTTATTTTCATGTGGATGATGCCGGGCAGTTTTTAGAAGCTCGACATCAGAAACAAAAAGCTAATCCCTGTTGAACCTTCAGACGGCAAGGAAGAGGATGTTTGGAATTTGGCTAATCATCTACCTATGACCCTGCCTGGAAATAGAGCAAAATGATATTCAAGCCACTGAGGCTTCAGTCTTTTCCTTACTCTTTGTCCTTTTAAGACAGGGACAGATTTTTCTCCAGTGAGGTGTTTAGACTCACTAAAGGCTGGGCCAGTCTCATTGGTATTGAGTTCAAGAGGGGCACGTGCACTTAAAACTGCTCTGCCTTGAGCAGGGCAGGTGGTCCTTTGATTCTCTTGCTTTTATGAAATTAGCTTGTCATTTATCCCACAAACCCCTAAATCTAATGGGGATGACTCCATCCTCCCCTCACCTGGCCTGCGAGGTGGGTGCGGAGGCCTGTGGGGCTATCGGTGTCCCCGACATCACAGGACAAAAGTTTGAAACCACCGTTGCATATGGTGGGAAGATATTTCAAGGCTACATGAAGCGGCTGGACCGTAAAAATGTCCTGCTAGAACATCGCGACTCAACAAGGTCCGGTCGCAACTGTGCTAGTTGGCAACGGCCCCGCAGAAAAACCGCAGCAAAACCAGGGATTTCATAAGAGCCTGTAGCAGGGTTTCTTATTAAAACACTTTCACCACCACTATAGCTTTCTAACCTGCAAACAGCTGAACTCATCTCCTCGGTTATTTTCTTATCACTAGGGAGGAGGGCAACACGTGTCCGAGGACAATAGGCAGCTCCTTGCTGCAAGGCTGCTCTCCCCTCATCTCATATTGGTGGAAAAAATGATCTACTAGCCACCATCCACAGAAGCATGATATGAGGGGTGATATCTTTTTTTTTTTTTTACTCTTTTTTTAGTGGGGGGAGAGAATTGTGAAACAACAGGAAGAAAAACAGGGCTTACAATGGAAAGCAAGACTCAGTCTGAACAGCTGAGATGTCTCAGCCTCTCCATGATGAGTCCTACTTTGAAAAACAATCAATGGAAAGAAATTAGGAGGTGTTGACAGCCAACGTGTAGTCAGCCCGCCCACTCAAGGTATCTAACTTAGGTGTTGCTCCCGCTCCGGTCTCTAAGTTCAGGAGAATGATGAGCAATCCCTACGCCTACTCCGCGGGGCTGCCGCAGCCGTCAATGAAGGGGAGCAGCCGTGACACTGAAATGAAGAACCTAGAGTAAGTTTTATCCCTAGTTTACACCAGGAGGCCCGTTCTGCGGGCGCATCGGTTTTACGCCGCATCGCCCGGTTGTATGAGGTTTATCCCAACTCAAGTGATCAGAACAGAACCATCGTACATAGCTTACACCGCTCTTTACACCATTGGGCGCAGAGGCTGCCGCCGTGGGAGCTGCCCTGACCCCTTCCTAATGACCGAGTTTGGTCCAACGGAGGAAGAAAGGAGGAAAGGAGAAGAGGGACCAAAGGACGGAGACAGAGACAGGCAGGGAGCTTGGTATTTATATATTTGGTGCTGGAGAAAGGCAGAGCCTCAGGGTGCCCAGGGCTTGCATAATTCGCCTTCTCGCCCCTGGTGCTGGCAGGGAAAATGCTTTCCAAGGGTGAGTAAAACCTTCACAGAGCAACTGGCCCCAGGGGGAAAGGGAAGGTGTCACCTAGTAAGCAGGCGTTCCTTCAATGGGACCTGCCAGGCTTCCTCCAGGAACTCCCCCTCTGCCTGTCTCTTCCCCCCTCTCCATCTGGGATTCCCCCAGCCCCTTACCACCTCCTTCATCTCACCCGTTCCTGGCAGAAACCTGGGAGAGGAGAGGATGGAGAAGGGAGCAGGAGCACACAGATGCATGCAGAGGGCACAGCATGGCCCCTGACAGCGGCAGAGAGGGAAGAGGGCTTGCGCCGGGCGCAGCTTGCTACCCCGCACTTTGGGGTGAAGGAGAAGGCAAAGGCATTTCACGTCTCTGCGGATCTGCAGCTCAAGCAGGATTCAAAGAGAAGGCAAAGCTGGGGGGACTGATTTCCTAGCGCTTTCCCGTGTGCATACACGTTCCTAGACCAGGTGGGGAGGAGGGGATGCAGCCTTCCCTGCTCACGTTTCCATATATTTCTTCCCCCCCAGCTCCCAAGTTTAGGGTAAAAGGGAACAATTTCCATACTCTGGCAACCATCCATTATGTCTATGGATCTGCTCCCCACCCCATTCCCCCTCTCTTTCCTGTTTTGATGAAAGGAAAAAATGTTCTGCTTTCCTTCTTTATTTTTCCAGACTGGTGAATAGCACTCGAAAGGAATTTCTCTCCCTCCCCCTTCCCCTCGACCAGTATAATAAATACACGCGTATGTGTGTGTGTGCGAATACACCACACATCGCAGGTCATCTGTTGTTTTTCAAGAGGCATATACTATTTTTGTTTCCAAATTGATTAGGTGGGCAGCGGTCCCCCTTTCCACTGACACCACCCCAAACACCACTTCCCCTGCCCTCGGCTTTTGCCACTCACCGTCTCCCCATCCTTTGCCCCTGGGTCCGCAGCGAGCGGTGGTTAGCGGTGGCAGCAGCGAGAAGGAAGCTTGCTGAGCTGGAGTAAAAATAGCCCCAGCAGTTACTCAGCTCAGAACGTAACATGACTCATGATGTGAAATGAAGACGAGGGTCGAAAACCAAAAGCGAGCAGCTCTCCCTCCTCTCCCCACCTGCTATCGCTGCTCTACATCACAGAGCAAAACCCACTCTAAATATGCTCGCTGAGGGTCAGGGCATCAGCCAAGGTGGAAAGCCCCGTGTGCACTACCCGCGGGAGCTGGTCCTCCCTCCCACGCCGATTCGGTTGTGCCGACACCAGCGGCGGGTGGATTTGGTGACACCGCGCCCGACCCTCAGCTTATTTACCTCCCGTAAGCCACGGGCCCCGAGGAATACTAGCATCCCATTAATACAGCGGGATGAAACACCCTGCGGCACCCTTGTGCCGGTGTAGCCAGCGGCTGGTTTGCAACAGCAGGAATGCAGCCGGGCATCCCGGTTTGCCGGCTCCTGCCGTGACCTCAGCTTGTGGTGGGGGAGATGAGCCCGTAGTTTCTGCCCGTAGCCCACCGGGCACCCCATCCCCGTTCCCGGGCAGGGTGCTCTCCGCACGGTATGGAGGACACCCTGCTCCCTGGCATGGCAGGAGGCAGGCCATCGCTATCTGCTGGCCTGTGTAATAAAGGAGGGAGTTTAAAAATAGACTTTGAGCTGCGATGCCGGAAAGGCAGCGAGACGTATAGAGCAGGTGTGTATTTATCCTACACGCCCTGTGTCTGATGCCCTGCTGGCGGGGGGACCTGCCCCAAAGCGAAGGCACCATCGCTCGCCGAGGGGCTCTCGTGCCAGCCCTTACCACCGTCTTCGCCGCGGATGGTGGTGGGAGCGCAGGGTTGAGGGGACCCCCAAGCTCTGCCTCACAGGTACCAGGGCTGCCCAGAGACGCTCACCCGCCGCCCCGTCCCGAGGCCATTTGGAGCAGTGGGACACGTTTCTCTTGGCCATGCCAGACCGACCCGATCTGCGACTCCTCCACCCCCGTATAGCCAGACAAAGTGGCATCTCTCAGGACAAAGCCTTTCAATAGATCCCTTGCCCTCTGCCCTCTCCCGAACAATGTGAAATCAAGGAATATTGTCCGAGCTGAATAAAAAGATCTAAATTTAGAGTGTCTGATGTGTTCTTGGTTTCCTGCCATGACTCCCCTCCTCCTCCCCAGCCTCCCTTTTCATTGCTCGCTAGCCTTGTGCACAGAAAGGTTTCTGATGGGGTGAGATCACCACCAAGACCCTGTCTCCCCAGTGATGAGACAGAGGGGAATTCCAAGTTTGACTCTAGTCTCTATTTTTGTAGGGCAGGGAGGAGGAGAGCACACCGTTTTTTGCCTCACTGGCTTAGATGTGCAGAGAAGAGAGGGAAACCTAAGGTCAAGAGAGAGGGAACTTTCTCTCCCTCTTCAGTCTCCTCGTGTCCCAGCCCTGACATGCCCCAAACACGCTGTCCTTGTGTTCCCACCTGCTCGCGGCATCCTCGCCTCCAGCTCTGCCACGACAAGTCCTTGGAGCAGCGCTGCCCCTGTGCTGTTCCAGCCCAGAAGTCCTGGCTTGTAGGACCCTCTCTGTTCTCCCACTTCCCGCAAGCAGGTCTGGCAAGAAGCAAGCAGCTCAGAAAAAGCAAATAGAGGCAAGAAAAAGCTTGACCCAACTGAGAAAAAGTCAAGAGGGGAGGGAGAGGAGGGGTGTTATCCAGCAATGTACTCCTGGTGTTTAAACAAGGGACTCCCTTGGGTTCGTGCCTGATAAGGCTGGGTGTCAGGGGAACAGATTCATTTGTTTTTTTCTTTAAACAAAAAGGCCTTCCCATAACCACAGTGAGGAGAGAGCCAACACCTCTTGATGAACAGACTTGTCTTAAGTGCACACACGGGAAGCCTTTCTGTCTTGCTCCTGGAGAGGAAAAAAAGCCTAGACTGTGAGTATTGACCACACTGCTCAGTGTCACTGGAAAGGGGAGTGTGGGCCAGCAGTATTTTCTGCACGAGGATGGACACCAGGGACTAACTTGAGCTTGCGGGCCCATCTGTGGGGTGTCTGGAGGTGCAGAGGTCCTTTCCCATAGCAGGATCCAGGCAGATGGGCTGGGGGACTGCCTCAGAAGCAAGGAAAACTCCTCCCGTCCTTCAGTGTATTCCAAGAGCCTCCTCCGACCCTTCCCGGCTCGGTGGCTGAGTCGGCAAGCAGGTGGAGCAGGGCTTTGAGGCCAGCCAGGCTCTCCCACACTTTGCTCTCTTTCCCTGGCTGCGTAATCTGGCAGGGTGGCAGGGATTATGAGTCTTTTAAAATTTATTTATTATTATTAATTTCCCTTTTGCCAAGAGTTTGGGGGCAGGCTCTTTGGAATGACGCTCGCGTGTGCCAAGGACAGCACGCCAAGCGTGTCAGAGCCGTTGGTGGGACAGGAGGGGGGAAGGAGAAGCACTGGGTGCTCACAGGGAGGGCGAGAGCCACCACAGCCCCATCCGACATTGCGTGAGCAGGCAGAGAAACCGAGCGGGGCTGGGCCTGCTGGAGCGGAGGGAAATGCCCCCCTTCCTTCCACCTCAGCCAGGGCGAACGGCACGTGGGGCTCGAGAAGCAAAAGAGAGACCCAGGAGCCATTTGTTGGTGGAAAGCGAGTTTAATGCCCGTTCCCAGCTTGGAGGGATTGGCAGCGCCAAGAGGTTGGGGAATGGAAAAGTTCAGGCCTCCTGTTCCATCTGCGGCTGCTGCCAGAAAGCATCAGGCTAATGGATGCAGCAGGGTGGGAGGGGAAAAACCAGCATCAAGGCCACTGGAGATGAGGCCTCCTACCATGGTCTGGCTTGTCACCAGTGTGAGGGAGCGGCAAGAACAGGGCTGCTCCACGAGAGAGGACAAGCCAGGCGCCAGGAGTGTCCCCAGCCGAAGTGGTGATCCCGCTGATACGGGGACAGTCCCTCAGTACCTGAGCAGAGGCAGAGATGGGACAGGAGATTAAGTGACCTACAAAGTGGGGACAAGCGGCATTCAGACACCCAAGATTGAGCAATAACAGGTTTGTGATGCCCTTAGATGTCCAAGGCTGCACACGTGCTCCACTGACTGACTCAGCTTGTGCCTACCCTGTACCAGCAGGCACGGGTAACCCATTTGTGAAGGGGATCGGGCATTGCAATTCTTCCCCCTGAATGAGGAATTCTTGCCTTCCAGTACATAGAGGGGCCTTACAAGAAAGCCAGAGAGGGACTTTTTACAAGGGCATGTAGTGACAGCACAAGGGGTAATGGCTTTAAACTGAAAGAGGGTAGATTTAGATTAGATGTAAGGAAGAAGCTCTTCACTGTGAGGGTGGTGAGGCACTGGAGCAGGTTGCCCAGAGAGGTCGTGGATGTCCCATCTCTGGAAGTGCTCAAGGCCAGGTTGGATGAGGTTTTGACCAACCTGGTCTGGTGGAAGGTATCCCTGCCCGTGGCAGGGGCGTTGGAACTAGATGATCTTCAAGGTCCCTTCCCATCCAAACCATTCTATGATATGATATATGTGGGTCCAGAGTCCATCTAGGAAAACCAGTCAATAAGCCAGGAGAACAGGAGACAGGACTGGGCATGGGTACACCTACAGCACAGCTGGGGTTAAATGGAGCTCCTGGGCCATGAGGATGTCTGGGTGCAAGTCCCAGGTGAGGCTGGCTAGGACAGATGCAGTGCCCAGTAACACACTCATGGTCCTGACAACCATCAAGGTATGTTCTTGCACCTTGTGGAAAGAGCCCACGTCTGAGCGTGATGGATGGCTCCTTGTGAAATGCCCTGGCTGCTGTTGGTTGGGTGACACACAACTGGGGCAGGGACATGGACCTGGGTCAGGACGGTGGCACAGAACCAGGGAGAGGTCACAGTGTGGGGACAGGGGACTTGGAGCCAGGTTGGGATCATAACTTGGAAGCAGGGCAGGGATATGAATCTGCTTCAGAGACAAAGAGATGAAAAAGGGGTCCCAGAGGCAGGCAGACATGGAGAAAGGTGCCAAGTCCCCACTGCACAGAGGCTAGGTAGTGGTAGGTGGCATGGAAAAGCCAGCACTGAGGAGCCACAGGGACAGAAAAAGGAATGCAGTAGTGCTCTAGGGTCATTGGGGAAGCAGTAGGGTGCACGGCCCTACTGTCCACGGCCTTCACCCAAGGAGGAGGCATGGGGCCAGGTCCCGCACAGCCCGAGGACCAGGCTCCCTTGTGCGCAGCTTGGGCTGGAGATACCTCGGCTACAGCCAGCGAGCAGCCAGCGCTGGGCTGTCCCGCACAGCGGAGCAGCCCAGGGCCAAACACAAACCCAACGCGGTCCCACAGGCCATCAGCACGGCCAAGGTGATGATGGGGACAGATTACAGTTACAGTCCTAGACAAGGCAAGGTCCAGTCAGGAGCAGCAGGAGACAGGGCTGGAGGCAAGGCAGCAGCGTAGGTCCAAGGTGCATCCTGGAGACAAAGCTACCACCAGCTAAGGTCTGGAGTCCATCTGGGACACCTCAGGAAACCAGGACAGCTGGGGACAAGGCCAGGCACAGATATACCTACAACATAGCTCAGGCCAGAAGCAGATACCCGGACCTGAGCTTAAATGGAGCCCCTGGGCAGAGGGGTGGTGGTCCTAGGTGAGCCTGGTTGGGGCTATCAAGCCCCACCAATGCGCTCAGGGCACTGCCAAGTATTAGCCATCCCCATGGCAGGACATTCCCAGCTCTTCAGGGCGTGGGGCCCGTAAATCTGTCCCTGCTGAGGCTCACCATCCGGGCAGGGTGGATTACCTAAGCCAGCCAGAGGGAAAAGAGGCTCGAAAGCCAAGACACACCTGAGCAACACGTAGTCAAGCTGAACTATCCTTGCCTGGCCTCATCCTTCTTTTGCTCGCTCTCCCTTTCCCTCTGGAATGACAACGCAAGATACTGCCTCCATCTCTGAAATCTATGCCAAGAAACTTTTATTTTTAAATTCACAAACAATGACCTAGCAGCTGCTCCAAGGCTTTTTTTTTCCTTGCTAACAGAGTGGAAATTATATATATATTTAATTAGCTCATCAGAGCTAAATTTCCCTTCCCACCATTCTTCATTAAAGGCAGATGTAAAATGACCCCCGACTCCAATCTCTATTGAAGGGGGTGTGACCCCTCTCCATCTAACAGAAGTTTCCAGAAAGCCAGTTTCTCCCATCCTGCCTCTTTGCTTTGTGCAATTGTTGGTAGAGGGAGCCAAGAGTTTAAAATGCCATTTTGGCTGCCTCTCCATTATCTTGGGCAGAGGGAGGGTTGAGATACCTCAGAGAATGGAAAAATCCTGATAAAGGAGGGGAGTGTGGTACAGATATACCCTCACGTCTCACAGGACTTTGGACCCAGCTGGGATCCAAGGGTGATGCCTTGTTTTTTAAAAAAATATATATTTTTTTTAAATTATCAGCCACCTCAAGTTCTTGCTGGACTTGAAGTCAAGCCCACCCTGCAGGTCTTTACCTTCTGCACCCAGAGACCAGCCCTTCCCCATGCGTTGGCCATGTTTCACTCCAGGGCAACTCTTCTCCTGACTTCACGCAGGACGAATGTGTCCTGGGAGCTTCCCGCAGCCTCGCGCTGCTGGGACAGGGCTGCCACACCACGTGTTGCCAACGCTGGCAAAGGACCATCGTCACCGCGTTAGGATTGTCTAACACAGCACGTGCATTCATCAGCCTGAGGCATGGCAAGGCGATACAGTCTGCTGTTCACACTACTGATGAAAATTTCATTGAAACGTGCAAAACATTTTGGTTTCTTTGTGATCGCCTTGAAGGGATTCCCTGAAGGCATTACTTTTCTTCTCCTGTCCCCTTTTTTGAGGAAAGGTGCTGGGCTGACTGCCCTGGTGCCTAAGGTCCAGAAGAGACGAAGAAGCACAAATCCTCCTTTTTCCCCCCCTGCCAACCTGCCAAGATATTTGCGTGGACAGCAGGAGACAGAGTTCATCGCACACACGTCCTGTACAACCACCACTCCCCAGCTTGAGAAGGGGCATGTGCTCCAAGGTGCAACAAGACCTCATCCTTTCCACCGAAGCAGCCAACCAGCAATACTTGAAACACAGATTTTGGTACCTTTGCCACATCTCAATCTTTCTGCCACCTTTCTTCTCATTCTCCACCGCCCCCCCCCCCCCAATTATTTATGGCCTGGATCTGGACTTGTCTTAACCAAGCAGAAAATAATAGCATGCTGGATGCTTCTGGCATGCTTGTCTGCTGCAGTGACTTGGACTTGACTCCAAGCCATTGATCGAGGTGGTTGGCTCTTGCTTTGAGAGCTGTCCTACAGGATTTGGGGATCAATGGTCACTGGATGCATATGGTGTGAGTTAGACCCCATGGGATGCTCCAGCCTCCCAAGTCAATCTGCTTGGTGTAGGTCCAAGACAGGACACGCCAGACCGGCTGTTTTGGACCTGGCAGCTTTTGGCAAGTCTGGGCTTCTCTGCGTCTCCCTGACCCCATGCTGGGCATGCCTCAAAGTTTGAGAGTTTTTTGATTACTGCCCTAATCTCCTCCAGTGTCTGAGCCACAATAGAAGGTCAAGTCAGACGTAAAGGCCATCTCCCGCCGCTGCTCCGAAGTGACTGCGAATAGGTCAGACTTATCTCGAGAAAACACAGCTCCAGGAATGGCGCAGCCCCTCTTGTCAACCTGTCCGGCCTCTCTTTCTCCTTCCCCCCACTTGCTCCCGGCGGGAACCTCTACGGGGCTGCCGGGGGCCGCGGGAATCTCAGCAATGCCGGTCGCACAAAGGCCTCTCCGGTGACAATAGCTCCTTCCTTCCTTCCCATGTTCCTCCTTCCACCGCTGCAGCTCTCACACATTCCCAGAGCTGCTCCCAGGGCCTTCCAGAAGGTCCTGAGCAAAAAAGCCCTCCACTGCTCTCCTCCCCCAGCCTGGCTGGCCCCCGCCGTGCAGGGCAGCCAAAAGGGTGTTTTTGGGGAGGAGGGATGTCCCCGCGATGCAGCTCTGCTCGGGAACAGATGTATTTACATCTCTGTCTGTGACTGAGGGTGTGGTTTCAAAATTGGCGCGAGCCGCTTGGAAAAAAGCTTCTGGAGAAAGTGTTCTCCTGCCTTCTCCCCTCTCCCTCCAGCTGTGCATTCTCTCTCTTTTTTTTTTTTTTTTCTGGTTTGTTCGTTTTGCTGGGATCGTTTTCAGCCAGATCAGCTCCAACTTGCCACCCTGCCACCTGCTTGCTCGCGCTGACGTAGGAAGCTGGAGACGGCACGGCCGGGATGGAGGCACCAGCCCTTTTGCTGGCAGCAGAACCTTAGACCAGCGGAAACCAATCCTGAAACCACCCGCTCCCAATCCCTCTCTCTTCATGCTGGGGAGTATCCCTCCGGCTATGTGGGATGTATGTATCTACAGCTCTGCCTCCACACAAGGGATGCTCCACACATCTCCGGGAAGCCACATAAGTGTGTGCAGGGAGATTTTTGCCGTATAATTTCTTGCATGGGAATGGATGCCGTGCAAATGGCCCGGAGTTTCTCTACGGACTCGGGCGTGATCTGTGCCTGTGGGCTCATTTGTGTTCCTTATGTGCGGCAGCCATGCACCACGACGCAGCTTTGCCTTTTCCTTGCCCACACGGAGTTCGATAAGCCTGGAACTGGGAGCCAAACCCACAGGAGCCGATCCATTCTTCTGGGCCTTGGCTGAGGGAATCAGGGCTGGAAGCAGCAGGGTTGCTGTAACCCACTGTCTTCTCCCCCTCCTCCTCAGCCTATTTCCTGACACAATTCCTGTATAGGACAAGTTTCTGTTGCAATCAACTCTTAGGTTAATGAAACCCTGAATTAACCCCCCTTTTCTCCCCCCCTCTCCAGGGAAACTGTCCCAGCGGGCAAAGCAAATCCCGGGTATCTGTTCTCTCCTCTGAGGGAGGCATATTCCCAAGGACACGTGTGGGAACTTGGGCTGGAGTGTCCTGCAGAGAGAGGGCTGGCTGTTACGGATCTTTAAACACCCTGCACACACACCAAGGGTGGTAAGAAGAAGGGGGCGGAAGAGATGGGTTGTGTAATTGGGATTTTTCTTACCCAACAGACAGCAACCCCCCAGGGCTCCGGCAGATAACGGGAGTAACGGAGTGAGAGCTTTCAGACCTTGCCTGGGAAGGTGTTTGCTGGCCCTGGATTGCCGGTGGTCTGGAGGGTGACCTGGCTTAGAAGAAATCACTGGATTTGGAGAGAGGCTTCTCCCTTCCTTCAGGAGATTTTCTACCCAGGCACAGAGCTGGCGCAGGGCCACTCCGACTGCCAGCTTAGCCGGGGTGGGGAGCACCTTTTAAACCCTTGCTGATGCTGGATAAATCAGTGTATTTTTCTAAAGTGGGGCCTTTCCTCATTCGAGGTTTGCCCTGAGGTTTCTGCCTGACTCTACACGTTTCCAGAGACATTTTTTACCCTTAGTGCTGGTGGAAATTGCCAATCTAAAGTCTTCAGTATATTAATACTGCATATTTGTTTTCCTGCCCCTTCTTTTGGATTGAGGGGTTGCAGCTTAGCTCATGGTGGGGCTAGAAGAGTCTTTCCCTCTGCCTTTTATGTTCAAGCTGGCATACTAAAGGAGAAGGCTTCCCCCTCATTTGCACCTTTACTGTATCCCAGATCTGGAGTGATGCTGGCTTCCTTCTGCTAAGGGACCGGGCTCGTCAGGAGCTGGCTGCAGCAGCGTGTTCTCTGGTCCTGCTCTAGCTCCAGGCAGGGATGCAGCAACGGGCTCTGAATCATAAAGACCCGTGATTTTTGCTGAGAGGTGATGCTGGGTAGAAATGCCAAACTTGGACCGATGTTTCTGTAAAAACGTGGGCAAGCTGCAAGGGGCTGGGGGGAGGAAACGTGAGTTATACTGAACAGATCCTTTAGTCCTGTCTGGCACTAGCAGTAATAGCAACAATAGTAATATTCATCATCATCACAGCGTCCAGATATCAGTTTCCATCTTGCAATTTCTGTGTGTGCGTTGACTCATTTATTTTCCCTGGTGAGACAGGGAGGAATTGTTAGCCCATGGCAGATGTGGGGAAGCAGACATCCCAAGCCCTGCGGAGAGGGCCAGTAGTGGGGTTTAGTTGATAAATCAGTCCCTGCCTTCTAGTTCCACATCCCAACAAGACTCTGTGTAGTAAGTGTCTACTGAAAGATGACTACCCTGTCACGGTACGCCAGCCACAAAGGACACGGTGAATCAAAGCAACCAACTCTCCAAACCTATTTGAGATTATTTTTTCCCTAGCAAAGTTGCTGTGGTGTGTGGGCACATGGGAAGGGATTCACCACCACTGTAAGCTCCTGAAGTCATGTTACGGGCTTTAATTTTTAGTGCTGAGGCTCTGGCACCTCGCAGGGGGACTAAATTGGCTAAGAAGCGTATCTAACCATGGAGCCATCCGTGTGACGCATGAGCCACCGAGTGCAACGAAGGGCAGGCTCGTGGCTGAAGCCTTTTTCCCAGGCTGGCCTCCCCCGCTCCCAGCTGTGCTGGGCAGGACCCTCTTTGCAGCGATGGGATCGTTGCGTCTGCAGCTCCGTGTCATCGCTGGCTATGCCTGCCCACGTTCAATAGCAGCCATTGTCCTGGGGAAAGGTCACCCAAGCCAGGCACGCAGACGGCAGCGAGCGTGGAGGCTGCTGCTGGAACAACTGAGGATGGGGAAGGGAAGCTGGGGCAGAGGGCAGAGGGGACCGAGGGGGTGGAAGGGGCAAGGACGTTGGAGGAGGTCTGGGTTGCCTCCTGCTTGGGAGAGGTTTTGGGTCCCTACGGAGTGAGGAATCAGACGATTTCCATGGGGTTAAGCTTGCATTTGTGTGGGCAGCACATGGACCCTGGTTGGGAAATGTCTGACACCGCAAAGCTCAAGGCTTTCCTAGGCAATCTGCTTTTCCCATAACTGGCTGCGCTTTTCTTTTCTTCCCGTCTTGAATGCAGCATTTGCAGGGCTTTAATGGCTTTAGCACCACACCTACGACCAACATCACCTAGTCTCCTCTTACACGTCTCAGTCCCCAGACAAGTGCTGTGATTTAGTATGTCTGAGCTTGCGCTGTGCAACATAATGATGGAATGTCTTCTGCGCAGGATCCCATTGCCTTTATCAGCCCGATGAGGTGCTGCGTTCACAGTGCTGGGGATTTTTACGCCTGTTCAGAGAGACCTCTTCTCCCCAGCCTGTTAGCGTTGGGTCATTTTGTGCTTCTCACTGAAGCTTCACAAAGAAGTGGGGCTGGAGCCATTCTGGCAGTCATTTCCTTTCCCCTCATCCCCTCTCTCTGGAAAACACACTGGAATTTCAGTCACAACTATTCCTCCCATTTCACGATCAGATGTCTGGGTCATGAGTCCCACCCTGGTTTCTGTAGCACGGCTTCTACCAGCCCAGGGTGGGTGTCTGCCTCCACCAATTCCTGCCTGCGAGGATATCCATGAAACCACTCACAAAGTCAAAGCAATTGCCAGCATTTTTTCCTAATCTATTCATAGTTCTGTAGGGCTTTAGTCAATGCTCTGGAAGCATATGCCATTGGGTGATCATCTTGCATTTGAACAGCTGCTAATCTCTGCAAATTTGCATTCACCAGGGTTTTTAGCCTCCTTGTTAAACTCAGGGCATTTGGTTTTGGGGTTTCTATTACAAGTATTTTTTAATTTTCGAAAGCAGTTCTCTTCTCATTATCGGAGGGATCACCCTGGGACAATCATTCTCCAGGGAGAACAGAATGGAGATAAATTAGAGATGCGTTTAATTTTAATTCATTTAACATGCCCAGGATGAGCTGGAGGGTGGGCAGGGCGGCAGGGGAGAAAGAAAAGTGAGAGCAGTTTGCCCCCAGGTACCTGTGGAGAGGCCTGGCTCATTACGTTATGAGACATCCTCATTTAGGAAAGATCACAGACCTAGGTTTTGCCCCAGACCCTGTGGAACCTCGCTGTGCCCCTGGATATGTCTGCAAATCTCCAGGAGGCTCCTCCGTTTTGGGATCCTTCTTCCCAAACTCTTGCCTTCCAACCTTCTCCCCATCCTTCCTCTGCAAGCCAAACTCTGCCTGCAAACTCTGCCAAACTCTGCCTGCAAAAGGAGGTCCACCAAAGCCCGCTGCCAGCAAGAGACCCCGGGAGAGCAGACCGGGCAGTGCTGCTTGTACCGAGCCAGTAAAGCCTCCAGAGCCCGACTTCCCCTGGCTGAACCTGCTTGAACCTGCCCTTGTGTTCTGCCAGGCTTCTTTACGTTGGCACCGGCTCCTCTTCAACGAAAAAATAAGGGGACTTTCCCAGGTATCCTACTTTAGCGGTACCAAAATGAGGCAGCTCTGAGGATGGACTGTTCTCGGCAACAAATATCCCTCTGCCTTTGCCCGGCTTGATGCTGCAAGGAGCTTTGGTGGTTGTTGTTTTTCTGGGTCAGCACTCCTCTCTTTGGCTGATTTCTTCTTCAGACTCCAGTTATGTTTTGTGGTCAATTTTATTCCAAATCAGCACGTCAGCCGCAGGCATTTCTAAATTCTCAAGAACTTCAGAGACGCGCTGCTGTGAGAGACCCCAGTTACTGAGGGAAGGTTCCTTGCAACCTCCAACATGAGAAGGAGAGTGGAAATATTTGCACTTTCTTTGACTTTGGCTCCACAAAGATTTTGTCCCCCATCCCCATGCTGAACAGACCCTTTTATTTTGAGTGCCTTATGCCCACTTCTTCCGAGGTTTGTCCATACTACCTAAAATCCCCACAGCACTACCAGGAAAGCACAGAGCAGCAAAATTAAGTATTTTCTTCAATATATTCATAATCCTGGGATTCTGTTGCCAAAACAGCATTGTTTAGAGCCATTTGAGATGTCTTAGGGTATCGGAGACACATGAAGGGGGCTGGCAGATCTACCACGGGACTTACTGGAGACCAACACCCGTCTGCAGCAGCAGCTGGAGGCCAGGCAGGATAAACTGCTGCATCAAAAATGAAACTGGATACCAATATTTGGGGAACTGCATCAAACCACAGCCGAGCGAGTCGTGAGTGCATCCCCAACTTGAGCGAAACAACCTCAGGATGTATAAAAATCCAAGAGCTGAATAAACGTGGCACTACGAAGCCTTGCAAGCACCCTGTCTTCTCTGCCAAATCAAATCCGGTTCTTGCACTAACGCTGAATCGGGCTGCTTGTCAGTTCTGCAACAAAATAATTTCATCCCCACTCAGGCTGGCCATCTGTTCACTCTTTGGATTCACATGATTTTATGCCGTAGCTCTGTAACCTGATGATCAATAGCTTCACCATTTCTGGCAGCTGGCATGCTGTATAAAATCTTTCCCAAGTGCTCTTCTTACACGGATGGGTGGAAGGAGCCTTCAGATTTCACGATGGTGTTGATCAGCAGTTTCTTCCTGCTGTTGCCAGAATGGACCATGGGTCTCTGCCATCTCTGCCTCTCCTGCACGTGGTGGCACCGACTATTTCAGCTCATCTGCCTGCCCTTGAGGACCTCACTGCTTTTAGGGGCACCTAACCACCTGTGGCTACCTCCTCCCATCCTCAGCCAGCAAGCTCAACCAGCTCTGCTTCTGCCAGAAATTTAATTGACTTTGGTCACTGTGTAAGCGTGCTGCAGCGCTGATAAGAGCCTGAGTTTTATTTCTCGGCCTCAATTACATGACACTGATCAAGGTTGCGGTGAGTTATATCAACGTCACACGGCTGGGGCCACCATGCACTGCCTGTGCCCGCTACCCAGCTGAGCATGTGCTGAGACTTGGCACGAAGCCGTGGTACCCCCAAAGCAAAGCAAACGGCTCTTTATTCCCTGGGGGGTCTCCGGTGTGTTTGATGAGGGGTGCAAAGTGGTGGGCGTTCAGGTGAGGATAGAGATGCAAGCGTGGCGGGGGGGGGGGTATGTGCTTAGGGGTGCCTGGAGAGCTGTGGAGCAAGGAGTGCTGTGGCCGGGACCCCAAATCGCATCCCCATGTGGCTGGGATTAGGGGGGGAGGCCCACAGAGGAACAACAGAGCATTGAGCTGCCGTATCGCTCCGGGGCGAGGGAAACGGAAAGGCGATAAGAGCCCTCTCGGATGAGGAATTCCTTCTCACTTTCCCCTTTCTGTTTGCCTTTCGTCAGAGATAACGTGAGTCTCGGGCAGCTTACTGGGACGCCGAGCTGCCAACACGAGAAGGGACAGCCACAGCCACCCCTGTGTCTGCTCCCACCCGGGCACGCGCCCACGCCTGCCACCCTCTCCAGTGGGATCCCATGGGAGCAGCCCGACCACCGGCTCCTCTCCTTCCCCCACCGTCCGACCCGTGTCATTGGGTCCCCTTGCGTGATGCCCCATCGATTTCTATGAGGAGCTGTAATCTGAGGAGTGATTCGGAAAAGAGGAGTGAGATTATGAGCAGTAAAGCCAAGGCTGATAAAAATGGCAGAATATTTGGGTAGCATTTCACTGCAGCACTACCTACCTGGGAAGGAGCAGGGAGCACCTGAACGCCTGCCCGTACTGTCTCCAGCCTGGGCTGCAAACACCATTGGGAGAGTCATTCCCTCCTGGCTCTCAACATCCTTGAGCCCTCCAGCTACGTCGCTTAGTGGAAGTCTTTCCAGCTACCACCCAGCAGAGGATCCTGCAAGCTTTGCCTAGCGAGGCCGTGTTCTTAATTGTCAGAGGCCGTCAGTCCATCTCCTGCCTCCACAGGTGGGGTGGGTGTGAAATGAGGAGAGTCCTGGGAAGAAAGACCCAGAGGAGCAGTCCTACCAAACCACAAGTTCCTTCTGTAACTACCTGAACCTTCTCCAGAACAGGAGGCTGATTTCCAGCTGCCTTTTCTAAATCCAGAGACAACCCCTCTGACTGCTTAGTCTGATCCCCTTTTCCCCTGCCTGCATGACACAGCCTAGAAAATCTTGCTTGCCAAGCCTTTTACCCAGCCCACGTTATTGTGGCTGCGATGCCTCCAGTGACCGATCCTAGCGATGTGGCAGAATAAGGTACAAGCACCTTATGGGCTCAGTGGGAGCTCTCTGGGAGACGGGAAGAAGACAGAAAAGTTGCAAGCGGTCAGACCCACTGAGCCTCATCCTGTTGCCAATTTTCTCAAGAGAGGCTCAGCTGCACAGCGCTCGGGAATCCCAGAACATGACGGGGCTTGCTGGTTGCCTTCTCAGCAGATGTGACTGACGAACAGTTTGGCTGGAGATTTGGGCTGTGGTGGTGCCCCAGCTCCACACCTTCCTGCCTACGGCCCCTTGCCAGCAGCCAGGAGATTGGCCATTTGCTTTGGCCATTCAAGAGGAATAACATGGCAAGTCTTCGCGGTGGGCGCAGACAACCAGGCCAGGGTCTACCCATTGGTGTGAAGAAGCAAATGAGACAAAAAACAAGGAGAAAAGGCTGGATGATGGAGCGAGAAGGCCAAAGCATGGAGCTGGTGTTTTATCCTTGGCCTGGACACAAACGCTTGGAGCAGGAGAGGGATCCTTGCTCCGTCCAGAGGAGGCTCCGGGAATGTCCCTTTGGTGCTGGAAAAGACTGTAGCTGGAATTCAGTCCTTTTAGGAAGGGACTCTTGAGCACAGCTTCCAGTGAGATGTCTCGGAGATTTCTCTGTCCCCTGGGATCACCAGTCCATGTCACTCAGTGATGGGCAATGCCCAGTCCCCCGTGGTGCTGCAGCTGGGACATGCATGCCGGGATGCCCAAGGATGGGCTGCTGATCCCTCAGCCATCCCTGCCTCTGATTCATTCCTGCTGTTTGTTGCCAGTCTTTGCCAAAGGGAAGGCTGAGGAGAGCACAGGAAGAGGGAGTGACTCATCCTCAAAGCCCAGGTGTCTGTCCTAGCTGAGCGACACCTGAGGGCTTCTGCCGTGGCAGGAAAGCGGTAGGAAAGGCAAAAATTCCCAGAGGAGCCATGCGGAATAACCGCAGGAGAACAAGGGTTTCCCTGCTGCATTGTGTGCCTCCGCATCTGGGAATCTCATCAAGCCCATGCGGCAGAGTGAGCTCATAGCCAGGGTAGGAAGGCAGACCCACGGGCTTTGTCCGCCCTGAAGTTCCCTCCAGCCATTTCTTTGGCTCCCTGTTGTGCAGCATCCTCCCAAGCCACTCGTGGTGGGACGAGGAGGTAGGATGGTCCTCAGCAAGCATGTTCTTGAAGGTACATGGCCATCAGCCACCTCTCTGCCGCAGCACACCCCTGTGCCAACACCTCCGGAGAGCAAATGCTCAGGGGAAAGGGGGGAGACAGACCACTTGGGAGAGCGGCAAGAAGGGAGGAGGGAGAAGAAGGTATGGATGAAGGCAGTGGAGATGGTGGTGCAGATGAGGGAAGCTGGAGCCACCCAGGGAAAGCTTGGGGCTGGGTTTTGGAGAATGGAGGTGAGATGGAGGTGGAACCGCTGCTAATGAATACTGTATGTGACCTGGCAATTGATATAGATCATACAGCAAGATTAGAGGTCATGGAAAGTGTATTACAAACCCTGCATTGCTTTTATTCACTGGAGACTGTTGGAAAAAACAAGCAGGAAGGCAGCACAATGGATCCCCCAGCTACGGACATCTCAGCGCACATTTGAAAGACAATGGAGAAAACGATTAACTCCAAGAGTCCTCTATCCTGTCTCCAGTAAGATGCATGCCTTGTTTTGCCTGGCTAGGAACTAGGCATCAAACAGACAATGCCAATTAAAAAAAAACAAACCCAAAAACTCTTAGAAATTTCTTCGGGGGACAAAGGGGGAAGAATGACGCAGCTGCCAGGATTCTGAGTAAGCTGGGCCTTCGGCAGATGTTGACTAGCAAGGGAAGGCAGGTTTGCACATCGCCTGGCCTGTTGCTGTGGGATCCCTCCGTCCTAGCTCAGGGGTGCTTTGTTCTGAGGATGCGATCTGGCTACTGATTCCCACCATCCCTGGGTGCTGATGACCAGTCGGACCTGCAGAGATGTCCCACCTGGCCGCTGAGAGTGGCAACCCACAGCTTGTTCTGCAAACACCACGTCTGCATCCCAGGAGAGGAGAGGGCTGGAAATACAAGCACGGGGGAGGAGAGGGCACTTTAGAGGGACCGAGGGCTGCAGGAGCTCGGAAGCAACCAGCTCCCGCAGAGCTGCAGCCAGCTGGCCATGCTGGGGGGGCCGTGTCTCATCTGCCCCCCTACAGACAGGAGGATGGCCGGTGGGATCAGGCACTGGGAGCCGCAAGGCTCCGGTACTTGGCCTTGGCTGAAAGGACAAGGTCAGGAGCATCCTTGCTTGAGGTGTCTCCAAAGATTTCTCCAGGAGGGAAATTTGCAGCCTGTCACCTGTCTTAATTAGATTATCTAATTAAATTGCTCTTCCATCGGTATTCTTCTTTTTGGTAGCAGATGGTAGCTTCCTTTCCCAGGAACCAGGAAAGCTGTGCATCTCTCCTCATGTTCTGCCACATCCCCGCTCATGACCACACACCCCCTCTGTGGATAACCATTGGCACATCGCAGGGCTCTACCAAGGATTTTAAAGTTCAGTCACATTTGTCTGACAGATGGGTGGAGGGACCCTGAGGGACCGTGCCACCTTCCCTGCATGAGGTGACCTGAGTCCTTCAGCAGTCACTTATCTACAAGGCAGAGGCAGGCCAAGAAGCGTGGGCACAGGACTTCTGATCCCCACGCCGGCAGGGCTTCCCTGCACCTCCCTGGGCAAGCACCGCTGGGATTCGCAGGCTAATGCGCTTGTAAGGTCCTTCAAAGACAAGAAAGGCCTGACGTGATGTTCAGGCTGGCTTCTTGCTTCTCCTCCTGCCGCAACACCGGCCTGTTTGCTCTTCCAAACCTCCCAAAGCCCATCACATCGTCTCCATGGCCTCTCCCAGGTCAGCAACCTCACCCCCCTCTGCCCCTACGCCGCTCTCCGAGTCAGTCCTGACCCACGTGTATCCTGTTTGCGTGGGCAGAGGAAGGTTAGGAGAACCAGCAGAGGTGGGAAGAGGTGTGGGGCAACCCTTCCTGGGAACACCTGCCGCAAGCGACCCCCTCACCACTGCTCTCCACGGAGCCCCAGGAAGGTACCGTCACATCTTGGCTCTGGAGGAGAGGGGATATCCTTAACATCACTTCTTAAGGTATTTTGGCCAAGCATCCGGTCCCCTCTTCCTCTCCCTGAGTTCCTGTCCTCTGCGATGAGCAGTGACCTCAGCTCACTCAATGGGGTGGTTGAATTTAGAGATACGAGACCTCCCCATGGTCCCTTCTGGGCCAGTAGACTACTTGGTTCATTTCCTAAGTCTACAAATAACCTGTTATCTCAGAAGATCCTTCCCAATCATGAAACTAGCCTCCTCGAGCGTGCTGTGCTTGCTGCTTTGACTCATGTACACCCTTTCTCCTCCTGCCCCAACCTGGACGGGTCTCAGCCCCTAATTTAACCACGGCTTGATGGGGTGCTATGAGGTTGCAAAGAACTGGAGGGTCTCTGGTTGAACAAGTCCTCCCTGGAGGAAAACAAAGCTTTACACAGGGTAGGGAGGTTTTGCCACTTCCTACCTTCTCAGCTCTCCCTGGTCTACCTCGGCAATCCATTTCCATGGCCCTCTATCCCTCCAGCTTGCTTTTGGGGGCACCTCTGACCCTGGAGATAGTCTGAGCATCTGCTCCCGTCCCAGCATGGTCTCTGAAAGAGAAGCATTCCCTGATCCAAAACCATCCCTGCCCTAACCTCCGTTCAGCACATGTCATTGCCAATCTCCCCTTCCTTTGCGTCACCTTCCATGTTTCCCTTCCCAACCCAGCTCCTAGAAATGTGTGCAGCCCCCAGGTCTGCTCTACAGCAGAACGTCCCTCTATCCCTGGCTCCAAGATACACCAGCCTCTGGCTGTATCCTACTCCCCAGGAGCATCTTTAGCTTCGTGATTCCCAGCCCTCCTGTCCTCAGCAGCCTCACCCTGCTCCACCACCTCCCCCAGGAAACGCCGTTCAATGTGAAGAGCAGCAGTGCTGGATCCTGCTTCCACATCGGCATTTATCTCATGCTGGGCTCTATCCCTCAGTATCCAACCCACATCCTTAAACCTTTTGTATTCTGCATAAACATCTTTGCCTAGATCTTCTGAAAGGCCGGGCAAGGGAGGAAGCAATAGTCTACAAAGAGCATGAAACTTTTGCGTCATGGTCTTATCCACTCATCCTTCACAGATGCTGACAAGTCCGGCTCTGTGACGCTGCGTCACAGGGAGCAAATGGAGATACACAAGGTCTGAGCGTGCTGCGAAAGGCCAACGTTTGTCAGCAATAGCTGCAGAGCCCTGATTTCCTTCTTCCTGAGCCTCCAATTCCAAGCTGCCTCTCGCAGAGCATCCCACGAGCCATCCCGCACCTGCAGCATCCTTTCCATTACTGGAAGCCCACGAACCACCCCACCTCGCATGGTTTTCCCTGCCAGGAAAGGATCCTCCTAGATCCACGTATGGGGAGTGAACATGGTCCATCCAGGAGGAAGAGCAGGTGCAGATAAATTTGGAGCGTAAGGAGGCAGAAGAGGACTCACAGCCCAGAGGAAACCAGCTGCCGGTGCTGGGGTAGCTCAGAGGAGAGGCAGCAGCAGCAGCATGACAAAGAACAGGGTCGCACGAGCTGGGGGGAGGCTCAAATGGGGGAAAGGGGGGGGTGAAGCTGGTGAAAAGCATCCGGAGATGTAAGTGAGGTCAGGTAATTCCTCATATAGCAGTTCCTGAGCCGCTCTGGGAACAGACAAACAAGGCTTTCCTTCCTCCCAGCTTCCTCCTCCTCGGCAGCTCTCCTTTTTTGGGGAGAGGTGGCTGGCCGGATCGCTCCTCCTGCATCCCTTGGGGTGATCACCTGGCTTTCGCCGTGTTCTGTGGCTTCACACCTCCCTGCCTCGCCGCAGGCCATGCCGGCAGCGTGGGCACGGGGGGTCCTGCCGCAATCGCCGGGGGTGCCGGGGGTGGCACGGCGTGGCTGGGCGGCAGCCGGCGTTGCTTTGGGCAAAGGTTGCAAAGTTGCTTCCCGGCATGGTGAGGTCGTAGCTGCTATTTTAGGCTGGGAAAACATGGGAGAATAGACCTGAAATCTCCCTGCAAAGCTGCAATGGGCACTCGACCAGGTGTCAGCTCCAGCGCTGGCGAGCCTGAGCGGCGGTACTATTTTAGGGATGTATTCTTTCCCTCTGCTGGGGCTATTTTTGGAGGCTGAGTGGGTACCAAAGGGACCCGGATACGTTGCAGATAAGGCACCGATGACATTTTGGCGCTTATGTTCCAGCCACAAACACTGCTAGTGAAGGCAGACCCTGGGAATAGCGGCATTCCTAGCGGAGGCAGCACCCTGGATGTGCTGACCTTGCTGCAGGGTAAGGGTGCTGGGATCTCCCCCCCCCGCCCCCGGCAGTGCCACCCCCACGGCTCCACGGTGCCCAGTGCTCTCCCAGGCATCAGCGGTGCCCTGGAGCATCACTGGACCTCACGGCATCGCTGATGGGACATCCTCCTTCCCTGGGTCTGGAGCAGGCGGTGCACGTGCCGTGGGGATGGGGTTGTGGACCGAGAGGGTCTACATCCGATGGGGCTGGGATGGGCTTTTGCATCCTCAGCCACAGAAGGGTCTGAGTTGTGAGTGCAGCTCCTTGGAACACAGAAAAGGAGAAGGCTCATGGCAGGCAGCTGTGGTACACGTCCTTTTCTTGGAATTAGGGATATGGGGACTGGATAGGGAGAAATTTCCTTTGGCACAAGTGTTGAGGAGAAGGCTACATTCACTGTCATCACTCTCCACTGCTATGCACGAGGCCAGGGCTTAGCGAGCTCCCCAGCCCAGCCTGGCCGGGACACCTGTATCCCGCAAGGCCAGGAGCCGGGAGAGCCAAGGGCTTTGCCCCATGCCAGGAGAGAGGGTCTCCTGCCCCAGGGCCACATGGAAGAGCTCTTGGCACTTGGGATGCGGCACTGCTGAGAGGAAAAGGAAGAGCATGGGGGCTTCCTTGGGAGCCGAAACGTGCCATGGATGGGGATGGGAACAGGGGCGGCTCGTGACTCGGCAAGGCAGAGACTTGCACGCTCCTCCCGGCCCCGGGTGTGACCGTCGGCCAGACCCTCTGGCCTTTTTACTCAAAGTTTCCATTTGTGCCCTTTGGACAGAGGGCCCGTTGTGCGAGCAGTGCAGAGGGAGAGTCCCGCTGGCATTTCGGGGTGGCAGAGGAAAAAGCTCTGAGACAGCGGCGAGGCTGGCGCCCACACTGCCACCGTGCGCTGCTCTGTTCCCACGGCCGTCCTCGCTCCGCCATGCCAGCCACAGCTCCCACAGCAGCTGGGACTGGGATAGAGGACATCCCCCTCCCGGGTCACCCTCCCCAGGGCTTCTCCGTGTCAAAAACCATCAGTGTTGGCTCACAGCTGCCTCCTCTCCCCACCCTGGGCCAAACCCCCTAAGGTCTCCTTGCACCCCAGAGCTCGGCACGGGGGGCTTGGGCTGGGAGAGAGCTTTGCCGGAGGGGCGGGAGGTGTGCCGTAAGCTGGCACTGAGATGACTTTTCTGGGCCGTCTCCAGCGCAAGTCCGTGTATAAGCCCTTCTGAATCTCCGTCTTTGTTCCCCTCGGTGGCGTCAGCGGCTCTTCGCTCCCTCCAGGAGATGATTCTGCTTCCGTCGCTGCCGTTTCCTGTGTTTCTCTCTCCCCCCTCGCTCCTGTAGAGCCAGGCAACACCGGCACAAAAACAGGATTCAAGCTGCTGGAGAATTACCCTGATAACAATGGCCAAGGAGACAGTCCGCTGGATGGGACCGTCCCTGCAGCCAGCCCGAGCGGGGCCCCTGGCTGGCTCACGCCAACCTTTGACACCCCCTTTTCCCTGTCCCCTGGGACCGCTGGTTCACAGCAGGGATTTCAGGCAGAGGAATGAGCAGCCAGAAGGGGGAAATCCTGGGTGAACTGCTGCCCGCCAGCAGGTCCTTCCATCCCCACACCTTGGCCACGGTGGCTAGACAAAGCAGCTCTGGCACCATCCCCACAACAGCTCCCATCCTCATCAGCGGTCGGCAGAGCAGCAGGGACCGTGCCATGCTCTCCCTTGCCGTCCCAGCTCCATTTCCGAGGGAACAGAGCATTTTTATGGAGCTGCCAAGGGCAATTGCGATGCAGCTTCACCCGTGAGCAGAGCAGAAGGCAGCTCTGGCTCACAGGCAGGACCGAGGGGTATAATGCCTGCAGGCATCCTCCCATGCAGCAGTCCATGTGTGTCCATCCCTCCACCCCAAGGAAGAGCTGGAATTGCTTGGTATTCCAGATGGAGGTCTGAAATTCAAGAAACCCTCACCCATAGCCCAAAATCCTTGCCTGGAACTTCTGAAGGAGGTTCCATCCCCAACTGCTGGCCACTGCTCCCTGCTGAGGAGCTGCCTCCCTCCCAGGCAGAGCCATGGGGAAAAGCATCGCCTGCTTCCCTTCTTCCAAAGCCATCTGGCACAGCTGAGGCAAAGGAAGAAAGGGCCTGAACGAGCCCGGCTGATGGTGCCTGAAGCGAGCTGGGAAGCACATGCACAGACCGATCCACTGGCAGGTCTGGAGGCAGCGACAAGCGCTGGGAAGGGAGCAGCAGGAGCAGGAGCGCAGCTGGAGCCAGAAGAAAACGCATCTGTAGCCTCGCTCCAGCTTGTTGAACAAGCCGGGTCCGTGCACGCAGGGGCGTCTGTGCCGTCCTCCCCCCCGCAGGTGCTTGCTCACCCCTGAGTGAGTCCTCCCTTCCCCTCGCACGGCCGGGACCCGCAGCCTGGGAGGCAGCAAAAACCCACCCTGGGTGATAAAAACCACCCGAGTGACATCCCTCCTGGCTTTATGGCCGGGAAATCACACCACTGTGCCTCGCTTTAACGGGGCGTCTGCTTCCCAATGGGGCTGTGGGTGTCTCGGAGGTGGTGCAATGCCAAGAGGTGGTCTAGAGTTGGAGGGGCTCAAAGAAGTCCTGCCTGCTGTAACACCCAGCAAATGCCAGCCTTGCAGAGCAAAGCTGGAGCAAGATGCAGTCTCCAGCCTTACTAATCCCTCTAGCCTTACTGATTCCTCCAGCCTAAGCCCTGACCTTGCTGCTCCCAAGGGGAGATGACCACTGTCCTACCCTGTAGATGCCCAGCAGATGCACAGGACCTTGGAGCAACTGGTGGGTCCAAGGCCAACCGTAGGCGTGAGTCTGTCCTGCCAGGGCTGGGGGGTTGTAACCCCCCAGTTACCAGCGGTGCTGCTGGTCTGTAAATTCCCAGTAAGGGAGGAAAAGCTGACTTTTGGCCAACACAGGAGGTCTCTGACCAACAGAGGCAGGAAATAGCTACGGTGAGCGAATAAATAAATGGTGCAACTGTAGCTCTGCCTTACATGGTCTTCATGGGGAGTTTTCCTTTGTTTTTCAGGTTGGCTATTTATACCACGGAGTGTGAAAATGATGTCAGCAAAGCCTCTGCTCTTCGCTGCAGAGAAAACCAGCCCCAAAAAGTTTTGCAGGGCTGAGAGACCTCCTTGAGCAGCGAGACTCAGAGGCTGTTTGGAAGGCTGGCGGAGCTGGCAGGAAACCCCAGCTGCCGTGCATCTCCCGAGGAGTCCCCTCTGCTTCCACCTACCTGGCTCAGGGGGGCCAGTTGTCTCAAAACCATCTAGGATATGGCTCTGCCCCTGTAAAAGTCCATCTTCTCTCCCATAACCCCCTCCGAGAACACCTCCAACCTACTCCCAGCCTCCCCTTTCTCTCTGTCCCTCTTTTTTGCCCCCTTTTTCTCTATCCTGTTCCCCATCACAGCCCTTAAGGGGTTCGGGTCCCGCCTGCTCAGCCCAGTGGTGTTGTCCCTGGGGGACAGGGGAAGAGGGGACGGGGTGTCCCCCTCCTTGTGGGGCTTTGCTGCTCCCCTAGGAAAGCCCAGGAGATATTTTGGAGAGCTAAGCTCCCAGCTGGGCCATCCCCATGCTCACATGGGATGGGAAAGCACAAGTTCAGCCCAGAAGAGGAAGGTCCACCAAGTTCAAGCTGAGCCTGCCCGGTGGTGGAGGCAGGCAGCAATGGCCCCGTTTTGGGAGAGGGGAGGAGGAATACACCCTCCCTTCCCACCGCGCTTGTCCCCTACAATTAGGAGCGGCGATGACGAGCCCACACGAGCCGCTCGGCAGCCAAGGAAAACTCAACTCCCAGCCCAGGTGCCCGCAGGCCGGCAGCAGGGTGGGAAGGGAAAAGCCAACCCGAGTTCAAGGGTTGCCGGTGAACTTGAGATGAGAAAAACTCTTGCTGGTGACACATGCATCAGGTGTTTCCAGATGATAACAAAACCTGCCTGAGGTCATCGATATTTAATTAGCAATGGGCTCGGTTAAACATTATCCCGGGGGCAGGAGGGAGGGGAAAAGGGCTGAATTGAAGAGAGAGATTTAACTCTTTGCAGAGAAAGAGGAGGAAGACGGAAGGCTGCCTACAAGGAGAAGGGGTCTCCCTGGTTGGACCCCATCAGACTCTCACATTAGGCTGGCCAGAGCGGAGGAAAAGCTTTGGGGTACTCACCTCTCTCTTGGGCCCGAGAGAAAGAGGTGCTTTGCCCCGTGGAATCAAAATGAGCTAAAATTGGGAGCTCAGCGCTCCTGCATCCCAATGCCCCCGGGGCGGCAGAGCACAGCTGCCGGAGCAGAACTGGTGAGCGGCAAGGCTGGTGGCATGTCTGGTTTCCCCGCCGGAGCCCTCCCGGCCGGGGCCATGCCGGCGGCTGGGAGACGGCCGCGTTTTCTCTCGGATGGCTGAGTCACGGCCCTGCTACCTGCGTGGGTTCACACCTGGGTCCCTGCCTAGCCGCCGTCTCCCCTGTTTCCTCTGGCGGCTGAGCTCCTGGCATCCATCCCATGTGCCAGCCCCTGGCTCAGCACCTGGGGGCGAGGAGGAGGAGGGAGGCATGGGGAGGTGGGTCTTACCTAGGGTTTCCCTTGGGGAGGAAGGCTCAGGTTGAAGAAGAAGGGATGCTAAAGGCTCGGAGTCGGGCGGATGTGTGCATTTTGGCCCTCCAAGCACAGCCTGGCACCCAGTTGTGCTGCAGGAGGGGATGCTGTGAAGGTTCTGGTTCATTCTGGGGTGTCAGAAGCAAAGCAGCACGTGATGGAGGGGGAGAGACACGTCGTCAAGGGAAGGGAACTGCTTTGGGGCTGCAGCTTCCATACCCTCACGCTCCCTCCCCAGTCGGTACATGTGCACGGCAAAGGAGGGGGCCAGGCATTCGCGCGAGGACCCACAATTAACGCAGCTGGATCATCCCGGTCTCCACAAGTGCTGTGTATGGTCGCGAGGGGGAAGCTGCGGACCCCGAAACAGGGAGCCGACCCCCGGCTGCATGGGGCGAAGGGCTGCTGTGGCACCTCAACACTGAGCAGGGCAGATCCCAGATGAAACGGCACCAAAATCCCACTAGTGCCCACCCGGCTTCATCCTTCCCCGGCCACTCGCCGTCCTCCCGCTGCTCCCTGCCACCTCCCCCC
>JANZLQ010000025.1:27377143-27390221 GCA_026212715.1 Elanus axillaris
CCCCCCCCCCCCCCAATCCAAAATCCCCTCTAGGCTGCCCCAAACCTGACACCCATATTTACCCCTGAGAGCACAGGGACCTGCTGAAAGAGTGAGCATGAGTCAGGCCGGGGAGGGGGGAGGACATGAAAAGCAGCCGCAGCCCCTGCCCGCAGCCGGGCCCCCCGGCACCGGGGACACCTGGGGAAGGCACTTGCCAGGAGAAGGGAGAGCGGGAACGTGCTCAGGAGACAGACAGGACAGCACAGCCCTTGCTCCTAGGAGCTCACCCTCCCCTTATCCCTGCTCGTCCCCAGGGCTGGGCACCGAGGAAGAGGAGGGAGGTATGGGACAGAGGAATAAACTCCTGCTGGGCACCTTCCGATCATCCCCTTGCCGGGAGCAGCCGCGCTCCTGCTTTCTCGCCCCCAGCTGCAGTGACATCCATGGGAACTGCCTGGATTGGAGCCATCGGATGTGGCGTGTGTCCTTACCGAGGTCCCTCAGAAGTGGGAGAGGGGATGAAGCTGAGGTGGGGAAAGTGCCACAGACCCGGTCCCCCTGCACCCTTCTCCCATGAGTTCTGAAAATGGAGGCAGGGGGTGGGAAATGAGGAAATTCCCCATTTTGGGACAGAAGGAACAGCAAGAGCGAGCCCTCAAGTCTTCAAGCGAAGGAAGAGGCTGCAGCCCCGGGCAGGGCGGAGCGGGGCGGCAGATGCAGGGATTTCATCTGCGAGGAGCGAGGAAATGTCCTGGAGCTGTTTGATCTTATTGTATGGGGGGAAGCGGGAGTGGGCGTCCAGCCTTGCTGGAACCAAACAAAGATTATAAATACCTCCCGCCATCAACAGCTCCTCACCGACCCGGCCCACCGGGGCCCCGGTTGCTGGCTGATTCCCAAGGGGAAAAATGAACTTTGGTTTCCATCCAGCCCTCGAACGCCGTGGCGGATAGGAGCGGAGTGCATGCAGATGGCTCCAGCCATAAAGCTGGGGGGGGGGGGGTTTATCTCTGCGGGAGGATGTGTGCGGGGGGACCCTCTCCCACCGGCCATACACGCAGCTGCACACAGTGGGAATGGCCCTTGTTGGCTTAATTCAGTCTCTACCACTACTACTGTCAATAAAGGAGTTAAAAAATACGTATTTAAAAAGCCCTGTGGTGTGCTGGCTGGGCATGAAGTGATGCCTGAGGCCAGCGGCAGCCTCTGAGGGGTTGTCCCCATGTCCCTTAGGGCACCAGACTGGATCAGGCGTACGCCTTTTCCCACTTCAATCCTTGAATTTGAATTCAGTGCTGCATGTGCTGCCTGGCATTGGGGTGCTCTGGGACTGGCGGGGGGGGGTCAAGCCCTGGTGCTGCCTCTCAAGTGGCACCTGAGGTCCTCGGAGACCCTGGCACAGCGGCCGTTCCCTCCAGGAAGGGATGGCAGCCCCACACCGTATTTTGGGGAAGTTGAGAGGCGGTAAGAGATAAATTTAGTCTTCCCCACTATGCCTGGCAGAAACACGTGGTTCCCCAGCACCATGCTGGGGAGGTGGTAGGGGGGCCGGTGAGAAGACTTCCCAAAACTCATGTGGGCTCCCGTAAGCCCTGTGCCCGGCTGGGGAGCAGCACTGCACCGGCACCGCTGATACCGGACAGTGGGAAGGCCGTGGGGATGGGGGGACGTCAGCTTTGGCTTTGCCTTGGCACGGGGAGCTCAGGGTGCCCGCAGGGCTGCGATCCCGCAGCAGGGCTGCCCAGCACCCCCTCGTCCCCCGCACAGGGACAGCCTGACCTCCGCAGGGACCCGTCTCCCCACCGCATCCATTCCCCCTCACCAAGTCCTGCAGGCACTTCTAGGGTTTGATGAGAAGCCAGAGAGTTGTCAGGTACGAAAGCAGTCCTCGGGCCGGGGAGGCTGCAAATCAAACGCACGCCGCATTTGGAAAAGCCCAGCGGAGCTGCTCCGGCAAAAAAGCCGCTGTGCGGCGCGTGAACCCGGCCGTGGTTCCCTCGGGGCCTCTTCATCAGCCCTTCAACCCCGTCAAGCATATTTGAAGCTCCCTGCTTGTCACTGGGATCAAAGGCAGGGGCCGGGGTGGGAGGCAGGGGTGTCAGCTGGGCCACTTGTGAAGCTGATTGTGGGAGCCAAGACCTCCAACTTGAACCCACTTTTTTTTTTTTTTAACCTCCTCCGGGCATCCTCACACGCTTCTAACGTCTCTGCTCCAGCATTGCAGCTGCATCTCGTTTCATCTCCAGCAAGGGAAAGAGGCAGTGCCGGAGCCAGATGCGCCCCGGGAAGGCTGGAAAAGCGGCCCCCCACCCCGGGAGTGCCGGCTCCCCGCTGGCAGCTGGGGAGCACCGGGTGCCGGGGGTGAAACCCAGCTCTGCTTCCCAGCCGGGGCCATCCCGGCACCAGCTGGGACAGGGCACATTCCCACGGTGCCCGGTGCTGTTTCAGCAGGGTCAGGGCTGTGCTTCTCCTCCCGCAGCTCTTGGGTTGGTTTGAGCATCATCCGGATGCAGGATCTTTTTTCTGGGCAGACGGGGATGTCGTTGGCCATTTCGGAGCTGGGAAGATGCACACAAGCAGCACCACCACGGCACTCGGGGAGCTGTGGAGGGTGAGACATCTGTGCTGAAGAGAAAAAGCTCAATGTTAAGAGAAGATGGGTTAAAAAAAAAGCACAAGCCACCCTAAAACCAGTTTCTGGGCTCTGGGGAGCTGCTGGACCCATGAGTGACCTGCACTGATTGCTGCCTGTTGTTGCTGCACTGGGGACAGTCCCTAAAACAGAGGAGGGATGCTCTGCAGGAGCGGGAAGGCTGCCGGGCAGACCCGGGAGCGGGAAACTTTGCCAAAGCCAGCTTGGCATCACCCCCCATACACACACCCCCACATGGCTTGGCAGGGACCTCCCAAATCCGGATCCCAGGAGCTCCCCAGCAAAGTGCCCGGACGGAGGGGAGCCCTTGGAGTAGCCGAGAGGGACCACACAGCCGGGGTGACCTGGACTCAGCTAAGCAGGGTTTTTTTCCAGGCCAGTCCCACCAGCAAGCCCATGGGGACATGTCCCACACACCATCCACAGAGGGAGGAGCGCCACCTCCTGACACGTGTGTCCTCTTGTCCCCAGGATTCCAGGCCAGAAAAGGAAAAGCCACTTTTGTGGGTTTTTTTCCCCCACCCATCCAGTGTTTTAGCAGTCAGCAACCATCGCTTCAAGAATAAACAAACCGAAGTCTGGTGCTGGGTCCCAAGCCGAAGCAGCTCCTCCTGCTAGACACACGCTGATCATCTTCAAGGATGGCTTTTCTTCAGGACTGCTCCCTCTACTTCAGTGCTAAGGGGACTAAAACTCCCCTCCACTGCCGTTGCCACTTCAAAATACATTCCCCAGCCTCCAACGGAGCTCCCACCACAAGGTGCGATTTGGTAAAATGAGGTGCTTTTACAGATTTTCATTCAGGCAGTGCATAGCTTGTCATGGATGCTCATCCTCAACACATCCCAGTTTATCACAATAATCCCAGTTCTCTTGGATGCATCTGACTGGTTTGATGGAAGCAGCAGGAGCAGACAGGGCTGGCTTAGAGCCGTGCATTTGCTAGCCAGCTAAGACATAACATGCTTTAAAACAGTCAACTCACCGCCAGCTGAAAAGACCACCTAAGGCTTACTAAGAGGCAGGAGAACATTGCTGCTCAGAGCCACTCATAGAACTGCAGCCTCAAGGACAGAGGTTGGAAATTCCACTTTCCTGCATCCAGGGAATACTAATCTAAGGTTCTTCTTTACAGACCTGCTGATGTGCGACTTGTGGGGAAAAAAAAAAAAGTAAAATTAGTGGGTGAGAGCTCTCTTGTTACACTTGGCTGAAATCAGCCAGCAGGTTCATGTGTTAAATGAGGCTGACAGGGAGCCAGGCAGCTTGTGCAGTCATGGAGTCTGGTTTCTAGGGAAACAAGGTAAATGTTTTTCCTCCTCCTTGCCACCTTTTAACTCACAGAAGGTTTTTTACACATCACAACAGGAAATATTCTCTACATCCACCTTTCCCCATTTCAGTTAGGAGCAAAAAGTATCAAATTGGGTCCCTCTCAAAGAGCAGCGCTACAACTCATTGTGTATAAATCTGGAGTTACTGCCTCAATCACTGCCATGTCTCCAATTATGGTCAGCGAAAGGGTATGCCAGTACAATTATCTAAATTTATGCGAGTCGCCTTCAGTAGGAGTATCTCACTGTTGCAGCTGGAGGCAGAGAAGCCCTCGGGGCTGTCGCTGTCTTTCTTGGTGTAACACCTCAAGCTCCTGTAACCGCAACAGATCCTGCACACAGGTGCTCTCTCCTCTGCCCGTGACCACCAGGCTCAGCTGGAAACACCAGCCAAACCACCCCCTCGGAAATATTTTGAGCCATGCAGTAACAAGTCACAGCTCTCCCTCCTCCTTGGAGGGTGGGTTGCAGCCACCCCTCATCCCCACCTCAGCAGCAGAGCCTTTTGGCAGGGACGGGAAATGGATTGAGGAATACTGAGCTGCTGCCAGGTAGGAATTTTTCACCTTAGCTGCTGCCTTCTGCTGCTCTCAAGAACAGCAGTTTGCAAACAGTGGGCAGGTTACAGCCCCTCTGTCAAGAGGGAAAGTGGAGGGTTTCCATGGCAACAGCTAGCACCAGCCACCTACCTAAAATTTAGTGATGTTTCAACCATCTGAAGTAGTTTCATTAATTTCAAAATCTGTCGGATTCAAAGGAGCTCTCTAGCCACGCAGGAAAGGATTAACACATGGAATAATACTGCAGTAACTGCAAACACGCTTAAGGCTCCTGCTGCTTTCCTACTTCACACAACCAGAGAAGCCTCACTCCACCCCAAAAATCTTCGCTCTCCAAAAACAGCAATGGTGGCTTCTTTCTCATTACAGGAACCCTGCCTTGAGTCAGACGCTCATGAATTTGAGCTTTGCTTCAGCTGGTCCCAGGCACAGGGCCCGCAGTGAGAGCACCAGACTTGACACAGCTATGTATAAGCCAAAAGACAAAGTCAGTTTCTTTAAAATATTTATTTTTTGGTCTAAGAGCACACGGGACACAAGACCATTCCACACATTAAGCTGTCTCCTCTTTTGCAGTACGATCTTTCTTGAGTGGTCCCTGAAAAACAAAGACATACACAATGTAAAAAAAAAAAAAGCAGTCTGCACCCAAGACCACATCACATCTCAAGAGTGCTGTAATTTCATCTCCTCTTGCTGCAAAGAAATAAAGGCTAAAAAAAAAAAAGCCCTCAGCGTTGCAGCCCATTGGAAATCCCAAGCCCCATCCCAACAGCTACAGGTGTTGGGGGGGAAAAGCTGAGGTTGGCACAGCCACGCTGCACTGAATCAATGACTTCCTATGGGAGAGAGAAGTGCTGGTGCCACCTCGTGGGGAAGCTCCTGTGCAGCCCCCAAGCAGCTGAACTGCACCCTGACCTGACCTGGGCCTCGTACCCAGGACCCCCGACCCAGGACCCCCAACTGGCTTTCTCCGGCAAGTGAAAAACTGAGAATGCCACCTGCAGCCCGCTGTGAGCACCACCACTCTCCATTTAGCACTGCTCTGGGAAGAAATGCAGCGCAGAGCCACACCCCACGGGTGACAGACCGCTCAGTGCTTGTTCCACACCCCTCAGGCACCCAAGCGCTGTCACAGGGGAAGCAAGACCCCAGCCTCCCCTGTGGTTGTAACCAAGTTGGCAGGATGAACCCTCTCGACTGAAGCTACACACTTTTTTTTCACAGAAATTTTGGCCCTGTGGCAGCCCAAAGGTCAAGCTACCAACTGCCACAAGCTCAAAGACAATACAGATACGCAACACAAAGCTGCCAGCCTCAGAAAGCATCCTTACCATGAAAGACTTCTTCTCCTCAGCTGTCTGGAAGCGGCCATGACCAAATTTGGAGGTGGTGTCAATGAACTTCAAATCAATCTTCTCCAGGGCGCGGCGCTTGGTCTGCACAAGCAGGGACTAGAAGAGAGATGCCAGGTGAGTATGCAGCAGCGTTTCAGCCTGCCAGTACACTTGGTGACTTCTTACCACCACCACAGCTAATGCCTCCTAAGTCGCTGACCTCACACTTCAGCTGCTATTACACCTGCAAGGAGCACTTGCCAATAAGCCAGCTCACACCTTTGGCCTTCAAGGCTGAGGACTGGTCAGCTCACACCAGCAGGCGAGCCCAGCCCAAGTCTGCCTGCCAGCATCCTTATGGTCCATGAGAATTCTCAGCCCTAAAGCATGCCCTTCACTACAAACAGCCCTGGACTGAATTAACTGGGAAAAGGACCTGGTGCTACTCCCGAGGTCATTAATGAGGTGGGTTTGTGTACGTGGGGCTTTTCCTTCTAGCTGGCTAGATGAATCCCCACAGCAGCAAGTAACACCTGTACCAGAGGCAGTGCAGCAAACTGAACATGTTCCGGTCCCTCTGACAGCAGGTTACACTACTCACCTTGCGCAGGGTTAGGACCCTCTTCTTGGTCCCAACAACACAGCCTTTCAGCATGATGAAGTCATTGGTCACCTCACCGTAGTGGACAAAGCCTCCCTGAGCGAGGAGAGAACAGTTAGTGACCCCTATAAAGCAGGGCCAGTGATCAAATCTGCCTACAGCTTGATATTCTCACACCACTTCTGGGTTTCGGCCATTCCCACATTCACTGAAATCCCATCTTCCAGTATTACCTTTCACTGGTCAACTTTCTTGATACAGCAATTTACTTGCTGCTGTAAGGCTTTTGCTAAGAACAGCAGCAACAAGAAGAGGCCAACAAAACAGCAAAAGCTGCTCTCCCTGCTAAGTTATTCCTTATTTACAAGTATCATTTCTAGATTTGTAACATCTTGCTATACTATTGCCACATATCAAATGCAATTAGCAAGTTACACAAGTCAATACGGAGAATGACTAAGCAACACCACCTCCCACAGCAGCCCCGAGTTTTACCTCAAGAGCTCTTCATTCAATCACTTTGCAACTTACACCAGGCCCATTTGCCCCTTAGGATCGCAGCTCACAAGCAGAGTCTCTCCACAGAGCTGCCAGCAACTCACCAGAGGGTTGATGCTCTTGTCAGACAAGTCATAATCAGTTGATGCATTGTTTTTGATCAGCTTTCCATCCTTGATTTGGTAACCCTGGCCGATCTTGTAGATCTAAAAATGTCAAGAATTTCTACTTAGCAAAAGGTAGGAGAAAGGGCCTGCCATGAGCCAAAATGCAGAGATCTACATAGGGTTGGAGAAAAATGTCTGTTGCACTTTGAAAACACGTGGCCATACAAGAATTTTATGGTTATCCAATGTAACGGACTATGGTTACTGCTCCCAAGATGACATTCAAACAAACAAGAGCAAAATGTCCAAAGCAAACAAAACTCTCCGCTCTCTTCACTGTCATGCAGCAAGCGACCTTAGCCAGTTCTCATTTCTTCCCAGAGACACAAACCTTCTTATTGATTTCAGTCCGGTGGTGATACCCCTTCTGACCAGCCCGGGCCACAGAGAATGCCACACGAGCAGGGTGCCATGCACCGATGCAGGCCACTTTGCGCAGACCCCTGTGAGTCTTGCGGGGCAGCTTTTTGGTGTGCCAACGACTGGTAACACCTGAAAGAAGAAACCAAAGCAGTGTTGCTAACTATGGTCAAACTGAGATGTCACCTAATTGTTCAACTAGAGTTTAAGACACATTTCAAGCTGCTGTCCCCAGGCAACAAGAGGAAAGCCCAGAGCCAGCATCCCAGGAATTAACCACGTTCCCTGAAGCATCCTGCCCCTGAACCACCCACACTCCCTCTTCAGCTGTCCCTGAGTTGTGTTCTCAGAAGGAAGGCAGCATGGAATGACTCCTCATGGATGTCAGGCGCTGTGCCCAGCGCTCATTCCATGGTCTCATCACTGAACCGGGACAGCAGAATGGATTTACTTCCTCAGCTCTTAGCCCACACGCTTGTGAAAACTCAAGGCTAGGATTTCATTAAAAACCTGTATCCCATCCTAAAGAGGAGAACTTCCATGCATTTACCTTTGTATCCCTTGCCCTTGGTGACTCCGATGACGTCTATCATCTCATCCTGGCCAAACACAGTCGACACAGGCACCTGCTGTTCCAGCTTCTCCCGGGCCCAATCCACTTTCTCAGCAACAGTGCCACCATTCACCTGGATCTCCATCAGGTGAGACTTCTTCTGCCTCAGGGGAAGCAAACGCATCTAGAAAACAGAAAGGATGAAATTCAGCTCCTGCTCTTCCAAGATGGACCTTATATCCAAGATACACAACTTCAACATATGGAAGTAAAAGGCCCTACGCTAAGGGGGAAGGCTCTACTGTGGCTTAAATAACAAGTCACAGTATGTGGAGATTGTATGCCACCCAGGAACATGGAATTCTCTAACCCCACAGCCACCAGCAAAATTCCATCCAGGTAGGACAGGATACAGTAAGGGGCAATGGTTTTAAACTGAAAGAGGGTAGATTTAGACTGGACATAAGGAAGAAATTTTTTATGAGCGTGGTGAGACACTGGCACAGGTTGCCCACAGAAGTTGTGGATGCCCCATCCCTGGAAGTGTTCAAGGCCAGGTTGGATGGGTCTTTCACCAACCTGGTCTAGTGACAGATGTCCCTGTCTGTGACAAGGGGTGGTGGGACTAGATGATCTTTTAAAGGTCCCTTCCAACCCATTCTATGATTCTTTGATAAAGCCTGCCACACTGAAGGACACTTTGGGTAGGGTCACATTTACAGTTACTTCTACTATATTTAGCACAGAGGGACTGATACGAGTATCAGCAGCTGCAATACTACTTCTGCTGTCTAGTATGGAAAATTAATTCATCCAGTTAGCAATGTCATAATTAGACATCCTATTGCACTTACAGCCAACTGAAAGATTTAACTGCATCTCCCATGAAAGTCTGGCAGAGCACTGATGGCTAGGGAAACACCACCACTACCCAGCGGTACACCTCCTCCAGCTGAGCAACAGAAGCCACCAAAAGCCTCCGAGTGTTTCCAGTCCCTATAGAACAGAGCCTGAAATGCTACTGACCATGCAAACACCCAAGTTAAATGTGCAGACTCTTTATTTCTAGCTGCAATTAAGAGAACCCAGGTCTACATGGTTATCAGTAAAGGACTGAGTCCAAGAAGTTCCTACTATGGTTCAGTCTTTTGGACACTGCTTCAGAAGATTGCCAGCAGTTGCCCTCAAGGCTCCTCGAGCATCCTGTGAGCACGCACTTTGTACAGAATGAAGAGTGCTAATATTTGTATTGTTCTTAACGGTTAGCACCGGGCTGCAGGGGAGGACAGACATCTCCCTACAGAGATGGATCAAGTTTTATGCTTGCTCTTAGCTGTTTCCAGTGTACATCTGTCCTGGTTTCAGCTGCAATAGCCAATTTTCTTCCTAGTAGCTGGTATAGTGTTGTGGTTTGGGTTCAGTAGGAGAAGAACGCTGATAACACACTGATGTTTTCAGTTGTTGCTAAGTAATGTTTAGACTAAGTCAAGGATTTTTCAGCTTCTCATGCCCAGCCAGCAGGAAGGCTGGAGGGGCACAAGAAGTTGGGAGGGGACACAGCCAGGGCAGCTGACCCAAACTGGCCAAAGGGTACTCCATACATGTGACATCTTGCCCAGTATATAAACTGGGGGGAGCTGGCCAGGGACTGCTGCTGCTCAGGAACTGACTAGGCATCAGTGAGCAGAAAGCAACTGCATTGTGCATCGCTTGTTTCATATATTCTAATTCTTTTTTTATTACCATCATTATTATCTTTTTCCTTTTCTGTCCTATTAAACTGTCTTCATCTCAACTCACGAGTTTTACTTCCCTCCCCAATTCTCTCCCCCAGACCACTGGGTGGGTGGGAAGTGCGTGAGCGGCTACATGGTGCTTTGTTGCTGGCTGGGGTTAAACCACAACATCCGAGTCCCACAGACACTTACCTGAGTGTGAGCCATGACTCTAATAACCTGGCAGTATTTCTTCATGCTATTGAAATCTTTCTCCAGCTGCTTTTTGCCCTCCTCATCTTGCCATTTCTTGCAATATTTGGTGAAGGCCTTCTTCTTGGACTTGTGCCTTCAGGAGCAGAGCAGAGACAAGGTTTGGCTAAGCCCTTCATCAATCCCCCACGAAAGCGGGGATGAGCGGAAGGACCTGCCACCTCAGCTGGTTTCGGCTCATTGCCAGCTTCTAAATATTCTTTTCCACTGACAAGCGGAGCCTGGAGCTCATCAGACAGTGGCAAAGTTGCCAGAGCTGAGCGGAGCTACCATGAATTCCAAAGCACATTAATATTCACAGTACAGAAGACAAAAGACTGTAAAGAGATGTCGAACAGTAACAGAAGAAAACATCTTTAAAGCAACCGTCAAGATGATTGCTATCTGCTTCAGAATACTGTAATTTCCCCCCTTCTAAGCCTGAGCTATGCCTGACTGTAAAGTTGTTACTGTAACACCCTTGAAATAATTTTTGCTCTACTCTGACGTCTTTTCAGCCTGAAAAGTTCATAAACAGGCTGTAAGCTCTAGACATGCTGGAGCCACACTTGGGCAAACGCACATACTTTGAATCACAACAACAGTGCCTGGAACAGTAATCAGAAGTAACACTTGTCTTCCCCTTTCCTGAGAAAACAGGACTACAGTCAGGACTCGACACTCAACAACAACCGCCAGAAGCGATTTCCTTATGTCCGCCCGTCGAGGTATCATCACATGTAGCCTGTTAAGGAGATCTCAGGCAAAAACCAATACTGTCGTTGTGCCCCACCAAGGAGGGCACTAACATTAGCCTGTCACCCTCCCAGAGCCATTCCTACTGCCTATCCCATTATTAGGCCAGTTAATCAAGGCCAAACTCTAATCACTAAAAAAGCTCTTCAAAAGGCTGTACTAGTAGAATCTGCAACCAGCAGAAAAAAAAAAACCCATGGCATGAGATTAAGGCAACAGGCAAAAGCCCTGCTTTCTTACCAGTTCTTGTAGAAGCGACGCTTACACTCATCACTGATGTGCTCAGCAAAGATGGTCTTGAAGCTACGGAGACCACGAGGAGTCTGCACGTATCCCACAATGCCCACAATGACCATGGGAGGAGTCTCTATTATAGTGACTGCCTCGACCACCTCCTTTTTGTTCACCTCTGGATGTAGACAGAAATACAGCACAACAATTAACACCAGCATCAGCCATTAAACAATATCATCTGTTCCTTCTCACTCACAAATCCTTCATATTAAAGGTTAAATGACTCAAGTTCTTTCTACAAAGGCAAAGCGGATGCAAGGTAAAGTGACCAACTCTAAATTATGCCGCCTTGCACAAATTTGAGGCTGGCTCAGTAGGAAGCACAGCAAAGCCTGACAGGCAAAATGGATGGCATCAAGCAAAACCACATTCAAAACTGGACAATCAGCAAAAAACCACCACAGGCAGTTTACTTATGTCCGCCCACCGAGAAGAGGTCATTCTACATAGCCTGTTGCAATACAGCTAAACCAAACCATCAGGTCACTGTGCATCTCAGAAACAGGACGATTAACAAGATAAGCACTGCTACAAACGAAGTCTTGCTGCTGGGACATCACTCACACTGGGGCAGGAGGGGTTCAGGTGCTTTATACCCCATGCACTCAAGGGCTCTGAATGGAGTTAAGTCAAGTTAAGACTAACATCCAGAGCTATTAACAAACAGGCCATCTTTTGCCATTCATAAAGAAAAGAAAACCACCTCCTCTATTGAGAGGAACATTAATACGTACTGGATCCAGGTCTGTCAACTTCACGGACAATGTGGGTCATACCAGCTTTGTACCCCAAGAAGGCAGTGAGATGGACGGGCTTGCTGGGGTCATCTTTGGGAAAGCTCTTCACCTTGCCCCTGTGCCTGCTACTGCGCTTGCGGGGCAGGAAGCCCAGAGACCCATGCCTCGGAGCTGAGAACTTGCGGTGAGACTGGAGAGAAAAGAAACATTTACTGCTTGCTATAGAGATTCACTTATATCCACTCAAGGACCAAAGCCAATTTTCTTCTTGCCTTGAAACACGAATATTATATATATACAAGACATTTTGCATTCTAGAAATTCTCCTCAGTATCAGCTGTCGGGCTTCTGAATGCCATAATGATGTAAGAACATAATCTTCATGCTCCAACTATGTCCTTCCTACATTTCCTCAACATCCCCTCTCTTTCAAGCTTATTTTAAGACATCACCAAGTCCCACTCTAGTCAGGGAACCACACAAGCTGTAGTTTGGCCACAGTATGCCACTAGAGTTTCAATGCACCCCAGAAACCTAGAAAATGGAGAAGCACAAGTATCTTTATGTTTCAGTGAATCAATACCACTATGAAAATAAGCATTATAAAAACAATTTCCGTCTGAAAAGCTGCAGTAAAACTATTTCAACACCTACCTTTGAGTCACTCACTTTGGGGGGAAGTGCAGGGTTTTCTCAGCTGTTCCCCTCAACTACCAGCCCTGCAGTCTCCCTCTGCAACCCGAGAGCCAAGTAAGGCTGGGATCTATATGGACAACTCTCAGCCCAACAAAGAATTACCTGTCCAATCTCACATCCAAACTTCAGAAAAATATTGTACAGCTAAACACGGAGCTAACAACCAATAGCTAAGAAATATGTCTTACTTTAAAAAAATATACTCCACACAAGTTGCCTTAAGCATATTAAGTTTACCAGCCCCAAAGAGGCCTTTTTGTCAGATTACCAATCTGTGGCAGGGCCCAGCAGAACTAAGTTTTGGCACCTACACAATACCTTCGCGTACAAGTGACATCAAACACGAAATTCGATCCTGCAACTGCATTATTAAACTAACTGCTCCGCGGGCTCGCAGCCCCCACCGCAGCCTCGCTGGGCTTGCAGGAGCGTACGAACATCCTCACCCCGGCCCTCAAACGCCCTGTGACCCGACTACCTGCTCAAGCAGACATTACTGCCGGCAGCTACCGAGAAAGGAAACCCCCCCCCCCCCAAAAAAAAAAGTATAGCAAACCTGCAAAGCACCCTCCGGGCAGCCCCC
>JANZLQ010000025.1:27395536-27417433 GCA_026212715.1 Elanus axillaris
AGCGGGGAGCTGAGGGGGGGGGGGGGGAGCGGGCCCCCGGTTCCCTGCGGGGCGGCTGGCCCGAGGCCGGTCCATAGCTCTCTACGAAAGCGTTATGTGTTATACGTCGTGTGTTATTATATGCTGTTATGTATTTACTCGCGTGTGTTCCATACGTGCTGGTGTCTGCGTACATACGTACGTATATGTCCGCGGGTACCGCTCCCCACCCCGAGAGCCCTACACACCGAGATATATATACGTGTCTGCGCCTCTGTAGGCATTTATGGCCCCGGCTCCATATACACACATGTATGTTTGGGTATGTGGACCTACTTCTGGGTTTATAGACCTCCATATGTGTGTATCTCCATATATATATCCGCATATACGTGGTGCGCAAGCAGACGCACAGCCCTACCTACATAGGGCCGTATGGGGTGACAGCACTCTGGTTTGGGGTTCCCTTCCCGGGGAGGGAAGGGGTGAACCGTGACCCCATCTCCATCTCTGGTCTTTTGGGGGAGCGGGGGTCTTCTGTCCCCCCACCCCATGCCGGTGGGTTTATGGTGGGCAGCGGGATGTGGGGGGACGAGAGGGAGCTGCCGTCCTGGCATGGCTCCCCAGTGGGTCAGAGCTCAGGGGGTGCTGGGCTCCAGCCATGCTGGGGTGAGTTGGGGGGGCTACAGGAGCTGGACATCACTCTGTGTTTTATCCTCATCCTCTCACCCCGCCAACCTCCTTTCCCTGTGATGCTTCCCCTCTCTGTAATTTGTGGGGAAGGGAGCAGGGGGAAAGGGGGGTCTAACGGGGGCGGTGGGGAGGGCACAGGATGCCAGGGGGAAGGTCTCTCCCTCTTCCCGTGACACCGATCCCGTGGCTGCCCGTGGGACCGGTGCGTATGTGCAAGAAGGTCATCGGGATTAAGGGTGCGAGAGCTGCGGCACCGAGCTGGCGGGGGAGAGATTGAGGAGAGATTGAGGTCTCGGCCGGGAGCGGGGAAGGGAGGGAGAGCGGAGGAGACACATGCGCACCGGAGCTGGGAGGAGAGGCATCAGGCTGGCTTTGGGAAAATAAAATAAAATAAAATACAATCGGTGCCAGCCGGGGGAAATAAGGAGAGAAAGGGAAGGTGGCTCAGCTTGCTGCCAGTGGTGGGGAGGCAGCCCTTGTTCTCCCGGCCGGGTGGGTGGGTGATGTCCCCTCTGGGTGACATGACTCAAAGGGCGTCTGGAGAGCCCCGAGACAGCCGAGGACGTGATTAATGCAGGCAGTTTGTCCGTCCGTCCATCTGCCCGAGCTTGTTTACAGTACAGCACATCACGCCAGGAGCAGGCTGGCTGCTCCAGGGCTGCCACTGGGTGCTGGGCGAGGGGGTACGCGTGCCCCTGCTCCCAGGCAGGTGGTGCGGAGCCAGCCTGCGTTCCCGGGAATGATGGACATTGTGACCTACAAAGTCTCTCCCATTGCTAATCTCCATTATAGAATTTCCTTTCTCTCTCTCTCAGTCTTGTGGTTGTTTTTTTTTCCCCCTTCATCCAAGCGCTGCAGGATTTTGGCTTCCCAGAGGCACCAGGTGAGGGAGAGAGAACAGGAAATACGTTTATTTTTTAATTAGGCACCTTCTCTGCTTCAGAGTACCTCAGATACTGTCAGCTCGCTCACCAAGCTCAGCGCTGCGCCCTGCAAGGTCTCCCCGGGCGAGGAGCGCTTCCCGGAGACTGGCATCTCCTTGGGACCCTGTGCTGCTTCCCCCTGCCCATCTGACCTTGACAGAGGACAGGACTGGATTTAACCAAGGCACTTCACTTGGCCATGGAAATTAAAGTTCTTTTGCAGGAGCTGGAGGCACTCCAGGTCAGCAGTCCAGGAAGGGAAGCTGGCCTGGCCATTGCGGCACAAGGCTACATGTGCACCTCTTCTCTCCCAAAGTACAAGTTCCTTCTCCTGCTTTTCCACCTGCTTGGTCTTGTCTGTCCTCCCAAGCATCTCTCCCTCCACAAAGCCAGGGAGTCACAAGCTCACCCTAGATATTTAGTTGTGGGTTTTGGTCTTTTTTTTTTTTTTTTTTTTTTAACTTGAGACCAAGGGGGTCCTCATGGGCATTGAAGTCCGATCTCAGACTGTCATAAGCATCAGACCTGTTATGGCCCCTTCCATAAACTGGTTGAACTTTGTTGGAAAAGGACTGGTTCATGGGTTTTTTTGCCCTTCTCAGTCCCTCTGGGAGAGGGTTCAGCGGCTCCAGCGGTCAGGGCCTTCCACCATAAATCTATTCGTGGCTGGGTTTTTATCCATTTGTGCTCTTATGCCCTTCAGTTTAAATGGTACTTTTCCCTCCCTGGTGTTTTCCCCTGGGTGTATTTATAGACTGCAATCACATCCGCACTTAGCCTTTCTATCGCCAGGCTCTACGAGCCAAACTCTTCTGGTGGCAAAGGGCTCTCCCTTCCCATGGTCTCTGTGAGAGTCCTTCCCTTCACCTGCTCTGGCATGCGCTGGAAGCACCTCGCTTGTCATCTCCCAAGATGTCATTTGCTTTTATCCTGCTCGTGGCGTGGGTGGACCATTGTCTTCCTGGGGCAAGCTGGAGACTCCTTTTGGCCTGTTTCATGTGACAAGCTTTCACTGAGAGCAGAAATTCTCGTGATCGCTTCCCTGGGCAGTGACCTTGTGCTCAGGTCATGCTGCCTTTTAGCAGACTTTATGATGGCATGGAGGTATGTATGGCTTTTTACCAACAGGCAGCAAAACTGGCTCCAGCCCAATTCGAGATGGCAGCAAATCTCCAGGGAGAGCTGCAGGATCAGGAGCAGATGGGGTGACCAAAGATTATTTATGTTGCTCCTTGCCGAGGAGGAGATGGGATAGGTTTGACAAGGAGGACGCTCAACTATGGAAAGAGGTTAGCAATTCTGGAGCATCCATCCACTGTGACAGTGTTGTGAGGCAGCTCAGGTTTCTTGGGTGCTTTGGAGGTCAGGCACAGCAGAATAAGTATGCATCTCCCCTACAGAAAGGTTGCCTGGCAAGGATGCTGGCAAGTGGTGGTGGTCCTGCAGAATACCTGTGTCAGGTTTGGATGTTCAGCCTCACCGTGAAACATTTCTCTGCTGCTGCCTGCCCCAGATACGCTTGCCTGGATGAAAAAAGTGCCTTGTAGCACAAGGACAGAGCCCTACAGAGCCGTCCCTCCCGAGCATCTCTGCTGAGGATGCCTCCAAGGGCATCTGGATCTTGCAGAGAGGAGACTTGTCCAGTCTGGCTGGACTGAGGCTTGCACAGCAAAAGCAACGTGCTGCTGGAAGATCCCGGAGGCTTCCCCACCTCTGTGGGGAAGGGCAGAATAACTCCCTCCCTATTCCCAGCAGCGGCAAAGAGAAGACAAGCAACTTGCCCTGTTGCAATGGGTGGCTGGGGTTTACTCCGAATCCTGGTCTTTCAAGGCATTGCTCCATGCTGTGCCACTCTGTTTGCTGCAACACGGAGGCATGCTCTGAGCTGAGCTGCATTGCGCAGCTGGTGCCCTACAGTAGGCGTGACATGGGTGCATGGGTGGTTTTTTTACCACCCTGCTATATAAACCTGCTTTCAGCCCACTTAGGTGACCCAACAGCTGGAGCTATTGGTGCCACAGCTGGAGCTCGTGGAGGTAGGTGACCCACACCGAGCCGGAGCTGTGTGCGCTACAGTACACAGCTCCAAGATCATTCCTGAAATAAAGCAGACGAGCGTGGGCACATCCCTGCGTAATCCTGTCGCGCCCTGACCGACAGCGCTCTCTGCAGCCCGTGCGGGGGAGCTGGGAGGCTCCTTCGCGACCCGCAGGCGTTGGATGGTAGCGCTGGCTCGATAAATAAGTAAAATGCTAATTGAAACAGGTTGTTCCAGGTGCTCCTGACTGCTTGGAAACCTGCTCGTTGGAGAAACTGAAGCGCTGCTTGATGTAAAAGCCTAACAAGGCAAAAGTAACTCGCCTTTTGGAAGCAGGCCTGGCTAGGTGGCTTGAGTGAGAGTATTTCCAACCGCAGCCACGCAGGCAAAGCAGACCATTAAAACTTGCCACGCAGACTGAGACGCCAAATCTCACTCTGATGCCAAGGGCTTTACCCCTCTGGAGAGAGGTTCGGTGAGGAGAGGAGCTGCCTGCCCTCCATGTCCTCCTCCATCGCCTGCTGCCATTCCCACCACGTCCCCTGGCTGGTGGGAACACGCAGCTGTTTCGAGCCGGGATGGGAAGCATCATCCCCTGTCTCTGCAGGCACGGCACATTCCGGGCAGCTCCGTCTGAGCAGACAAGGCAGGAGAAGGCTGGGAACTGCATCCTCGGCCTTGCCACAACAGGCTGGCGCTTGTGAGCTGGAGGACGGGGGCAAGCTCCAATATGGCAGGGACCCCCATCTCCTGCTTTGCCGGTGAGTTCTGGCTCGCCACACTGATGCCCTGCTTAGGACACCCTTTGCCTCTTCCCCCCATGCCGCCCTTCACCATACGGAAAGGACATGTGGCGTGGGCTTGTGGTGATAGTTAAACCGAGCCTTAGAGCCCAGGGGCTGCGGTAGTCTCAAACCAGCTGCGACCTCCACCTTCTTTCTGTCCCAGCTAAATTTAGCCGAGATGTTCCTGGTGTTCGTGGACCATAGCTCACACTCTCTGCCTCTGCTCCTCCACTTGATTTTTGCCCCAGCCACCGTGCTCCCTGGCTGCGTGCTTGGGAGATACCTCGGCACGTGATGAAAGACACACGGTGGTTCAAAGCATGTGCTTTGAGTCAAGCCCTAGGTACGGTTCTTCATGGGGTCCCCTTCCTTGGGTCAGCTTCAGAAGAGTTTTTTGGGGATTTGCTGTCATTGGGATGAGAAGGCACATGAGAAGATGAGCAATAGATGTGCAGAGCCACGGGGTGATTCAGGGTTGGATACAGCAGGTCGTGTTGTTTCCAGGAAAGATCTTGGAGCAGGAACAAGTCTCTCGTTAATGGCATTTGCAGATAAAAATCTGAGAAATAGCATGTAGGAACCAAAGGCAGTCAGAAATATGAGCAAAAAAATAAGATAATCGTGTGTAATCTGCTATTTCAAAACATGAGAGGCACACAGGTGTGGAGCAGAGAAACTGGTTGGAGATGAGACATGGCTAAGGCAAACGTTTGTGCCAAGACAAGGCAGCAGAGAGGAGTAGTGTGGCTGTGAGAGGAGCAGATGCAGGTGGCAAGGGATGGGGTCCTCCACCTAGGTTGGCACAGCCAAGCCAAGGAAGGAGAGGTGTGTTGCTAGAAAGAAAACTGAACTCTTCTTCATGGAAAAAGATGCTACTTGTGGATGGTCACTTTGCTAAGCAGTGACCTGGCAGTGTAGGGACCATCTGGAAGGTGCAGAAGGACCTGGTTACCACCATGGAGGTGCGGCCATGGGGAGCTGTCACCAGTAGCGGTGGGACAGAAGATGCTGTTTGACCACAAGAAGAGCGTGAGACCTGCGGGACTGGGACAACAGCTCCCTGTTACACCAGTGGGCATCTTCCCATGGCAAAGCTCTTCCTCCCTCCTTGGGCTGGCACGCGTGTTTGCTCAGCCTGGGTCTGGCCATCATTGGTGGCTTCCTGGCTGCTGGCTCCCAGAGTGCCCCAGCATCTCCTGGGTCTTGGGCTGCTGTGAGGGGGAAGATTGACCCAGGCACGGGTCTGGTGGGAAGCAAAAGGGTTAATGACCAGCCTGTCAGCTGCCAAGCCATGTGTGAAAAAAACCCTGTTGGCCAGGAAAGCCTATCCCAGATCCCGTGGCAGGAATTAGGGATGCGGAGCCTTTCTCCTCTCCATCACCTGCTCCGGCTCAGCCCCAGCGCCGCATGGCTGCTGGCCAGGGAGGGTGAGCTGGGACGGAGGTGCTGGGGTACCAATGTTCTTCCCCCATTCCGTGCCCAGGGGAATCGGGTACAAATGGGTACGGCAAGGCCGGCCCCCTCCAGCACCCGCACAGGGCTCAGACATGCCATCGAGACCGTGGGCAGGAGTCGTTCGCTGCCGGCGTCGTGCCGGCTGGAGGGAATAAATAGAGTCTGCCTGTTTCCAAGCTGCCAGTCCCATGCGTATCAAGATGCTGCATATGTTTTCTTCAAAATGAACTAAATACAAGTCAATTTAATGATGATGATAATAATAATAATCCATGTCTGTGCAGGGCTCTACAAAGCTTTCCAGAGACTCCGTTTGCGAGTGGTTGAATAAAAATGAAAGCCAGATCATCTCTGCCAGTTTATTGTTTGCACTCTGCCCATCCCTTGCTTTCTTTTTAAACAGATTTATTCCTGGTCGTTACCAGATCAGATACAGAAGATGTTATTGCTTCATTCTGCCTGAGGTAGATTTGATTTGAAGTCCTACAAGGAATGTTATGTCACCAAACTATTTCCTCTCTATAATAGAATAAAAAGGGGGTTTGGGAGAGGGAGGGGCAACACGCAGTGCGACAGAACCCCGTGACCAGAGAGCACCACAGCGAGCCTAAGCAGGCGGCTCAACAGAAACCCTCTTCAGCCTCATCCCTGCAATGACCATCATGGGGATCTTGGGGATGAAGTCAGGAGGCAGCATGACAAACTCCTGGGATGAGGTGCAGGAAAATCCTGGTGCACTGCCGGAGGCTGGCCGTGCTGTGCATCCATCACATGATGCTCAGGAATGTCTGATGCAGGGCTGGTGGAAAGCCTCACATGATGCTCAGGAGGTTTCGCCTGGCTTTCTGCGGGGCTGAGCCTGCAGTGGGGAGGTGGGGAGGGACCGGAGAGCTTCTCCTCTGAGGGCTCATCTCTTGCCTTTGCCTCTGGCAAAATCCGATCACTCAGTTCAGTGAGAGAAAGAAAAAAAAAAAAAGGTCTTTTATGGTGGGATGCAGTCTTTTGCCTGTTCTGCACTTTTTTCGCTGTAGTGAGCCCTTACACGCCTGTAATGGCTAGCACGAGCCCCTTGAGAGACCAGGACAGGGAAACTCTCAGCCTCTCCCCATCTCCTCCCCGCAGTGCTTAACATTATGTTCATTTTGCTGCATCTTTCAGCAAGTTGCTCTGTCAGCTTCGCGAAGTGCCTAGCTCTGGGCTTTGCTTGGTGTCTCGGAGCTCTTTGATGAAAACAAAAGTCTAGGAAAATCATTGCAACAACCTGCGTGGATGTGATGTTTATGGAGCAGTGAAGTCAAGAAAAGCCTGGTCCCAGCAGCAACACTGAGTTGGTCAGATCTTCTCCACGTGCTGTTTTCTTTCCCTTTTTTTTGAGCGTAGCCGCATATATTACTGCTTATTAAATGAGCACCTCCAGACAGGCCATGCACCTCCCAATTAACATTGCTCTTGGAGGCTTAAGGAAACGCTCTCAACCTAAAACTCTAGTTACTCCAAGTCTTGTTAACTGACTTAAGCAGCCTCGCTGAAGAAATGAGGCTGCCCAGGTGCACAAAGCTGGGGCTGGCTGGCTGGTTTTCGTCGCCGAGTGTAGGGAAGCAGCTAATGATCTCCCTTTGCGGAGCGGAAGGATGGGCTGCGTTCGGGAGCATCAGGATGCAGTGCTTTGCGCTTGCCTCTCGTCAGCCTTCGGACAAGTCGCTTCCCTACATCTCAGTGCTCGGTCAGGAGCACCCGCCATCTTCTCCTCGCCTCCTCTTTGCAGCTGGATGCGTCTTTTGGATCATTTTATTAGTGGCTATAGGCAAGACTGCACAGCGAGGATTTGCTGTGCCGAATGGGAGTAGAAGGAACAAGTAGCAGTAACACAGAGGGGCAAAAGGCTTGTGCCAGTGCTGCTGGTAGCTGGCATTTCTTCAGAAAGTGCTGCAGATGTGATGGAAACGGCAATGTAAATGCTTCATCCTTGCAAACTTGGTGCTTTGTTTATAATCCAGGCAGACATTCATACTGCACCTGCTGCCTGGATCATCTTTGCATGGGCATGGATTGTGAAATCAAGGAAATAAAAAATACTTGTTCTTTCTAAGATGACTTGCTACGTCTGTGAGCTTCCACCCACCTGCCCTCCTTACCAACAAGAAGTAGCTGCCATGGATTAAGTGTGCAACAGTTTCTTCTGAGGGCTGCGAGATCTGGGTTTTCATAATTATAACTTTTTCTAGAAAATTGTTTGTCCGTGCACCTGTCACAACAGTTTCTGGCTACAGCCATCACAGGGATAAAACAGGCAACGCTGCCTGTCAGCAGCAGCAGCAATTGCCTTTTTTCCTGCTGTCCAGCTCTGCCTACCGGTCTGAAACCTCTGGTTTGAGCCTGCCCGTTCTTGCCCAGTTGGTGTTACCCAGTCGAGCTCAAGGCTTGTCTGCACAGTGGATCCTCACAAGGTTTTGCTGTGCCGAGAGGGTGGTGGTATGCTGGCAAAGGGAGCAAACCCTCTCCACTGCCACTGAGTTTGCCTTCTCTGCAGTGCTGGGGAGTGGAGTGTAGACCAGAGCTGATACCAGTGGTGAGGAAAACACAGAGAGAAGGAGACATCCCTTAAGGTGCTGTGCTTTGGTCCGTAGAAAGCTTTCCTAAGGATAAAGAGTACTTTGGGGTGGCTGTTTCAGGACACAGAAGATAAGCATCTGCAGTGACTTGTTCTGCTCATGAGTGAGAACACCCTTGGTGGAATCTCCCCAGAACACTCCTAAGATCATCTTAAATCAGATGCTTGCCTGTAAATCATACCTTGGGCACCTCCAGGGTGTGAAACAGGTTTCTTTTCATAGGAGAGAGGTTGTGGCAACCTAGGAATGCCACCTCTTCTTGAAAATTTGGGAGGGGGGATGTCCCTCTGGTCTCATGACTCTGAGCTGTGTCTTTAAAACATGCCAGCAAAAAAAGGTATGAAAGAGCAAATGCAAAAGGAGTTATTTTGCTGCATTTGCTCACAGATGAGAGCTCTTCCAGGGCAGCAGCAAACCCAAAGATAAGAGCAGAGGGAAGATGTGTATCAGGATATGAGCAGAGTAAACAGGGGTGTCTCTGGGGAGAGGCCATTACAGAAGTTCATTCATCCCAAATGAGTAAGCAGAGACTCACGGTACAGCTCATTGCAAGGGTTGACCTGACTCAGGGAATTGATGTTTTACTAGTTTTGAGCCCTAAATCAAAACTGAACACCAGACTGTGCCACCTTTGAGGCTGTTTCTCATCTTCCAAAGAGAAGATAGGCTTTTTGTCTAATGCTGTGGAAAAGGGGGCACCCACTTTGTAATCCCAATGAATGGAGGTTGGTAATTCAGGTGGCAGCATCGGCGCTGGTCGCAGCCTCAAGATGGGACCTGGGACATCACATCAGGAGTCTGTCAGCTCCCCCTCAGGTTAGAGGAACACGGCGTCACTGCCAATGGTCCTACGCAGACCTGGCAGCACAGCCTGTTGTGATGGTGTGCGAGACTTCCCACTGAAAGAGCCTGGCTGCAATGGTGTGCAATTTTGCTGCTTTCCAAACCATTCAGGCTGAAATTTTGAAGAGTAGACCTTTGCTTCAGGCAGAAGAGATTTTTATTTAATTTTCACGGGCAATTTCTGCAAAGTATGATCAATCTTGATTTTCAAGAAGAGGGGGGAAGAGGACAAATCAGTTATTTCACTTCTAAACTTAAAAAGCTCTTGAGACTTTCAGAGAACCCATTCAGTCCCCACGCTTAGGAGCAGCAGCTTCCAGCTTTTTTAGTTTGCTGTAGTGTGTCAAAAATATGCCCAATCTCAGCAACCCAAGTGTGACCCAATTTTCAGCTTTGGGGTGAAAAAATATCGGTATCAGTGGATACTTGTTAGAGTTTGGCAGCTGAAATGTGGTCAATGTTGAGTATCTGCTCAAGGGCTGTTGGGGACCGTGAGTAAGGTTTTTCCTTGGGTTCTTGATGCTACAGGTCAAACAGCAGAGGTCTGTGTTGTGGATCTCAGACATCCAGCCCCACCGATGACAGATGGTGTATTGGGTTGGCATTAATCAACAGTTAATTTTCCCTGCGCTCGCAAAGCTGCTTCTCTTCTTTCTGGGTTGTCTGCCCTGTCCTCTTCTGGTGCTTGGTTGGGTTAAGTGGTACTGGGGTCCTTCAGACCTTGCAAACCCTCAGACCTACCTCTGCTCCCTGCAGGAGACTTGGCCACCTCATCTTCTTGTGTGCTGCTTCTCGTTGGGGGTTGGACGGTGGTTCCAAGGGTGCCAAGCTCCTGTTGCACAGACAACGCCCAGGCTAGAAGAGTGCCCCGGTGACATCCTAGTGCACGTCATATGTATGTTCTCCCCGTGCTTGAGGTCATGTTTCCCGTCTGCCTGCGGCTCTCACCAGTAGCCCGCAGACGGGCTGTTTCTACTGAGGGTCTCAAGATGCCCTGCAAATTAAAATCTGTACGTGCAGCCTTAAACTTCCCCTCTTTCTCCTGTGGCTGCAAGGGGAAGCTGTTTATTTGAGATGCAGGACTGGGGCTGCTGTAAATAGCTCTCTGCTTTGGTCAACCTGCTGTGTCAAAGAGGGACAGCCTTGTGGCAGTCGACAAAGGCTAAGCCCATGAGCAAAGATTAGACCAGCAACTGCGGATTATGGCATTTCTACCTGGACTCGTCCTTAATTCTACCCCATTTAAAATAACATGCAGCGGCGGTGATGGGTAGGGAGGACCCGTGGTGGCCCTTCCAGGTGGACCTGGAGGGGGGGACGTTTGGCCCCTGAAATCTGTGGGGAAGGTTGGAGTGTGTCGGCGTACAGGTGAGTGGGCAGAAGGATAGGTAGTGTCTTGGGCTGGGCTGATGGAAAACCGGTGGAGAGAGGTGCGTGATATGTGGGGAGATGAGGAGAGCGGGAGCCTGGCAGAATGGAGCTGCAGAGCAAGCAGGGCTTGCATTGTGGGAGGGTGGACGGGGAAAAGAGCGTAGCAGCTGGATAGATAAAATTAGTGAACAAATGCGTGGTAGAAACAATGAATTCCTAGAAGGGAGAGGAGTGGGTGGGAGAATAAGTGCAGACTAAGAGGATTTCCACTACTTGGAGCCCTTGTACGCAGGCACCCGCGCCGAAACCATATCCCAGTTTACACTCCATGTCACCTCCCTGTGTGTCTGCAGGAAGCCACCCTTACTCCAGACTGCCACTGCTTTACATTGCTTTAGATCAGATGGATAAAAAAGCTCAATCTAAAAGTGTCCTATTTTCAGTTAATCCTTAGAAATAAAATGAGACCATCTCCCCAGTAAATTCCCCATGGCTACAGCCCAGGCAAGGCAGCAGGATGGGAGCTCAGCAGAGCAGAGAGGTGCCTGCGAAGGGTGTCTGTCTCCTGCAGAGCTCTGCTCCTTTGTGGTGGTCCAGAGAGATGGGTCTTGCCCTGATGTGTCTCCTGCCTCCCTCCCTTCCAGGTGTTCTCCATTGTGGTGTTCGGCTCCATTGTCAATGAAGGGTACATGAACCGCCTGGATGAGACACAAGAGCACTGCATTTTCAACCGCAATCGCAACGCCTGCAACTATGGCATTACTGTGGGTGTCCTCGCCTTCCTCAGCTGCCTTCTTTACTTGGCTCTGGATGCCTACTTCCCGCAGATCAGCAGCGTCAAGGACCGCAAGAAGGCAGTGCTCTCAGACATCGGAGTCTCGGGTGAGCTTCCTGGCCAGTTGGCCATAGTGCCTCTCTCCTCCACTGGCAAGGGACAGGGAGGGAGCTTCTGCCACCTGGCAGGCCAGGTCCCTGCTAGCAGGGAGGTCTTTGGGTTCCTTATTCTCTCAGGCCTTCCCCCTCTTCCCTTTTCTTTCCTTTTTTCTTCTTCTCAGCCAATGTGGCTGATGCCTCTCTGCTGTTCTCCATAGGCGTAGCTCGGGGAACCCTTTAGGATCAGCAGATCCTGCCTCCCTGCATGCTTGTGCTTGCTAAGGCCAAGTGTTGATGCCTCTGGAGATGGTATTTCCTTCTTTTCCAGCTCCAGGTGATTGAACCCTATATATTTTAACATAAAAAAAGTTTGAGGGTTTCACACAGGCTGACTAAACCAGTCCTCCTAGGCTACCTGGCATTCCCCATGTGAATAGCTGTGCAGGACCTCATCCAGCCCTAAGGCTTATTCTACCTTATAGTCAGATCTCTCCATCCCCAGTAGTGTGTTGAAGTGACAGACAGAGCGATGGTGCGTGTGTACGTGCATGTGTGATGGCAGTCAGCAGCATCACGATGAGGCACTTCGCTCTCGTGCCGTGATCCTGAGTCACTCTCCTGGCTTACTCCAACCACACTGGCAAACTTCTCCATGTCAGGGTCCCCACCACGGTTTGTCAAAGGGCCACGAGTGGAGCAAGGGCAGGATCCAGTGCAGCATCTGAACTTGTTAGGACTTCTGGCTTGCAAGTTTCTTCACAGTTAGCCCCTTGCCTAGCAGTCCTGTGTACAGCTACCAAGAGAAGGGGAGGGACTGAGCCCTATTTCGCTGCCTCCATTTCCCTCGCTGCCGGGTATCTGACTGCTCCTGGCAAAGAGGGTGAGTCCCACTTCTCCCCACCAGCTGCCAGTCTGGACTCAGGTCTCCCCCTTACCTTCACCCCTTTCCCAGGGGCACAGCATGTTAATGGTCCTTCAGCACCTTTCCTCGGTGTGAGTCCCTTAGCCTGTGCTGTCCTGAGCAAAAGCCGGTCTCTGTGCAACTGCAGGCTGGCTGCTTCCCACTCTTTCTGCAGCTTCCTTGGAAGGAATTGCTCTTTGCTTGTCCTTGCAGGACAGGGTTGCGGAGCAGTGGCTGTTTCAGAGAGCCCAGGTGATCGCTCCTGTACTGGAAGCCCTTCAGGCTTCTTCCCAAGGCCAAATGCAAATCCTGTGATCAATCTAAACACGAGCGAATGAATTCTCCTGAGGTGCGTTCTGCAGACACCTATTGTCACCTTGGCAATTTAGCCGTCAGCGAGCCTGCCAGCTCGCTTGGGCTTAGACAGGCTGCGCAGTCAGAATTTGGCCCAGTCTACAACACGCTGGTGGGTCTCTCATAGGGTTGAAGTTTCCAGAGAAACGTGATGTGGTTATGTTCTGTTCACACATACCTTCTTGATTTCTCTCCCCTTCCCCTTTGCCTTGCTGGTGGTGGTCCATCCCAGCCTTTTGGGCATTCCTCTGGTTCGTTGGCTTCTGCTTTCTGACCAACCAGTGGCAAGCTTCAAAACAAGAGGACAACCCATTTAATGAGGGAGGGGATGCGGCCCGAGCAGCCATCACATTCTCGTTCTTCTCCATCTTCACCTGGGTAAGTACAGCAGCCATGATGTTGGATTAAGTGTCCTCTGCACTGTTTTAACTTGTGGGCAATGGAAGGTGACTGGCTAAGAGTGATTCAGCCATTTCACATGGCTTCTGAGAAGGAAAAGCAGGAGGGGAGGTGGTTAGGAGGTAAACTTGGGAAACAAGGACTTAAAAACTTAGATGGAAGAAGGTGCTAGAGCATTAATAAGCACAATGGGAAAGAGGGTCCTATATCCCAGTAAGGAGTCTCCTTGAGAAACCTCTGCTATGACCTTGGACAAGCCAGCTCCCCAAGCATCATTTTCCCTGTGCGTCAGAGGACTTTAGCAGCATTTTCACCTCACAGACGCTAAGCAGAGAAGGGAGCTCAAGGCTGGAGGTTGCACCCATCTCCCTCCTTGCTTTACTCCCATCATGTGAAATGTCATCAGTGGCCATAAGAGGCTGCAATCGATCGACGTCCCTCTGGGCTCTCCGTCTGCACCCGTGACTGCAGCACCGCCTCACTGGGTCACCTCTTAGGAAGGTGATGGTGAAGACAGCCTTTTCCCCAGCAGTTCTTTGTTGCTAGTTTCCTGGAAAAACTGTGGTGTGCAATATAAACATTCCCTACAATTTCTTCCCGTCTCTGAAAGCACCAAGCCCGAGTGATTTTTGGCTGAAGTAATAAGATAGTGCGAAGCAGGAAAGCATTTTAGGCTGGTCTCCATGCGTAACTCCTTGTGGCTTTATAGTCTCATCTCCCCGCAGGCCTTAATGTTGGGCAGGGGCCAGGTAGGAAGGGTGCTGTAAGACCATGAAGCTGACAGAGAAGAAGGGGGGCTGCAAAGGGTTGTGCGGTCAGCACCCTTGCCAAGGTGACACCAAGTGGGAGCAAGGGACAGCAGTGTGTGTGTCCCCTCCATGAGCTGTGTCCTGCACTTGAGTGCTGCTGAAAGCCCCTTGCAAGCTCCAGCAGAAAGTGTGACAAGGAGCAAGGCTTTTGCAAGGGAGCCCTCAGGACCCTTTCTGAGGTGCCACCACTGGCAGTGGTCCTCCCTGATGCATGGGCTTGCAAGTGGCTAAATAGGCATCTTCTTCCCCCAGTTCCTTGGAGTTTTTATTTCAATCAAATGTTCTGGTTTGCTCTTCCTTACTGATTCTCCTTCCCACACCCCTCTCTCTCCTCACAGGGCTTCCTCACGTTTCTGGCTTTTCGGAGACTCAGAGACATTACTTTTCAGGAAGAATACAACACCCTATTCCCTAACTCCCCATCTTTGCTACCTTAGTGACCCTCAGTGATTGGGGAATTTTGGGGAAGGGGTGGAGGGATGCAGCTGGAGGAGGTTACTGAGCAGAGACGGTTCCAATGCCCTGACCATGGGTGTGTGGTCACTACAAGGCATGGGGTGGGAAGACATTGGCCATTGAATGGGAGTGCGGTTGGCCACTGAATGGGATCTCCCTCTGGAGAGCTGGAACCGGCAATTTCTTCTCCTCCTCCTCTGCTCCCTTCTCTCCCTCACCCATACCCTAACTAATGCTGCGTTAACACTGCTGTGCTTTTCTTTTGATGACTACTCAGACCTAATACTTCAGCCAGGAGAAGCCCTCTGCCCCTACCACTTTATCTCCTCCATTTCCTCCCAGCCCTTATTCCCCAAAAACCTCTCCCCTTGTCACCTGCTAGGCTGCTCACCTCTATCAGGGATGCTCTGGGACAACGAGCCATGCCTGCTGGGGTCTGCGAGGCTGAACCCCATGCCTGGGCTCCCTCAGTCCACCAAAAAAGGGTGTCCTGCCTGCAGTGCCTGGAGCAGGAGGCAGAAGTATGCTTGCTAACTGTCCCCTGGTCTGGGAAGCAGCTGCCTTACCTCCTGCTGCTCCTTCCCAAGGTCCGTGCTACACTGTACGGATGTTGTCTGGTGAAGGGGTTACAGGGGCTGACCACTACCTCACTACTCTGGGTCAAATCCTGCTCTCCTTCATGGCCTCTGCAGGCAAAATGCCTGTGTACATCCAGCCCAGCAGACGAACCTTCTGCAGTGTTGCTGAGGCAGATTGCCTTCCCAGGGGCAGGAGGGGGCTGAATGGGATAACCACGTGCCAACTGAGCCTCTGCGACCTGTGCCAAGTCGGTGAAACCCCAACCACCGGGCAGGAGGTGCCCAGCACACCCCAGAGACAGTGGGGAGCCCCGGCAGGCTGCACGCAGCCAGCTGGGCTCGCAGCCGTCCCTGCCCAGCTCTCCTCTCTCCCGGTGGGCTCGTGTTTTCTGTGGGGCAGCCTGAACCTCCATGCTGTTCAGGTTGTTTCACCGGTGGTCTGCCAGGCAGGCCTCGCACACTAATCCGTAACCACTACTAACCCCACTTTTGTTTGTTTCTCTTTCTCGGTACGTTCCCCCCTCTTTTTCTCCCCTTCCCTCTCTGCTTCCCATCTCTTCCCTCCACCTCCTCCCTTAAAGGTGGGCCAGGCATTCCTGGCGTATCAGCGTTTCCAGCTGGGTGCCGATTCGGCCCTCTTCTCCCAGGACTACATGGACCCAAGCCAGGACTCCGGCATGCCTTATGCTCCCTACACGAATGAGGAGGATGCTACAGATGCGGTGGGGACATACCAGCAGCCCCCTCCAGCAGATGCTTTCGACACCGAGACACAGGGGTACCAAACGCAGAACTACTGAGCCACCGATGCCCCTTTCCCTTCCCCTTTCCCTTCTGTCCCCTTTCCCGCTGCCGGCAGAAAGCCAAGGCGCAAACCAGAGATGTGCGTAGTGGCACAAGAGGTGGCTCTCAGCTATGCTCCAGCCTTCTGGGTCATCTGTTTTTATTTATCGTTTTTAAAAAAGGAAAAAAAAAAAAAGAAAAAAAGGTTTCCCCATCACCTCTTCCTTCTCCTCCTCCCCCAAAACTACCTGCCAGAACTAAATTCTTCCAAAATCTGTCACCACATTGTGACAGGAAGGTCCCCCCTTCCCTCCTCTCCCTCCTGCCTTGCTGCGGAGGGCAGAGTCTGGCCGGTGGGCAGGAGAGGGACTACGGCACCAGCAGGGCAGGGGAGACAGTGTTGGAAGTAGAAGGGAAGGCGTGAGAGGGACCCGGGACCTTCCTAGAAGAGACGGTGTCACTAAAGGCTGGAGTAAACGTGGGAGCATCCAAACGGGGCTGGAGGGCCTGGTGGCTCAGGGAGAGGGATGACGGTGTCGGAGTCAGTGTGCAGGAGTGCGAGGGTGGAAGGGGGCTGGAGAGGAGCGGGAACGGCATCCCCCGTGCAAAGACAGGGGAGCTTTTCTCTGCCACACGCTACTGTGGGAGGGGTGCTTTATTTTTAGAGGTTTTGGGGAGAATTGGTACGGGGAGGGGCACAGAGAGATAAAATGGGAAGGGAAGGAGGAAGATTTGCAGGTACAATGAAAAACCACAGGCACGTCTGTAGATTACAGCAAGGGGCTCGGCAGAGCAGAGAGGCAGTGCCAGGAGAGACGCCTTCCCCAGCCCCCTTGGATTGAGGGGGAGGTGGTTCCCCTCGCCTGTCCGTCCTGCTCGCCACTCTTCTGAGACCAGTGTTTGGTGAGGCAGGAGGGGAGCCATGCCCAGTCCCTGGCTCCCAGATGCAGTGCCTGTGGGAGGAAGGATGGAGGAGGTGGGCTTCTAGGGGGTCCCGAGAGCCCTCGTCCCCAGCTGGGCTGGTTCGAGGAGGGGAGGAGAGCTTTGCCATTTCACCCTGGGTGGGAGGAGGAGAAGAAAGCCAGTTTTGCTCCTCAGGTCCTGCTGAACCCTCCTCCATTCCTCTGTTACCACAGTGCAAAGCCTCTTGCTGACGCCGTCTTTGCAGCGCACAGGAATGGAGCAGGACTCCTCCTGGAAAGAAATACTGCTGCCAGGATGGCCAGCGTGCATCTGGCTCTTGCCCAGGGTTGCAACCAAGCAGGGAAGGGTCCTGCCCTGCGCGCTGTGCTTTGCCTCTCACTCAGATGGGGAGGAGGTCTTGGTGTGCAGAGAATTGCTTGGGGCCAGAGGGAGCTCTTTGAAAACTGGTCTTGCTGTACTTCACGTAGACTATAGCTTTGTGTGTCTTCTGCAGCATCTCAGATCCTGGCTGTCTTTAAAGCCTCACCTAGGTGGCAGTACTGACTCTCAGATAGAGCTCCTCTGGACATTATTCCCCACTCCACATAATTTGGCTTCAAGTAAAGACACAGCTGTGGAAGCACACTCTTTATTCCAGGATAGATGTAAGGTCTATGTGTGAAGACGGTCCCTAAAGGGAAGTAATTCAGCAATTCTCTCCAGCACAGACATCTCAGAGCACAAGAAGCGGGGTATGCCTTGCAGCAGTGAGGAGCTCCATCCCCCAGGCAGCCACCCTGCTCCACGCAACACTGGCCCCAGGTAGCAGAGATCAGGAGCAGATCCAAAATCTATAGGTGCTCCCCCTGAGCATCCAGCCTATTCCCCATAGCGCCCTTAGGAGTAAGGAGGATGGGACAGAGGTCTGGCCTGTGGTCGTGTGAACATCTCATTTGGAGGACGTCGAGGTTACTGGTCCTTCCCCTCCTCTTCTCCAGCTGCCCCACAATGATAAGGAAGGGGTAGAAACCGTAGCAGAGCTGCAGGCTCCAGGAGGGACCAGGGGCAGTTGGTCTCAGCTGTGTATAGGCACCGTTTCTACCTGCTCCTCCCAGCAGACTTGTGCTGCCGGTGGCTGTCCCCATGGCTTGTCCTCCCCATGGCTTGCCCCCCCCCACCCCTTGCTGGTGGTTAACCACTGGTGAGGATGGGAGAGGGGGACCACCTAGCCCTGTGGCTGTGCCAGGAGGGACTGGGCACACATCCCTTGCTCTGTGGCTGCAAGTGAAAGCAATATTGTAAATAGGAGGGGTATTTTTTTGGAGGGAAGCCCCTTGGGCTTCTTCTTCTGTGGGCTCAGCCTAATATTTAGGCTTGGGAGGGGGTTACTTTATTGAGAGAGGTTCGTTATGACTGTGGCTGTGGGGGGAGCTCCCTCCAGTCTGTCTCTGCTGCTGGGGGAGAGGAAAGAACAAGTGACGAGGTGGAGGAAGAGGAAAACTAGTTGTACTCACCCAGATTCATCTGCGTCATCCTTTGTGCTTTCATTTGGGTGGGGTTGAGAACCAAGAGGAGGAGGAGGCTATAAATAACTAGTTCTCAGCACAAAAATGTGTTGTACTTTTTGGGAGGAACTTCCCATCACTTGTCCCCTCTCCTCGGTGAGAGGGTGAGGGACCAGGTGCGTGGGGAGAGGTGTGGACCATGCGTGGGGGGGTCTCCCTGGGGCTCTGTTTTGGGGTGTAGCACAGGGACATCTTACATAGGCCTTCTCCCATTAGCGTTACGTAGACGGCTAAACACCAGTTGGGGCTGACTAATGAGCAAGCTTTTCTTTATCCTCTCTGGCTTGCTCCCCTCATGTAACCAGCTGATGGGCTCCGGTGGGCTTGAGGTGGGAATGAGCCTCCCTGCTCAGAGCCGGCACTTCAGTGAGGCATGAACCAGGTGGCTTCATCCTGGGTTAGTGCCCATCTCTCTGTCCGTCTTCTCCTTGCTTTGTGTCGTAGGAAAGGCATTGGCGTGACAGGGGACACTGCAACATAGACACTTGGGCAACTTCTTGCTTTTGCTCATGGGAGAAGATGTACCCTCCTTGGGTTGCCATGCTTTCAGCCTTTGCAGTGGAGGGTTAGTGGTGACAGACCTGGGGGTGCGACTCTCCTTGTTTGCATGAGCTCTTTAAAATGCAATTTCCAGTGGCATTTGGCTGGTTCTGCAGCTGAGAGATCTGGACCTACCCGAAGGGTTGGTTATCTTATCTTAGGTGCTTCTGATAAGGTGCTGCCTGTTTCTGGTGATCATAGGCAAGACCTGAGCAGCTGTCTGGAACATGTCCCTTTTAGATGCTAAACGTGGGTGAGATCAGCCCCACTCTAGGGATTAGGAGATCAGAGGGAAGGCTGTATAAGCAAAATGATAAGGCGGCTTTCTTCCCCCTCTGCCATTTGTTTGGATTACAGAGGATTACGCATCCCCTGTTGCGAGCAGTGGCCTCTTGATGTCTTCTTATCTTACAAAGCCCCAAGTAAGGGACTGGTTTCTGGAGGTAGGGGCTGCGAAGGGCAAAGAGGTGATGGAACTTTGCCTCAGTCCTACCTGTGGCTTCAGCCCCCTGATGTGTCCCGGTCCCCAGCTCACCCACGTTCCCCCCCCCCCACTGGTCATCACCTCATCGCACAGCGTTCCAGTCCGCGTTATTCCTGGCAGTTCCCTCAGGGGAGGAGGCATCTTTGTCCCTGCACCCTCGCAAGCACTTGGGAGGACCCGAGAAAGCAGCGTTGCGGGGTGGGGGTGAGGATTCCCACAGGAGTTTCATCTCCGGGTCCCCAGAGCAGGTACAAGGCAAGGAGCCCAGCGAGGTCACTTCATGCAGCAAGTCCAAACCATCCATCCAGACAATTCCCTGCTGCCTGCGTGGCATCCGTAACACCGCCTGGGCTGCCCTGCCCCTTCCCCTGCCGCATTACTGCCTGTGTATAGTATATATATTATATATATATATTTAAAAAGATGTATAATATAAAGCTATACATATATACGTATATACGATGACTCATGGATGGCCTGCCGCATACAGGATCCCCTGAGTGGTCTTGTCTAAGCCCGAGTGTCCCCTCACCCCTCCTCCCCCTCCACCCCTCACTCCCGTCCGATCCAAAATCCAACTACAGCGAACCCCGCCACCTCGGCACCTGTGTTTACAATGTCCTATATATTTGTGGTTAACAAAGTGAAGGTGGTAACTACTGGTGTCTCAATAAAGTTATGACGTCCAAAATAACCAAACTATATGGAAAAAAATGGTCTGGATTGTCTTCTTTGGGGAGTGATGGTTTTTTTATTTTAGTTCGCTATGAGAGCACGGCTCCTGTGCTCCTGCATGGCCAGCCGGCAAGTTTAGTGACAGTCGGTGGCTTAAAGGAGGAAAGAGACCTAAAGAACTGCCCTTATTGAGATAAATATTTCAGGGGGAGCTAATGGTTGCTTGTTTTGCTTGGCCTGAGGTTCAGATCACACACATATTGTCAAGTGTCTCTTTCCTAATCAGCAGGAAAACAGGAGAAGGAGCTTGACATGCCAGATTAGAGGTGGACTCTCACTCTGAAAGGGATATGGCTATAGGAGGAGTGGATGGGGGACATACAGGAATATAGGACACAAACCTGCATGAAAATAAACATCTGTATTTCCACACTCGGGGAAGCAGATCTGTTTATTCCTTTGGGGTGTCTTTATTCATCTGTGTGTGACCATTGCTCACGTGTCGGGCATAGCACACATTTCCAAAACCTAATCAAATCCTGGGAAACAACAGCTCTCGGGGCACTGCCAGCAGTGGGTGTGTGTAATTGATAGACCACCGTTAAAAGGGATCTCATTTCAACGGGCTCTGCAATAAAAATAAAATTCAATATCCCGTGCCAATGCTTAGGGAAAGCTTCCTTCTCATCCCCTTTTAATGAGCCTGTCACCGAGGTACCCGGCTATCACATTTCCCAACCCTTGTGCAGTCTGAGGACGGTAAGCAGAGGCACGTGATGGTGAACAGGCTCTATCCAGTCCCCCAAACTGTCTCGCCTCCTGGGGAGCAGAAACACGCCATAGCTTCACGTTGGATTGCATGCAAGTGTTCATAGAACTATCTGTTTCTTGGTTAATCTTTGTTCGGACAAAGACCTTCCCTACAGTCCCAGCTTTTGGGATAGAAGTGTTGTGGAGGTATCATGCCCACAGAAAGGCAAATGTCTGAGTTGGCGACAGGTGGAGTTCAAAACTGGTGAGACAAGGTGTTGCCAAAAGCAAGCATTTAAGATGACTACGACTCCAACTTTACTAGTTTGTTTGTGTCTTCTAATCATTTGAAATCTCTTTAATTTTTCTTTTTGGTATTTCAAGCTCTTATGAGTCATGTTTTGAAGCTTCTTCCTCCAGCCAAAACATCTAGAAACATAATTCTACTATAAAGTTGTTTTTTTTTTAAAAAGTTCCTATAATCCCAGGACTTGAGGAGATGAGACTTTGTTTAGTGTATCAAATTCTTCTTCAAAGAAGTCTGTTTTGGCACAACCGAAACCCCCTTTCCCTCGCTCAAAAATCCAGCTGGCCTAAAGCTCTGTACAAACTCTGTTTTGCAACGATATTGGCTCTGCCTCGGGGGGGGGGGGCGGGGATCAGCACTCCCTCACCATTCCCCCTTCCCCTGGCAGTAGCTCTCCACTTTAGCCCTCCAACTCTCTGGAGGGTGCTGGGGGGGGAAGGAAGCTGCTGTTTCCAGTTGTCCTTCCTTAATGCTTGTTCTCTCTATTGCTCCATCGCTACTTCTTTGCTGTTCTAGCCTGCCTGGAAATAGTGAAAGCTATTAGTTTTCACTATAAATATAGTGAACAGTGAAACTCCTCCTGCAGAGGAGTGAGAAGCACGAGGGCATCTGTGCCTGTGGCAAGCATCGGCACATTGTTCAGTCTTGTTGTTCATCTTTTATCCAGCAGCCAAGCTGTGACGATGTTTCGTCTTTTTCTACAGAGAAAACATTAGTAAAAAGAGGGAGGCAGCAGTACAGCTTGGCACCAGAGATACCGTGTGTATAATCCCTAGCACTGGGGACAGAGACACAATGAGAAACAATATAAAAAGGGGGGG
>JANZLQ010000025.1:27417533-27451175 GCA_026212715.1 Elanus axillaris
GGGCGGGGGCGACAGACAGGGAGGAGTGAGAAATGTGGGAGTTTAACATGAGAGAGGGAGCTGTGGATCTGGTAGTCACTGAATCATATAATTAATTTATTGGTGCATGGATGATGAGGTTCACTGACCAATAGCCTGCATTCTTGGAGAGATTTTGGCTGCATGAGAATACAGCATGATAATTTCTGAGAGGATTTACAGAAGGTAAGAAGCATAAATAAAACAAAGGATAAAATAAGCTTGATCAATACAGCCAACAAAACCTCTCTTGGTGCAGTGTTTCGTCTTGCAAGTGCTGCATGAAGCGATCAGTCTGTGAGCAGATACTCGTGAAGTAGCACACCAGCTTTGGTAGCACTTTCCTTTGGAGAACACTGAAATGCTGGACAAATACGCATTTAGCACTGGAAGCAGCCTCGTTTGGTAAATCTTACTGTTCACTTTTTGCAGACCAAGTAGTTAATTGCCTCACTCAATGTTAGGGCAGAAGCTCAGTGACAGAACCACAGGAATGTCCAGACAGAATCTGGCACAAGTATTTGCACCACGAAAAAAATGTTTTGCACCAGGTCTCTGTTCCAGCCCAAATGGGCAGGAAAAAATAAACCAGAATGACAAAGATCAGTGACTATAAGCTGAAGCCAGGCATTTAAATTAGGAACAGGGCACATTTTTAATGGCAAGAGGTGACTAGTCATTGTACAAACAAGGAAAGCGGCAGCTTTTCTATCTCCTATCTTTAGGAAAGTTGTTTTCTTTCTCATTGAGATCACATTCTGCCCTATCGCACCACACACAGACTCCGCTCTTCTTAGTCTCAAAAGGACTCACTTATGGATATAAGAGAGAAATGACCCCTAAGTTCCCAGTCCTGCAGTGCGATACAGGCTGGCAGTCTCTGAGCACACCCGAAGCCTTGCTGATTTCATTGGCGCTCTGAGCAAGGACAGGGTCTGCCTGTGCTCATCAAGGTGCATGACTGCAACCTTGAATGTCATTAAATAAGCATAAGCTTCTGCTGCAATGCTGAAAAAGTGACATCGTGTTTTGAAGCAGAGAAACTCGCCTGTTGCTTTTTAATGACATGGACAATGCTGTTCTACACGTATTTCTGCAGCGTCAGGAATTCTTCTTGATACTGGTAAGAAAAAAAAATCTTTATCAGTACTAAATCTGTCCATCCTACTTTTAATTTTAATGCAGACTCAAGACCCATTCCTATAATTATTTGTACCCACAGGAATACTCCAAATGGCATCAGTGAGACCAAGCTTATACAGAAAGCTAAATGTGCAGAAACTTGTTTGTAGACTGAGTTTCTAAATTTAGCATTTTCTTCTATCTTTAGCCAATATAACTTTTAAAAAAGTCATTCTGCCTGTATACCTAATTCTGCTTGAATGGCTGAGTATTTGTGAGCCTTTCGTGAAGGGGAAGGATCTGTCGTCTTTATATATTTGGAAGAAAGAGATGTAGCAAGACAAAAGACAAAGGATTTACAGGAAAGGGAGCTGGAATTCTCCAGCAGGATCCCCTGCAGCAAAACCCATCGTTCCATAGAATGAGGTTAATTAACTGGCAATTATTTCTGAAGTGCATCTGAATCTAATCTATTTGCCACAAAGATGACATTAAAAGAGTATCAAGCCACTGCTGGAAGTCAAGACTACTCAACAGTCCTACCCGCACAGCAGTTGCACTGCTACACATGACTAAAACTGCACGTCTCTCATGTTGGAGCACCTTCAGCCTCGATTCGCACAGGGAAACGTGCTCTTCCCCAAGCCTCCCGCTGCCACAGCCTGTCTGCCAGCCATCACTCACTTCAGGATATGCCACTCACACACCTGGAGGGATCTTCTGCTGACTTACAATGTCAAGAAAGTGGTGGGAATGATTCTTGTGTCTTCCCGCCTGCTCCAGCTGAGCTGATTTAATGGAAACTGTCCCTCTTGAAACAGCCTAACTCAGCCGAGAGAGGATCTTAAAGAGCAAAATCAGTGATCTCCGGTTCAGGCAGGCACACAAGTCATTTTACTGTTGTGCCTGACTCGAGACTACCCAGGACTGCTCTGAACTGCAGTGGGTATTGAGAACAACCTGTCAGCTGTTCTAGACACCTTCCCGTTGCTGGCCTGAGGGCATGGTCCCACTAGGTCCTTGTTATGGCCTGCAAAAGAGGGTGGGAAAGGGCTGTGGATCGCCTTGGCAGGAGATGGACTCCAAGTCAAGGCAAATGGACGCCTCTTCTATCTACAGAGCAGCAGCGAGGCTGAGCTGGTAGTTTGGGCCTACCTGGGCTTGATCTTCCCTGGAGGTTGCACAAAACATGACACACTGCTAACAAAAACATTTCAACACCAGGGTCTTTCAGGGCTCTCTGGTACTCAGGGAGACCCCATTTCGCAGCATCCTCACAAGTCTGCCCCTCCTGCCTTCCCCTCCACATATGCTTGCTGTTCTCACTAAAAGGTGCCTTTCTCACACAACCAAAGGCCACAAGGTAAAAAATGGGAGATGTCTCCATTCCCCCTAGACCAGAGGAAACAGGGAAATTAAAAAATATTTCACTTCTGTGGGATTTCTCTCCTCAGGGACGCAAGCTGACCATGCAGGCAAGCATCACGCTGGGGCACCACCGCAGACTCCTCTATACCACAGGGCCTGCAGTGGCGGGGGAGCACACTCTTCTCCAGGGAATCACTTCAGGAGCCCCAGAGGGTTCCACCAACATCGCTCAGGACACGTTTAGCGGTGCCCTCAGCCCTGTGGCACCTCAGGGCTCTAAACCCCACCACGGCGGACCCGCCGCCGCCTCAGCGCGGGGGGCGGAGCCTCCAGGGGGGGAGGAGGGAGTTGCGCGCGCCCGCGCTCGAGCCCCTCCGCCGCTCTCACCCATTGGGCGAGGCGGGGGGCAAGGGGCGAGGCCATTCTCAGGCAGGTGGGCGGAGCCAGGCGCCGGCGAGGGGCGGGGTAAAGGCGGGTTTCTTGAGGAGCGGCCGCTCTATCCGGCCGACTCGTCTGCTCTGGAGGAGAAGGGCGGGCGGAAGGAGGTCGCTCCTGCTCCAAGATGGCGGCACAGAGGAGGAGTCTGCTGCAGAGTGTGAGTGGCACCTTCCCCCCCTCCGTGCACACGCACCCCCCAGGTGGGTGCGAGGGGGTACCCGGGCCTCCTCCTCCTCCTCGTCTGCCCCTTCTTCCCCTCCCGCAGTGCCGTGTCGGAAAGGGGGAGGCCCGGCGAGGGCCGGGAGCGTTCCCCCCTCAGTGGGGAGGTGGGTTGTTGCCCTCCCGCCTTCTGTGCTGCCTGAGGGCACGGGGGTCCTAGCTTGCAGGGAAGGGGGTCTGCGTGGTCATCGATCCCCACCCTGGGCTGGCCTGGCGCTCTGCAGCGCTGTGGGACTGGTGGGGGGCGGCCGGTGGCTGGGGGGGGCCGTGCCTGTGTTGCTTCGTGGTGCTCAGCTCTGTGAGGGGGCAGCTGGCGTTTGCAGGCCCTGTGTGTGTGTATGTGTACTGGCAGCGTGTACCAGGGAGATGGCGGCCCCGGAGATGCCTCTTATTGCTGGCAGCAACCCTTGTCCTGGGTGAGCGTACTCCGGCGGGAGACCAGAGCCTTCCCTCTACTCCTGTGCCAGGGATGCGTGAGGGTCTGATTCACCAAATGAAGAGCTAAGCTAGTGCTGTGCTGTATGGAGCGTAAAACTCGGGTGCAAATTTCACTTCTGGTTTCTTGTTAGCAAGAGCCGGAGGCGCAGCCAGAGCTCAGCTTCAGAGGGAAAGGAAGTGGTAAGTGATCCAGTTCTGCAGCAGATTATGAAGTTATTGGCTGGGGTGGTGTGCTACCCTGTTAGCAAAGGGAAAAGGGTTGAGAAGAGGGTGGGGATGGACTCGTAACCTGTACTGGACCAGGACCCTCACTTCAGGCTGACTGGGGTTTACATGGTTTCCTTCCTCTTTCTGTCTCCCAGGAACAGCAGCCCAGTTGGACAGATGACTTACCATCCTGCCATCTCTCTGGGGTGGGCTCAGCTCCAAACCGTTCCTACACTGCAGATGGCAAGGGGACAGAGGGTCACCCCTTGGAAGATAACTGGTTAAAATTCAGGTAAGTGGGTTGCACCTGGGACACAGACTCCTGCAAACACAAGGGCAGGTAAAAGTGGTATTTAGTTTGACTCAGAAGAGGGTGGGGCCCGAGCATGCAGGAGGTGTCTGGAGGAACTTGTTATGCACGCCTGTGTCTCAGAGACATCTGTGACCTCTTTGCTTCTGCCTTCTTTGACAGGAGTGAGAACAACTGCTACCTCTATGGTGTCTTCAATGGCTATGACGGCAACCGAGTCACCAACTTTGTGGGTCAGAGGCTGTCTGCAGAATTGCTGCTGGGCCAGCTACATGCAGATCACAGTGATGCTGATGTGCGCCGAGTTCTGCTGCAGGTAAAGAAGCTTTGGCTGGGAATGGCTCCAGCTTCTCACACTACCCACCTCCTCTTTTTGCCACCAGGGGAACAGTAGCTGGTTTCTGTGGGGGTTGGAAACATCTGCCGATGGTTGCAACTGCACTCATCCTGAGCAGCTATAGTGCTTTGTTTCACTCCCACCTCATACCCATCTGTCCCCCTGGCTCTGTCAGCACAGTGCTGAGAGCTCTGCAGGAAGCTGCAGCTAGTCTTCTCTGGACATGTAGGAACAAGTCAGCCTGTGAAGTAGATGGCAGTGAGTGAAAGGGGGAAGTTAATGTGTGGGGAGATGGATTTGTGAGTGCACTTTCTTGAGTGATAGGCAAGTTCTTACAATCAACACACAAAATCAGATAGGTCTCTGACATTGCTGTGAATGTAACTTTTATGTTGTTGTCTCATGTTTTGAGTCGTTGCAGATTGTCTTCACAAGCTGTTAACTAGTTGCGCTAAAATAATTGTGTTTCAATGTGATGTAGTGATCCTTGAAAGTCTGTATACACAGTGATCATCCACTCTTACGAGCCAGTCTTGGGGAGGTGGGGCTGGGTAGCCTCAAAGGTCTGTAGGCATTCGATAAGAGCTTAGATTCTCTTTATGGCCTTTTTTAGGCTTTTGATGTGGTGGAAAGAAGTTTCCTGGAGTCCATTGATGATGCCTTGGCAGAGAAGGCCAGCTTGCAGTCCCAGCTACCAGAGGTAATATGTAGCCTTAAGAACAGAGATTGCTGGAGGTCCCACCTTCCAGATTTCTGGGTGAGGTTTGGGCATATTAGTCAGTCTGGTCCAAGGGAGGTGGTAATTGAATATTATTTCTCGGTGGCTCTCTTCTGGGAGCTTGCATGAAGTGAAGCAAGCGTCTTGTCCATTTCCCAGAGTTCCCACTGTTCATACTGGCACTACTTAGACCCATCATTTGTTATCTTAGTAAGGAGCCGAACATATTGCGGAGAGGAGTTCAACCTGTACGTGTGGCTCTTCCAGGACAAAGCCATATGATGTAGATGAGAGGCAAGGCCTCAAATTTGCATGGCATCTGGGCAGGTGTGGATTCTGTTCATCAGGTGAACTGGACTGACGTCTCCAGAACCTTATCAGAGCCGTGTGATTTGTTAGGAATGAACAAGTAATTGCACAGGCTTAACACGAGGCTAAGACGTACCAAGACGAATCCCCTCCCTACAGAATTTTGATTCCAGCTATGGTTTCTGTCTTGTGGACTGTATGTGTAAGCTTCCCCCTCATTTTGGTTTCCAGGGTGTCCCTCACCACCAGCTGCCTCCTCAGTACCAGAAGATTGTGGAGAGATTGAAGGTTGTAGAGCAGGAGATCTCTGGAGGAGCCATGGCTATTGTGGCTGTTGTTCTCAACAACAAGCTCTATATTGCCAATGTGGGTGAGTTGTTTTTTGCCAGCAGCTCAGTCTAGGTGTTTCTGAGGATGGCTGTCATTCTAGAAAGTGGAAGAAATTTGAATGTGGGGGACGGTTTCTTTGGTCTGTGGCCAAGGAGTGATACCAGGAGGAAATCAGCCCGGCTCTTTATCTCTGCAGTTGTTGTCTGATGCGATGTGTATGACCAAAGAACAGAGGGGAAAATGGGTTGAGAGGCGGTAATGCAGGTTCACTGAGACATGGAAAGCTTTCTTGTGAGGTACCGGCTCAGGCCTGGATGAAGAGTTGCCTAGCAGGCCTGCTATGCTGCTAGCAAGACGTTTTGGAGAACATGATGAGAGAGTACATGAGCCTTTCTCTTCTTTTCTGTGTTTATTCCCTTCTCTTGTTCCGTTTCGGTATGTTCTCCCTCTTAACAGCAGAGCTATCTGGTGCCTCATCTCGCTGCTCCCACTGCAGGTACCAATCGGGCACTGTTATGCAAGTCCACGGTGGATGGGCTGCAGGTGACTCAGCTCAACGTGGACCATACGACAGAGAACGAGGATGAACTTTTTCGCTTCTCCCAGCTGGGTGAGTGGTAGGTTTCATGTTCTTACCTGAGAACACTGCATGCCTCTCTTAATCTGGGGCACCAGGAATGACTCAAGCTGCTGGAAACAATAAGTGACCACAAAAAGAAGCTTACTGTGGTTTTGCATTAGTAGTTCAGTGCCTTCTTTTTCTGCATATCTAGCCGTTGTGAGTCTACAGAGTAAGCTCAGCTCACTGAACCATCAGAAAGCTACCCTTTCTTTTCAAGTTTTGAGTATTAGTTTTGTGTCCGACTGCCAAACTGACATTGATTTGCCCTCCAGCTGTGTGATTGCTGGAGTTGATAAGAAGGCAGGAGTGGAAACATGCAGCCAGGGGGTAGAAGCAGGATGGACACAGTATATGACTGCTCCTTTGGAGGTAAACCACAGTTATGCTGAGTTAAGTTCTGTGTGATGCCGCACCCTCGGGATGGTGCATTTCAATATGCCTTTGTACAAGCTGCTGCAAAAAAAGCAGTTATGCTTCAGACAGAGCCAGGCCAAGCACTGGCATTTACTGCTCTTACATCAGTAACTATTGAACTCTTAATGCTGACATTTTGCTTTAGGCAATTTCCTTTTTCCTTTACAGTGTTTGACATGTTTTCTTTCTTGGTCTAGAACTAGCCCAGACCACTTGTGTGATTGCTAGTACTGAATTCTTATTGAGATACTCTATGTTCTTACCTTTGTTTAGGTAGTCCTAACTTGGCGTTCTTTGTTAGGTTCACCTGGTAGATAAGAATATATCTGGTGAGGCTGTTGATACGGTAATTTTCTGCTGCTGGGTCTTGTTTTCTAGTTCTCTTCCATTTCCTCTTTTACTCATACTCCTGCAGTAGCAGTATGTGCTATGAAACAGAAGACTGAAAACAAGAATCCAGGGAAAGAGACCCTTTGACTGCCTTTCTACTGCCAAAAATGTGGAATTTAGCTGCAGTCCATAGCAGAACAGGGATCTGCTAGAAATACTGACCTTAACTTGGCGCAGCAGTGGCTCTCCTGCTGGCACTTCCAGCAGAAGGCAAAGCCTGTGGAACAAGCCAGCATGCACAGGCTGTTTTGGGGGCCCAAAGGAGGTTGTTGTAGGGTTAGGCTGAAGCAGAGTGATAAGAGGTGGTGGGGATAGCATTTGTCATGATGGTGCCTGTGTCACACCTCTCCTGGGGGAAGGGTCTTATGCCTTTGTGGCTCTTCACCCAGCACGTTGCAGCTTGTTCGGTGCTCCAGGAGAGTTGCCGTGATTTAGACCCAACCTCTCTGGCGTGCTGTGAGCCTCCCTGTGTTTGCGTCTGTCGATAGTGTGTATCCCCCTGCCAAGAGCTGGCAAATGAGCCAGGCCATGTTGATGAGTCAGCTTTGGTCTGCAGCAGATGGCAGAGTTGTGTCTTACTGCTGGGGTAGGTGTGGAGCCATCTGTGCAGTGAGGCTTGGTTTGACTCAGAGGGAGAGTTTCAGCTGGACCTCTGCCTTCACCTTGTACTGAGGACAGTCATCCCTAGATAAAATCTCAAAATAACATTTTCTGCCTGTTAGCTCTAGGTATAACCAGGAAAGGGGAATTGCCAGAACAGACCAGGTAAGTGGTTCATCTGCTCCGAGTCCTGCCTCAAATAGTAGCTGCACCCAGATGGTCCCTGTTAGAACCTTCTCCAAGATGGGATTCCCTCCTAGCCCCTGCCAGAGGTCTATCACCTTAAATTTATTTAAAGAAATACTTGTTGGGTCATTGTCCTTATTTTAGGAGAAGCCCACATCAGTTTGAACACTTGAGCAAATTCAGGGCCTTGTATAGATAGCTCTCCTCTTCTCCCTCTGCTCTCTAGTGTATTGGTGAAATTGTGATTTGGAGTTTAGGAGCAGGGACCAATAACAGGCAGAAGAAAAAGCAGAATCCTTCACATACATTCTCTTCCTTCCTGCCTTCTCCCATTGCACAGTCCAGAGCTGACAGGCGCAGATGTTCCCTGCCTTTTCAGCGAATGCCTGTACGCCGGGGCCAGCTGCCACTGGTGGCATTGGACCAGGATGTGGGCTTTGTCTCAGGGCCAACCGTTGCATTCAGAGTGCACATATTGGGCTGTGTGCATCTCTCTCCTTCTCTCTCCTTCCCAGATTACAACTAATGAAAAGGTGTCCCTTGGAACACAGCAAACTGCTCTTCATTTTCTCCCTGTTGGGCTCCTGATGATTCTTTGGCATCTTGTTTTCTCTTAGAATTCTCTTTAGCTGTGGGTATTTCTTTTCTCATTCCTGACAGTGTAACCAGAGGAAGTCCTGCAAGTTTCCCAAAGTCAAACTTTTTTGGTTTTTTGATCTGGCAGGCTTGGATGCAGGGAAAATAAAGCAAGTGGGAACTATTCGTGGGCAAGAAAGCACTCGGCGCATTGGAGATTACAAAGTCAAATACGGCTATACTGATATTGAACTGCTCAGGTCAGGAAAACTCAACTTTGTGGTTTCAAGCCCTCCTTTTCTTCATGACCCCTCTGTTCTCACCTACTGCATCACCATTAAATACTAAATAACACCGTCTCTTTCCAGTGCCGCAAAGTCTAAGCCCATCATAGCAGAGCCTGAAATCCATGGAGGGCACTCGCTGGATGGGGTGACTGGCTTCTTGGTGCTCATGTCTGAAGGGCTCTACAAAGCGCTGGAGGCAGCTCACGGGCCTGGGCAGGCCAACCAGGTGAGCCTGATCACGGGGCAAACATTTCCTTGGCTATTGACTCGCTCCGGCGGTTGTCAGCTGCTCTCATACAGACTTTCCTCCTCATCTGTCCTGTGCGTGCTGGCCTGGTTGAACACCTGTGCCACCCCATTCCAGTCTGTAATAATATGGGAGCTGCTTTGCCAACCTGGTTCTTCTAGGCAGCTCCCCGTCCCTTGGGAGTAGCCTGTTAAGGGAGTGGGATGATCAAGGCACAAGGGCACATATCAGCAGCTGAGATTGGCAAGCATCACATGCGGATGAATTGCCATAACAACTCTTAGATCAGATAGCAGGAAAAGGTTTCCTCCAAAATCTAAACATCCTTCCTCTGTGGGTTTTCTTTTTTTTTTTTTTTTTTTTCCCCCCATCCTTCTCTGCTCAGGAAATTGCAGCCATGATAGCCACAGAGTTTGCCAAGCAGACATCGCTGGATGCTGTGGCGCAAGCAGTAGTGGACCGGGTTAAGCGGATCCACTGTGACACTTTTGCCAGTGGTGGGGAACGGTCCAAGTTCTGTCCCCGGCATGAAGACATGACGCTGCTTGTGAGGAATTTTGGGTACCCCCTGGGTGAGATGAGCCAGCCCACGCTGACACCAACGCAAGGTATGTTGGGGAGAGAATGAAACCAAATGGAGGGTGGAAGATAAGATCTCTTGATCGATCCAGCAGGGACCCAACATTGGAAGAAGAGATACTCAGTGTAGAAGGAATTTTCTTATTATATGCATTATTGGCTTCTGAGACGTAGAGTCTGTGACAATTTGACAGAATACAGTACAGCATCTAAGGAAGGCAGTTTAATATAAATTCTTGGGTTCTTTGGCCTGCCTTTGCCACTGCGTACCCCCAGTCACTCATGTCTCAACTGCATTTTATAACACTTGTTTTCTCTTTTCTCAGGAGGCCGTGTCTACCCAGTCTCTGTGCCGTATTCCAGCTCCCAAAGCACGAGCAAGACGAGTGTCACGCTGTCTCTTGTCATGCCTTCCCAAGGCCAGATGGTCAATGGTGCCCACAGCAGTTCAACTCTGGATGAAGCCACTCCCACCCTCACTAAGTAAAAGGCCTGCTCTCTTGCTACCCGCAGATTTTTCCCTGCACCTCGTGGTGTGCAAAGTGGTTGAAAAGCAGAGGGGCATCTGTCAGTTACCTGTCAATCATTCCTTTATCTGGAGTGTGGCCCTCCTGACTGCAGTATTGACAGCCAGCATAATGTGTCAGCTGGAAAGCTGATTGTGTGAGGAGTGGGAATGAGTAAAGTGAGCAGCTCTGAAGCCAGCTCTGGGAACATGCCTTGGGAGCAGCATCTGCTGCTGTTTGCGGAGGGCACTCTGGCAGCAAGCAGCTCTTCTCTTTGGATCTCATATGCCAAGTGTGTTGGGTGCTATGCATGGAGGGAATGTGAGTGCCCTTCGTTTTAATAAGGAAGAAGGGCTATGCACATCACCTGTAAGGGTGCTGGAGAGACTGCGCTGCACAAGTTGGCTTGCTCAGAGGCAGAGGCGCGGGTAGGAAAAAAAGTATAAAGGTCAGAATTGGATCCTACTTGGATCCACTTTGCAGGGTCATACTAGTTAGTGGCTCTGCTTCAGGTTTGACTTCGGTACAGGGTGGTGTGTGTGTACACACCGCACAGTGAAGAAGCTCTCTGGTTATTGTGTGCTGGTAGCTCCAGAAACAATAAGTCTGACGCACTAGAGCTGCTTTGGCTGCAACACAGGTCACGCAAGAATAGCTTTCCTTGCTGCCAGACTCTTCCCGTAAAGCTCATACTGTATGGGTATGGGGAGGCCAGCAGAGTGCATGCCTCCCTTTTTTTTTTAATTTTATTTTTTTTCCTGCTTCCTTTCCTCTGTTCCCGAGACGCCTGGTTGTACTTAAGACCTTCCAGTTAAATGTGAATCAGATATTTTTGGTGTTTTTTAATTCCAAGCAGTTCTCAACACTTCTAGTGCTCTGATAGAGCAAGAGACTGCACCTTCTTACCTGTTTGCTACGGATAGCTTGATTTCTGAAGAAGCTGGCACTTGTTATGGTGCTTTTCTTGTCAAAGGCATCAGATGGGGAAAAATAAAGTTGCTTGTGTTCTCTCTCTCTTTTTTTCCCTCCATAGCCAAAGCCCAACTGTGACACTCCAGTCGACTAATACTCACACGCAGAGTAGCAGCTCAAGTTCAGACGGGGGTCTCTTCCGCTCCCGACCCACCCACTCGCTCCAGCCAGATGAAGATGGGCGTGTGGAGCCCTATGTGGATTTTGCAGAGTTTTACCGGCTTTGGAACATGGACCATGGTGAGCAGGGAGCACTGACTGTATCCTAACGTGGAAATCCGCCTCCTCCAGACACCCTGCGCTCGGCTGCGTGAGCAAAGACTGAGGCAAGGAGAGTGCTCCACCGAGGGCTGTGTTCTGCTGAGAGTTAACTCCTATCCAGGATGTGCTGAACACTGGGCTGGGAAGCGTGTGCAGCGTGTTCTACATATCGTGTTGCCTGTGCCATGCACCCAATCCTGACCAACCTCGTTCCCTTGGAAGCCCTGTGAATAGGGGAAGGGGTCTTGAATGCAACCCTCGCTGCAGGTTTTTGCAAATAAACATGCAGAGAGGGCTCCCTTGGGATAATGCAAGAGCAGGGGCCTGTACAAAGGCTGCGTGTGTGCGCGTGTGTAGGTGTACGCGTGTGTGCCTGCGTGTGTGTGCGTGCTGTCATAATGTTTCCACAACTCGATTCATAATGCTGTGATTCCAGTGTTCAACTCCATAGAAGATACCTCTATTTTGCAGAATAAATAACTTATAGCTACATTCATTGGCACCTGTGTGGCTTGCTCTCTTCCTTACAATGTCGTGTGTGGGTGTGACAGCTTTTCCTGGTGAAACCCTCTCTTTCCCCAGAATAGGGGCTTGCGTCTTGCAGCAGGCAAGCTTCTATTGTAAAAGTGGCCTGAGCCCTTGCAGGTGACTTAAAAGCATAAGGTCTTTGTTCCAGGCTTATTTGTTTGCTGAGCTTTGGTGCTGGTTTGTGGCTTGGTGTTTATAGTTTAACTCCACTTATTGTTTTTTTGTAGGCAAAATGCATATAGTTTCCCTTAATGCAGGCCATCTGGAAAACTGTAGAGGGCAGGTGGAGTTTGTAAATGCAGTTTTCCTGTACGGGCTTCTGGTAGCGCACAGCAGGAAGTCACACGTGGATAAAACCAAAGCTACGTCGTGATGTGGCTGCCTTGAAGATGCAGATGTGCATCCTCGTGTCGGAGCAGGGAGGTGGGCAGCGAGGAGAGGAGGGATGCTGCACCGGCTCGGCTGAGGCTTGGACTCAGGATCAGGGCTAATCTTCCTCTTCAGTTCAGGCTTCTGACAGCAGGCGGCAAGCGAGCCTCTTCCCTCCCTGCTCCAGCCCTCCCCTTAGGCCTGGCTCCCTGGGGAAGGAGCTTTTCCCCAGGAAAGACAGGAGGCTGAGGGGATGACCACTGTTGGTGCTTCCGTGGGGAGCTGTGAGAAGGCACCAGGCAAAGCCAAGAGAGGGCTAGAGGAGATTACAGGAGAAAAGGCAAATGAACCAACGGGCCTGGGCTCCTTCCCAGATATATTTTTGCTTCCAGGCTGCTCACCTTAGGAAGGAGAAGGGGAATGGGAAGGGATCAGGATGAAGTAGCAGGCCAGCGTGTAGCGAAGCCCTGGTGCATGTGGGTTCAAGGCACTCGTGGTATGCCAGCTTAGAAAAGGGTGGAGGGGGATTTATCACTGGATAAATCAAATAGCACAGAGTGCCCTGAGGCAACATCTGAGTTTGCTGAGAAATATGTGGGCAGGGTCAGAGCAGTGAGAAACGCCTGTTTCCTTGGAAGTGGATCCCTTGCAGGCAGGTGCGTGGCTCTCTGCCACTGCCCCCTCCAGCTCCTGCTGGCACATCTTTGCCCTCTGGGATTTTGTGCGGGGCTCTCAGCTGCTGGGCTGCCTGTGGAAGCTGGTGTTCCCCTGCCCTCCTGTAGTTCTCAGGAAGGCTGGATGTGCTGAATGTGCTGGCACAGGCACCTACCGTCGAGACCCTTCTAACCCTGCCAGGGAAGCAGCGTTCAGTGTCGTGGAGGGAAAGGCAGCAGAGCTGATGGATGCAGGGGCTGGCAGTCCCTCACCCATGTCCTCTGCGGAGCGGGGAGTTCAGGTATCCGAGCCCAGCCTGGCCTTGTTGTCCAGGACTGCGCCAAAATGTCATTCAACATGGGCATCCTATCCTTTCCTCCATCCTATCATTGTGTGTCTGTTTAATAGGATGGTGTGATCCTGGTACGAACTAAAATGGAGTTGGAGAGGCTTTATCCTATTCTGCCTTCTCTAACCTGGCACAGATTTCAATAGCTGTATAAACAAGTCTTTCTTGCTTATTCCCCTATCCCATTTATCTGTGGTATTTGCTAACTTATACCAAGAACAGTTCCAATGGGAAATATTCCAGCATGTGGATGCTCCAGATAAAAGTTTAAGAATTGCCAAACACACTTATATAAAGCAGATCACGCAAAACAAACTTATCCTTTGGCATAATTACCAGTTTATGAAGTATGAAAAAATAAAGTGGGTAGGAGCGGGTGCATCACACTAAGCTGTGTCTGTACTGCCGCTGGAAAAAAGATGAGGAAAATAGGTCTTCTATACATACTGTGTAAGCTATGGCTTCGGAGTCCAGGTCAAAGAAACAGACTGAACGTTGTATGCAGGGGAATGAGGCTCGCGAGCAAATGTCAGTATTTAATATTGTCCTTGGGGAGCAATGGGACGAGGCAGGCTCTAACAACAGTGGAAAAACCTCTTCTCCCCTGCCCCTTTAAAATGAAGGCGTGGATGGAAGAGGACAGAACTGGAGAGATCTGGAGAAACAAGAGCAGGGGCCTTTTTGCAGTGTAGTGAAATTCAAAACCACTAGAAATCTAAAGTCCTAGGCAGAGAGAGAAAAAAGCCAGTGCAGCTATGCACCACAAGCCTGCTGGAGAGGAGCTGGCAAACTGAGATCCGAATAGGAGAGTAAGTCTGCTGTAAAGGCAGCTAATTTTATTTTTCCAGAGCTGTCCCCCTGCGAGACAAGGGTAGAAATGAGAAGCCCTGTCCCTGGAACGGGAGCAGCGGGGACTGGCTGAGGATCGTTAGAGGTGCTCCAGCTCTGGCTGGTGAGATTGGGAGAAGGTCCCAGTCCCAGCACTCACGGGCCGCCAGCGAGGCTGATGCAAAGACTTTAAGATGCTCTTGGGGAGGACCAAAGCTGTACGCACCTCGCTGCACACCAGGGGTGTGGAGAAAACCCAACAAAGACTGGAAAGGGCTTGTAGACTTCCCGCTGTCTTTGAGGATCTCCAGAAAGAGCTGGTTGAAAGAGGAGGCCATGGCGGGGCTGGTTTCGGTAGGGAGCTGGGGTCTGCCTTGCTCTGGAGTCGAAGCGGTGCCTCCGTCCTGAGCCAGCCCCAAAAGCCTTCTCTTGGCTTGTGCTCTTGCCCCCCCGCCTCAAACCACCATTACCACCTCACCAGGTGGAGGTACCTGGGTGGGAGACAGGCGATTCCCTAATTTTCTGTCCCTCCTTGCTTCTCCTCCCTGAGAAACCTTTCCAGTGCCAGTGGAGGAGGCTGAGCGGGTGTTGGCAAGAACCCTTGATGGCAGCTCTCTGCAACTTCTTCCCCCCCATCATCTTGCGGTCCCAGGACAGGCTGGGGGGGCCTCTGCAGCACCGGGGAAGGGTAGTTTCCAAAAAAATGCTTAGCAGGGTCATGCCCACCCCAGCCTAGGGTGGAAATACGCCGTTGGAGGGAGACATGGAAAATCCTGGGCTGCCTTGGGGAATGGGGGGTCTACAGCCATGGGGGGGCCCTTTGATGCCATCTAAAACTAAGGTCTTTGCTCTCTCTGCTGCTGAAGGATCACCAGGGAGTTTTTTTATTTTAAGCTTTCCATTAGCTGAGCAGCACACCCATTTATAACAAAATCTTTAAATAGCGGCAGGATGGCCAGGCAGGGTCATGGCCGGCAGTTAGTGCTCAGCTCCGGTAGACAGTCTGTGGGCGAGTCACCTGGGGCTTGGGTTTTCTTCAGCAGCTGAAGCTAACTTGGGCTGGTTCATTCCCGTTCACCTCTTTGTTCACACTCGGTTGCTTTTGGCACACCTGGACTTTCCGATAGGGAAGAAGCACACGGTGAGCAAGTGCCGCTCGGTGCCATCAATGTTCCCTGGCCCATGCAAGGGAAATGCAGCATCATCAACCAGAGGCTCTGCGCCCTCAGCTGCCATGCTCTGAAGAGGAAGGAACGTGTTCTTCTCCCCTCTCCCCTTTTATTTTTCACCGCATTAAAGTTTTGAGAGTGTCAGGAGAGAGCAGAAGGGTTCGTGGCACCATGGAAAAAAAATGCCACAGTTTGCCTCCTGTCATTGTGGGGCAGAGATAGCCATAGCTGAAGGGTGAAGCTGCCTAAAATATATAAATATTTTTTAGTTTGATAGATAATAGATAGTTGTTTATATATAATAGTCTGATTTTTTCCTTCCTTGGAAATTCTGAGGAAGGGCTTTAGAGTAATCCTGTACAGTTCATTACTCAAGTGACTCGCCTTTCTCCGGTTAAGAGCGTCCCTGGCATCCTAAAACGTCAGTGCTGTTAACTTGAGTTGTAAATAAACCACCAGGGATGGGTTAGGTATTTTAAATCCTATAGCTCTTTCTGTAAGCATCGGAATGCTATTTGGAGTATTCTGGCTAAAATTCAGCATGAGTACTTATATTCTGCCAACTCCAATCCCCTCCTGGAGTTTCAAATGGATACGATATTTATCTTCACTTCCCGTCTTAACTATTGTGTGTTGTCACTGTAGGTTGCTAAACAACTGCTGTCTCATCGGTGGCTGTATTTTGCTGGCGAATAAAGTGAGCCCCATGTGCATATGAACTATAAAGCTATTTGGAGTCCTTGCATAAGAACCCCAAGATACATGTAAGCTGTTAATATTTATTATGTGGAGCTGAGAACATCACTGAAGATGGAGGGATTAGAGTAACTGAGTTCAGGCTGTTGAACAGCCAGACAGAATGGAAGAGAAAACAGATGCCCTGGAGGAATAAGAGCAAAAAGCATGAGGAATTTTCTGCATGCAGGATTAGACTCCAGCGGAGCATGGAAAGCAAAATCCGGGGAATACTCCGGAGAGCCAGGGCAGATAGGATGGATGCAGCGACACGGCTTCTTGCTTGGAGGTGAATCTTCCCCTCTCCGCTTCCCCCAAACAAGCAGCAGCTTTAACCACGGGCTTTGCTGGGCTGCAAACAGCCAAGAGCCCTGGGAGAAGGGACCCGGCTGCAGCAGGAGGCAGGTCGGACGAGGTCTTTCCAAGGCGTGTGAGAGAGGACTCCATCTTCTGGGCTGTGCAATGCTCTCTGCTAGGTGTTTTCAGAGTCTCCTAACCTGTTTTCTCTCTTTGCCTCATCGCTCAAGAACAGCGTGACCTAGAAACTCTGCATTTCTTCTCCTGGTTTTGCCTGAGCCGGGCAAAGAGCTTTTCTCTGCCTTGCAAAAACCAAGTGATGGTGGGGAGCAACACCAGCCCCTTTCTGCAGAGCATGGTCCTCAGCAAACCAGCCGCTTTGATGTCCAAAGGCCTGGTAGCAAGGAAAGGCAAGGCTTGGAGAGCCAGAGGCTCCGGAAGGGCAGCCAACCCTACACCTCTCCCTTCCGGAGCAACAGAATCGCTCCTGCACAAAGCCCTTCTGGTTACCGTGGCTCTAAGGTGGCCAACAGCCACCAAAACATCTCAGGAAGCCACTGTGGCTTGTTTCCAAAAGCAGCCACAAGCCCAGTCAACCAAAACTGAGGCTCCTAGAGATAGTTGGGTATTTCCGAACGCGCAGCGCAGCGCTCCCCACCGAAGCGGAATCGGGCAAACGCGGCTGCCTCCGACCTCTGATGAGAGTCGGTTGTTTTAGAAAATTCAGGACTCCTTTCAAAGTACACGGATCAAAGCCAAGCTGCTAGTGGTTTCATGCATCAGCAGTTCGGAAAGTCCCTTGCTCCAGCCAACGGCAACTGGCAGTCAAAGCAAAACAGGTAGCCGCTCTCGTTTGCCTGCGCGCTGTGGGCTTCTCCTGCCTTCGTTGGATCTGCTGGATCCCTGTCCTGGCTGCAAACCTGCTCAGCGGAACGGCCAAAAAAACCCTGGTGCATCCCATTCATCACCTCCGAGGCAGCTGGGCAGGGTCCCCCTCCCACGGAGGAGGCTCTTTCCTCTGTTTAAAGCAAGAAATACGCAGAGAAGCAGCATCAGAGCTCATCCCTAAAACACTTACAGCTCTTAAATGTAAATGAGAGTCAGGTACTAAGGCGAAATAGCTTTTGGATATGAATTCTTCATCCAGGTAGTTCAATAATTTACTGAACTCCCCTCCCTAATCCCAACATATTCTGGAGCCAACTGTGCTTTTCCTTATTGCTCCTGTCATTAGCTCTTCCAGGAGTTCTCAGCTGCTGCGGTGAGAAATATCCAAAATAGCTCCACAAGGGACTTAGAGATCCGAAGCCTTGAAACAACAACAGAAAAAAAAGAAGAAGAAAAAAAAAAAAAGGCTAGCTAGGAAATGGAAAAGGTGAGGAGGCAAAACCAACATGCCCTCAATAAAAGCTTTCAGAGAAGAGATAAGAGCCACAAAACACAGAATGGCTTAGTGCTCGCTAAAGGTGTGGCGGGAATGAAAAGAGCTTTTACAAATGTCTGGAGGGGGAAGGAAATTAGAAGAGAAGTGTATCCATTAGTAAATGAGTGTATTATTCATGGCTGCAAATATCTGAGCTGCAGAAGTGCAACATTTTTATTTCTCTCTGCCTGTAGTGGCAAATTTAAGAATTTTGGATAGCAAGGGAGTAATTAAGACCTAATAAAGCAGCTTGTGCCTGCCCCTGCAAGCGAGGAACATGGCAGCATCCCTCCCAAACTCCACAGGGCTGTTCACCTGGATAAAGTTACTCCGTGTTTGCAGAACTGCAGCTTGAGTCAGCATGAAAAAAAAAAAAACAAACCCAAACAGCACCTTGACAGAAGTAAGATACACTATTCAACGATTTAGCTGAGACGCATATCAGCTGGTGCCCTTCACCATGGGATGTCGTTTTCGGTAAGTCACCGAGGTCCTGTGGCCATTTGGCGTCAAGGGACCCTCACCGTCATCCCCGTGACCCCCGGCGGTGTCCCCTGGAAGGATGCAAGAGGATTAATGCTGTGCCTGGAAGCAAGGTGGGCGGCCGAACGTGCCTGCGATTTTGCAGCTGCCATCGCCAATCCCACCACAAAGCGGCTGTTAATTGTTATGCTTGGCACCTCCAGACAGCCTGGCTACATCTGGTCGGCCTCTTGCCAAGCGTGCGAGCAAATGCGTAGTTCTGGGGAGACACGCTGTCGCGCTAATGGTCTTACGCGGAGCTTTAAGTAGGCTGGGGACCTAGAGATTTCGCTCTTCTCTAATTAGACCAATTTCTCGAACCGGGGCATTGGAGCGGGGCTGTGATTCCTGGAGAAAGGGACGGCTCTGCGGGCGGATTGCCAAAGCCGCTGCGGGCGAGGGAGGGATGCGATTTAGCCAGACTCCTGGCGTGGGGAGCTGGGAGGGACGTTGGCACATGGAGCTTTTTGCCGCAGCCTCTCCCACACCCCACAGCCGGACACGTGCTGGTTTGGAGGTTCTCAGGGCAACCAGTATCCCAGGACACAAACCGAGACATGGGACAGGGGAGAGATGTGAGGTCCAAGTGTTAGCCAGGCTCCGTATCCACTGGGAAAGCCAACTTCATGGCAGTAGCAGAGAAACGAGGGTAGTTTCCAGAAGAAGAGCAGCCGCAGCTCGCAGAGATCAAGGGATGAGAGAAGAACGTGTTGTGACAAACTTCGTCTGAGAGGTGGCTGATGTTCATTGAACCACAGGAGCGTGGCAGCTTCGATAGGAAATTTCAGCAGAGAATATAAGTATTTCTGTATTTCTAAAAAAAATAATAATATGAAAATTGGCATGGCTATAAATACAGCCGTGCAAAAGCACGCTGCCTGGAGGATCCAGACTGCAATGATAAATGACTGCTGAGTGCTATTTAGGGCACGGAGGCCTAAGGAAGTGCCAGTGAACTAAATATCTAGTCAAGTCTTGGCGTCTTCACTAATGAGTTCAAAGGAGGATGGCAAAGGGAGCTGCTCCAGGCTCCCTACTTATCCGGGGTGGGTGAAGTCCCTATGCTGGAAAACAGCTCCGAGAGGCACGAGCTGCAGCAGTGTCGCTGCAGAAACTGCCCCAAGCAGCAACGCCGGCGTTGGGATGGCCTCATTAGAAGGCACGTTCATTAAACTGCATTAAGCAGATCATCTAGGGTAGGGACGTGGCCGGGAGGTAGCACAGCAGCGGGCTATGGCATGCAGACTTGGTGGGGACAACCCACCGAAATATTAGGAAAACATAATGGGCATCAAAACCAAAAGGGTTTGGTGGGACGCACCGTGTTGGACAGCCTTCGGAGAGAAAGCCGTACAGAGCTGGGCTGTCCGAGCAGCCTGGTCTGCCGATTGCTCCATGCCTGGTTCAGCCCCTCCATTTATTTCTGCTAGCACAATCAAAAAAACAAGTCACGGAAGTGTTTTCAAATCAGAACGATTCCCTGGCCAAACACCAACACAATTCTGACTTTTTATTCCCGTCTGGTATGTAAACACATTTTGAAGGGCTGCAGCGGTTGAAGGGAAGGAATCTCTGCTCCAAGCCAGATCCTGCTAGCCGGGAGCAGCGGCCACGCTCCCCAGGCAGCCGCCCTTCTGCGGGAAGGTGCCGCTCCTGGTCTGCAGGGAAGAGGGGATGGAAGCGGCTCCGGAGTTTGATGTTTGAACTCACCTCAGATGGCTGGCGTTGCAGCTTTATTGCTGGTGGGCTGAACTCTGACGTGTCCCCGTCCTCCCGCCTGCCCCCAGGCTGCCCTTCGGCTCATTTGGAGAAACCAGGTCAAGGAATTCAGCTGGATTAAAAAATAACCCAGGGGGAAAAAAAAGAAATTGAAAAAAAAAAAGGGGGGGTTCCAGCCAGATCAGTTCCCCAGCTCGGCTCGGCGAATGGACTCACATGCAGCCGAGCTGCTTGCAGCACTCCGTTTTGGAGCTGTTCCCACCGCGGGGGTTGTAACGTGGACAGCAGGCTGGAGAGGTGCACGGGGGCCTGGGAAACATGAGCAAGATGCAGCAAACTCTGCTGAGCCTTCCCGAGCTGGTACCTTGCAGGGAGGAGGCAGCGAGAGATGCATCTCCGAGGACTGGGGGAACTGGAGAGGAGCCAGCACTGGTGGTAGCAGGGTGGTGATGTGGGCAAAATGGGAATTTGCTACCCTGAGGGTAGGAAAGGGCTGAAGAGCGGAGGGTAGAGAGGGATAGCGCAGGCACAGAAAGCAGAGGAGGGTCTGAGCGACAGCCTGTGCTGCTTCCCGTGGTCCTGGCCACTCGTGCCAGTGGCCAAGTTGCCCAGAGCTTCCTGCCAGCACATGGCTCCGAGAGCCGGCACTTGCCTGGCAGCTCGGAGCTGGGGAGGACTGCGGTGTGCTGGCAGGTCGAGGACTATCCTATGGATTCAGACCCCTTCTAACAGCCAAGATCTGAGGAACGATGTGTGGGCAACCCCCCCAGCGGTGCCCCTCTTTCTGCAGAGCCAAGGACGGGGCTCCCCGGTCTCCTGACCTCGGCTGCCGTGCGCTGACTGGGTCTGTTCGCAGGGATGTACAGCAATGTCTTGCTCATCGCCGGCTCCCTCGCTCTGCTCTCGAATCCCCAAATACCTCTAGTTTATCACTCCAGCAGCCGTGGCATTCCCACGAGGGAGCAAGCGCTAATGGAGGCATGTCAGAGAGACTCTTTTCGCTTCCCCTTGCTCCAGCTACGCCGAGCATGCCGGCTGGCTGGAATTGAGAGAAACCAGGAGAGCTCAGCCCTGTGGGAAGCGTATCCCCCCCGCGGCATTGACCTGCCACTCCTGGGGAGGATTGGCAACGGGGATAGAGTCAATTCTCCATTATCTGCAGCACAGGGAAGGCAGCCGGGGCTCATGGGGAGCTGGCAGGAAGATGGAGGAGCCGAAGGGATGCAGCAGAGTTTGCGCTACGTTTACTAAACGTGTCTAAAACACAAGGCCAAAGTGTTTACTTATGGTCTGGCTGATGTGCAAAATTTTGACCATGGGGACTGCTGCTAGAGAGGGACCAGACGCCCTCAGAAAGGCCACCAGCGCAAACCCTTGGCTTGCCACATTCCTCCCACCCCGGTGCAAGAGGCCGCGACAGCCTTACAAGTGTTGTGCGAATGCACGAGGATGCCGGTGGCAGCAAAAGGAAACCATGCTTGGAGAATGGCTCTCAGCTGTTTTACAGGACCCTAAGCCTGTGTGCGTGTCCTGCCCTGAAACATCGCTGCTTATTCCCAAAAACCTGCAAAACGCCATACCTGGCCTCTGCGTTAAGCAGGTACCTGAAGGCAGGAGAGGCTGATCTATATAAGGGGGTATGTAGGTGGAATGAGGTAGCCTAAATCCACCACCGTGAATCTTGCTAATTTAACTAAGCCCCTATATTTATTCCCTGATCCATAAGGCCTTGATTAGAGATCGGCTAGGAAGACATTTGGTTTCGATTATATGCAGGGAAAATCTCGTGCTTCTGAGAAGGCTCTGCTGTGTATCACTCCCAGGTGTTCAAACACCATGAATCAGATCCCTTAATATTCTTGTGTTTGGCTTAAAATAAAAAGAAAGCAAAACCAGCTTCTTTCCATTTGTGCTCTGCTCTTCCAGCCTCCAAGGTGCCTCAGGTAGCTTCTCCAGGCGGTTCTTTGCAACCCCCATGGCCCAAAGCTCCCCGAAAAGCAAAAGGGGCAGAGCAGGGGGGATGCAACCGGGGGATGTCGCCTCCTCGCCCTGCTCCCCAGCTCAGCGATTCCCCCTCATCCCACTGACGCTAAATGCAACTTCACCAGGCCTGAGCTTGTTCTGTCCTTAAGGCATCTGCGGTATTTCGGACACATGCGTGTTCCTCCCACCCTCCAGTTGCCGTGACCCATCTCAGGGGCTGGGGAAGGGGCTGCAGCCCCGGCCGGCAGCAGCTCCCAGAGCTGTGGTTTGGCTCCAGGTGGGTGAACGCTTCCTCTCAGCACCAGCACATTTGCTCAGCTTTGGCTGCGAGCAACGGGCTTCACTTGAGGAATCCAGCAGCCCGGAGGGGACCCAAAGTAAAATTGAACCATGGGAATGTCCCTCTGCATCCCCACCAGCTGCAACCGGGGAAGCAGGGGCCAGGGAAGACCTTTTTAAATAGAGTCCGCTGATCCCTCTTAAATCTGGAGGAAAGCTCCATCAACAGCTAAAACCTGCCTCCTTTCACCTGCAAGGATTGTTCACTACAGGAAAAAGAGGTTTAAATAAGCAAAAAAGAAAAATAAAAGGGCACTTGAAAGGGAAATAGTTCTGCAAATTGAGACCCAAAGAATCCCGGAGGTATTTGATGCTTGAATGGCTGAATGAGATGCCATTCTGCAAGGCGAAGCATTCGGACTCATTTATTTATTTAAATTGGCATCGAGACGCTGCTCAAATTTGCTGCCTGCAGCTATCCATCAGCTAGGATCCAGCGGGCTGACAAGGGCACAGCAGGCACGGGGGGATGCAGAGCCCTCCTGGCTCAGCGCCTTCCGCCTTTCTTCCACGTGACAGGCACAGCAGCGAAGCAGGGGACCACATTCCCCCCCAGCACCCCAGAAATCCATCGCCCTCAACTCCAGCCATGATTTCCCAAGCCGGATGCCATCGCGTGGCCGGCGCTGGGGTGACCTGTGGGGTTGGGACCATCCTTCACTCCCCTGGGCTGTGACATTTCTGATATCACATCGGATGGTGCTGAAACAGCCCAATAGCAAGGAGAGCAATAATTCACTGAGTGGTTTGGCCTTCAGCCGATGGGGCATAAACACACCAAGGAAACCCAGCTCTGGGGCGCCCGTGAAATGGGGCAGCCCATGGCAAGTTGCCCCAAAAGAATTTGAGAGGAGGAATTAGCAAAAAGCAGGAGTGGCTTGTCAAACCAGTCCCTCCTAAAGGTCTTCCAGTGCCTGTAACGCCTGTACGTGCCTGGACAAGTTGTCAGCAGCCTCTGGGATGGGATGTAGACCCCATGCAGCCATGCGGAGCTGGGGCTGGTGGCCCAAACACCCTGCTGTCTCCCTACAGGGGTGGCATGCAACTTGGATAACTGCTTGCCCCCACCCTGTGGCAAGCAGGGATGGAGCAGTTTTGGCCCTGGCACAGGACAACAGCCAAGGGAAGGAGTGAATATCTCTCCTGAGCACCCTCATCTCCCAGGCGTGAGACCCCTCGCTGGGCAGGAGGGCTCCCACCACCGACCTGCAGATGGAAAAGGTGCTGGTTTGGAAGGGTGGATCCTCCAAATACAGGACCCTCTCTCGGAGGTGCCCACCAGCCCCTCTCCTGCTCCATGATCCAAACACAGCCGCTGCAGCCGGTGTGGACAAATGGCTGTCGGGGCAGGAAGCAGCAGGAAACGGGAATTTATTGCATGCAGTTTGACAGGTCCACATAGGAGCAGACCACCTCATTTTTGGCCACCAGCCTCTTCCTGGCCTCTTGTGGCTCAGGATGTATAAAACAGCCCGTGGGTTACTGCAGCCTGTCAGGCCTGACCTGCAAAAAAATCAGGTGGCTAGGAAAGCAAGGAGAATTTTGTTTCCTGTCCCCAGCAGGCCCTGAGGTCCGCTGCATTGAGAGGAGATGTTTGTTGGTTCAAGGTGGAAATAAAGGTGAGCTAAACCCAACCCAGGCTTTGTTTAACCATATTATGCTCCTCTCTCTAGGGCTCTGCTGACATTGTACGTTGTTTTCCAAACTAACGCCAGACATTTTCTGTGGACACAGTCCCAGTGGCTTTCCAGATGAAGAGCTGTGATAAAAATCTAACCTGTGATGTTGTAAGGCACTTCCTCTTCACCCTCACATAATCCAGGAATGGTTTCTATTTGGGATATTTACGGCTGCAGAGGAACGGCACCTGGGTAGAACATCTCACCAAACAAAAAAAGGAAAACCCCACAATTAAAATGCAGCTAAAGAAAACATGTGAAACCTGAGATATGGAACAAATCCCAGCTTGAATCATCTGGTTCCAAGACCTGTGTGGAGCCCATTGAGCTTGCGCTAATATCTATTCACAACATGCAAGAAGCAAAGACAAATAGGAATGGCCTGGAGCTAAAGTTACACGGTGCTGCATCCGGAGATGATACCAGCCCCGCTCCCCACGTACGTGCCTCTGTGGTGCTGTCACCCTGCTCTCCTCCAACCTCAAAGCCCTTCTCCAGGGAACACCACCAATGGGAGTTCGCAGCCCTCTGCAAACCCAGGAGCTTTTTGGCAACTAGACCTCGGGCTTGGAAAACGCCTCGGTGGAAAACTCCTGGCCCTGCGGCAGCCCGGCGGTACCGGTGCATGTCACGCACGGAGGGTGGTTGCATGGAATACTTTCTGCTGTCCCAACCCCCCCCAGCTCATCCCCACCAGGGAGCCGGCCACGGACCCAGCAGTTCCTGGCCAGTTCCCTCCCTTGGGAAATAGCTGGAGCGGTAACACACAGCACCCGCTTAGGTGTTGCTCCCACGGAGGTGACCCCAAATTCTGGCATCGCATCCAGGGAGGCGAGATGGAACGAGCCCTGTGGAGCACACATACCTCCCGAAGCTTCCTTTGCAATCCTAACTGATCCGCAGGACTCGATCCGTTGGCAGCTGTGCCCCGACAAAAATCCATCACCTCCTCTCTCTCCCCTGGCCAGCACGGCACAGCTCATGGCTGCTCGCCCCACGCGAAGCCCTGCCGGCACCGGCACGGGCACCGTGAGCTGGGTGAGCGAAGGCTGCCTGCTGAAATGGTCACGGTGAACCTGAGTCGCTTGAGCAAAATGGGTTATGGAAAGGCCGAGTGAGTAATTTCAAAAGTGCCCAGGAGAAGGCTGAGCCTGCTGGTGAGGAAGAGGGTGGTCACAGCTAGTTGGGTTCGGTTACCTTTTAACGCCGCTCAGATGCGACCAGACCTTTCGGTGTCATTTCCTTTCCACGTCACATTTTGCTTTCAGGGTGTTTTCCTAATTTTGCATTTCTGGGTTATTGGGAATCTGTCCCGGCTTGGAAGATGAGTAAATCTCCATCGAGGGCTCTGTGCCTGCTCACAGCTCCCCACTGAGCCCTCACGCAGGCACGGACCGTGGGTCTTTGCAAGAGCATGCTGGGCCGGGCCGAGCGAGCAGCTTGCTGCAGCGTAACCACATTAGCCCTGCAATAAGCCATCACCCCGAGCAGGGTTTAATAGTTCAGTTAGATTAATGAGCCTGGGAGATCTGATCCGGTTCACGCTCCAGCCGTGTGGTTCAGTCACGGCAGCCAGGGTGAGCAGCACGGTTAAGCTGATGCAGCCAAATTTTGCCACATAAAAGGCTGCGGGGGTCAGGGCAGTCCTGCCCGACCGAGGGTGATCCCGCTGGCTTTCCGCCTGCGCCCATCACCCCTCCCGAAACGGTCTCAATGGTTCTCTCTGGGTTGCTTTGATAAGCCTCTATCTCACAGGTACTTCAGAAAAGAGCAATAAAACAAGATGAGGGCTGAGAGGACAGGCACGTGAGAGGAGAGCAAATGGCACACGTGTTGTAGTTGCCGGTTGCCACACATAGACGACAGACCCCTCCTCGGAGTCCCCTTGGAAGGGATGTTTTCCTTCTGGGATGTCCCTCTGCTCCACCGCCCCATCTTCTCCCGGCATGGAAGAGCCAATATGACCCAGGCGCAAGCAGGGATGAGGCAAGCGGCTCTGCAGCCCGGTGTGGGACAGGCTGAGCTCTCCCTTTGTGTCGTGACGTGGGGCACAGGGCTGCCCTGGCTGCTCGCTACTCACAAGGAATATTTTTCAGGTGCTGGAAACACTTGCTGCTACCTGCTTCCACCTCCCCTCTGCCAGCAGTGAGGGAGCCGTACCTTCGAGACAGCCCTGTCCAACGTTGATAACTCCTCACCGCAATGTTATCAAAGGCCTTATCAACGCATGCACCTGGCACCGGTTGCAATGAAATTGGTTTCAAGCCTGTTTTCTTTACAATTCCCTGGCTGGACATGCTTGTATCAGTCACAGGGGCCGGGGAAATCGATCCAGCCCCAGTCGAAGCGTGTTCACTCAGCAGCGTTTTAACTCATTTGGCTGCAAATCCCACCGTGCCTTTGCCTGTGTCAGAGGTTGGATGAGGGAAGGCAGGGGCGGCAGCTCCCGCTGCGCTCCCAGGAGAGGATGGCTGCCGTGAAAACCAGCCTCTCCTTGCACGGGGCTGTGCTCACGGGGGGCTATAGTGCTCCTGGCCCTGCCCTCATCCCCTCCCCAAAACCACTCGCCACGTTTCCGTGTGCCTGGGTGATTTAAAGTCCAGCCTGTGGGTTTTCGATAGATATAACCCCGATGAGACAAGGAAAGATGCCGGAAAAGATGACAAATCAAGGGAGCCTTAGGTCAGCATCAAGGCCTAAGAGGGGAGGGCAAGGGAAAGCAGAAGGGATAGCTGGGCTGGCACCTCACCTGAGACCACCAAGGCAAGGATGTGGACTCAGGGAGGCTGTGGTGGGAACCACGCCACGGGGAATATTTCAAAGCAAACTCTGGAAACCACCACCCCAGGAGCAATTCTGCAAACAGATGGGGACGGCTGTGGTTTAATGTGGCTCCCCCCACCTTTGACTCGTGGGAGGAAAAGTCACAATTCAGAGGTGTTGGGGCCATCCCCACGCAACAGGCAGCCAGAGAAAATCCACCAGCTGAGGGGAGCCCACCTGCTCCTGGCCAACAGCCCCAACTCCCGCAGAAAACACCCAGGATCCCCTCCTGGGTGCCCCAAGGCAAATCCCTCCCGCTCTCTGTGCTGCTGGCAAGCACATTAAGCCTCTACGGCATGCGCCAAAGAGTTAAGTGCTGCTTCGCCGTAGCCACAGCGAGCTTCTTGTGGTTGCTCGTATGCTGCCATCCACCCCTTCACCACTTTCTCACCCGCTCGCCGCCCCAGCGACTTTCCATGTGCCTCTGATTGCAGACTGAGAGCACAACGCTCGCCAAATGCCTTTGCGGCTAAACGGCCGAGCTGCAGGTATGCATGAGAGTTTTGCTACGACTTGGGCTTCACGTAACGGGGAGGATGTGGGCTCTGGGATTTGACCACGTCCAGTCCAACAGCACTTTCTTGCATTTCCCCAGATTTCCTCCTTCAGCCCCAGAAGTTACTGACTGTGTTAAGCACTGAGATGAGCCACCAGCCGTGGGTCAGAGCCCCAGAGCTCAGACCCACACGGCACTGGGGCTTTTCCTCCTCTGTGGGTGCTGGACGTGGCCAGCATCGGCAGCACCGAGGGTCACCCCAGAAGCTGATGGAGGTGAGGATTCATCTAGAGGGAAGGGAAACAACAAAATGAAACCCCTCCAGACTGCTGCCACCAGACAAAACACACCAGCCTGCCCTTTTCCTTCCCTCCCACGCTGGTAAAGTGACTTTAAGCCATATCGCAATATGCAAAAGCACATGGCTGCTGCACTGGATGGCCTTTGAAAGAAGTTGTTTCTCAACGTATCCTTGTTTTGGCTGTGGTTATTGCCTTGGACACTGCTGGGAGGGAATGATGTGCCTGGAGACACCACGTCCAGTGTGTAATGTGACATGGAGACGCTGAAACTCGGGGCTGGAAGAGGCCCTGGGGTGAGGATTGAGGCCAGCAAGGCTGGGGAGAGCACACGCTGGTCTTGTCTTCCCCCTCAGCATCCCCGTAGGACCAGGGCTTCCTTCTCTGATGGGTAGGCACGGCTCCATTTTCAGGGATTTGGAAACTCTACCCAAGTGGCAACTGAGAACCCCCGCTTTGCTGCATCGTGCTGCCCCTGCTTTCCCCACGGTACTCCTCAGCCTTCCCTCGGGAGCTCCCAGCAGGCCAGGACGGCAGCAAGGTGAGATGCAAGTGGCACACGAGATGGAGAAGCAGCAGGCTCAGAGGAGCGGCGAGGTGGGTCAGTTTGTCCTCAGCCTGGTTAAGTGGGGAGAAATACAGTGTGGGTGTCTGCAACACCACAAATTGGGGTCCAGAGAGGGGTGCCGGGTGATAGCTGAGGAGTGCTGCGTGTGAGGAGGAGAGGGAAACACGGTTTGCTTTTCTCCAGGCTTTTTTTCCCCTTCGTGTTGTGATAATTATCTCTGCAAGACCAAATTAACACTCTGAAGTGTGAAGAGCAAATCTCAGCCCTGGGAAGGAAGGAGCAAACTGCCTCCTTCCAGGAGGACATCTGCTTCTCCTTGACCGCAGCAACAGTTCTGTGCACCCCCAAAGGTGCTGCACCCAAATCTGTGCCTCCAGCATCTTCCCAGAATCCTTCCACCCCCGTCATCACATCACTCGTAGAGATGTATTCCTTTTGACTTCTCCTTTATCTTCTTTTTGGCCAACTCTGCACTCTGAAAAAAAAAAAAAAAATCCCCTGGTTTATTTGGTTTCCAAGGCCGAATGGTGATGACTTGCTGGCTCGTGTGTCCATCACTGGGATTGCTGGCAGGTACTGACCCCCCCTGCAATCTGGAGGCTGCGGGCTAACCTGAGCTTAAGCAGTGACAAGAGCTGGAGAAACGAAGGCAGGGATATTCTCCTTTTCTGTTTGCTGTTGCTCCTGAGGGGAAGATACTAGAAAATTCCCAGCCAGGCAGCATTTCTTCCGCAAGAAGGGGTTTGCTGTCACACTCAGAACAGGTGATTCAGAATAAGAGCACCAGCGACACCAGGACTCAGTGCCCTCCACTGCTTATATACGATTGCTGTTAGAGACTTCTTCTGCCTTGCTGCAGAAATGCCTCTGAAGCCACTTCTGCACGTGCTTTGTCTTGACTGCACAGTGGGTTTTTTAATCAGATTTATATAGAAACACACCCTGTTGCTGCCAGGCCAATTTTTTCCTCAACTTTTCCTTCACCCTTCTCCTGACAAGCCACCACTGACTTGCTATTATTTATATTTCAGTTGTTCTTAGAGGAAGTGATGGAATTTCCCGTACATCAGGTGGTCTAAAACCATACAGCTGGTGGCAGCTGACACCCTCACATCCATGTCCACCACCCAGGGCAAACATGCCGCGGCTGCCACCCTCCTTTGCCCTCCCAGCTGCGGAAAGATCAGATTTTTCTTGCTGCCCAGAATCGCTCTGTAATGGGAGATGAGGATGAAACTCGATCACTTTGCCTTTAAGATGACAAACTGAAAAAAAGCCAAATGCATTTCAGCAAATAATCTAAGGAGCATGGCTGCCAGAAACCCCTAAGTGAGAGCAAACAGTCCTTATCCCGCAAAGTTTTATGTTACTTAACACCAGTGCAAGTTTAAAGGCATTTGTTTGTTTCTGTTCCACACAAGGCATCTTTTCTGGGCGGATCCTGTTCTTAGGGTTAGTCCTTGAGTATTTGTACCAGCACTTGTTCATCTTCCCACTTGCTCCACTACAGCCTGATTGCTGGAAACGGTGATTGCCAGTGACTGTCATTTTTTTTCACATCTGAGGCCTCAGAGTGCTCAAGGAGGAGATACATATCATTGTCTTACACCATTTGCATTGTGACCAAGGATAGAAATGTCACTTTGTTGTTTTCCTCCCTGCCACCAGCAGTGCAAAATGAACAAGGGCATTGGATTTCAAGACTCGTTGGCTCAAAGGAGGACTTTGTTTGCGGAGTCTAGCTCGAAAGGGCGTTAAAAGGACTGTAATTCCAAAGGGGGGGTGGGGGGGAAGGTGACCTTTTGGTGATCCTCTGGGGAAAGGGTGACAATGAAAGTTTGGCTCTGCGACCATTAACTTGGCTCTATAACTCAGTGTGGAGAAGTTAACCACATGTCAAATGATTTGCATGCAGGGTTACCAAGAATTACTTATCAGCATAGCCTCATGGTGAAAAAAAATGATCGCACAGTAGCGACTGAGCAGGAAGTGTTTATAATTCCTCTTGGGAAGGGGACTGGCAGAGTTACCTCTTTCTCTAGCAGCAAACCCTTAGGCAGAGCCCCTTGGATGTGAACCGTGTTCACTCACAAACGACAGAGAAGAGCCTTTGGCTGGCAGGTCGGAGCTACCTGGCTGTGCCGGGGTTGGTAAAGCCCAGCACACGCCTAACACCCTTCCCGGAGGCTCTCGCCCACGCCACCCACTTTGGGCACTGCCCAAGAGAAAGAAAATAGAGCCATGTCACAGAACCTGGTCACCAAAACCTACAAAACCCACACAGGACAAGGTTTTCTTTCAAAGCCTTGCACCTGCCAAGGCAGTGGGTGAGGAGGTGCAAATCGTGATGGAGCCAAGCATGATGCCAAGGAGTCCACCTTGGCTTCAGCTCCAAACACAGAAGTGTCTCGGTTAGCAAACAGGCTGAGCCGAGGGCTCAGTTGCAGCTGGGCGGTGTTTTATCTCGCTTCTTCCATCACAATTCATTTGCATGCAGAGGTTTAGATTTTTAGACCATTTAAGGTTAACTCCTTGCAATATGTTAATCGGCTGCTTTCCCGGAGGAGCAGCCGGCGGGGGTTAGGGAGCGAGGAGAGCAGAAGTTGCTCTGCCAGCGGCGGGATGAAGGGTCTCTGCCACATTCGTTCCTGGTGTTGCTGCACGCCCAGGACATCCCTGCAGCGTGCTCAGCTCCTTCCTGGCCTCGCCAGCCCTGCACATCGTGCCCGGAGCTCAATCCTTCTCTCTCATCCCGGAGAGGGGCAGGAAGCATCACACAGCATGCCAGGAGCGGTGTCCAGCACGCAGGAGCAGGCTCTGTTTTCTCCCTCTCTTCCCTCTCCTATTTCTTCTCATCACGGAGCTCATCCGAATTGCTTTGCTGTAAGATCCCTTCCTTGCTGCCGGGTTCGGTTGAAATTGGCCGGTGGATTCAAACTGTATCATGGGCGGCTGATAGGCAGATAGACAGCATCATTGCGAGAACTTCCTTTCTGTAAGAAATCAGGCTAAAAATGACTCCTTACCCCAAGGGAGCTTGTCCAGCATGTCTCAGGCTGAAGTATGCAAAGCAAAGAGAAAACACTACACAGACAGCAATGGTTAGGGTCCTAATTCAAGATCCACAGTCAAATTTCTCCCCTACCACAGCCTCTCTCTTTGGTCTCTAGCAAGTCGCATAATTTTTCTAATCCTCCATTCCTTTTATGTAAAACAGAGCTAAAGATTTGGGGTTTTTACCTTTTGGAGAGGGTATGATGGCTAAGTAAATTAGATATCATGAGATATTTGGATACTACATCTAAGCCTACAGCTCCAGTCAGGTGCCATCAACGCACATAGTAGCATTAAAAAAATTTGAAAAAAAAAAAGACTTCTGCCGTCTGGGCCCGCAAACCCAGAACCACATGGGTTTGGAAACAAGGTCCCACTCGGGAGGAGGTACAGATACGGCTGCACTGGGGTGAAGGAGGTACCAGCCTGCTCTTGCATCCGGCAACGTACTAGCACACACTGAAACAACAGCCTTCTGCATCATTCTGCTCCAGGGTTAGCCTGGGGAAGAAGAGCAAAATCTTGTCTTTCCACACACAAAGATTGAAAGGCAAAGCTCAAATCCCAACCCCCCCCCCCCCCAAATCTTTGCAGGGTGTAACAGAGGGGCGAACCACCTCCTGGGAGGCTGCGGGAGCCTGTCTCCAGTTCGGAATACTCAGCGTGGCAAACACTGTTTGTCACAGGACAGGGGAGCTCTGGTATTGCAGCTGCCTCTCCGTGTGCAGGGATGTTATTCCGCCTCTAGATTTGTGGTCTGATGTTCCTGAACATTTGCACTCTCTGGGTGAGCCCGTAAGCCTTTAGTTTTATCACATTAACATGGAAAAGTGGTGGCTGTCTTAAAACCACTCCCGGGATAATATTTGAAGCAAAGGGATAATGTTTTACGAGCGGAGGAGGTCCAAACCAGCGATGTTTTCTTCCCATTAGCACCAACTACTCCTTCTGGGAAGGGTATTTGCTGGCTGGGGGAAATGAATTGGTGGTTGCTGCCCATCCCTAATAGGAATTGTACTCCCAGAGCTGAAATCACCCACACAAGCCATGCTGATGCCGTCACTTGCCAGCCCTCTCAAAAAAAAAAAAAAAAAAAAAGGCAGTCAGGGACTTGATGCAAATTGAATCAGGGCTCCCCAGTTCCCCCTGCGGATGCAGGAGCTGAGGGCTCCCTTCAAGCCCAGTTTTCTGCTGGGGACCCACGGCTGTCCTGGAAAGCATCATCCTGTAGGTGAGCGACCTCATCCCTGACTCACAGAGATGGCGATGTTGTTGTCTTGCCAGCGTTTTCCCACCAATACGCCATTGCTGTCATCGAGACGGAGCCTTTCGGTGTCCTCAAGGACTCGTGCTGGTGCGATATTGTGTTCTGCCACAAAACGGCCTCCTTCATATGGTGAGAACTTCACTTGCTGTATCATTGTCTTCCTCCTCCATCCTCATTCCTTTCCCTCAGTACCTCTGCTTTACTCCCAAGGCACTTCTGAATCCAGCTGATCTCTGGCTGCCTTTAGTCATCCTTCTCGCTGAGTTTGCAGCGGGGAAAATTCCCCTTCGCCTTTGCGGTCTCTTTGCCTGAGCTCTGATATGGTCTCCATCTTGGCCTTAAAACCCAAAACGAGGACGGCCCTTTCCCAAGGAAGCCCTCTCTGGTGCCGGCTAGGTAAAATGAGGAGAACAGGCAGAAGATCAGTCCGTAGGGCAGATCTTGGGCATTCCCGCTGGGGAGAGCAGGCAGCGGCAGTGTAACGGAGCCGCTTCTCCCCTTCTTCCCAGCAAGCCGCCCAGCTCGCCCATCTGATAAATGGCAGGTTGCAGGGGCGTTGGCACGGAAACTTTGTTTTTAATCCACTGGTTTTCCAGATTCCCATCAAATTGTGAGGAAGGGTGTACTCTGGTTCTGCTTCCTTTTGACCTCTTGTAAGCTCTTGGCTGCGAGGAGCGAGGTCCCACGCTTGCTTTTTGGCATGGTTGTACCAACGCCTCTCGGGCGGGCATGTGCCTGTGTGTGTTTTGGTTTGGCTTGGCTTTGTTTTCCTTTCCAAAGATGGGCCCGATGAGGAAGAAGACAGGGAAAAGTTGAATTAGGAAAAGGCGGCTTTTGCGGTTGGGGCGCAGGATGGAGAGTCAGCAGACGCAGGTTCTATTTCTGGTACCGCAGCAAAACTTCCAGGCTGTCCCCGAGCCGGGCAGCTCGCACATCTCCACCTCGCTTCGCCCCCCTCTCGCCTAAAACCCACCGCTCCTCGACCACCGGGGGGGGGATGCCACCGCGGCTCTGCCTCGACCCCGCAGCATCCTTGACGGGGGGGGGGGGGCCCATCGCCGCTGGGGGACTAACTGTGTCTCGATTG
>JANZLQ010000025.1:27451715-27464222 GCA_026212715.1 Elanus axillaris
GTCAGGCCCCTCTCGGGGGGACGTGGCAGTGGGAGGCCGGGGGTTGGGGATGGCGGAGGGGGTGCAGCTGGCGAGGGGGGGGGCATGGCACGGGAGGGGGCACGGGCACGCGTGTGTTGTGTCCCCCCCCTCCGCTGCTGCCACCTGCAAGTTGTGCCTGGGCCCGGGGGTGCGGCGTCATCCCCTGCGGGCACAGCCGGAGAGGCTTCCCCCGCCTTATTTATATTAGTGTTTTTGGGTTTTTGTTTTTTTTTTTTTTTTAATTCTCCCCACGCCCCCCCCTCCTAATCCCGGCATCCCCTGCTAGGGAGCATCGGCGGCGGGGCGGAGGGAGCGATGCTGCCGGCCCCCTGCCCGCAAGATGCGGCCGGCCGGGGGGGGCGGTGGTACCCACCGGCCCGGGCACCGCAGCGAGGGCCCATCTGCTGCCCAAGCTCGGCTTGCGGGGAGGGCAGGGGCTGGGGATGCGTGCCAAGCCTGCAGCAAGCGAGAAGGAGTAACAGGAGTGTGTGCGTGGGAGGGAAAACATACATACAAATAGATGTGTATGATCATCATCATCAAACATCCCCTCTCCCCCCCCCGCCGCCTGCTCCATCTCCATGTCAGATTGCTGCGATCCCCCTCGTTGGGGCTGGTTGGGAAGGGATGCGGGTACCCAAGTTCTCCCTGCTTGTGCGGGGCTGTTGGGTTGTTTGTGGGCTGGAAATAGCTGTGTGTCCTGCTGGAGCAGCACAGGCTGGCGTGGCTCTGCCCTTGCGAGAGTTACGCTCCCTGGGTGAGCGTGACAAGGGTGATGGGGAACGCGGGCGGCTGCTGCAGCTCTAGACTTCTTCAGACAGCTCAGCAAGGGAGGGAGCACGGAGCAGGATGGAAAGAGGCTCCTCTCGGCACCTAAGCCGTGGTTTTCCTGCGGGGATTTCCACAGGCTGCGTTTCCGTGAGCGGTGCCTGCTTCTCGGAGCCAAAGCTGGGGTCTCGCACTGCTCCCTTCCACCCCAGGGCAGAGCTTGGGTCAGGAGGGAGCCTGCCCTGTCTCCAGCACATGGTGTGGGTGCTGAGCACCTCCCCTCCCAGAGAATGGCCCTCCAGTTAACTCCAAATCCCTCCCCTTGAGTGGGAAGTTCAAGCCCGTGAAAACACTCAGTGGCACCACTGCTAACAAATAGGACTTGAGTCACCAGAAACAGCCAGCCCTGTGCAAGCTGCATTTCAAATTCCCACCTACTCCTGCCCCTGTCTCCCCCACCCCAGCAGGGTGTGAGTCAGCAGGAACTTTTTCAGGCCCCCCTCCCCAAAGGGTGGCCCTCGTCCTCTGTAGATCCCACCTTCTGAAGTGCTGTTTGAGTCCAGCTGGAGCCTGTGATGTAGGAATTGATTGTAAGTCCCTGTTGCTGAAGCCTGGTTGTTGCCAGCTCCTCTGAGAAGAGCCGAAATCAAGTAGAACCTGCCATTGCTTGGCCCTCAGACAGCAGAGAGCCAGCTCGGAGGGGGGAAGAAAACCAGTGGGCTCCCCCACCCTCCAGCACACCTCCAGTTTCCAAAGCCCCCTTAAACACAGCTGTAGTGGTACCTGTGCTGGTTTTTCAGCCTCAGTAGTAGTACCGGGAACACATCCTCCAAGCTGGGGTTGGGAGAAGAAGAGCAGTTCTTTGAGCTACTCCCGGGGAGCCTCCAGCCTCCCTGTAGCATTATAAAGCAAGCTTTGAATGAAAGCCATTGCAAACTGCAGAAGAGGAGTGAAGCTGCGACTCTGCCACTGCATGTCATAAAAGTCCCTCGAAGATTTATAGCTCCTTTACACCCTCAGGTGATTTTGCAGTAGCGGTGAGAAATCCACTGCAAGGTTTAACATTCCCTCCCTGTGAGGACCCTCGGTTATACCTGCAGAGGTTGTTTATTAATGCCCTGGATGTGGCAATTATATCCTTAGGAGAGGGGAGGGATTTGGGCTAGCTGCAGGTGGGTTTTCTTGCCCCGTTCCTAATGAGGTGGCCCAGCTGCTGCCTTTTATGCTGGCACACCTTTGGTCTTAGGTGCTGCTGAGTTTTATCTCCATCGGAGGTGCCCGGGATGTGGGGGACCACTTCCAACCTGGGTTCAGGGGCTGAGCTGCTACCTGCCTCCTTCCCTCCCTGCAAATGCTGGTAAGGCTGGAAGAAGAAAGAGTTGCCTGTGTGGCACACGGGTTGCCTTAGCAAGGAGGTGAAGAAAAGGAGGTGGAAAATTGTGTGTTTGCACAGATGTTAGCTTCAGGGGATGCTTGCAACTGTAAACATTTGTCTAGAGTACTTCTGCCCAATGTGAGATGTGGTCTGGAGGGTTGCTCTGCGGTCACAAAGCCTGCTTAACCTACGCCAGGAGCGCGGCAGCGAGCACACATACGCTCGGTGTGTTTGCCTGAGGAGCATACCTATGAAGTTTGTGTGCTCATGCATTTCCCATAGGCCTTGTGTTTACCTTTCTCCTCCTCCCACATGCAACTGGTTGAGTACCGTGTGACTCTGTGGCCTGCCAGATCGGTGTAACGTGCTTATTGCATGTCTTTAAGGGATGCTTGTGTGGCAAATGTGGGTGGCTGTTTGCTGGGTGCACGTAGCAAGGCATGCAGGTCCTGCTGGGTGCACTCACCATGGAACACATGCACTTTTTGTAGAGTTTATGACTGCAATAAATGTGGCGTGTATAAGCAGTCATGGGTACAGCAGTTGTTCAGGACAGTGCGTGTAGATGTTACTGGGCACGTTCACTGCGTGAAGGGCACCTTAGGACACACAAGTTTCTCTCTCTGTCCCTCCCTTGCTTTGACCTGTCAGCGAGCAGAGATAAACTCTTGTCTCGTGGCAGGGTTCGTAGCTGAGTTTTCAACTTGCTGTCTGAGCTTCCTCCTGTCTTGAGAATAGAATCTTTAAGGTGCACCTGCTATCACAACTTGATGTCTTTCCCCCTGTACCCCAGATCATAAAGACGGAGGAAGGAAGTGGGGGAATTTAGTGATGGATAGATGGGGCAAGCTGGGCCAGCATTCATTCCTGAAGGCCGATTAGGTTTTAGGTGGGGTTAGTTCCTCTAAAATGAACCCTTTGTACATTGTTGGAATCTGTGACCCAATCAGTGGGATGTAGCTGGAGGAGGTGGTGCTAACGAAGGCTGGTACAGCTGACAATAACTCTGGCAGAGACGAAGGCGGAGGGGGTACTGACTGGCACAAGGGGCATCTTCACATCTTTAGGTCTGTGTAAGGTGCCTCAAAGGGCTGGTTCATGTTATCAGCCCTGACTATAGAAGAGTGTAGCTAGTTGTCCCCACCTGCCTCTCCCTACTGTCACTGTCACCCATCAGTTCTGCAACAAAAGGTCAGGCTGCGTTGCGTTTGTCCTGATGACAGGATGGCACCTTGTGGTATACAACAAAGCGTTGCAGTGGGATCTGAAATTTGGGGGGGGTGGGGTAGGCACATGGGGCAGTGCAATGCAAGGGGACATAGGGGTACGTCCGAGGAATGCCTGCTGTTCCCCATCCGGGATGTTCTTGGAAAGGTGGTGACCTATCTGCGGTGTGCACACGGACCGTGTTGTCGGGTCAGTGCTGCAGGCTGGCCTTGAGGAGCCTTGGGAGAACTGCGTGGAGGGGGCAAGCCTGGGATCGTGGGCAGCTGCAGGTCACGTTTGGGGTGCTTTGGTAGAGTTAGGCGAGTGTGTTACTAGGACTGGGCTGTGCAGGTCAGGGCTGTGCCACAGGAGCAATTCTGCGTGGGGGGCCAGGGCAGAGTTGTAATTGCTGAGCTGCCGAGTTCCCCCTTCTCCTGGAGGAGATGAGAAGAGATGCCGTGTGCTGGAGCAGCGGTGGAGGGTGCACAAGAGCACTCCGTGCCTGCATCCCTGTGAAATGGACTCTGGCTGCAGGTTTCAGGAAGGCAGAAACATGATTTCTTCACCTTCCTTTTCTGACTTCTTTGTGCTCCCTGCAGCGCAAACCCTTTACTTCCCTCAAGCTCCTCCTGAAGCACAACAGGTACCTCCTGCTCTTCAAACCTCAGAACACCTGGAACAGGGCGTGTGTATTTTTGTGCTCAGAAACTTGCCTGGTAGAGCTGATGGGTGAAAGGGAGCACAGCACTTGCACTCCGAGCTTTCATCAGGCAGGCTGAGGGAAGAGGCAGTGTGAAGGGAACTGGCTGCCTTAAAAAAAGCAAGGGCTTGTTCTTGAGCTGTGCTTTGGGAAGTGATTATTCCCTGCTTTAGGATAGCAAAAGTTACCTGAGCTGCTTGCTGTGGGAGCCTTGGCCTTTCGTACTGAGAACCCCCCTGGTTAAATACACAGCTTGATGAGCTCAGTTAACGTTCCGTGTTTCCCCAGCTAGGGGAGTGCCTAGGCCTGTGTCTAAATAGGCTTTTTTCAAAAAATCTTCCACGGTTGTGGGGTATGACCAAACTGAGCTCTGCCATCACTCTTTTTCAGCCTGCAATGCACAAGCTGCAAACAGCTTGAGAGGTGGATGTGGCTGTCCAGAGGGAGAGAGGCCATGAGGGCAACTCCTCTTTTCTGAGGATCATCTGTACCTTGCATTTTATGACAAGGTTTCTCTCGAAGGCCCTTGAAGCAACCCATTAAGCTTCTTTTAATTAGGCAAGCCTCTTACCTGGAGTAGAAAAGCGTTTCTCCCATTTCCCATCTGGGAAAACTGAGGCATGGAGCAAGGCTGCAATGTGCCCAGTGGCACACGCAGGGGCTCAGCAGGAGAGCAGCGACTGAAGCACAACACTTCCCATACTTGCTTTGATGCCGGCCACTTTGGAAGTCTCGGAGAATGGCCAGGTGTGGGTGCTGAGCCAGGGGTTATCGATAACTTTCTAGTCGCTGCTTGGATCCTGCTGCCCTTCTCACCGCAGATATCTCCTCCTCCTTGATCTGCTGCCTAATCTATAATCCCAGCTCCCTGCTGCCTTTCCCTTGGACTGCTGTTTCCCCCTCGGTGAGTAAATCCTTATGGGTTGGGCCAGGGTTAGTGAGTAGAAACAAACTCTGCCATCTCGTTAAGGCTTTGGGGTATTTTTTATCTCAGGATATTGCTACATGTGTCTTGCATGATACTGAAGCTGCAGCAAGCAGATTTGAAGCATACCGAAAGACTCATGCAAATTAGACCTGCTGCATAACGGCTTCAGCAACTGTGAAACCTGTGATCTAAACGCAGGTATCTGCTACGCTGACTTTATCTGCGTTAGGATCCCCTGTTTTGGCATGCAGATACTGGAACTGAACAGAAAGTGAGAGAGACGGCATGGCAAAGAGACATGAAAGGGAGTCTTTCTCCTAGATGCTCAGCCCTTTATAAAGGAGAAGGTAAGCAGGAGTCCTGAGGTTTTAAGCTGGTTGTGCTGAGGCTGAAGAGAGGGCTATGGTATCGCTTTCAAGTCCTCCTTCCTCTGGCACAAATGCTTCTAGCTGGGCAGCAGGGAAAAGGAAGAGGACGGAGGCCTGTGCAGACTGAGCATGTTTGGCACGGACAGATCTCGGAGGCTGCGGGAGCTGGGAAAGGTAGGGCTTTGGAAGAAGGGTTTGCTTGCGTAGGGGCTGAGAGTGGATGGTGCTCCTGGTTTTGTGGGGCTTGTAGTGCGAGGGCCAGCTCTGAGGCAGAGCAAAGGACAGGGTAAATCAGGAGAATGGAGACCTGGAGTGATCAGCGTGAGCTGCATGCTGTTCTTTAGTGACCCCATTGCCGATGGAAACCTTGGTGGCCCCGATACTCAGGGAGGCAACATCTCCCGAGGGCAAAGGAGTGGGGCAGAAAAGCAGACTGTGATTCTCTCTGCCTTCAGCTCAGCCTTCCCCGTACGTTATTTGTGCTAGCAAAACTGTTTCTTCTTTACTGCCTCCAGAGCGGTTTTGGTTCCCTTTTCTTCTTCCCACCTGCCCCAGCAGTCCTGCCTTGCTGTGCCGGCTCCCGCCAGCTAACCGTGATCGATGGAGGCAAGATGTACCAAGCAGCCTTGCTTGAAGGGGACACGATTTGCTGCTTTTTCTCCTGGGGCCATGCGATGTCTCTGGAGATGAGGCGGGTTAAAAGAATTGCTGTTTCCCCAATAGCCCTGTTGTCCCCAAATACCTCCTGTCGTGCTGCTGTTTGGTGCAGGCCTGACTTAGCAAGTGGCCGTAGTGCTCTCAGATATGTGCTATTGGTGCAGAGCCTCTGTGGCCTCGAAATCCCTATTTAGCAGCAACTTTTGGAGCAAGGGTTGACCACACCTGCGCTCAGCTTGGCCAGGGGGATGACGAGATTGCTTTTGCATAATTTAGCAGTCTCTTGAATTATTTATAGTGCAGTTGTGCTCTGGAACAGAGTCTTCTCGCTTCCGTGAGCGCTGGGGGGGAGGGAAGGGGAGTTTGTCAAGCATCCAGAGTCTATCACTTAGCGATGAGGAAGTGCTGTGGGTTTCCTTTCTGTCCATGTTTGTTTGCCTATGCCTCTGCAGCTGAACTGCCTTGAAAATCCAGTTCTGGTTTTCACATCACTCAGGTGTGTGGTACTGTGGAGCATCTCCATGGCTTGGGACTGTGCAAGAGGTTCCTGAGTTCGGAGCCTTGTCTTTGCAGTAAAGAGATGGTGTCAAGCTGGTGACAGTGAATGTGGTGCTTGGATTTGGTCCCTGACTCAAGGACAGTGCTGGGCTGTGGATCTGAGGCAGGCATTGTTGGGACTGCTCTCTAAAATATTCAGAGGCTTGAGAGCATTTTTTTTTTTTCTTTCGAAGGGCCATCTTGTCCTGCCAAAGTGGTTTTTAGCTTTGGCACGACACAGTCTGTTGGACTTTACAAGAGATCATCAGGACCTGAAGACTTGAAAGATCAGGTGCTTAAGCAGTAGACAGTGCAGCTGAAATTCCCATCGTTTCTCTGATTAAATCCTGAAGAGCAACCGGTTGAGGGCAGAGGGAGACTGGGGCCGTTTTTTGCAGGCTGTTGCAGCAGAGGACCATCGTGAAGATGAGCTGCGTGGGCTGAGCACCCACCCCAGCTGCATATTAGCTTAATGGCTCTCTGCCTTGCTGTGGCAGGTTGCTGTTCTGTGCAGATGGGCTATCCTGCTCCTGCCCTGCTTGTCCTGGCGACTTTAACATGACCGTGGCTCCCCCCCTGCATTATACATCCTTCTCGCTCAACACCAGTTCTCCTGGTGTGCTTACACATTAGTTTTGTCTTCCTCCTCTCCTTCCTTTCTGACCTGGCTGTGGCAGCTGACTTCTCAGAAACAGAGTTCAGCATAAATGTTTGTGTTACTGAAGACCTGAAAGGGGAGAGAAAGGGCTGAGGGTGGGGAGGGAAAGGCACTTGGCCTGTGATCAAGTGATTGTGGCGGTAAACTGCTCTGTCTACTGTACTGTTGAGCAGAAATACTCAGCTTCCCTGTTTTTAATCTGCACAGTGTCAGTTTGTGGCTTTTGCATTTGGGGAAGAGTTGGCTGGACAATCACAGATGTCCCGTGGACAAGCTGTACTGTCCCACCCAGCCCCAGCCTGGTTCTTGGGTTCTTCAGCCTGAAACAAAACCCCTTCTTTCATCGAATGGTTTTACCTCTTGGCAGGGACATCGGCAACTGGCTAAATGTGAAATTCCTCCTTGTCCTTCTTAAGAAATATGGGCAATCTAAGGGAAGAATGTGGGGACAAATGGTCCCAAAACCTGTGTGGTGTGCAGGATGGCATTTGATTTCACTGATGAAGACTGGCTCTCTTCCTCTTTCTCCATAGACCTGCTCCCAGTTCTTTCTGCTTGGTTTAATCTGGAGATCAGGGTACTGCTTTGCTTAGTGAAAGGGAATGTTTGTACAGAAGAAGTAAACATATTGTTGAGACCCAGGCCTGCTGCAATGCCTGTAAACAAGATCCAGCCGTCTGTGGGAGGCAGAAGAGAGATTTATGTGACCCTGAGTTAAGTGCATTAGGAGGCTTTTGATTTCATTCTGGGAAACTGCCCCTTTTCGTGGCACCATATGCCTGTTACCAGCATAGAGCCGTTACTGAAGATTTGATTTGTGCAGATTTAATCTGAGGGGCTGGGATGCTGCAATCAGGAGGATTACATAAGCAGGGGGTTGTCTCTGCAAGCCAGAGCCTGAGGTGCTCCGCAGAGCCCCCGAGCCCATGCCCTTTGTCCACCCCAGAGGTGGGAGTCTGGGCTGATTCGCTTCTGCCTTGGGGCAAGGCATTGAAGCGCTCTCTGCCTATCAACGCTTTCCTTCCGAAAATAATAACAAAGTGAAGTGGCAGCGGGGGATCCAGGCGGCACTGTGTCGAGGTCTTGCCTAAGTCTTGAAAGAGGAAATGAAGAACAAAGGCAGAAGAGACAAATAAATAAGGGTCTGTTCTTGGTCCAAGAAAAATTCCCGTGGGTTCGTGTAACATTCTCGGGAAGACGTGACACTCCCAGGGCTGGAGTTAGTTTTTGAGAAATAAAAGGAGAGGGGAAAGAGGCAAGAGTATGGGGGGGGGGGGGGTTGGGGATGGAGTGGAGAGAAGGAGGGAGAGACACCCTAGAGAAACCTCTCAGCATGGAGTCAGGTTTCTCCGGCTGTTCCCAGTGAAGAGGGGTTAATGCTCTTTGCATAGGATTGGCTGGTCACCAGACATTCGGAGAAGAGGGGGATCCAGGGGCTGCCAAGCGGGACCCCTGTGGCCTGAAAGGAGGGGAGGAGGGGAAGGAAGAGGCAGGGAACACTCTTCCAAACAGTAATAGATCAGCTACTGTGGGAAAGTGAGCACACTGCCAAACCCCAAGTGGTTGGTGATGGGGGAGGAAAGAAGGCGGGGATGGAAGGCCAGCTCTTCTCTGTGGCTGCTAGGATCTTGCTGCTGTTCCCTTTATTTATTGTCTTCCTGGGCTTTAATTACTCCCCTCCTCGATTCTTCTTGGAGAGCTTTTTATCCCAGGGATGCACAAGCAACTGCCACCCGCTTCAAAAATAGCTGGAGGCAACATGGTTTCTGCCTGCCTGCGTGGGTCTGTGCACTCTACCCATCACCATGGCATCGAGTGCTTCTTGCCTCCATCCTTCAACTGCCTCGCTCTGGGCCCCTGGGGCACCCACCTCGCCTTCCTCTGGGCCGTTCAACCTGCACCTCCCTGTTGCTTGGGCTGTTACATGGTCCCCAGGAATTCTCCCGCTTTCCTTCGCACGGGGTTTATGTGCATGGTCTGCCATGTGCTCTTCACCCATGGACCCTCAGCTCCGTGGGTGATCTTGACGGCTCATCTTGGTGCTGTTCTCGGGATTTGTGACTTGTACTCCATTGGCTTGGCATATGTGGACTGCCTGCTGGGGTTTGCTTTGAAAACAGTTACCTGCTGCTGCTTCTTCCAGATCCCTCCTTGAGATGTGCTCCTTTCCTGATGCTGCTGGGAGGAGTTAGTGAGCTCTTGGTAGTTGAATGGGGGCCTTGCTGGAGATTGTTAGATGAACGGCACTTAAAAGTCCTGTAATGTTGGGTGTCTGAGGATGTCTATGTGATGCCACACTTTTGGTGAGAAGTGAACTGGTGAAATAATTCTGAAAGTTTCTGCTGGTCAGCTGCTTGTTTCCATGCCTAGGCACTTTTCTTGAAGTTTATTTTTAACCCAGTTAGATCTGCTGCTGATTTGGCTTTACAAAGCAGACTTTCATACAATTGACAACTTGAATTCATACAACTGACAACTGAGGGGTGGTGAGCTGTGAAGGTGGTGAGCGAGGGAAGAGAACCTATGAAATAACAGGCTGTCTTACCACATGCCTCGCTTGAGGTCTCTGAAAGCGTGATTTTCTTTTTATCCTCAGACAGAATGGTTTTGTCCTGTCCTTCTCCACAAGACACCGAGACTAGCTGGGAGTTCTTGCATGCTTCTTTGATTACCCCATGGCCTGTCTGAGGACTTAAGTTGCTTTTTTTTATGCAGTTTTGTCCCTTTTTCCTTTCCTATTTTTCACCTCATGATGGAGCATTCCTTCCCTGTAAGATACCAAAGTCAAGAAGCAAAAGAACTAGCCAACCCCATTTTGCACTGCTGTAACTGCTGCACCCTGGAAGCAGGGAGCAGCAGCAGTACTGTATTTGGCTGGGAGAAAGGTCTTGCATCCTTGGGAGGGGGGGGGGTGGTGTACTGCAGAGTGCAATAAGCAATGCCTCAACTTGCCCTCTGATGTCCTGAGAGACCTGATCTTGGAGCCAAGTGGTGATGCAATCTGCAGGGCCATCACAGCAGTCTTCCTGGAACCAGATGTTTTGAGGAGGCAGTAAGCAGGGTTGAGGCAGAGTCCTTCCAGGATATCAGGCCTCGGTGAAAGAGAGAAGAGGATAGGAGAAGTGCGGCTTCTCCTTTAGTGGAAAGAACACTTGGACTAGTGGTGCTAAGAAATTAAAACTGTGGCTTCTGAGAGTGTCTCAAGGATTGGAGTGTGCCGAGGCATCTCTGGATCCATGGAAATTCCTATGGTGAGACTGGCTTTAGCTGGAGAGAGAAGATGAGTTACAAGGGAGCCCAGTACAGCTGAAGGATACCGAGAAGAATATTTTATGGATTCCAATGGAGTTGGAAACCCAGCTTGATGTTTTCTTTAGCATGCAGTACCGTACCCTTGTGATGTCCAACTACTTCCTGGATAAAATTAAATTGGACGTCTCACAGGCCATTATTGGATTTCAGTAGAGTTTTCCAGTCTTATCTGAGCAGATCTTCTTTTAAACCGGGGGCTGAAGAATTATATAATTATGCTGCTATTAGTATTATCGTAGTTACAGTAAGAACAATCTGTTCGAGTGGAGGGTTTCGTAATGGACTCTGAAGGTGTTCAGATGCTGGTCTGTTCTGCTGACTTCTGGAAGATCAGTCTTGAACCAAAATCCTGCTAACAAAGACCACTCTGGCTCCAGGTGCCATGTGCTCTGTATGGGGGGTTACGGGCTGCTTTGTCCCAGTGTACAGCTATCTTGCTGCGGCTGGAGATGCGGCATCTAAAATAACCAAGGCTTAGTCCACCAAAGAGCAGGACAAGACACTTGAGAGAACAGTTAAAACAGTGAAAACCTGTGGAAAGTGTGGAGTCCAAAGGTAGTGTGCTTCCAGGAGCTGAAGAGGTGAGCAGCCACAGTACTAAAAAAACCCTGGAGGCTTTATATTGCATCCATCTTAGTTTATGTATGCGGCAGATCGTAGCTACTGGCATGGAGTGCTTGGGTTTCCTACAAGAGTGCACAGGAGAAGACACTTGTTTTCTTTCTGACCACAGATGGCTACTGGTCACTTGAGGTCTAGCAAGGCCTTGCACACAATCTGGAGGCTTGTGGTTTACATGATGTACATCAGGTGTCTGCCTTCACTGGGAAAGGAAAGGCAATGCCTTTGTTTCTCAGATGTGCTCTCACCCTTCCCTGGCCAACCTCACCTTAGCCTTGTGTAGATTCACCATTTAGCTGTCCTTTTTTTTTTTTTCTTTTTTTTTTTTTCTTCTCCAGCCAGTTTTTTTTCCTGGCTTGATGGCACCCATTAATGGTGTGTGGATGGCAGCTCTGGAAGTCAAATGGATGCTATGGTGGCGCTCTGTTGAAAGTGGTCACCTTATATCTCTGCTCATCTCCCTGCTGAAAGGGAGAGAAGATGCTTAGGACAGAGCCTTGCTCTCCCTTAGCCTGACCTTACCTGAAGAGTAGTAACTGTGCTGGATGACTCGTTCCAGCTGGTTGTGCTGGCAGCAAGTCAGTGGCACGTTCTGGTAAATTGCCTCAAAGCTGCAAAGGAAATGCATAGCATGAGAGATTGCTGTTTTGCATTAGTGCTGTGGGCAGCAGCTCTTGATGAAGGTTGCGGAACAGTGTTGTATTCCGTCCTTGAAACTTGAACGGAAGCAGATAGGGACCTGCTTGCATTCAAACCACCTTGTACTGTGACTCTGCCAGAACTTCCTGCTGACACCCTCGTAGCTTGCTGTCCCTGAAAACCCCACGGCATCCGTCACATGAGAGAAATGCTGAGCCCTAGCTATCTTCTGGTACATCCCGCTTCTCACTACTCTCCCCGCTGTCCAGCTTTGTAGGATAATCTTCTCTTCCTATCCTTATGCAAAGCACAGTCCTGCTGTCACGTTTCAGTTGTGGACAAATAGTAGGTTTTGTAGTTTCTCCTTACTTCTGTGGGTGTTTGCAGGACAAAAGTAACTTGAGATTTTAGAGTGTTTTGAGGTACTGTGACCCCAAGCCATGTTGCGATTCCTGTGCCCTGTGGATGGCAGGTAGACCTAGTACTTCAGAAGCGTGGAGCCTGTTTGTTTGTCTCTAGCTGGAGCACAGAGAGAGAGTTTGGGCCTCGGTGTGGAGTGGGGGATGGAAGGCATGCTGGATTTTAATCTGCTGTGTGAAAGCGATTCTAATTTGAATTGTTGCTTTGTGTTGAAGTGTCTGAGTGATGGGCAAATATGTAACTGCATGGGTGTTACGGGATAACTTTAGGCAGAGGAGATGAGCATTTCTGTCTTGG
>JANZLQ010000025.1:27464229-27482984 GCA_026212715.1 Elanus axillaris
GGGAACAGAAGCTTTTACTCTGACTTGTCTTCCACAGCAGCTTTTCTCCTGTAACCACACGAGCAGTCTAGGGAGTCCTGAGTCCCATGCTCTAATGAGATGGAGTGTGGGGTATCATGCATCCAGTGGCCCGTTGCATGGCCTCTTGCCAGTGTCCTCCAGAAGAGAACATTAGGACTGGTGAACTGCCAGCTCTTAGCAGTGCATATCTTTCTCTCTGGCTCCTTGAAAAATCAGGATATGATTTCAGGATGGTATAAATCAACTGGTCACTTGATATAATGGCAAAGTAAAACGGTAACAGGTGCCTGGGGATAACTCATATGCATACCACTTCTAGCTTTCCTCCTCCTCCTCTGAAAGCCCTGTTCCTGCATGGTAGAGACATAACTTCAAGCAAGGAAATATCAAAGGGATCCCTTACAAAAAGAAGCTTTCAGCCTGTCTTGCCAAGACTGAATGTTGCTGGAGCGGTTTATAACTGCGTGCTCCCTAAAGAGCTTTGTCTTAATGGAGCTGACTGTCCATACTCCTTCTGGCTTTTTCTTCTACTTGAACATTAAAGCTTTTCTTGCTGTTGTTTTTAACCTGACAGCAACTTGATCACTCTCCCTGAGATCAAGTTGACTTTTTTCCCCCTCCTCACTCAAAATTTTCAGAAAGAAAATATCTCTTCTTGCTGTTTTCTGTGTTCCTGGTGACGGATGGCTGCTTTGTGACAGAGCAGCTAGGCTTTTTTATGACAAGCTGAGATGTCTCCCTGACTGGTACCTCCTTTCTCATTTCTACCACACGTAAATGTTCTGGATGGGGAAGGTGGGTAATAACATCTTCCTCCCCTGCTGGCCTTTGTCACCAATTAGCTACCACTCAAAGACACGTCTTTCATTGCAGTGCTGATCAGAGGATATGGGAAGGGATAAGTGTCTGATGGTTTTTAGTATCTCAGCCCACCCAAGGGTGCACGAGTGCTCTCTCTCCCTGGCAGAGGAATCCCTGGCATGTGAGAATGGAGGTGGTTCCCAGGGAAGAGATTTCGAGGAGGACACAGCTTGCTGCTTTGCTTCCCTCCTTTTAGGAGGGGATAGGAAATGGGCTTATGTTCCCACTCCCTAACAAAGGCAACTGAGCGGTGAAAATTGCCTCCTGGGACATGTCGGCAGCGAAACAGCAGAGGGTACTGCCGGGCCAGCTTGCTTTGGCAGAGCTGCAGGGGAAGGCTGTGTGCACCAGCCCAGCTCTCCCAGGCATAGGCTGCAATAACAGGGAGGCAACGCAGCCGTGGGCAGGCTGAGTTTTGCCAGTGGGTGAAGAGCTGCAGACCCCTGTGCTGAGCCTGACAGATATCGATGTATGCAAATGTCAAGTGAAGAAAATATGCTTTGCTTCGTAAAACTATGTGTCCTGCTATGTTGACACGGCACGCTGCATCCCAGAAAGTGAAGCAGTTTGTTGAATGTCAAGAGTTATGACCTTTTGTCTGGGAATTTACCGTGGCATGCGGAGCATCACAGCCATCTGGGAAGAAGATGGAGATGTGCTTTGTGTGATTCCTTCAGCACCTGCCCTCTGTCCTGGGCTGGCCCAGAGGAAGATGGCTGCCCTGCATTTGTGTGTCCTGTAGGAACTGGAGTGAAACCAGCATTACCTGGCAGCCATTGGGATTGCCTTGTTGGAGTAGGCCAGCTGTTCATCTCGCCTAGGTTTCAGTGGCTGAGAGAGCAACCTCATGTCTGGAGGTGGTAATGCCTTGGAGAAAGCACAGGACCTGATTAAAGAAAGCTGTACTAATTTACCAGTGAGGGACACTTTTTCTTCTGACAGCCAGTCACTGCTAATTTGGTGTTTTCGGCTTCCTTGTGCCCTTCTCTTCCCCACGCTTCAAGATGGAGCAAAAAGAGGTGACATGCAAGGAAAAGGCACTGGATACTGCTCTACCTTGCAAGTGATCTTGCTGCTCCAGCAAGACATTAACGGAGCCTTAAGAAAAATAATAAAAACCCTGGATGCCATGAAGATGCTCTTGGGGGTTTCTGCAGCCCCTTGTTTTGTCCCCATGAAGAAGGCTTGATGGCAAACCCCAAGGTGGTCCTTCGTTGCTTTGAACAGGAGAACATCCAGCCCCTTCATGGCTGGGCCACTACAAAGTTGGCCTCCCACCAGCTGGGCCATGACCAGGTGTGTGAATTTGGGCTGTGGAGCTGTGGCAGGTGGGTGCAGGAGGTTGGGGCCTGCCCTGGTGTGGTCCCCTGAGGAGAGCTGCCCTTTCCTCCTTCCCAGCCCACCTGACAAGATGGCCTCCTGGGTGTGCACAAGGCCAGGACCCTGCCCCTCTGCTGACCTGTGTTGTGTTAAAGTATATCAAAAACTGTAATAAACATTAACAAATAGGATCAAGCTATCTCTTTTTTTACTTTTGTGAGTGTGTGTGGGTTTTTTTTTTTCCCCTTCCATGGCAATGCTGTAACTTTTCTGCCAGCTTCAGTCTCACAGTTCCCCTCTCCAGAGCCTGACGTGGGACTCCTCACCCATGGGATGGCATCAGTGGACAGTGTTTCTCACAAAAAAGATGACCACAAAATGTCCAGAAAAGCTTTTTGCTGAGCTGTAAGGTATAACCGCAGACAACCCTTCTCCCAAAGTCAGTATTGGAGCCATCTGTAGAGAGGCAGATACATTTTCATTTGGGCAGTTGCCATCTGTCTAAATGCTTTATGGGTTTTCACTTTAGTATTAAATTCTCCAAGTTAATCAGTAAACGTGCTTTGCTCTATTTTACTTAATACCCTCTGAAGCGGTGGGAGTGGTCTGGGTGCTTCTTCCCTCTGCTCCCATACCGGGATACATGTCAGCTGTGAGGAGCCCCAGGGCAGGGGTGGGGGACAGCTCCTCTGGGGGGGCTGGTGGCATGGCGGGGCTCCCCTGTGCCCCCCCGGGAGCGGGCATGGCCTCCTGCGAAGGCATCGCTGGCACCGTTGTGTGCTGGGCAGAGGGTTTATAAGCGATGGCATGGGGTGTGTGGTGCCTCTTGGGAACTTTCCCCCTGGAAGGAGGACGGCACCGAGGCAGAGAGCTGCTGGGGGGAGCATGTTGTGGACGGGGCACAGTGGGGTGTGTGGGGCTCGGAGGGGGTCTTCGCCTGCTGCTGCACAGAGGGTTTCATGCTTCAGGGAGGAGAGGACAGCCTCCGTGTTGTAAAGGGCTTTTGGATGACCTTGTTCCCCTGCCCACCTTCGCCCCAACCTTCTCTTCCCTAAACAGCGCCTTTTCTCCTTTTCCTTGGTGAAGCATTGGGTGAGCTTAGTTTTTTTTCTTTCTTTTCCTTTTTTTTTTTTTTTCTTTGTCCTTTTTCTGGATTGTACTCTTCAATCACTTCTCTGCCTGACAGCAGCTCTGTGCTCCCTGCCTGGGCTGGAGGAGGGGAGGTGGTGTAGGGAGAAGATGAAGGCAGTATTTTGTGTTGTTTGGAGGGAAGGGCTTTGCACTGCTGACTTCTTGCTGGCCTGATGTGGATCCATCACGATGGCACAGTATTACCAGTGGAGACAGCTAGGTGTTTATTTTAGTCACCTTGATTCAGATCCAAAAAAACCTCGGCATCTGGTCCACAGAAAACAAAAAGCAAAGGGTAGTATTTGGAGATACAGTGGACTCGAGGAGGATGGGAGAAGAGTAAAAGTGACAGAATCTTAATTTTATCTTTTTTTTTCAGTTCCCCATGTGAACTTGGGTGGCACTTCCTAGCAACAAGGGTAGGTTTTAGGGTGTGTGTTGAGCAAACACTAAAACGATATAGGGAGCGTAGGTTTGTTCTGGTTCTGGGCGGCCTGGCTAATGATCTTGGTCCTTTAAAACTGCCTCTCTTACACCAGTCGCGTTTCAACTGTGTACCCCCTACTCCATCTCATCCCTCCTGCTCTCTGCTCTCTCTTCATCTTCCCCCAACCCTCTGGTGATGCGGGGCTTGAGGAAGCCTACGTTCATTTTGTTTCCATCAATGAACAGGGACAAATTCACCAAGCGCTGCGAGTTTGTTACTCTGGATTTCCTGTCTTTCTACCCTGTTCACCAGTGCCTTTCTTGTCTTTGTGAGTTTATAAGACTTGAAGACGGTAGGGGGTGGGGGGAGTAGTTCTTGGATTCGAGTCTCAAAAGATGCATGCTGAATTTGGACCAGTTTTCTGCCATCTCCAACCTGTCTTTCTACCAGTGGTAAACTTTTTGCACCTCAGTAACTATTGAATGTGACTTTCCTTTTCATGGCTTTTCCACAGGATGAAGATGAGACGCCATAAGCTCTTTCTGACTCTCTGCATGGCTGGTCTCTGCCTCATCTCCTTCTTGCACTTCCTCAAGGCCCTTTCCTATGTCACCTTCCCCCGGGAGCTGGCTTCACTTAGTCCCAACCTCGTCTCCAGCTTCTTCTGGAACAATGCCCCCGTCACACCTCAGGTCAGCCCTGAGCCAGGGGGTGCAGAGTTTCTCCGCACACCCCTGTACTCCCACTCCCCCTTGCTCCAGCCCCTGCCTCCCAGCAGAGCCAGCGAAGAGCTGCACAAAGTCGAGTTTGTGCTGCCGGAAGACACAACAGAATATTTTGTCCGTACCAAAGCCGGCGGTGTTTGCTTTAAACCAGGCACCAAGGTGTTGGAGAAGCCACCCGTGGGAGGGCGGCCAGAGGAGCGAGCAGATGGTGCAGCCTCGGGGCGGTCGGCTCGCAAGCCGCTGAGTGCCGGTGGGACAAAGCGGCGCAAGTGGGTAGAGTGCGTGTGCTTGCCGGGCTGGCACGGCCCCAGCTGCGGGGTCCCCACTGTGGTCCAGTACTCCAACCTGCCCACCAAGGACCGCCTCGTGCCACGGGAGATCCCTCGGCGAGTCATCAACGCTATCAACGTCAACCATGAATTTGACCTGCTGGACGTACGCTTCCATGAGCTGGGAGATGTGGTGGACGCCTTCGTGGTGTGTGAGTCAAACTTCACGGCCTACGGAGAGCCGCGGCCCCTCAAGTTCCGTGAGATGCTCCTCAACGGCTCCTTCGACTACATCCGCCACAAGGTGCTCTACGTCTTCCTGGACCACTTCCCCCCTGGTGGCCGCCAGGATGGCTGGATTGCTGACGATTACCTGCGCACCTTCCTCACCCGGGATGGTGTCTCTCGCCTCCGCAACCTGCGCCCAGATGACGTCTTCATCATCGATGATGCCGATGAGATCCCAGCCCGCGATGGCGTGCTCTTCCTCAAGCTCTACGATGGCTGGACGGAGCCCTTCGCCTTTCACATGCGCAAGTCGCTTTACGGATTCTTCTGGAAGCAACCAGGCACCTTGGAGGTGGTATCGGGCTGCACCATGGGGATGCTCCAGGCTGTCTATGCTACTGACGGGATCCGTCTGCGGCGCCGCGAGTACTACACCATGCCTGGCTTTCGGCAGTATGAGAACAGCACAGGACACATCCTGGTGCAGTGGTCAATGGGCAGCCCCCTCCACTTTGCTGGCTGGCACTGCTCCTGGTGTTTCACCCCAGAAGGGATCTACTTCAAACTGGTGTCGGCCCAGAACGGGGACTTCCCCCGCTGGGGTGACTACGAGGATAAACGAGACCTCAATTATATCCGGGAGCTGATCCGGACTGGTGGCTGGTTCGATGGTACTACGCAGGAGTATCCCCCCGCTGACCCCAAGGAGCAGATGTACGCTCCCAAGTACCTGCTTAAGAACTACCAGCGGTTCCGCTACTTGTTGGAGAACCCCTACCGAAAAGCAGAGAGCGCTGGGTGAGGCCACTGGGGCTTGTGTGGGAATTCAGAACTTCACAACAAAGGGAAAGAGTCGGGTGTTTTCGTCTGTTCCTTTCTGTTTGGTTTTGGTTTTTTTTTTTTGCTTTCTTTGGTTCCGGGTGGGGTGTGCCATTTCTCTGAGGTCTCTGCCCTCTCTCCCTTCCTTCTCTTCATCCCAGGGTGACCCTGGGGACACGAATTCCTCAGTTGTGTGAAGGGCAGGAGGAGGAGAGATGTTGGGACCTGCTCTGGCAGTAGCATAAAGACTTTCCCTGCATCTCCCCGACCTCTCCTGCTGGCTGGAGAGAATCCCTGCAGCCAGCTGGCAGATTTTCCTCCAGGGGAGGCTGGGAGGGTCCCATGGGGAGAGCGGGCAGCTGTTCCTGTCCACCCTAGTCCTTTGTGGATTGGAGCAAGCACAGATGCGAGCCTGGGCTATTCAGTGAGCGTGTGAGTCAGCAGGCACAAACCAATGTGAGTGGTCACGTGTGCAGATGTGTGTCACAGGCATTTTTTGGATGAGTGAATGTGCAAAAGCATCTCAGTATGCGTTTATTTTTTTGTATACCTCTATATTCAGAGTATTTTGGGGAAGGGAAATCCTTTGCTTCCAAGGTGTTCTTCCCAAGATGCAGCCTCCTCCTGCAGGCTTAATGCATCTGTCCTGGGCTGTGTCTTGGCCTGATGCTCTACCAGTCCTGTAGCAGGCAGAGGAGAAAGCTGATTTTTTTTTAATTTATTTTTTTTAAACTCTTTTTTCACCCCTGCCCCCGCAACACTGCACTGGCTTGGCCCACAGAAACTGAAGCATCTTCCCTGCAGTATGTGCTTCTGTTGGGGCTGGGATAAGCTGCAGGGGACTTAATCTGATGGTGGGAGTGTATGTTTACAAGTGCATGGTTTCCTATGTGCATGAGTGCTAACATGCATGGTTTTGGTATGCACGTGGGCGTTCGTTACCAGTACTGGGGGGGAAGGGGACATAGTTGGGTTTGGGTGTGTGTGCTTTCAGGAGATGGTGGGATCCAGAAGCTGTGATCTCTGTCTCGGCATGGATGACTTTTTGGGGGATTAATAGGAGAGGGCCGAGGAAAGCATCGGCTCTGCATAGCAGTGCTACACACGTGGGACTGCTGTGTGCCTTTCTGGCTGCCTCTGCAACCCTGTGGGCTGTGCCTGTTGCAGGGTACCTGCTCACACGTGCTGGCTATTCTGTCTTGCCGTGGGTTAAGAGGGAGAGGAGAAGGGCAAAGCTCTGAGTCAGCAATGGGTGTTGTGGGGAAACACAAAGCTTGTCAAGGCACAGGAACCATCTGTCTGCTCCTAGGGCATGAGGGAGCTCGTGGAGAAACGGGCCATGGGCAGACTCCCCCTGGGGCCAAGAGACTGTTTTGGGACCATTATGCAATCCAGAGAGCCTGTGCAGCCCACACATGCAGCCTGGGCCATGCAGACAAGACCATGCAGAGGAGAGGGGATCTAGGAGGACACTAGTTGCAGCTGGTTGGGCCAGTGTCTGCTCAGAGTTTGCCAGTGATGCATAGTCAGGATCTGGCCTGTCGTTGTATTGGATTGATTCAGCTCACTGAGGAGGCAGTTCCATGTCTCCACCCGTACCACCCTTCCTTAGCAGATGGCTTGATGGGGTGCCTGGAGCCTGGGCTGTAGCGGGCAGAGGGTGAAAAAATGATGAACTTGCTCTCTTAGCCTTGCAGTGGAAAGGCTGCCTCACGTTCCAAGGAGAGAAGTGAGGATCATGTGGAGGAGGAGGAAAATGTTGTCATAAGGAAGAGTGACACTGCCATCAGGGCAGCTGTGCTGAAGCAGGAGGGTTTCCATTGCTGTTAATTCGCTCCATCAGGGCTCCATATTCCTGTGTTGTCCAGCCCATTCCCACCCTTGTACCTTATTCCCATCTCTGTATCTCTCTCTTTCCCCCTCCTATTTCCCTCTCTAGAGAAGTGAAAAACATCAACAAAAATAACTTGATTGCCTAATAAGACTGAGACTGGAACAGAATGAAGATGAACATCTTTTTCTGATCAAACTGAGATGGAGTTCATCTTCGCTCCTTCCACATCTCACGTGCCATAATGCCTGCTTAGAAGAACTGAAAGACCCTCTTATTTTGCTTGGTTTTGTTTGTTTCTTAAATCACTGTTCTCGCTTCTGCTGTGTCTTTGCCACGTGTAGAAAAGCCCCTTTGGGAACTGAGTGGAGGGAGAAGCTTTGGTAGGCAGACTTGATGCAGTGGGAGGGAGTCTTGTGTAGAGAGATTGGGACCCAGCTGAGAAAGGAGGACCCTGTGCTGAGGAAGATGAGAGCAGTAGCACTGAGGCTGCAGCATGAGGGGAACATGCTTTTCCCAGGGGCAGCCAGAGGAGAGCAGGTGTGTTAGCTCATGGGATTCAGTAGCAGAAAAGAATGGAAGGAAGAAGCAATTTCTCATTTTCACTCTTGGAAGGGAGCCTGACATCTACTCTCAGTCCTTCGGCTTTGCCTTATCTCAGTGAAAACACCACAAGCCCAGTGCTAGACCTTGCTGAAGACAGGAGAGAAAGACAAGTCAGTCTTCACATGGGTGCTTTGGCAGCACCGGAGCCCCATGAAGCAGGGGCTGAAGTGCACGTGTGCTGGGGCTGCAACTCATCTTCTACGGTGGGAGCAGCCTCTCCTCTGAGACCAGCCCTTCCCATGCATGGGCGTCCTTGGGGATTTGTAGTGCACTGCAAGTCACGTTTTCATCGTTGAGATACAGCCCTTGTCTCTTGGGAGTTTCAGATGAGCCCACAGCTGCAGTATCTGGATCTCCTGTTCGTGAAGTACAGCCTGTTGCCTCCTCTCCCCTCTCCTCCATTATTTGCTCCATCGTTCTCTGCCTCTCCCTCTGAACTGCCTTTCCCTTCTGCCCCCTTGGGCAAGAGGAGGATGTCCTGCTAGAATAGCAGTGCTGGGGCTCCTCTGCAGGACTCTGGCCCTGTCTTCCTCCTGGACTTACTCGCTTCATTATTCTTCGGAAATTAAATTTAAAACAGACTTCTGTTGTGGTGGGAGGAAGGGGCTTTACAGATGAAATGCATTTTTTTGTTTCTCAAGAATCATTTAAACATTTTTTGATTTAAGGCCAAACCAGTCAATGTTTGTGTCTAATTTGTCTGGCTAGCCCTGTGTTTATTATCCTTAGGGAGCTAGAGTCTTGTCATTAAAAATCTTCCTTCTTGTCCCTGGAGGGGACAGGGACTAGCAAGCTGACTTTTGCACAGTGATTTCCCAAGGAGGTGGCTTGCCGTCTGTCCAGCCTTGCCTGTACTGCTGTGCCAGGACCTCCACGGCCAGCGCACAGTGGGAACAGCTAACCTGTGCAAGAGGGAACCCAAAAGCATGTTGGGGTGACAGAGGCAGGTTTGGATGAGATCCTCATTTCCCAGTGCTAAACTCTTGAGGTGAGCTTTGAGGCTCTTTGGTCTTGTCTGAACCAGAGGTTTGAGAAGGGGAGGACTAAAAAAAACCCTGTCCTGACCCTGGGTTGGAACTGGGATCAGACCACCAGAGCCCAATGTCTGTTGGTTGTTGCAGCCATGAGCAGTGAAGCCATGTTCTCGCTGCCTCTGGGACTGAAGCTGTCCGGTGGAGGGAGGGAAAGCATCACCAGCCTTCCTCTGCTTCTTCAGCTCTGGGCTTTTTCTTCCCCAGAACCTTTCCACCTTCAAATTAACGGGTGCAAAGGAGGGCCAGGTAGTAGGTGAAGCAGTGTGTGGCATCCCCAAGCCTTGCTCTTCCCTTTCTGTCTGCCCATGTCTGTTCTTGTCTTTCTTTGTGCTTCCCACCTAGAAAAGGGATTGTGTGCCCATGTATGGCTTTGGACTGGGGAACTCACCTTCCTCCTTCACCCTAAGTGAAGGGAAGGCTATGGGCTTTGGTGGACCGGCAGCAGGTGAGCTTGCAAAAGCAGAGGCAACAGGGCAGGTCGGCCGTCTTTGCCCATCTGGAGGACTGGGAGTAATGCTGTACCCAAGCGAGGGACAGAAAAGATGGGGTGGTTTTGTGCCTGTGTGGCTGGTATGAAGGACAACACGCTCAAGTCCACTCTCACTGTTGCTTTCTCTGATTCCTGTGTCCTGCTGAGGTGTTTGCTGTCGCGGAGCTGAGGCCAGCCTGTTCTTCCTGTCTCTCTGCCAGGTAAACAAGGCAACTTGTGGCCTCTGGGTCACATACAATTTGGGAAGGAGGGAGAGTGTCAGAGCAGAATGGGTATTTGTTCCCCTCTGCCCCCCCCCCCCTCGGTATATCCTTGTGGGATGTTAGTGGCTTTTCGCCTCCCAAACCATCTCCCAGGCTCTGTCCCTGTCTCCAAGCTCCTGCCAGGAATGTCTGTGGCTGCTATGCCTCTGCACTGTGAAGACACACGTCCAGGGTCACTCCTGGTCCAATTAGTGAACACTGGTGGTGAAGAGGGAAGGGATGGTTCATCCTGGCTTCACAGCCCTCAAACCTTGGCGAGAAAGGAAGAAAGTGAGTGAGAGAATGCATCCTGAATCCCTCCATTCTTGTGTTCTCCCCCCCCAAAAAAAACAAACCAAACCTCCCTTCTGATTTCTGAGACATTGGACAAACTCGGTCTTATTATGGAAAGAGAGGGGGAGCTGGAGGTAAGGGGGTGGCAGGAGGGGCTCAGATCCAGCACGAAGAAAGGAGAGCTGTTTCTAATGCAATACACTGACATGAAAAGCTTTGAGGACTACAGATAATGGCTTAAGAAGGGATCTGAAATACTCTGAGACTAAGAAATCAAACCACTGTTTTTTTTTCCTTCCTGTGCGGATGATGATGCAGTATCATCCTGGAGGTGGTCCAGCAGCACTTATGAGCCTGGGGTCTACCTGGACCTACTGGTGGTCTTGCCCATGGGGTGGCCCCAGAACACCCTGCGTTGGCAAAAGAATGCGTGGACTTGCCTAAAATAAAGAAAAAAAAAAAAAAGAAAAAAAAGAGTGTCTGCAAAGCTCCTTTCCACTCTGTAATTTATAAACAGCAAGTAATAATGAACTTTTGTAAGGATAAATCAAATGTACATTCTGAAATCATTTTCTCTGTAAATGGTTGGATTTCATTTCACCCTTAAAGGGATGCTTAAAAGGAGGAGATAATAATAAAAATTAAAAAATTTACAAAGTATGAAAGAAAACCATGGGGTGTGTGTGTGTGGCAGCTTTTATTTCTGATCGCCTGGCAGAGGGGCTGCTGGAAAATTGAGTGAGGGAAGTTGCTTCCCACCTTGGCAGGACCGTGTTCCTGAGAAGGTGGATTGGCTGGGAGCCTGACTGGTTTGGGGAATGATTCCTGATTTTGTGGGCCAAGATCAGATGTAATCTTCTGCATGTTAGGCGAGTATGAGCATGTAAAGGCACATGGGGGGAACGATGGCTGCCCAGTGCCTCTCAGAAGACCTGGCAGATGTGGGAACCAGCATCACTGCTCATGAAATCGTCCCTTGTCACCATCTTCCCTCCCTTGGATGAATCCACTTTTTCGAGTAAAGCCATGGAAACCCTGGAGCCCCAAATTAACCCCCCCACACTGCAGAAATGTCTCTCTCATGGCTCACTTTCAGCATGGTGCATGAGAGAATGTGACCTCCTTGTTTTAGCTTATTTTTAAACCTGTCTCATGTAATTTTGGCTGTTCCCATTACTCGGTATCAAAGCCTGGTCCTGCTCTGCGTCCTCTGAAGCATCTGGTTTCAGCAGTACCTTTGGCAAGGGCCTTTTGCAAGCTCTTGTGCCAACTGTAGCTATTTTACTTTTTACCTTTTTAAGTGTCCTGTGCTTCAGGTTCATTCCCAGTCCCATTTAGAGATAGTGACTGTAAACATCATGGGTTAGTTTCCTTATAATCATTAGATCCAGCACATACCCTCTTCTTTCTCCCTTCTACATCAGTCTAATGTTTTCAATTCTCTTGCGGAAGGGTCTCCATCAAACTGGAGACTTGCATTGTGTATTGCTTAATGCCTTCCTGCTGCTTCCGTCTCTGGCACAAAGGGCCTGGAATAAATATGCCACTCAAAATTAACAATTAAAATTTTCTATTAAGAATTTTTAGCATTCTTAGTGATTACTGTATTTTTGTGCCCGAATAGGGGATAATCTAAAAATAGATGATCACCAGAATGCCTGAACTTCCAGTTTTTAAAGATGGGAAGTATATAAGCTAGGCCAATGGCAATTTAGCAAGACAGTTTAAGAAATGAGAGCTGACTAGGTCAAAGGTTCTCCCATGTTATTTTTCTTGCCTCCAACACAAAATCTTTTACTGGCATATATATTATTTTAAGAAGTAATGTAAACAGCATTTCTTCAGTCTCTTGCAAGGTTTTAAAAGAAGGCACTGATGGAACATAGGACCTTTTTCCCCGGAAAACACAAGCTTCCACTGCAGGAGCTCGAAGTGCCTCTGTCAGCGAGGGGTTGATTCTTCTGCAAACCAGTCTGCAGTGGAGACCCTTGTTTTCAGAAGTAGTGCTGACGGTCAGCCAAGTACAGGGGGCATGTCACTCCACCACAAGCCTTATATACCAACTCTTAGAGGGTCCCTCAAGGCATCAGAAGGGATCTTGGTAGGTGCAGCATACATCCTGGGTATGGATATGGAGCCTTAAGTGCCATATTGAACCAGGAGCGTGCAAACCATCCGATACCAAGTAAATCCTTTGTGTTTTGCAGAATTTCAGTACCCCAACGGGTGTTACGTGGGGAGATGCACTATGGAGGGGCTGTGGCATGACCTGCCTTGAAATTCTTTATTCCAAGTTCTTACTATGTCAGGGATGTCCAGTGCTCGTTGCAGGTGCCGTGCAACACTGGTGGGGAGCAAGGCTGTGGTAGACCCTCCATCTCTGGCTTGTGGAAGGGCTGGCTCCGGCTGATTCCCAATCAATGTCTGCAGCAGGGAGCTTGGAAACAAAGTGACTTCAATATAAACTTACAGCATCTTTTAGAAAGCTGGAAAGGGGATACCGAGAGCCTGGCTTGCTGGCTGTTTGTTTCTGTTGCTCAGATACATTTGCTCCCTGTGTAAGGGCACTTCTTAATACGCTTTCTAGCAGGGACAGTTAATTTTTAATTATTAGTCTAATTTTATATTATTTTTTTGAAATCCCACTGCTTTAGCGGCTCAGCTGGGGAAGCAGCGAGGTCTCAGCTGGCCGGCAAGCAGCCCGTGGAGCAGCCAGAGAGAGAGTCACCCCAGCCCTGGAAAACATCACCAGCAAATGGCTTCATGCTCACGTGCCCCCCAGCTGCAGGCGCCGGCTGCCCTGCTTTCCAGAGCATTGCAACGGAGATGATTTGGCTGCAGCCATGGCAGAAGGGAGGCATATTCTTGCTCCTGGCAGTGGCATATGTTTCTGTGGCTCACAGGCACGCTCGTACCCCAGCCATGTCAAACCTTCACCTGGGAGCAAGCTTTGCAGGGCTTTGCTGTTGCTGCAAAACAGCCTCAGAGGAGCCGTGCAAAACTGTCCCAACCAGAGAAAGTGTTCTGGGTCACTGAAGTGAGAGGCTGACATAAGGGATATAACCCACGGACGCTTGGGAGAGGAGCCTGGCTTGGGGCCAGGCTGCTGCAAGCTTTGCCTTTGTAGCTGCTGCAGGGACAAGCACGTCAGCAAAAGGGTAAAGGATGTAAAGGATCAGCCCACTTCAGCTAATGTTCAGGACGTTACTGTAAGCATCTCTGAGAACCCCAAACACAAACCCTTACTTTGAATTAAGGAAAATTTGGCAATCCTGACGCTTCCAGCATTTCTGGGTGTGCATTTTTTTTTTAAGCAAAGTGAGAAGAGAAAATAGTCCTTACCATCTTTTGAAATATATTATAGCTATGTAAGAACACAAATCTTTCAAGGTCATATCTCTCCTCACCCTGCCAAATGAAATACAAAATAAAACTCCATTGTTTTACTCTTATGTTTCCTGTGCCTTATGGCTTGAACCGTGGATCCTCTTGGCTGAAGTCCATCCCAGTAACGATTTAATTTGGGAACCACACTTCACCTTTCTAAAAATAAGGAAAACTGAGAAGAAGAGCAAGCAATCTGTACTGAATAAGATCTAAAATGTCTTCTCCAGGATCTCAAATTACAGAAAATATGTTACCCAGAGAATGTATAAAATCAAATATTATAAGCCTACCTCTATGCAGCAAACTCTTTTGTGGCATTTTAGCCCCATTCTACAGTATGGACATTTTCCAAAGACAGAGCAACAAATCTTCAGTCGTATCTTTTTTTAAAAAAAAATTTCCCCTCAGATGCTTACTAAGAACCAGGCATACACGCAAAAATAAAAGAATGTAGAAAACATCTACCCACTTGTGTTTGGTTCCCAGTGTTTTTAAAGCATTTGACTCAAACTGCTACCCAGAAGTGAATATCAAACTACTGCAAAACCAAAACCAGACACATTTCCCCAAAATAGGACATAAATAAATCTATCTAAGGACCTGTGACTTAATAGGATAAGATGTGCAATAGGTACCTTCAACTAGGAAAAGAAGAGAAGCAGCAGGATATAGCAGCTCTGCCCTTCTCAGGTTGTATGTATATACACAGGACCAAACCCCACGCGATGCTGGCAGTCCAGACGCCCCTTGCACAAACCAAAATCCCATGTTCATGCTGGGAGGACCTTACCGCAGCATGCAGCGGGCAGAGGAGTACAAAAAGCCTGGGGTCAGTGTGTGCAGCCCTGCTTGGGGGAACTGGTGCCACCAGCTGCAAGCTCTCAGCTCTCTGCAGACACTTCTACTGCAGAAAGCCCACGACGCTGTCAGAGTGATGCAAAATTGCAAGGATAACAGCGCTCACAAAAGCAGGGTCTCTGAATGGCTCTGGAAACCTTCTGCAGCACGCAGCTGGTGCAAAGTGACAAATTGGGGTGGGGGTGGGGGTGGGGAATCTTACTAACCAGGAAATTAAAAAAAGAAAAAAAAGTCCCCAAGAAACCCAGCCACAGGGAAATTTGCTTGAAGAAACACGAGCCACGCTGAGAATGAAGGTGCATGTGGACCAACTGCAAAAATACTACAGCAGCATTTTCAATTTGTTAGGTAATAAAACTGAGCTTCCTCAGTGACCAGGCCTTTGCAGCGGTGGCAGCTGTGCATCGCACGGGCGACCACTCGCCACTGCCAATGTTTGCAACCCCCCAGGGCTGCAGGGCTGGAGGTTGGGGAGCTGAAAAGCCCCACTTCAGCAGCAGCAGGGCTGGGAACCTTTCCTTTCCTTCTCCCTGGCAAAAACATACCCTGAGTGTGGCTTCCGAGAGTGGCTAGTGACTCTCTGTTACCAAAATCTGGGTCTGAACTGTAAATCAGGAATGGCCCTTGAAAGGCAGCTGCTTACCAGCAGTCTCTCCTCCTGCAGCACCCGTCTTCTTTCCCACATGCGCTCAATGTCAAAGCTGCTGGGGGTTCAGGGAGAGAAGCCGCCCGCAGCCAGAAAGCAGGAGCCCAAATGCCATTAATCCTTGCAATTGTTCAAGGAAAGTAAAGAAATAGGGCTGCAATGAAAGAGAGAGCTGTTGAACGGAGTTAGACTGCCAAAAGGCCTCTTGCAAGGTCCATTTACTAAAAGATATTAAGGATATTAAGCCCAGGCTCAGATAGCATTGGTGGGTCACTGCCCATCTTCCCTCTCGCGTTTTGGCATTGTTTTCTGGCTCCTGTAAGGGGCCAGCCTTCTGTTCCCAAGTGTGGGTCTTTTTCCTGACCCTGCAGAGCCCCTCCAAGATGCCATTTGCAGCTCTACAGGTCACATGCACCTCCCTGCTCTCCAGGGAGGGTTTGCTGGCTGGTGGAGGGCAGCACAGGGATGTCCTCCTGGCTGGGAACGGTCCTGCCCTTGCAAAATGAGCGATGGGAAGTCCTGGGGATGGCACTTGACTGCCAGGACCAGAGGCTGCAAGACGGGCTCAGAGGCAGCAGTGTGCTGCTTTTGGTGGCCAGCAGAGCCCACGGCAGTGACTACTTGAGTGGGAGGACCGGCTGCAAGCATGAGAAGACTGGCAGAGGAGTGGCAGCTTTGGAGACTCCCAGGGAAGCAGGGAACAGGGGTGATTCTGTGCCTTATCCCGGGTAGCTGCATGGGTTATTGTGCACCATCACCCATGCTGCCTTTGACATTTCACAAGCTCACTTAACCATTTGGGGAAGCAAAGGTCGCTACTGTTCTCCAGGTGCACAGCTAAGGTACGCTCCCTCCTCTACACCTGCACCTCGCCCTGTCAGGGCAAGTAAATTCCCTTTCTTCCAAGGATGCAGTCTGGAGTCACAGGGGGCACCCCATTCCCAGTAAGTCCATGGGCAAAGAAGTTACAAGGCGACAGGGCTCTGCAGGCCACGAGGTGTCAGGGCCGACATCCCATCAGGGCAGCACAAGTCTTTGGAAGTGCTGGGTGGGTCCCCACTTGTGTGGCTGTGTGCAGCAGATCAGCAGAGGAGCTGGCCAGCTTGGGAAACACTGGGGAGAGGGAGGATTTTGCTTCACTGTCTCAAGGCAGAGTTCAAGTTTACAACCCCTGGCATGTCACTAGAGGTCCAGCACTCACGCGGCAGCTGGGATGGCATCGGTCATGTGTTGCTCTGCCGTTGTGCTCACCCTTCTCTTTGCAAGCGAGAAGGGACAGGTTGAAAACCCGTGCCAGAACAGCGTGGACGTGGGGAGCCCACATGAGGCAGCGGGTACCATGAGTGGCTTCCCCAGAGGGGCCAGGGCAGTTTGGAGGCATGCTGCGTGGCGTGGCTGGAGGAGTTCACAACATGCACACACAGCTGCTGGCGAGGGGCCCGGGAGCTGGCAGCTGGCCCGGGGGTGAAAAAAACAGAGAGAAACACTAAAACAGGCGCAACCCAAGGGGGCCAGGCTGGGGAGGGGACACTTATGGAGGCCCGTGGTCCTTGGCTGCCATGGTGGGAGGGCAGCAAGGAAAGCCCACCATTGTGCAGCCTGATCTGGCAGATCCCGTTTGTAGCACGTCAGGGGTTTGCCGCACGTAGCTGCGCAAGTTTTCATCCAGACTTGAGAGTTTCAGGGACTGGGCTCATCAGCGCACCTGCCCTGAGGTGACAGAGCCCTGTTATGAGGAGTAAAGTATTTCTGTGGATCAACAACCCAAGAAGGAGGCAGGAAGCTGGGAGGAAGGTTCAAAGATCCATTTTCATTCTGGCAGAAGGTTAAGGGTAGGGAATATGAATGCTGCCTCTGAGGTCCTGGATAGCTTAGCACATGAACTGATGATCTGGAAACAAAGATGAACAATATACCAAACATTTTTAAGAGATGACTCAAAGCTATTGACTCTTGAGGAGATCAGAAAGGACTGTAAGTAAAACGCAAATGTGGCAAATGGGCAACACCACGCATTTGCCAAGGTTTAACTGGGCATGCACAAAGTCAGAAAAGAGAAAACAAATTGCACATAAGAATTACAAACCTCTGAACAGTCTCTAGCAACTCAGGAAAGGATCTGGATGTCACACAAACCCTGGCTCTGTGAGTAGCTGCAGGTTGAAAAAAAGCACACACAAAAAATTAGCATGCAGAAGGAAGAAAGGGAGAATAATATGGAAAATATGATAATGCTATTATGTAAATCACTAGCGCGGCCTCTCTGGGAATACTGTCTGCAGTTCAACTAAGTCTTTCTCAGAAAGGGCTGATTAGGGGCATGGCAAACTCGCTCACAAAGAGAGATCAAAATGATTGGGGTTGTTTATCTCAGAAGGGAAATGAACAAGAGGAGACTGGCAGGGGCAAGCCAGTCCGGAGCTTCTGGTTTGCTTCCTGTTCAATTCTATCGCTGTCATATCTGGTGTTGCTGAGAAGTGCGTGAAGTGATGTGGCTCTCCTCTGTCACACACGGTTTGCTCTTTCTCGCACCCTCTCCCCCAGGGGACGCACAGTACATGCGGTTATGTTTTACATTTTGGTAGGATCTGGGGAGGAGGAGATGGCTAGGAGGAGTAATTAGTCCCCAGAGTAGGCATACAGTAGAAAAGGCAAGAATAGAAAAGGGGGATTTGCACCTGGACAGAGGGGCGGAAGGTCCTGGCTTTGGGAGGCTCCTTCCATCTCCTCAGGCAGACCTGGAACCCTTAAGACTTCCAGACTAGGCCCTGAGGTTCCTTGGAGATAAAGATAAGGAGCTTGAATTTGATAAGTTACCCTGTAAAAAGCATCAGGGCAGTCAGAGGCACCATCAAACATGCAGCATGAACCCACTGCTCTCTGCCTACTCTGAAGCACCAAAGAAACCTCTCTATTCCCCCCGACATTACCCTGGGCAGCCAGCACGCACAGCCGGCGATGTCCGTGACAGCCTGTGCTGTGGATGTCGACTCGCTGCAGCGTGCTGAAATCTCCCCTTTCTCACACAAAGCATGATGGCATTTAGGCCCATCAAAGCCAGAGTGACAAAGGGAAATACCTATTAGTGCTCCAGCTGTTCTGGGCTCTGGGAACAGACTCGCCGGCACATGGAGCTGCCGAGGCCGACAACCCCGCCGGTTTCACCACAGCACACGAAGCCCAGGCTGCTAACGAGACCCTCCATGGCAGAACAAGCCCTGCATCCCAAGGTGGCTTCAGAACAGCTGCAAGTCTAAGGGGGAAGGGAAGACTCGTCTCTCCGCCATGGTGACAGCTCAAGTCCACTGGGGAAGCAGAGCAGCCTGGGTCCCTCCAGGCCGCACTGGGCTGGGGGGAGGGGGTGTCCCACTCACCCTCAGCCTTTCCCCACAGCCTTTCACGGCCCCCACCCTGCCCCAGCCTCTTCCCCACAGCTCCCCGCCCCCGCTGAGGAAGACGGCTCATCACCCCTCGAGGGACACGGTCTCCTCAAACCAGACCAGCACCGGGCCCGCCCCGTCCCGCTCCCAGTCCCAGTCCCAGTCCCAGTCCCAGTCCCAGTCCCA
>JANZLQ010000025.1:27483084-27503342 GCA_026212715.1 Elanus axillaris
TCCCAGTCCCAGTCCCAGTCCCAGTCCCAGTCCCAGTCCCAACTGGAAGCAACTGAGGACGGCGGTGCTCCTCCCCGCCGACAGGGGGCAGCCTGCCGGCGCGGGCGTGCGGCGCAGAGAGTCCCCCCTCCCGCGCGCCGTGCGGGAGGTGGGTGCGGCGCCCCGCCGGCAGAGGGAGACGGCGCTGCGTCACCGCCCCCGCCCGGCATCGCGCGCCGGCCGGAAGTCCTCCGTCGCAGGGAGGGTTCGGGCCTCGCGAAGCTCCCTCTGTGATTGGCGGGACCGGGGTCACGACACGGAAGCGGATCGGCCATGTTGCCGGGTGACCCCGGGAGCGGTGCCGGGGTCCGCCGAAGGGACTTGGTTGCCGTGAGGGACCCGGAGCGCCTTTCCTTCCTCCTCCCCGGTCCGTTCCCGGTGAGTCCTCATACGGTCGGCCTCCGCGGGGCCTCGGAGGGCTCGACCCCAGCCCGGGGACCCCGGCGGGGAGCGGGTGCTGCGAGCGGCCCCCGCGCCTCCATGGGGAGGGCCAGGTGGCGAGGCCCTCCGGCTCCCCCCGCAGCAGGGCCTGCGGCCTTGCGCACTTAGGGAGCCCGTTGTCCCCGGTGCGCCGTTAGAGAGCCTGTGCCGGCCTTTCCCGGGCCGCGGAGGACGGCGGTTTGCGGGGCCAGGCACGGAGGGGGAGGTGGCGGCCGGTGCCTCCCTCCTCGAGGTTAAACCTGACTCAGGCCCCCGCTTTGTCACCTCTCTCTAGGTCGCCCGTCCACGCAGCCGTCCCCCATGGCAGCGTGGTCCCGGGAGGCTGTCCTGACCCTCTACCGGGCCCTGCTGCGCCAGGGCCGTGGGCTGCGTTACACCGACCGGGATTTCTACCTCGCTTTCATCCGCCGTGAGTTCCGCAAGAACCGGGAGCTGCAGCGGCTAGAGGAGAAAGAAAGACAGTTGGAGAAGGGGCAAGCTTTCTTGCAGAGCAAACTTGGGGGCCTGGTTTAGAAATTCCCTGTAGCTCCTTTTGGCCCCACTTACTTCCCTCTTCTCTCCAAAACCCCCTCACCAAGCAAAAAAGATGATTAATACTCTCTGCCCACGACTGTCTTGAAGAGTTCTGGAAGGCACTTCCCCAGGCACACCAGGAGGCCTCTCCTTGTCTCTTTACAAATGCATTAGGTCACAGGTAGGTCATTTACAATGATATAACCATATTCTTCATGCTACTGTTACAGCTTGCTTGGTGAAAGTGTGCGGTTTTTCTGTCTAGGGGTGACGAGTGACTGGACTCCTGGTTCATCAAGGCAGGAACATTCCTTCTGGGATTGCAGCTTGGCCTTAGAAAAACCTAAGGGCAGTTTTAAACTGCCCCAGACAGGCAGGCGCTGAAACTTTGAAACTGGCTGAGAAAACAGATCTTGAGTCAGGTTGGAAGAATTTCCTGGTGTTTTCATGTAGGTTCAGTGAGGATCCAGCTGCAGGTACAGTGGTGGCAAAGTGTGTTTTACATGTGTAGTTGGCCAGGGACACTCTTTAAGTTTAAATACCAAGATCAGATTAAGTGGTAATTGGAGGAAACAAAAGTACATGTGTGAGAAAATATTAATGTTTGTGTTATACATGACTTGTATGAGAGTCAAACCTACCAGCTTTGAGGGCAAGAATACATCTTTAGTGAAAGCAAGGGAGCTGTTCCCTTTGTGGTGCGTTGTGGTTGCTGTTGTTGATTCTTGGATGTCTTTGAAGTATCTGGGACCAGCCATTGTCCAAAAATGAGTCTGGGTGTGGATGCTCTGAGACCGCCTGTCAACTCTTGGGAAGATTCTGATTCGTTATGGACAAAGCAGTTGACCATCCCTGCATCGCCTCGTCTGTGAGCAAAATTACACCCATTAGATTGAGAATAAGAAAATAAATTGGCATAAAAAAAAGCCACAGTTTGGTTGAGAAGCAGAAATTAAAAGGAAAAGACCTCAATGGTCATAGACTTTTAAATAATATACAGGATCTTATTGCAAAATATTGCTGACGTAAATCTCACTTTCTCTTTTAAAAAGCATTAGGAGATTATACAATTAAACCTGATTAGAAGCCCCACATCAAATTCAGGATGTTTTTCTTCAGGTTTTAAATATTGCTGGAAGCAAAGAAATGCTGTCATTGCAAAGCCTGGTCAGTATTGTTCTGACGTGTCTGGGAATAAGCAGCTCCTCGAGTGAAGATAATTAAAGAGGCTGCAGGGTTAGGTGGTCCCTTCCTGTGGCTCTGCGCTAAGACCCCAAGAGCCGTGAGTGTGGGGTGGAGGAGAAGGGAGCGAACCATTAGGGTTGCGTGGTTTGGCCCATTTGTTTAATGCTCCTGCTCATTCCAGGTGAGATGGCAGGCGCTGGGCAGCGCAAAGGGAAAAAAGATGACAACGGCATCGGCACAGCGATTGACTTTGTGCTGTCCAATGCCCGTCTTGTGCTGGGCGTGGGTGGAGCAGCTATGCTGGGTATCGCCACGCTGGCCGTCAAACGGGTGAGTGAGCATGCGGGACAGCGGGGTGGGACCTGAGCACGGGGGCACTGGAAAGGAGGAGTGGGAAACAAAAAGACCTGTGATGCTGGCACTAGGCTGGGTAAAATGCAAACGTTGGGCCCGTAACGACTCAGACTGTGCCTGGTGATGTTGCTTTAGATGTACGACCGGGCAATCAGTGCTCCCAGCAGCCCCACTCGCTTGAGCCAGTCGGGAAAGAGAAGCTGGGAAGAGCCAAACTGGCTGGGCTCCTCCTCACGCTTACTGACCCAGGACATGAAGACTAACCTCAGCCGCTCCCTGCAGACCCTTCCCACTGATCCTTCAGCTGCAGACACAGGTAAGGAGCAGGGTGATACTCCTGCGTTACAGAATCCTCTGGGCCCATATACCCTGTATTCATTTAAAGGAATGCAGGAAAGAGAATACTCTGTCTAGCCCAGGGTTTTGATGGTTTTCTTCTAAGCAGGTCTACTGGTAACTCCAAGAATTACAAGTCAGATTGGGAGCTAGTGAATAATAGTAATCCATTTGCATTCTTCATTCCTCTCATGACTTCATGGACTTAAGCTTTATTCTTCCTCAGTCTTTTCTCTTTCAAGCTGAATACTTATCTGTTCAATCTTTCCTGATAAAAACCCACTCTGTTCCTTTCAAGCTCTTTGTTGCCTTTCTTTGGACTGTTCCAGATTGTTTGTGTCTTTTTAAGAGGGGAATAATCAAACTGTGAATGTACTAGCAGCTTATAACAGTATTACCTGTAGTATTTCTACCACTTTCCTAATAATTTCTGTAACGCTGTTTGCCTGTTTAGTGCTGCTTATCACTGAGTTAGTCTTCATCAGGCTATAGTGACCTGCAGTCTTCTTTTTGAGTGGCATAATAAGCAATTTAGAGTCCATCAGTGTTTGTTATATGTGTTTAGTTGGTTTTTCTTACTGGTTTTACTCTCTATCCCATGTCACTTCAGGAGATTTACACTTGGAGTTTTAAAATAAAAAATCGAGATCAAGCTTTTAACTTGATTTCCAGCTTCTCTGCAAGAAAGTCAGGTTCAGGATAGCAATGGATTTTCTGCTGAGGAATGCTAATTAACTAGACAGCTGTGTTAAATGGAGTCTAGATAATTTAATTGGAGTCCTGGAAGATGAGGATTGAGGAATAAAACCATTGATGATGCCGTCTTGCATTCTTGGCTTAAAAACAAATTAAAACTTGAGATGGAAAAATAAGGGGTTTTTTATGAACAGGCAATGAAGTCTGGTTCCCTATGGTTTTGCAGGCTATTTCCTTTTCACACAAAACCTCTAATCTGTCAAAAAGACCCCAGTGGGACAAGAGACAGCAGCTGCTGAGGTTGGGCGGGATGGGTCTGTGCGCAGCTTGGTCAGCCGTTCTGTGTGCGCTGTGTGGCCAAATGCCTGTTGCCAAACAAATGTGCAACAGCTGATTGCCTTAATGGGGCCACTGACTTGGGGTTTTCTCCTGCACCTGTTAAGTACCACAGCCCTTCCGAAAATCTCTTAGATCTGTAATTCTTCATTAATTCTCACTGATAACTTCTGAGACTCTTGGTCTATATTAAGAGAAGTCTGAAAGATAGGTGAGAAGCATTGACTGACTTCTTTAGGAAACCAGTCAGAAAAAAAGGGGCTTAGACAATCTGCGCAGGTTAGACATTGCTTAATAATGCAGCGTAAAGTGTTGTATTGCTGTATTGTGCCTAAGAGTGTGCTCTCTGTTCTTCGGCCAGTGAAAGTTTGAGGGAAGTTTTCACTGGGCCTATGATTGCCTGAGCTCTGCTGGCCCCAAGATCTGTCAGCTTGCTGTCCTGATAAGGGTTGATCAGACCCCAGAAAACTGTTTCGTTTCCAGGTGGCGTGATCTTCTCTGATCTCATACCCTAGTCAGGACTGGGTTTTGCTGATAAATTGTGAAAATCCATTATAGTGTTAAAAATTTAATGAGATCGTGATGGCTGTTCAAGAGTGTTTTATCTACTGGTCTGGCACCATGTTGAAAGCTTCTGAACTGGTAACAGTGCTGAATTTTTGGTGAAATTGAACTGACATACTGCCCCTGTAGCCATTAAAAGTACTTCCTTGTACATGATGTTAGTCTTGTTCTGTCTAAATTCCACATCTAGTAACTAGTTTTCATCCGGTTTGATGTTCATGGTAGTATCTTTTGAAGTTTCTCAGCACCTCCCTTTTGACTGGTACCTGTGTAAAGCATGCAAAATGTCTGCTGAAAGCTTTTTGAGACCTCGGAGGCTGCACTTCTGTGCTGCAGATTTTCTTCTGCAGATCACTTCACAGTGAGACACTGCAGACGTTCAATGGTTTTCTTTCTGTCTTGCAGACTTTTTCCGACCCACAAAGCCCAAGACATCTGCCAAGAGGAGTCAAGTGGAGCTGAAAAAATCCCGCCTTCGTCTATCTCTGCAAGAAAAGCTCTTTGCTTATTATCGGAGGAAGGTAGCTATCCCGGCGGATGAGCAGGCCCGGGCCAAGCAAGCAGCTGTGGATATCTGTGCTGAGCTGCGGAGCTTCCTACGTGCCAAGCTGCCGGACATGCCCCTGCGTGACATGTACCTCAGTGGCAGCCTGTATGATGATCTGCAGGTAATTCCTGGGGCCACATCATGGGTCATTATTCAGAAGGCTGACTAGGCAGGGGCATTTCAGGCTTCCCTGTTGGCGGTGCTGCCTCAGCACAACATTCCTCTCTAATAAGGCTCCTGGTGTCACCTTTCCCACCATGGAGCTAGGCGTTGGATTTCTGCAGTACTGTTTGAACAGGCATGACCAGGCTGCTCTGGCACTGTCTGCAAAGCATTTGCTTTTTGCTGTATTATTTCTCTGGATTATCTCAGCCTTTCTTTCTTTCCTTCCCCTCTGTCTTTTCCTTAGCTGTGTTTTTCTTGCTGTTTCTCTGACAGACCTCTGATTTCTCTCTGTCCGTTCTGTCTCCTCCCAGATACATGATATTCCCTTAGAACTCCTGTGTATTCATGTAGGTCTTCCCTACTCTTTTTTTTTAACGCATGGCAGACCTGGATTGGACAGCAGTCCCTGCTGCATATCTCCCTGATGGCAAGATGCCCATGGCTATAGTGAGTGATTCAGAGGCACACTTTTCTTTGAGTCAGAGCTCTGGAATGGAGTGTCCAGTGAAACTTAGATCTGGGGTCTTAATCACATTGGTGAAAAGGGATCTTTAATGACCTTTTTCCAAACAAAGTGGCAGACCGGGTGAAGGCAGTACCTAGTTGTAGCATGGGATAATTAAACCATGGCAACTGAAGCCTGTCTAGAAACTTAATACTCTGCCTCCTGTTTTAAATTCTTGTGTGGTGTTGGTGTGCCCTGGGCCAGCCGCATCTCACATCCAAGGAGTGGACTTGGAGGAGGCAAAATGATTTGTCTATATGCAGTCCATGTCAGGTCCTGAAGTATTTAAAGATCTCTAAGCAGTACATACTGTATAAGCACTAGCTTGGGTTATACCTTGGACTTATCCCACTGATGATGGGAAATAGTCCTTCGGAATGTCTTTTGAGAAAGGGAGGCTGTGATTCCCATGCAGAGAGGAGAGTGAGACAGCTGAACTCTTATTCCAAGTTCCTTTGAACAGCAGGCTATTTAAAGGTGGTGAATAAAACTGAGTGTGGGAAGAGAAAGCTTGTTCTTACCAACTTTTCTTTCTTGTGAAAGGTAGTGACAGCTGACCACATCCAGCTCATTGTGCCTCTGATGCTGGAGCAGAATCTGTGGTCGTGCATCCCCGGAGAGGATACTATCATGAACATTCCTGGCTTCTACTTGGTGCGTCGGGAAAACCCAGAGTACTTTCCCCGTGGGAGCAGCTACTGGGACCGCTGTGTGGTGGGAGGTTACCTTTCCCCCAAAGCTGTAGCAGACACCTTTGAGAAAGTTGTAGCTGGCTCCATCAACTGGCCAGCAATTGGGACTCTCTTGGATTATGTGATCCGTCCAGCAGCTCCCCCAGCAGATTTGACACTGGAAGTCCAGTATGATCCAGAACGGCATCTTTTTATTGACTTCCTACCATCCCTGACACTGGGTGACATCATCCTTGTGGCCAAACCCCATCGATTGGCCCAGAATGACAATTTGTGGCGACTGAGCCTGCGGCCGGCAGAAACAGCTCGCCTCCGGGCCCTGGACCAGTGTGATTCTGGCTGTCGTTGCTTGTGCCTGAAGATCTTCAAAGCGGTATGCAAGTCAAACCCAGCCCTGGGTCACCTCACTGCCAGCCAGCTCACCAATGTCATCCTGCACTTATCCCAAGAGGAGTCCAATTGGTCCCAGGACATGCTGGCTGATCGCTTCTTGCAGGCGCTGAAGGGGTTGATCCGCTACTTGGAGGCAGGTGTCCTCCCTAGTGCTCTGAACCCCAAGGTGAACTTGTTTTCAGAGCTGACCCCTGAAGAAGTGGATGAGTTGGGCTATACCCTCTACAGCTCTCTGTCAGAGCCAGAGGTCTTGCTGCAGACGTAATGGGGCCTTACCTAGGGAAGTGTTGATAGGGTTCAGCCAAGGTGGACTTTGATTACTGCGAAATATGACTCCTCCACTTCTCTCTCTCTGTCTCCTTTTGGTTCATTATTATTTCCTGCTGTGGAGTTGGTGCTCCCACTGAATTTCTTGGTGCTACCGGTCCATTTCCACCATCTCTGCCCCAACAGGTACCCATTGGCTAGGGAAAAGAGGCTAAATCTGCAGCTCTGAGATCTTCACATAAATTCTGCTGATGTTTAAGTGTCTACCAAAAAAAAATAAACCAAACTATGCACTTTCTCCTGTAGTACACTTAGTGCAGCAAGTCCATTTTGGTCTGAAGAAGGTGGAACTGGGCTGGTAAATCCAGTGATGATTTTAGTGGACTTGCATTGAGGTCCTTTCCTTTTCTCCAGTCTGACTTTGCCCTGTGTTTCTTTTTCTCTGCTATACCACACTGTCTCACTTTCTTCTTTTTTTTTTTTTTTTTTTTAATTGGTCCCTTTGACTCAGTCTTGCTGGGCAGACTGAGTGAGATGTTTTGAATAGCGTTGGGTTTTGTATTTCTGAGTGGATAACAATTACAGTGGCAGTATTTAGGGCTGTAGAGCTTGGAATAGGAGAACACCCATGCCCGTGGCTCCTGCTGCTACGGAGCCTTCTCATCCTTTGCAGGCTGCGTTCAGGAGTAAAGGGCTGAGGCTTGTCCAGTCTGCTGCAACGCAACCTCCAGTATGGGCAATTCTCAGTGAAGTTGTTGGAGGGGAGGAAGAAACCTTTGTGGTCTGGCTATGTGATGAGGCCGAAGGAGCAGGGCTTGCCATTCCTGCCTAGCCAGATCTGCTGGGTGTTGCTGGTGGGAATGGCCACCCTGGGAATGGAGAACAGGGCGGCTCCTTAGATGTGTCTGGCCTAGAGGAAGAGAGGCTGATTATGGAGGAGGGGTGGGAGACACATGAGAATGGGGATTATTTTTTTTTCATCTTTTCCCCAAGAGCTTATGGCTATTCTGGTTTATAGGAGGTGGAAGCAAGACTGTATGCCTCAGAGGGCTTTGTAATAAGCACACATAAACCAGATTCTCACCAGCTACAAGTCTGTGAAGGTGATAGAACTGAACTGGTGTCATCGGCAAGGTTCTGTCCCATACACTGATAACAGGGTACATATGCAGAGCTGACATTTAGAGATATGTTGGCTTTGCCATCTGCTCTCAGTGTGTGTTTTAGTCCCCTCCCCAGCCACCTCAGAGCTGAGGCTGTCTTATCCCCTTCCTCATTCCCACACGCTGACTTTCCAGTGCTCTCAGTTTACAGTTACTCTTAGAAAGCTGGTGAGGGCACACCTTCCCCATTCTGTCTGTTTGGACCTGTTGGTAATGCAGTTCTGCCCACTCCTGTTTATGGCTGCTGTCAGGCTGTTCTCCCTTGGCTGCTCTCCCATCTGCTGCTGGACTGCGGCACAGGTTTTGGGGGGAAGCTGCTGCACTGTTGGTATCTCCTAAACAAGCCACGTAGACTCTGTATACTCTGCATTAAGCCTTCTGGCCTCTTATCTTCAAAAAGGGGGAGGGAAGGTGTTCTCCTGAGTCTGGGGCTGTGTCTCTCAAAAGACCAGCACATCTATCATTACAGAAACATACTTGCCTTTTCCCGGCCTTAGCACCTATTTTCCCCTTGGTGTCCAGCCTCCCTAGCCAACAGAGAGGGGTACTGCAGCAACAGAGTTTGGAGGGAGCAGGAATCCTTTTCTCCTCCCTTCTTCTCAGGACTTAGCCCCACCTTTGACAGAGAAGTTTCAAGGTGAGTTTCAGGAGAGGAACCACGGAGGGGAGTCTTTAGCCCTTGTTTTCTTTTTAGAGGCAGTGCTGGTGAGATGAGGGAGGGAGCATCTTTCTCAGACAATCCGTCCATTTTAGCCAATATGTCAGATAGTATTCCATATACAGTGATAATGCAACATTACATTTTAAATTATTTAATCTGTAGGGTACTGGTATTTTCTAGACTGCCAGCTGCGTACTTTGAAGTTTGTGTGTGTATATAAAATCTGTAGTCTATAAAAGGTTAACAGAAATTCTGTTTGTATGATTTTGTGTTTTGTAAGTTTTGCAGCAGTCAGTGTTGGTCATATGTTGATCGCTCTTCAGTCTGGTTCCCAGATTTTTTCCCTTCCTTTCCCTGCCCTCCACTGCCTTTCTGATGTCAGCCTTCCTACCCTAAAAGCAGACAGATGAGACTTGGAGCCTATAGGCTATTGGGGGAAATTCCCCTTTCTTTTAATTACTTGAAGGTCAACAAAAATATTAAAATATCTGGGTTGTCAGGAGTTCCCCGTAAGTTCATTTCTTCAGTATGATCTCACCCCTCACTTGGTGCTGACTCGAACACCATGGTCTTCACACAGAATTGAGCAGCAACATGGTTTGGAATGATCAGAACTATAGATACTAAAAAGGTGAGACATAAACAGGAGGAAACCATTGTCTGAGATGGCTTGAGAACAGTTGCCACATACATATCTGTATATAGGTTTTTTTTTTTTACATGAATGCTTTTACTTCTTCCTGGCAACCTAATGAATTAATATTTTCTGGCCATTTCTTGCTGCTATTGAGCTCAATTTGTGTATCAAATGGAGACAGAAGCTGCCTTTTTGCCTTTTCTGTAGAATTTGCTCCACTTCACTTGAATCACTTCCATCATTTCTTCCCTTCGGTTTTGCCCTCCTCTGAGCTAGCCACAAGCCCGTTCTTGGGAGGCAAATGCTCACTTCCTAGAGGCAGCCACCACAGCGGGCGATAGCTGCCCTGGCAGTGGCAGTCTCAGCAAAGGCCAAAGATGTAATGGGTCACAGGGACACTGCAACTAGGAGTATTTCAAGAGCAGGGGCAGGCGTAAGGGGCCACGGAGGCAGGGAAAAAGGAGTAGGTTAAGTATGCAGGAAACTTACACTAATGCTGTACCCAGCCTGTGGGTCAAACGGACTGTTGCAGAGTCTTTCGACCTAGCACCTTTCAGTATTAAATGCAGGACACGTGTTGACGTACAGCCCAGAGGGCTGTCTTACCTATAGGCAGGCTCCTTCCTAGTCAAAGCTGTAGCACTGAGCAGGAGGACCTAAAGCTGAATGTGAAAAGGGCAGCTCCTGGCCACCTTCCTGGCAGAGCCGCTCAGAGACAAAGTGATTGTAAGAGGCCCAGAGCGTGCATTTGGTTGGTTGCTGCCTGGGCTCCAAGAATGCCTCGGTGTGTTCTGCTATAGCTTCGCTCACGCGAGCTTCCCATGAGATTGTCGTCTTGTTCTTTCTAACCACAGGGTCAGGACCAACTTGCTCAGCTGTGGGGTTTTCACTGCTGCTGAGCTCCACTGCTAATCCTTGAAGTCAGATGGATTTCTTTTCCCGTGTTTAAGAGCAATTATGGAAACAAGAGGCTGTTTTCTGCCTCCTGGCGAGCTGCCATCAGGGCCCTCACTCTTAGCATGTGGGTAGTCGCAGTGAGAAGTGAAGGGAGAAGTGAAGGGACGATGCTCCATCTCTCCCAGGCCTGGAGGCTGTGGATTTGCAAAAGGGAAAGTCTAAGTGCATGGTCTGTGGCAAGAGTGTGTGAAATTCTGAAATAAAATTACTTTCCACAGTAACCTGGTTGTCTCCAGTGTGTTTATAAACTCTGCTTTTGTCTCAGTGCGTCACCTTTATGCTGACATAGCACGCCAGCGCTTGGGGACCGACGTGCCCCTTGCTGATTCACTCGCTTTCCCTTTGCGGCTCTGGGCACTCGGCGCTCTTCAACTTCTCTTGAGAAGACAATCAGCTCTGTACTGCAGCATGCGGGCTCCTGGCAGCATTCGCAGCAGTCACAAGATGATGTGTAATTATGGCTCTGTGCCTTCCATCCTTTCTCGGATAGCCTGCGTGCCTGGACAGGCACCTGCTTTTCATGTGGCTCCCCAGACTTCACAGTCTTCCGTGCTTCTTTTAATATTAAAACTTTCTCGTGCAGACTCCCCCACCCTTGCTCAGTCACATGCTGGTTTCTACGTGCCAATCCTCTCCCCTGCCAAATGCACTCCTCTCTTATCCAGGCATCAGCCTGGAGGCAGTGAGAAACCGCTGTGCCAGGGGCCTGTGTCTGGCGTATTGAAGCTCTTCCCAGTAAGACCCGGTTTTATGTACCTGTTTGGGAAGGTGGGGCAGAAGTGTTGGGCATCAGGTAAAGCATGAAGTGGTGGATCCCAGGCTCCTTAATTCTGGGAAGACAAGCTATGATGACAACATTGTCCTGTGAGACTTGTTTTAATGAGGTGTCAGCAATTAACTATTTTGGAAGATATGTTATGATACAAAGGGAGTCTACATCTCTAACTTTTTTTTCTGATATCCTTTGTTTTGTTTTGTTTTATTCCTTTAATCTGTTCTGTGGTAGAAACAGATCAGATGAGATCAAGCACATTTCACGTCATATGGAGTCTTATGGGAACAGCTAAAACGAGCTGCTCTGTGGAATCTGTTCCAGGTATTACCCCCTCAAGTTAATACCCCTGGAAAGCCTAGAGCTTGCAATACATGTTTAATGTATGCAGTGGTTTGCACCTTTGCATAAAAGCTGTCCCAGCATGAATAGAGAGGAAAGATCAAAAGATACGGGTTTGTTTAATGTAGAGAAGAAATAATTGAGGGGAGTCATGATAATTATTTCAAGTATGGAAAAGGTTGCTACAAAGAAGAGGAGCATAAATGGTTCTCCAGGCTGCAAAGACTCAGCATCTCTTTTGTTCTTAGCCTAAGGAACAAACAGCTTAGGCGGAAGGTGAATTTTGGAGAAAGCAAAATATTTTGCACGCTTTGTTAAATAACTTGGAAAGGAATGTAGCCAAGCTTACATTTTACTTACTTATTTTTGCATCTTTTCATTTTAAAAATAAATAAATAAATAAATTCCAGCCCAACTATTCTGTAGGTGATCTTAGGCTGGCAGGGAGAGAGGGTGACTGTACCCCAAATTTGAGATGATCATGCTAAAGTGTCGAACTGTATGATGAATGTTTCTTTTTTTCCCCAAATACTTAATCACCTCTCTGTTTTTTAAGGTTTATTTTAGTATTCTAAACTCCAGAAAAGCTACAAACAGCTGCTGCTTTTAAAATTTAGTCTCATGGAAAAAAAGAGGAGCCTCTTCCAAATGAGGACTTTCTCTTCCAGGTAAGATAAAATATGTTGGCCCACTACCTGTACTAGGTATGATTCAATGGCTCCAGCATGGCTCACTGAATCTGGGACTGGATCTTGAAATGTTGGGCTTTACTCTCACAGATGCAGCAAGGAAGAAATGGGAGATTCTCCCAACTACCAGTGAAACTCAGTATTGGCTTCCAGCCCTAGGAGGACTGCTGCAGTCTAGACACTTGGGGAACTGTTTGAGGTATCTGGATTTTTTTCTGCTTTATCCTTGTCAGGCTGAGTTATGATCTGAGGGATTCAAGAAGTATCCTCCCCCTCCCTTTTTCATCTTTTTTCTTTTTTTTATTATTTTTAAGATTCAACACCTTCTTAAAATAGCTCTCAAGTAACAAGTGTGTCCCCTACAGAATCAGGGTTAGCGCAGTGTAAAAATTTTACTAGCATACTCTGAGAAGGACAGCATTATTCACAAGTGACAGAGCCAGAAATGTGGTGGTGAGCAGGCTAATATCTTTATAGTATGTGATCCTGTGGAATTATCTTGCAAATAGTAAGGCAAATGAGGGTGGTCAGACCAACGGGTAAGGCAGGAAAGGTCTGATATCATTCTGTACATGGAAAGCGTTCTGATCATTTTACGAATAGCAGGAGAGTGGGAGACAGAGTTTGGCTCACGGAACTCAAACTTTTCATATCTTAAGCTTTCCTAAGTAGTCACGCAGAAGTCAGTTCTGAACAAAATCACTTTAAACACACTAAAAGTCAGATTGATTTTTATTTTGCTGCTCTGGTTCAATTTCCCTAGCTCCAGTGGCTAAGTAGCTCTTTGATCTGTCTATTAACACTCAGTGCTAAGCTTCTCAGGGGAAATACATATATATCAATTCTAACCACATTCTTCATGAACAGCCTTCTCCATACAAATAACGGGCAAATGTTGCTTGCGTGAGTTTTGGGGTTTGTTTTGGATTTTCTTTTTTTAGGCAACAGTTCCCTCCGTCCAGCACAAGCCCACCCCTTCCCCTGCCTCTTACTATGATAGAATTGTCACTGTTCCACAGAAGCACAGGGGTGATATACTATCCCATCAGACACGCCAGTCCTGTAAGACTCTCTTGTCTCATTCTGCGCAGCATTGCAAAGGACAGAGACCTAACAAGCAACAGACACAAGGGCACAGATGGCAAATGATAGACTGTGTCGGCTCTTTACCTGTCCCACGACAGACATTACTTCAAAACTCGTAATGCCCTGGCAGGCTCCTTACCCCCTTTGAAAGGCAAGAAGCAATCACTCCTGGAAGAGTATGGCAGAAAGAAATTTTTTGCCTTCAAATTCATGAATTTATCTAGCACAGAGGATAGTTACAGCCTTGAACATAATAACTACCGCCACTTACATATATAATATGAATTATGTTCAGCTCCTGGTTGTTTATAGCAGTGGTGATAGGCTGTCAGAGGGCCTGAGATATGCTGAAGCAAAGGCAGTACAAGACGCAGTAATCCCAGAGGCCACGGAGCTGCAGCTCCCACGTTGCTTGTTAGAGAGCATGTTGGCAGGGGTCCCAGCTTCCTGGCATTCAAGTGGAGGTTGGTTTTTGCTGAGGCAAGCGCGTGACTGAGGTACAAACCTTCTCTTTTCCAAATCACTGCCTGTGGCCATGAGAGAAACAGTAGAAAGCATCTAGTCCAGTGCCTTTTCTTGAACAATAAGCTAGTGATTTGGATTAGGAACCTTTCTCCTCTTTCTTTTTTTTTTTTTTAAATTTTCTCTTTCTTATGTAAGAAGAGAAAAGTAATAAAAGGAAGAGTGACCTGTCTTCTGTCTATCACTTTGCACTGCAAAGGATGATGCTGAGTGTCACCGGCAAACTGGACTCCCAAGCCTTGTGGCCTGGGAATTCACCCTGTTGTGGTCAGACAGAGCCTGCCCCTGCCCTGCCTCGGGGAGACCTGCATTTCTGATAAGTGCTCAGCATCCAGATCAGTCTCACTGAAACTGCATAAGTAAGGTGAATGGCTCAAATGTTACCTTCCTGAAAAGTGATTACGTTGCCTCAGACCCAGAAATATCCTACCATCATCGCACTCCCAGGACAAGGTCTCAACAATGTCTCACCCTCTGAGTGCCAAAAGAACAGGCCAGCAGTGGTGGGTTCCTCCCTCACCAAGTGCCACAGCGGTACCAGTAAGAGGTGCAGTGGATTGACAAGTCACAGCACCTACTCAATACAGTACTTTGGACACAAAGTGTTCTCTGGGGACTATTATCTCACTTGCCCATGGCCAGCCCCTTTGTAACGCACCTGAGGAGGCTCTGCTGAGGCCACCCACAAGCCCACGCACAAGTGCAGGGAGCAGAGCCATCTCGAAGTCTTCTGAAAGAATCTTCTTTCTGACGTTGTTTGCCAAATCTAACACAGAGACCTTAGGAGGGAAAATGACAGGCATTCAGGAAAAAGGTATAAACTTGATATCACAACTGCGTCAATATCCGCCAGGAGTTTCTCTCTCCTCCTCTGTAAACAATTATATATTAAAACAGATCGAAGTCTGCTGGTAAATTCCAGCCACCAAGAAGCTGCTGCCTACAAAGAGTGGAGAAATATTACTGAATAATGTCTGCAGTGTTCCTCCTCAGGGACTTGGAGAGATACAGCCTCAGTGATGATTTATCCCCAAATGAGTTTCAGAGCTTCATATGAACTACCTGGTTTGTAAGTGTTCCTGTCAAAGCTGCCTGCCAGCATCAGAGACAGAGAGATCTCACATGCACCCAAGACATCCCCAGGATTCTGTTTTATTTTGTTAATAGGGTATACCCATTTACAAACTCTCTTCCTGGCCTTATCAAGACACTCTGAAGTCACATGAAGTTAAATACAAATCCCCAGATGGAGTACACCAAGCATAGTCTGGTATTATCAGCCTTTCATTGTGCACTCCCCCTCACTGAACAGAGAGGCTGAAATAATTCAAGCTCAAATAATGTTTCCACCTGCTTCAGACAAAGCTGCTAGTTTAGATGGCAGATTCAGGAGTACGGCGTAATTGCCTTTGGACTGATACAGCAAGTCCTCACTCTGACAGGTCTAAGGGCACTGAGACAGTGAAGGAGAAATCCACTGAAGTGGCGATGGGCTGTTAACTCACCCACTGGTGTCTGTGGCTGACATGCTGCAGTCTCATAATCTGTACCTGCTCGTCAGGCCACAGCTCTTGCTAACTTTGTGCTGCTAGAAAAAGAAGGAATGGGCATTGCCATTCTCATCTTCATTGTTTTGCACAGGAAGGCAAAAGGCACATGGCACTCCTGTGACTCCAGCAGATGCTGATAACATACAGATACATACATTTTGATAGCCACGGAATTCACAGTCTGCAGCGGGGGCCATGTTAACTACAGCCCCCTGAAGAACAACAGTTGCCATGAGATAATGTTTCTGTTCTTCTATTGCTTGGACAGCTGAAGGCTTTTGTTTGTGTGCTAAACTGCTCCCACATGTACTAATACACATGAGGGATTATTCTTGACCCCCAAGTCCTTTCATCATAATAAAGCAAGGCTGGACAATAAGGAAACCAAAAAAATCCGCCAATGGTATGAACAAAAGGCAGCACCCTCTCCCTCCTCCCCCCCTCCACACATATTTTTTGCTAAACATCATTTTCAACCGGTTGCAGCTTTGCTCAGGAAATTCATGCTTGGGCAAGTTACAAGTTAAAACTCACCTCCCTCTTACCAGATTTGCACGATGTTTTTACTTGTGGCAGCTGGCCACAGCCTGGCTGATTCTGAGTAACTAAGCCTCTGGAGAGATGTATTTTGCGAGCTATGAGCATGTGCTTGGCATGCCCACGTTTGTTCAGTAAGAAAAATGTAGGTGGACAACCAGGATTGTTTCCCTATCTGTCTAAAATAATTGAACTGTAAGTTGCAAATGTAAATTGCAGATTTAATCCTTTTTTTTATTAGTCTAATTTCAAATGTCAGTGATATTTACATAACAGGATGGAAACAGAAGACAGTGAGGGGGTGGGCAACCAATGAACGATTTATTAGAGATTCCATTTGGGGTACTAGTCCAAAACAAACAAGGCAGAGCATATGGCTAACTTATTTTCTGTTTGCATGTAATAAAAGATGGACACTAATACCTCCCAGCCTGATCTTTAATCAAATATATTTGCTTTTCAATCTAGTTTTAAAATGGAATGTCTAGAGAGCAATCCCTATAGAGTTTACAGCGAGAATCTGGCAGAAAAGATCCTTCAGATATCTGTTTGTGCCGCATGAGGAAAGAAGCAACCAAGCACTGCGAACTAGCCTGTGCCATAGAGGTTGTAGGTAATTGTCCCTCGAAATTGCTCAAAATGTCTAGCTGCTTTGCCTCATTCCTCTGTTGTGTTTCCCTCGGCACTCTGTCTCCAGGAAAAATTCCTGCTGGTGTCTGGAAACATTTTGCTCATTGAATTGCAGGGTAAGGCTTCCTGTCCCTTCTGATGGAAGGTTCAAAGGACAGAAATTATCACAAGAATCCCCTTGGGGATTTGCCCTCACACTCATCCTTCTGCAAAGCAGGCGATGTCCCCTCCTCCCCAGCCACTCCAGCAGGGCCCAGGGCCAGCCAAAAGCCCATCTGCCCCTTCTCCAGGGCACTGAGGCTCAGAGTGGGGCCCAAAGCCGCCTGCCTAGTGCCACCGTGGGGGTCGTGCACCCTCCTGATGCAGCGCCTGCCAGCCCTTCTCCCTGGCTGAGGCTTTCCCAGTGCTCCAGGGAAGAGCAAACATCTCCATCTCCATTACTTTTGCTGGTTATACTCCTGGCCCCAGCAATGTGTACTCCCCCCGCACCTTGCTCCCCTGCTACAGAGGCCCACAAGTACTTCACCCCCCCCACTGACAGTCCCTGAGAGCATCCTATACAGACTGTCTAGACTGTGCTAGGAGATGTTACTATGGAAACATTTACGTCCTTGTCTTTTGTGTACTTAATAACATAGCATTCAGCATGTTTATCTCCTGTATACTTGCTGGTGGAAGAAGAAAACCTCTTTTCCTTTGCAACATTAACTTAAAAAAAAAGAAAAAAGAAATAAAGCCCATCTATTGACCTTCCATCTTAATGAAGGAGGAGGGTGAATGGAGGAGTATTAGTCTTCCACCTCCTGGTGCTGCTGTTTGGCAGGAGGTGGCTTTCTGCAGTGCCCTATTTATCAGGGCAGTTCATCACTTCCCAGCAAGGTGACTTTGGCCTCTATCCTGCAGTGAGCTCTGCACGAGCAGCTAAATGTGCCTGTGGCTGGCCCCTCACTTCTGGGTCGGGATGGATCTTACTTATCACAGGAGCTCTCTTTGCCGAGGTACGATACCCAGGGCTGGAAAATACCATCCACGGTGCTAAAGCTGTTAACGTGTCAGCAGGAGTTCACTGATCATGCACACAAATTAATCTTCATTCAGAAGCCACCTTTTTGCACTGTAAATTCCATTTTCTTTAGAGATGCCAGACTTCTCAATCTCTGAGCCACAAATATATTCTGTATTATTGGAAAAAGAATGCTTTTTAGACACTTTTCAGTTAGTGGCGCATAGCTAGTAGTTCTCTACTTAGAAAATACTTGGTTTTTTTTTTTTGTACAAAAACTCCCAAGGAATTGTTACTTGGGCTTAAAGAAGTATCTTCTATCTCGGTCAAAAACTCTAACCACAAAGGAGAAACCTCTGACGTAATACGTGCAAATGCAGAGAAATGATTTATAAAGGAATTGGGGATCTAGCTCATGAGATTATGTAACGACAGTAATTCTGCAGTCCAGGAAACAGGGAAAAATTTGCTGTTCACTAAATGGCTGGCTTCTGGTTAGTTGATTTCACTTTTTTTGGATAGGGGATTGTTAAAAAAAATTCCTTTCTGGAGCTAGTAACACAGACAAATTTCCACATAAGTTTATGCACAAAATGGAAACCAGGCAGCTAGGAAACAGGCAGATCTGGGTTAAGTTCCTCAATGCACATTTCATTTTTGCCTGCATGATTCTTCCTCACACATACCCAGAGTCTTTTCAGAGAAATCTATAATTATCTTTTCAAGATGAAGGATTGGGTGTGTACAGCATTTTGTTTATTTAGCTACGATTATGGTTGTACAGTCACTCTTTTCACTTAAAGGAGGGGCAAGCAGGCACAGCAGGGGATGTGAGAGCTCTCCCTTAGCCAGTGAGGACATGGAGATGCTGTCCACCCATCCACCCATCCAATCACCCACTTGGCTTCTTTAAAAGCTGCTGCATCCTCTGAATTTTGCTTTCAAGATCTGCCTGCTCCATTGTGTATTTATCAGAACAGTCATGTTAGATCGCTCAATTGCTACTGCGGTGTTTTCTGGCGTTGGAGGACATTTTTTCTCTGCCTCCTCCATTTTAATGAGTCATTCCAAAATCTGTGCTTGCTCCTAGACAAAAAAAAGAAAACAGCAAACCAGAAGAAAACCAACAAACCAAGATGGAGGAAAAATTGCCTTTTTCTTTCAGCAGGTAGTGTTTGGTTTACAGATGTGGAGTGACATACTCTGCTTTGTAGTGATGATAGTAACATCAGACTGCTAAAAGTAGAAACTGGGTCACATCCGTCCTCACAAATTATCAGTCAAGGTGTTTAATAAGTTCCAGGCAGTTAGACCTGAGCAAACGCAGTGAAGGCTGTGGCTTTACACAAATCCTATTGAGGACCTAACTGGAAAACACTGGACCCTTTTGCAGAAGTAGCTGACAGCACTTTAACCTGCAGGACAATGATGTTTGAACAAGCAAGGACCCACCACAGCTCTCAGAGCTGATGGTGCGCTCTGAGGTTGGCAACATGGAAAAGCAACCCTTTGAAGCTGGGTAACTCCGACACAGCGAGGAAGCACTCTGGTACCGATCCTCTCAGCTCACTGGAACTAGCTGCTGTTTGTCTGACCTGAGTGAAATGATGAAGGGACTGAAACCAGCAGATAACTGTTGACCCCTGTGAGTTTCCTGCTGGGTTAAGTGGCTGAGCTGGCTCACTGAGGGCCACACCAGCCGGTGGAACCATACAGCCAGGAACTGGGTGGGGGAAGAGGGCTGCCTTCTTTCCTAGCAGCAAGTTGGTTTAGATCAGATAAAACATAATGTGAAACTGCACTTTAAAAACTTTCCAAGGTAACACTGCCCTTTACAGCTGTGAGGCTACGTAGGTGGTCCGTTAATGTTCACATCAGTCTGAGTAATGTCTGCACAGAGAACAGAGAAACAACTGTGTCAGCGTGAAACTGCATGGCAGGAGAGGAAGTTCTCGACCCTCAGCTGGGAAATAACCAACTTAATTTTCAGCTCTTGCATAGGTTGACGGCACCGATCAGAGTCATGCTCTCGGCTGCTCAGCTGCGCAGCTCTCCAGCAAAGCTCACCATGAACCCCTCCATGTTGATCCTGCACCATGGCCGCTGTGAGGCCGGCAGGCTCAGGTCAGAGGGGCAGGTGGCCTCATGCACCCAAACACACAACCCATACCCCGAAGCAGCCATTATCTAAGTGCTGCATGCGTGGGGCAGGCAGGCAGGGAGGGAAGGCGACGCTGCCTTGAGCTGACATGTTATCTGAGGTAGCAGGAAGCCATGGCAGCCCACCACCTCAGTGCTTCAGGGCAAGCCATGCCAGCTCCAGCCTGACCTCAGCAGGACTTTGTGTGGAGAACAAAAGGGGCCGTTGGAAATTAAAGGCGGGGGAACACATGCTGCTTTGAGAGACAGGTCAGTGAAGGCGCAGAGCTGCGGTGAGAGCCCCAGTCGCAGCTCCCACCGCCCCGCCTGGCGCCATTTTCCTGCCCAGGTGCTCCTTCTCGCCCCCCTCCTCCTTCCCCTCAGCATCTGGCCTCCTTCGGGCGCTGGCCAATGACAGCGCAGAACGCACGTGAACAACTCGCTTCTAGCCAATGAGCGCCCCCCTTTCCACGAGGCGATCTGCGTGATGCCTCCAGTGCGAGCGCGTTGTCTTTGTTGGCGGTTAAACCAGCCCCC
>JANZLQ010000025.1:27503442-27530319 GCA_026212715.1 Elanus axillaris
CCCCGCCCGCCGCACGAGGGGAGCGACCTCAGCTGCTCCGATCATGTGACGCGCTCCTCGCCCAGCGGGGAGGTGGCCGGCGCGGATGTACATCATATAGTCCCCCTCCTCCGCTGCCCCATCGTAGCGTGGTAGCTCTTGTCGGCGGCTCCTGCGTTTAACCCGTAGCAGAATAGCAGGAGAGAAGCCCAGAAAGATAGGCTACGGGCCGGCGGGAGCTGGTAAGAGGCAGGTGACGCTTGGCGGAAGGACACCTCACAGCCGGATCTTCTTTGGCTTAAGCCGTCTCCTATATAAAGCGGCGCGCGGGCGGTGCCACCTCATTGTGTGACTGCTGTGGAAAGGAGGGGGATTGCTGTGTGTGTACGCGCAGCACCTTCCCGCGCGGCGCGGACCGGAGCAGCCTCCCCTCCCCTGGCCGCCATGGCTCTTTAAGGGCGGCAGGGCCAGCGGCGGCATCGGCCAGTGCAGCAGGCGCAGCAGCAGCGGCGGCGGCCTCAGCACATCCCCGGCATCTGCAACCATGGCGTGAGTATTGTGTGTGAGGGACTGGTATTCCCTCTCCTGTGTTGCTAGTCGCCTTCTTTTACACTTGCAAGTGGGCTTTGGGGGCGGGTTTATCACCCGCATGGTAGTGGGTGGTATCTCCCGGGAAAACAGTACTTGGGGAATAAGACGGGGGGGGGAGGCGGTATCCTTGTGGGGTTCAACTTCCCCGGGGCGGCGGGTGTCAGAAATGGCAGGAAATGCCTTTTCCGAAGTAGAGATGAGAAATTCTTCTGTCGCTCAAAAAAAACATCAGATGCCCAAAAGTCTGGGATATACCCATACTACTTTTTTTTTTTTTTGTGGGAGTAAGAGCAGGACATTCCTGGGGGGGGTTTCTTCGCCCCGCGTGGGGGAACGCTGGAGGCATCGGGGTTCTGAGAATATAAGTACCATGTGGTATGTTGTCCCCAGTAGATAAACGGGGGCTGCTCATAAGCTGGCAGCTGTACTGTAGCCTTAAGCCTGCCCTGATGATCTGGAGGGGTTTCATAACATTTTGGAAACTCCAGTAAAGGTGGTGTGTGTGACACTCGCATCGCTTTCTCACCCAAACGCCCTATTTTGTAAGTTTGCTCATTCCGGAGAGCTCCCGTTAGCCTTTTCCACCAGGTCTCCCATCGGTGTATCCTCGGTACTCGGCCCTGTAACGCCTCGGCGGCGGCCCGAGGCGCCCGGCGCTGGGGCCCCGGTGGAAACGTGGCAAGATACAAAATGGCGGCCGGTGGCGGGGTGGGGAGAGGACGGCGGCAGGATCACGAAATGGCTGCGGCTGCCGGAGGGGGCGTGACTCACGGCAGCGGGTGGGCGGGGCCAGCGGCAGTCGTGCCCATATTTGGGCATGAGGAAGCCGGGCGGCCTTCAGTGGGAGCGTGCGGCTGGGCTCTGGTCAGCCCTTCGCAGGCAATTAAAAGGGGCAAAGAGGATGTGTTGCAGGCAAACGGCAGTCCCGAAAATGGAGAAGTCCTGTATAGAGTACCGCCATACTTCCTAAAGTGGCATTGTGGTTTTTTTTTTCCCCCAAAAAAAAAGCTACTGTGCTGGTCGAACATGTGCTGATGAACTAAAGTTTTATTTGCAGGTTTTTCAAGGCACCGCACAGCAGCATTGCTGTAGTCGACAAAAAGACCCTCTACTTGTCTACATCCTTCGACATCAAAGCATTAAAAACTGACGAAGATGAGCCTCTTGAACAACGAGATGCTGTTGGGGGATTCGTTATCCCCCTTCAGCCAGCCGTGTTCGGTGGCTGAGGAAAGTCTGGGACTCCTAGATGACTACCTGGAGGTGGCCGAGCCCCTCAGTTCGCATGGGTTCTCCAGCGACAAGGCTAAGGCAGTCTCCTCCAATTGGCTTGCTGTGGACAGTTTAGGCAACACCATAGATAGCCAGGGTAAGGTATTACTTATTTGCATAAAGTACATCAATGGCAATGGCACATAACATGTTCAGTAACATTCCTATTAAAAAAAAAAAGTTGCCAGCTTTCATAAATGTGAAAGCAATCTCACATGCATACCTCTGCTTGGAAGGTGCGTGTATTACACTGTTTACACAATATAGAATTGCTAGTTGCTGGACTGACGTATGGTAAAGTGACACTTTTGTTTGTCTTTTTAATCACGTATGGGCTGTTATAGTATTGCTGCCTGGCAGAGGTCACAAGAAACAGGCATGGCTGTATGTTTCAAATGGCCCTGAATTCTTCTGGTGTTGGAGTAAGAGGGATGGAATGTCGGAACAGCTGGCTTGCTGTGTACCCTACAGTCTTCTGTAGCTAAATGGCAGGAGATTTTTTTTTTTCTCTTGGTTGACTTTTTTCATACCAACATAAGAGATAGGGAGGATGTTAAAAGGTGAGGCTCTTGATTGTTTTCAGAACCTTGAGTTGCATTGTTTGCTGGTTTACTGAAGTGGTAATATTTTTATTGTGCAGAGGATGCCTTCTCTGGCATGGAGTGGATGGTGGAGAAGATGGATCTGAAGGAATTTGATTTTGATGCCCTGTTAGGTATGGAACATCTGGAAGCCACCGTCTCACCAGACGAGCTGATGGCCACGTTGGAAGACACGTGTGATCTCCTATTTAACCCTACCATCCAGGAATTTCACAACAAAGAACCTCCACTGATAACTGACCTAATCACCCATCTCCCCGAATCTCCAATTGGAGCAGACCCAATGGCCCCGTTGGCTTCCCTTTGGTCTTTTCCCCTCTCCCCAGGGTCTCTGACTTCCACTCCAGACCATTCGTTTAGTTTAGAGCTAGGTAGTGAAGTGGATGTTCTGGAAGGAGAAAGGAAACAGGAGGGCCCCACCTTTGTGGTAGTGATCACCAAGTCTGAGAAAGAGGAGGAGAACCATTCCGATGATAGCGGAATATGCATGAGCCCAGACTCCTACCTGGGAACGCCCCAGCATAGTCCCACCAATTCAGTTGGATCCCCCAATGACAACCAGTTCCCTACAGATGCCAACTGTGGCTCTGTGCGGTCCAAACCCTATGATCATCCTGCAGAGAAGGTAGTGTCAGCAAAGGTGAAAGGAGAGAAGAAAATAGATAAGAAATTGAAAAAGATGGAGCAGAATAAGACGGCTGCCACACGTTACCGGCAGAAGAAGAGGGCGGAACAGGAGGCACTGTCTGGGGAGTGTAGAGAGTTGGAGCAGAAGAATCAGGCCCTGAAAGAGAAAGCAGATTCCCTTAGTAAGGAAATTCAGTACTTAAAAGATCTGATTGAAGAGGTCCGCAAGGCCAAGGGCAAAAGAGCTAGAGCCCCCGAGTAGGGTAGTCAGCAGTTTTTATGTGCATGTATATAAGCTTGCTGCTAAAGCGATGTATTGCTGTCTAATAAATTATTTTATAGTAAACGTGCAGTTCTTGTGTGAGATAACTGGGTACCTGTAAAACAAATGTGACTTGCACCACACCTGTGTGCAAGTACAGGCCCAATAAGCTCTTGGGTGTACATGTGGCGTAATGCGTCTGTGCTGCTTGTTCCACTGGGCAGCGGCTGCAGTGTAAGTGCACAAAGTGCTTTGAACCTGTTCAACTTGGAGTGCCTTGTCGCCTATTACAACTTGCTTTTCTTTGGTAATACACACTAAAGTGAGGTCCCCCATGTGTTTCAGTAGTGAAGGCATCCTGTTTAAAGAATTTAACTTGAGAATCTGTAAGGTTAAAAGTAGATACAGAGATACATGAGATCAGTAAAGATGCTGTGGTGGGAGGGTTTTTTTCAGACTTGGCAGACCTGAACATTCTTCCTGAAGGAGGTGAATGGTTCAGGGTACAAAACATGCAAAAAACCTGTGAATGTAAGTTTAAGAAACGAGCAGCTTGCTAGGAGCTAAGTGGCACTGATGGTAGGTCCAAAAGGAGGGAGCTGCCTCCTGCCCCAAGCTGCTGGGGTTGGGGTGGGGGCTGCCCTCCCACTGGGGCTATGTGAGCCCAGCCGAGGGTGTGGGGCCACTCCTGGTGCCCTTAAGGATGGGGATTGATTGTGTGCCAGAGTGAAAGACCTGGAGGCTGCTTCAGCCAGCCACTGAAGAGTCGAAGTTTAAACAATTTGCCTTTGTTGTGCCAAGGGGATGGGTGAGTTGGTCTGTAAGGCTGGTTCAGCTCGGCCGAGGCAGCTGTGCAGCCCCCCCCCGCCTTGCTGTGATGGTGTCTGTTACAGGCACAGAGAACCTGAACGCAAAGGTGACAGGCAGGAACCTGTGTAGCAGGGTGGTTTCTGCCTGTAGATATTAATTAATGCTCCTTTATTAGTGGGTAAGGTTATAGTCTAGCCACTCAATGCAAGGAAATTTTTTTTTTGTGGTTGGTTGGAGTTCTGTGAGGTTCCGAACAGCAATGAAGTTCCACATCCAGCACGGCCGTACTCTGCTAATAGAAGCTTCAGGATTTGGAACGTGCCATCTTTAATCATTTTGTGCGTGTGGATTTTTGTTTGTTGGGTTTTTTTTGCCACCGATACCCAGGTTTAGCAGTGCCTAATCCCTGCTTGGCCTGCTGGAGCCAGCTTTGGCATGTGGACGTGCACATCCTTCCCCGAGGAGTTAAGATTCCTTCTCGCTTGCACTGACATGACCCAGTAAGCTCCCCAGCTCAGGCACCTGCACGTCCCAGCCCTGCTGGCAGCCTCAGCCAGCGCTGGAGCGGGGAGGGAAAAGGTCCCAAATATTAGAAAATCGCTTGTCCAGCTGCAGCCTCGCAGGGGTCCTGGTTTCTGACACAAGCTCCTTACGTCCTCAAGTTGGGGCTGCAGTCCTGCAGCCCTGTGCACTGCCCAGGCCGTCGGCTGGTGCGTGACACGGGATAGCAGCAGGCAGGTGAAGAGGGCTGAGCAGGCCAGGCCCTCGGTGGTGACTTGACCCGTCTACGCTTAACAGCTGGTGCCTGGGTGACGTGCGTGCCATTTAAATGACAGAATCCCTGTCAGGGCTCCTGCCACGTTGAAAGTGGTGCAGGCCGCTAAGACCCTCACCTGGGGTTTCAAGAAACAGTGAGTTCCTTTTTGTTTAAGTCTGAGCCTGGAATCCTCACCTTCATGGGGAGTACCTGCCCTGTCGCTCACCTCCTGGGCAAGCGCTCTGACTACAATGCACTATATAAATGGGACGCACTGCAAACTGGCAGGCACATCGAGGTCCTGCTTTAAGTGCTGCTTTGTTCTCCAGAGCTCACTGGTGACTGCGTGCAGGGACAAGGGACTGTTCTGTTTTGGGAGGCAGAGCAACCTGATAGGTTTCCTTCAGATCAGCTGGACCTGCCAGGCTGGGGACGGGGATAATGAGAGGCAGGAAAGCCCGATGAGCAGGAGAGTCTTTCCCTCGATGGGTCACATCTGCACCCGAGGTGACAATGTGCGTGGTCTCAGCTGAGCCACAGAAAACGTGGCAACTGGTATGAGCAAGTGGCTTCTCTGTGCAGGGCAAACCCCTCCTCTCCTCCCCAAACTGATCCCCCTTTCCAACCACAGGGCAACCACCTCTACTAACCTTAGAGCCATTGCAACTTCTGCTTAAACCTGATGGCAGCCTGGGCTGTGGGGGCAGCAGGTGTATTTTACAGCCCTTACCCAGCTCACCCAAAGCCTGGAAAGATTCTCAGCACATCTGTCCCCCACCCCATAGCAGGGCTGTCTGTGAGCCACCCCTGGGTAAAATCAATTTCTCTTTGAGTCCATGCTCTGCAGGCAGATGAGCCAGTGTCTGTGCTGGCCAGTAAATACATGATTCTGGTTTCTACAGCCCTCCGGAGAGTATGTAGCTCCAATTTACCAAATTACACTCACTCTGGGGAAGGAAGATCAGAGCTGGAACAGGAGGCAAGGAATGCATGACGCACTCGTGCTGCTTTGCTCTCTGCCCTGTGTCCATGTGTGTGTTTTATAGGAAGGACTCCTTGCAGGAGAACCAGAAACCTGCCCTTAAAGAGCGGCTGGCATTGTTACCGTCTGCTGAGGCTCCCAGCGTGCAGCTTTGCAGAGGCAGCCAGTATGGCAACCTTATGCAATGCCTGCTGAAATGACGCCGTGTTTCCATACTTAGTAACTTAGTTAAGATTTTACACTGGGTAGAGATTAGGGCTGACTCTTCCTCTGTGTTTTTCATTTAGACTTTTCCTCCAGGCTTGTGTTAGGCACAGCCAGCATCACGCCCCTTGGCTCTGCAGCCCAGCAGCTTGTCCAGCCTGCTGCAGGAGGCAAGGAACACCAAGGACACCCTCACGTAATAAACTCCAGCCCGCGGGAGAAAAAGTCTGATAGCCTCCTGCCTGGTGACTGATTTTACATCTTGCAAACTGCAGGAGCCATCTTCTTTTTCTCACAGCCTTTCAGAACAAATGTGCTTCAATTGAATCCTTGTGGCTTGCATACAGCAGGATTCCATGTCCAGAAATAGATTGTGGTGCATGAACTGCAGGCTTTACCTACCCCCGGAGGAGCCCAGTTCTTCTACATACTTGGAAACAGCAGAATTCCCCCAATCTACATTATATAAAAGCTATTTGAATCTGAAATTGGCATGGCTGATGGGATTTCTGTCTCAGTTATTTTTCCTCTGATTTAAGTGCAGTGAAGTGGATTTCACACGCACAGCGTGCGTGACCCTCAGGCTGCCAATCCTTTAGCCAATTTTGTACTTCATGGTAAATAGGAGTCCAATATTCCCATACATAACCAAACCCCTGGCAGGTCACTGCTCGCAAAGCTGCTCTGACAACATACAGCCCCTTCTCACGAGCTTGTTTCTGCTGTTATCGCAGTATTTATAACTACCTTCCTCTTCGCCCTGCCTTTAGAGAGACCCAGGTGCTTGCACTTCTCTTTGCAAACGAAAAGAGGAAACCACCACCGCTGACAACTTCTTCACATGCCTGTGCGGAGAACCACTTGCACCTTTGCAGCATGCTTACAAAAACAAATCCCCAGCTGCAGCTTTGGAGAATGAAGAAAGAAAGAATCATGATAAAAATCTTCCAAGTAACTTTTGCCCTGGCAGAAAGCCCAGAAATAGCTGCAAGGACAGGGTGTCCTTTGGGAGTTGAATGCTCCCTCAGCACTGATGAGTTGGACTGGTAGAAAGAAAATGTGGGTTATTCTGATCGAAACAATTTCACACAGTGGTAGTCCAGTCACAGCTCCCTTTCCCCTGGCCCCAAAGCCATGTTGTCTCCAGAGAGGAGTCACATGCCTCTTGAAAAAAATACACTCTTTGTCTCGCCCGCCTTTCCCACAGCCTTGTGAAGTATTGCCTCACCTTTTTTTGAAGTATGGTTCAGCTTCTGTTCTTGGCATATCCATATACTTTCTCTATTATGAGATGTCTTTGGCTTTCTCAACCCTCATTGCTGTGTGGTCGCCCTTTTTCTCCACTTAATAAACCTGTTCCTAATTCAGAAGGACTTTTTGGACTGGGAAATCTATAAATTTTTGGTCAGAGTAACACATTTTCTTTACCTTACTACAGGCTTAGGCCTTCACAAAAAACAGGATTTATATTGTCCTTCCTATAGACATAATTTCCATCTTGTGCATATTCATTTTTTCTTAATATGGTTCAAGTAGCTTCTGGAGACAACCTACCTTCTTCCATCCTTCTGACGTATTCACAGCCTCGCCACGCAGCCCAGCAGATATACTCCTGTTACACTTCATTTCCAGTGCAAAGTCTTGGGGTCTTACCACGAGCAGCCCTTGCTGGGCCAAGGTAGCTCGTCTTTGCTGCCTTTCCCATTGAAATGCTTCAGGCTCTTTAGTTGGGCCTTGTGAATTAACAGGAGTCAGGTCCCCCGACCTAGGCAGGACTATTTTGGCTGTTCAGGTATCCCAGGTATGGTGTCTTTGCATGATTTTCAGCACACTCATGCAGTGTCACAAGCCACTGAATGAAGCTAGCTCTACCCACAAGCTCAAATTTCCCTATTACATAGGTGCATGTTCTCCAAGTAATGGCTAGCCGCCTCTCATTTCTCCTTCAGCTGCTCCTTTCCTCTCTTTTACACATACACACCCTTTTAAAAAATGGTAGGGAGCGAGTTCCAAGTGCAGTAGATGTGTCAGCTTAATTTATATAGGGCAGAGAATCTCCCAGTTCTGTAACTCCTCAGCATCTCCATTGCAGCGCACAGTCGGCGAAAGAGACTTACTCTTTGCCTCCCATTAAAGGACATAAACGAACTTGCTGGCACACAAATGGTGCAGCTCAGGACAGACCAGCTTGGCTAGATTACCGATTAGTCCTGCCAACAGCTAATTCGTTCTGAAAAAGGTGCATGTAACCCTGTAGACGGCTACAGAGCAACCTTCATGCTTTTTATTTCCCCTGCCCCCACCAGTTAGTGGTTGGCACTGTTAATCCTATTTAATGTAACTATGGATAGATATGCAAACCTTTAATCCGTCTCAAACCTACTAACCTTTCAGCCTGGCTTGGCTGGAGTTCCACATTTTGAGCTGTAAGCAGGCATTAGGCAGCCTGCCTTGTTTTACACTCCTCATTTTTAATTGAATCAATGGGCCTTCTTGTCTGAAAACCAGAAACTTCCTTCCTTTTGGTGTAACTTTTCTTTGGTGAGTTATTCAGGGTGCTGCTGCTGTGCACCCTTTCTACAATAACCAGCTCCTTACTCAAAGCGTTCAGCAGCCCGTCAGTGTTGTAGGTGCCGATGCTGTGCTGGTCATCGGCAAGACTGACATGGAAGTCAGTCATGAAAAGAAACCAGAGACTGAGACTCTCAAAGGTTTAGGACCCTGCCCCCCCCNNNCCCCAGTTTTCCCCCACAGCTTTTTCACAATTTCCAGTCTTGCTTGCCTGAGCAAGTTTTACAGTCTGTCTTTGTTGGCAGCCAGCTTTGTTACAGCTATGGCATTTCAGAGGCAAGACGTTGGTTAGTGTCCTGGGCAACCACATTTTCATGGTTTACATTTGCAGACCTCCCCCCTCCTGATCCCAATCCACATATAATGCTGATATTAGCTGTTGTTGCCTTCTATGCTAAAGAAGTAAAGACTTGCTGATACAGCACAGGCTGTATCAGCTTACATATATTAGCTTGTACCCATCCAAACAAATTTTCCTGTGTGCTTTCCATTCACATAACAGAGGGAGCAATAGTCCATTAGCCGGCTTGATGAATCTTAACTCACAATAAGCTAGCTCAACACTGACCATCTGGGAACTATTCTGCTTTCTCTAAACTGTTTCCCTGGAAAGGTTCTACCACATTAATAACACTCCAGAGCTTTTATTTGCATTTGTATTAAAGCTGCTGCTGCTGCCTTCCATTCCGACTCCCTGCTGCGTGTGGGTGGGGATACACTGTAAGATGGCACCCTCCTCCTTCTTCCCTAGCTCAGCTACCTCTATTTTCTGCTGCAGGATGCTCAGCCAGTGTCGCAGAGCTGGGAAGAAAGCCAGGAGCCCGATGAGCTCAGCCAGCACGCAGCCCTCGCCCCGCAGCAGCGGGATGCCTCCCTGCGCCGCCGCTCGCAGCTGCGCTGGAGAGAAATGCTGTCTGGCAGGTCGGAGGGTTGTGGGCTGCAGCGTCTTAGCTTCCAGCGTGGGAACTGGAGGTTGGAGGCCAACTAGGAAAAGTAGCTATGGCTGCTGCTCCTTCCCTAACTCCCTCTTCTCTCTTACATGGGGCAGAAAAGCCTGGCTGCAAGGAACAGAGACAGCACAGGTTGCTCTAAGATAGCCACCTCCCAGAGTCCCAGCACAGCCGAGGAGCTGGCACAGACAGTTAGGGGTAAGAGAAGATGCTTAGCTTCAGCTTGCCACCAGGCGCGTTCAACAGGCTGGTACTTATTGTCCCCTCTAACTTGAAGACATTCCCCTCAGGGGCCAACTCCTGTCCTTATCTACCTAGTGTGCAGGTGGCACTGCTGTTCTTTTCTCACAGGAGCTCCTGCTCTGCTAGAGGGGGAAAATCAAGGCTAGAAGAGGTCAGATCTTTGCCCTTTCAAAAGATGGTTTATCTAGAGCCACGCGTTCACTTCTGCTTGCTTTTCCTTCCTCCTGCAAAATAAAGTTTAATTTATTTAAGGATGCTGTTGGCTGTACAACCTAGTTTGATTTCAGATGGCAAAATCCAGTCTGTCAGGTAGCTTTACCTTCTTCAACAATATAACACCTCTTGGCATACAGCCACAAGAAGTATGTTGATTACTTGTGTTAGCCCCAATAGTCTTTCCAGACAGTAATGAGAGCTGCCATCCAACTTCAGAACTCCACAGATCTGGGTGTTGTTATCCTTTGGGAAAAATGCTCTGGGCCCCACTTTAAAGTTCCTCATTAACTTCGAAAGAACAGCTTTCCTGTTTGCTCACAAATGTAAGCAAACAAGCTAGGTTTTGTACAAAGAGAGTGAACCGCATTACCCTAGTGCTCCTTTCTGGAGTAAAATGGATGGTTTTGCTTTCCTCAGCCTGCAGAAGAAGGGCCCAGGAGCTGAAGAACCACAGAAATAAGGGTGTGTAGGAGGAACTGGTAGAGAAGGTGCAGGGCATGACAAGAAGTACCTCTGTAAGGTCAAAGGAACTGCCAAATACTGAAGATGAGGGCTTGAAACAAAATAACACCCCAGAAATCTACCTCTTTTAGAACACAAGTTATGGCACAGCCAGCTTTTTCACACTGTTAATTGTCTCTGTGACAGCTCCACACCAAGCTGCATGTGTTAGACCTGCTCACATGAACTGCAGCAGGCACCAAGTGCAGAGGTTTGGAGGAGAGGAGCAAAACATGTATGCAGCACAACTACTTTTTCAAACAACAGCCTTTCCTTTCTTTTAAGAAGCAAAGAGTCATTCTTTTTTTTTTTACACGTTTTTTAATTTTGGGAGCAAGAACGAACTGAAAAACAAGGGAATTGGTCTTTGAACTGTTCTATATTTACCGCTTTTGGCTGCAGATAGTTGAACTTGACCCTATTACAAGAAATCTCCTCCCACGTGCTATTACACAATTTGCAGTACATACACTTCAGTATGTTCAATACTTCCCCTGTCTGCACCTCATACATCTGGCTGACCTTCCCTCCCATGCAGACAACAGGGAAAGAACACAACAAAGGAGGCACAGACTTGAGAGGACAGCACCAGGAATTATAATCAGAAGGCAGGGAAGGGATACCAAATTCCCACTGGTGCTGACATCTGAGCAGCTCCTGCTCAGGTCAGCCAAGCCCCTTGTAATCAACTCCCGAGTCTAACCAGACCTTGGCATTAGTCCATCTCCTTACCTCTTTTTTCCAAAGGGAACACACTTCACACATTCTTAGGTAAGGGGCAGGAAAGGGCAGTGACAGTGGTTTAGCAAGGAAGTGTCTGGAACAACACTCCCACCTGCTGGGCCTTCTATTTGTTGCAGCTAGGAATTTAGGAGTAGTCTGACAGACAAAACTTCCCTTCAACCCAGCACAGATACCTCTGGCTCAGAAGTTTTTAACTCCATGCCAAGGCTAACTGGGTCACAACCCCTGGTGGCTATGGGAGCTGGCAGTGCCCAGCAGCGGTGCCTCCTCGCCTGGCTCCACCTCAGTGGGAGGCTCAGGTGTAAGCACCCAAAGGACAACCTTCTCTGTGTAGGAGCTCTTCCTTGGAGAAGGGAGACTGAGAGTAGGCAAAACAGAGAGGAGTCACCTCCATTCTAACCTGCACTCTTTGAAGGCCTGCGCATGTCAGAGAGAAGATTAAATACATGTGTCAAGATGAATCCGAGAGGCCATTCACACAACTGAGTCATCCTCAAGAGAGGGGTGCTTGGATTGGAACAGTGACACCATTTGTCTTCATCAGTTGTAGCCTGTCATAATTATCACTAATACAAAGGCAAAGAGAGGCAGAGTCTGCAACGATTATTTAATCAAATGACATGTAAAAAGTTACTGCAATGACTGAAAAACCTGACAGAGGCTGTAATTAAAACAGAAACTGCAGGGCTGCTCAGGTTTAAGTCTTTCAAAGCATCCTTCCCTTCTGATGACTTATGACTGCTGTTTCAAAACATTTCTCCATTCAGACATAGTACTTTAAATGCTCCCTGCCAAATAACACAGGTAGCAGGAGCCTCACATCCTGAGGAAGGGGAACAAGCTTTATATTTGGCTTGATCCACCCTTCTACACTAAGAATGCAAGACATGTTGGTTGGAGGCAGGTAATTATAAGGACAACGCATCTCAGAATCAAGAGAACCTCTGTGGCTCTAGCTGGCCAGTAACAAGTTCTGCACAGATGCAGAGCTGCTCCACAAGTGTGACATTAAAGCACTTGCTGACAGAAGCACATCTCCAATGTCCCATCTCAAACACACTGAGGAAATGGCCAGTCCTGCATGCCGAGCACTTAGCTGCAGAAAGAACGGAGCTGCAAGAATCCCTGTCACATTGTTTATGGTCTCCCAAAGTATTCTCTCTCAAATTTACGGAAATCTTCCTCAGTAAAGACGGTACCCTCAGGCTTTTTCTTTGCTGCCTTCTTTGGAGGCTGATCTTTGGACTTCCTGCCTCTGTTCTGAGCAACAACCTTCAGAGAATAAAAAAGGAAAAAACAACAGTCATTGTTATCCAGACCAAACCACAGAACAGCGATTTTCAAGCTCACCTGCAGCATCCCTGCTATTCTACTAGTACCCTGCTGTATCCCAGAATGCCTCCAAAGGGAAGTGAGAGACAATCACTGATGTTAACCAAAGCAGGTCACTGGGACAACAGCAAATACCAACTTAGTATTTGGAATCAAATATGAGAACTACTCTCTGGTAACTGTCAGAGAGATAGAAACACTGATTTTGATTCAGAGTTTTCTGAAACTATGACCTGCTTTTATCCTGTCTCTCCATGAGACAACCTGAAAACCCAACAAGTTGGTGGAATTCCCTCAGTATTTCCTAATACACCATCACCTCCTATCAGTCTCCAGCCTGAGAAACACTGGCCTAAACCCTTTGGTTTGTTTTTTGTAAGTTAGCAGCTGGTATCCCATAAAAATAGCCCAAGATTCTAGCAGTGTCAGCTGTTCTCCTCTTCAAATCCTGGCATGGGACTACCTTTTCGGGAAGGCCAGTGGTTAAATTCTCAGGTTATGAGAAACATCATTTAAGCTGCTGCTATGCAGTTGCTATTACATGAGCCAGCAACACATCTGGTTCCTTGTTAAACAGCCTCCAGCTGCAGTGAAGGCCAGTTCCATCCACAGTAAGGAGGAGGTCTGAACCAGAGCTTCTTTGCCAGCAGAAGCTACAAAATATCTTTGGTAATTCAGAAAAGCCAACAGCTGTCAGTACACTTTAACTAGTATCAGAGTGGATCATAGGGGACAATGTATCAACAAGACTTTAAAGCTTCCTAAGTTATTTTGCCAGTGCACACAGAAATTCCTCAAGGGCAGTTGCAGACAGAAACTTAACTTGACTCCTTTGCCCAGGGTCTAAGCTGGAAGATCTGGGGATGATTCTCATTCACCTGTATTCCTCAGCAGAAGCAGACCCCCAGAGAAAGAAGCAACGGTCTTACTTGTTCCGTGACAGCTTTGTTTGCAACAAATCGTCCCTTCAACATGTATTGCAGGTTCGCTCTCAAGTGATTCACAGCCTTCTTCTTATGATACTCCTCTAGGCCAAAGCAAGAGTGGGACAAAACACATCAGCTGCTCATCCAGGCAGCACGCAAGGAGAGACACAGGACGATCAGCGGGGCCCCGGGAGAAAGAGACACCGCTACAGCTCGGGGACAGGGGTGCATCCACAGACCGGGCTCTGTTTAAGCGCGGAACACCAGAAGGGCATCCAGGGGGACGGGAAAGGATGGATACGGGCGAGCGGGAGGCTGGCTGCGGGACACGAGGGGACCCGGTGCCAGGGCTGCGGTAGACGGCAGCAGCCGTCCTTCTCCTCCTCCCTCCCGCCCCGAGGCGGCCCGGGACCCACCTATCGCCGACTTCACGACTCTGCCCTTCACTGTGGCCTTGTTCCTGCCGGACTCCGCCGCCCTCTTCCTCCGCCTCGCAGCGCCCGCCGCCCCGGGGCCTTCCCGCCCTCGCTGGAGTCCTGCAAGCGGGAAGAGGACCGGAGATGACTCCAGACGCCCGCCGAGAGTCACCCTCTGCCCAGCCCCGCAGCCCCCGCTCCCCGCGGCCTCACCCGGCGCCTCCAGCAGCTCCAGGCCCCGCCGCAACAGCGAGGCCGACATGGCGGTACACCTGCCGACCGCCGGCCAACTTCCGCCTCGTCACCACACTTCCGCCCGCCCAGAGACGCTACTTCCGTCTACCGCCGCGCTACGCATGCGCAGAGGGAGCCGCGGCGGGAGTGGGGGCTAGAAGGGCTGCGGCGCCATGTTGTGACGCCATGTTGCACGGAGATTACCTCGGACCACAGTGGGTACGCAGCTTTCTTGTTGGTGGCCCTTTCCGACGGCCCCTCTCTCCCGCCTCTGGTGTGTGTGGGCCGTTAGCCGGCCCGCTGTGGTACACCGTCACGGAGGCACCGCAGTGGGGCCAGGGTTGCTCAGGGCCCCCCGGCGTCCGAGGGGCCGTAATAACAGCGGGCTGAGGGGAGAGGGGACGGCAGCAGTGGTGTCCTGTTTTGCCTCAGTGAGGCCCCAGAATCCAGATTTAGCTCCGTGCTAGACTCCTCAGTTGCAGAGGTTCACTCCGCCATAAATTGCATCTATTATTCAGTGTTACTTTAGTCTATTTATTTAAAGCTCTCTTCCCCCGTTTTCACCCCTCTAGAGACTCGTTGCTAATATCTGCTAAATTTAGCTATTATCTGAATAAAGCTTAGTCAGTTACAGCTAGTGCTGGCAGTAACAAGCAGACACCAGAGAAGAAGGAGAGAATTTTATTCTCCCACAGACATGTCCTGCAGGGAGAAAACGATACAGGCGCCTCTCATTGTTTCTCATAGTAATGATCTCTAACAGGGACTGATAACAGTTAAACCTCGGTTCATTAAAAGACATTCATTCTCTGGAAATTGTTCTCCAGCCTCTGCAGATGTCACCTCAATGCCTGTCTTTTTATTGTTCCTTCTCTTCTGAATCCTTCCCTGGATGGATCCTGGCATCCCCTGTCAGTATCTGCCAGTGTGAGGGTGCTAATACATTTTTCTGCACAGGAGCTACTCAGTGCTCATTCCTGGCTTCAGGGCTGGGGAATGTTAACCATTTGCTGCTTGTTCAGCATGTCACTTCTCAGTCTTAATTTTTCTTCTACAGCAATCTGAACCATTTTTTGATTGATTCGGAGGGACAGTCACTGGGTGTGTAATGCAGAGCACTTCCCCATTTTCTTGTCTTCTGTTAGTGCTAGTGGAAGGTAGAACTTGCTCAGCTCTTAGTTCTTTGCCAGGTTTGTTCCTCCAGTTGTGTGAAAGTTAATGGAGTTACAAGGAGGTTATTGTAGTTTTACAAAGCAGAAACTGAACAAGCAATGAATTAATAGCCTGTTGCTGAAATTGAAGAGAGCGCTAGAGAGCATTCTAGTCAGCAGACAATTTACCATTGCTTGTATACTCAGATTATCTTTATCTTGGTCAGAGTGAGATAAATGATAGCTGCCAGTGATCTTACCATGGGGAAAGCGTTTCCAAAAATACCTCATCAGTCAAATGCTCTCTTTTAGCCCTAAAATATAGCTTACAGTTTTTTTATAAGCTGTTCATGGTTACATACTGCGTGGTATATTCAAGATAGCTTATTCTACTGGTTAAATACTACATTTGCATCATTTAACTTTATTAAGATCATCTAATAGATTGTTACACGTGCTTAGTGTCAAAACAATGTAACCTCATAAATGTCTTATGAAGGCACCTGATGCAAAAACATCTTTGTTACCAACACCACAAAACATGTTTAACAAATTAACGTGGCACAAGCTGCACTGATTTATTATCCTGTTGATGGAAAATATATGCCCTTTTCTACCTCAAAAGTAAACCATTACCAATACTATCCTATTTCTATTTCTGTTGTGCCAATTAATAAAGGTCTCAATTATGTAGGTCTCAGAAAATCTGACTCCCTTCTTATTAAATACCTTCAGTAGCAAGAAACGATAATACAGGCAACGCCTCCTTTAACCAGCAAGGTTGAGTGCAGACTTGCTGTGATTTTAGTCAGCAATTACCTGCAGAATAGAATTTAACGAGCACACAGGGGTCACTTTGCTGAAGAAAGAAGGCAAAGCACTTTCTTTAACTGCATTCACAGTCTCCTGCCTCAGAGTCTGGTCAGGCTCTTGGAGCTAGTTAGTGCACCAAGAAGTTAAATGGATGTGTGCTTCGTGGCGTGACACATTCTCCAGGTTTGGATCTGTTGGCAAAGATCACGGTCTAACATGGGCCATGGATTTTTTAACACTTCGTGAAATCATGTGCCTATTATTAATACATTGTATTTCTTCAGCTCCTTTTAACAGGATCTGGCAGCTTTTGTTGGGGCCTGATCATTAACGTTTCTCCTCACTGCATTTGGCTTCAGCTGTGCTTGGTCTTGGCAGACATGATAACAGCATCTGTCATGTCTCTGTCCGGGTGACTGTGGTACAACTAATGCCTGTCACGCTCCTGCAGACACAGGTGCAGAGTCTTCCCTTGCTCTTTGTCTTTAGTAGAGAATTACGCTTACATCTTTTCCCCGCAGTGCTAAACAAGATCACTTTATTGACTTACATTAGGAATGTAGGATCATCTCTTAATATGAACTGGATTTTACCTGTGTATTCTGTGTTCCTTTAAACCTGTATATAATTAGAATTTAGGCATTTGGATCACATCATCTCCTCTCCTACATGTCATAAACTGTAAAATCTCCTCTGTTGACCTTAGATTAAGTTGACTAACCTGTCTTTGATAAGTCTGCTTTATGCTGAGCACAGCATATAAAATACTGCATTTCTCTTTGCAGGTGCTTCCATGAGTTGATCACTCTCACAGTGAGGATATGTTCCTTATTTCATCATGATACATACATTTAACTATCACTTTCTTTTACCTGAATCACTGTTGAAAACAGTTGAGCAGACTCTACAAACAGCTTTTTCCTGACTAGTATGTACTATTAAAAATTTAATGTTAGGAGACTTTGTGTCTATGTCAGTAAAAAAAAATTAATAAAATCAGTATTTCATTGTACTGTTTTAAGGCCTCTGCTCAAACTGAAATTTCATCCCAAGAAAACGTCATCACTTTGTAATCCCTCAAAAATCAGTGCAGTTAGCTCTTTGAAGGGCTTTGGGGACAGAAGGAATGTCAAATGGTGTTCCTTTACATGTATAACATGCAAATAAATTGCTATCTTAAGAGCCTCAATAATCTAACTTTGGATGGCAGAAACCACAGGTGCTGCATTTCAGATTGAGAATGTCTTTGTTTCTGAGAGTTAAGCTATCTTTCAAAGCTTTCTGATGCTAATGTTCATGTTTTATAGCTCTCTTTAAATCTCATGCCTCAGTGGGTACCCATGAGCTAGCTGGCTTTTCCAGCTAACTTTTTTTAGTTACAAAATAACCCAGCATACAGATCAGTTTTAAGTTTTAAGTTACTTCCATATGTGAATATTATCAGTTCACTTTCAGCTTTCTTTCTTATGGCATTTCCCTGTTTGAATGTGTTGATAAAGTTTCTGGTTCATCTTGGATTGACTATTCTTCTCCCTATTATTCTAGGTTTTGGAAGATATATGAGATTATTGTACATGTGGCCTGTTCCACCTTATTATTCTGTACTGAATGCTAACAAAGATGTTATTGATATTCATGGTTAATCATATTGCTGTCTGTGGCAGTTCATAATAGCTGTTTGTTTGCTCTTACTTTATGTTCCAGCTTCTGGGTTCAGGGGGTTATGTAGGAGTCTCGGTCTGAAGGCATATTGTGAAGAATGTTAGAAAACAGAAGCTGAGGGCAGCAGAACAAGTAAAACACAGCAGCAGTACAAGTAAAATACAACAATCAGGAGCATTTATTTAGTTTAGTTCTTTTTTTAAAACATTCTTACAATTTTGGGAAATGGGATCCTGATGTTTGAATACTGGCTATTGTCCACACTGACACATATATCTGTATTTTCCAAAATTAATCAGACAGATTATCAGGCTGATTTATAACAGATTTTAACTTCTGCATGTTTCTTCACGTGTGGATTATGGAACATGCTTTGCTTTAGACAGCTGTCCAGTTTCATCACATCCCATGTTCTGTGTTTTCTCTTGAACAGCAGTATTCAAAGCTGCTGTCGTTAATATTTAGCTGTGTTTTTCAACTTGAAGCAGTTTGTGTTGTGGTCACTGTTGCTACAAAGAGCCATGGATCACTGCCTGCCCTGTACCTCAAGTACATAGGAACCTTTGTCCTTTAACTGTGTGACATGCCTTTGAAAAGCGATTTGACTTTCTGGCCTATTGAATTTGAACAAGGGCTGGACAATGCTTTGATTCATACACTTGCATGGATAAGTGTCTAGTTACTTTAGACTGACAGAAAGTCTTTTATTCTGATTTTTTTATTTTTTGGTTTTTTTTGTTTGTTTGTTTGTTTGTTTTAATCCAGTGCAGATACCTACCTCTCCTGTGCACTTTTCAGCCTGTTCCAGGTCACTGAGAAGCTGGCTCTGCCTTGCACAGCTTCTGCAGATAATGTTGGCGGAGGTTTCGATTAAATTGGCTTCCCACTGTACTAGATGCTGTAGTAAGAAATGAACTCTGCCCCTGAACAAGACAAGAGGTATTATCCTCCTATACTGATGAGATAAGGAGGCACAAAGATTAAGCAACTTGCAAAGTAGCTGAGACAGGATGAATGCTCAAACTAGATCTTCTGAATGACAGTGTGGAGGCTCAGCCCAAAACAAATCCTTGTTCTCCACCTGCTGTTTTTTGGCTCCAAATGGGAAGAGAGCAAGTATCAGTAGCTTTGTTAGAGCTGTAAGAGCCCACTATGTAAAGAGAGGTAACATTTTTAAGAACATAAATGCTGTATTTGGAAAAAAAACCCAAAGAAGTCCTTCTTCAGGGCTTAGAATACCAGAAGAAAGCGCTTTGGTGGTAATATTTTGCATATAATACAGAGTTGGTGTCACAGTGTTATTGTGGTCAGAAATAATGGGGTTTTACATCAAGAGTCACAAAAATGCCTGAACTTCCAGTGCCCTCATACTTTCTATCTTTGCCTGAAGGGGAAAAAAAATCTCTTCAGAAGGGCATCTTAGAGTGGAGCAGGCAAAGAGGTCTGCAGCTGGAGGGGAACGATTCCCCTCTCTGTTTCCCACAACTATCCTTAAATGTCAGGAGAGGGAGGAAGTAGTAGAAGGATCCCAGGGCTCAGAGTGACTGACTTTTCCTTGTTCCTTCTGTGGGCCATGGAGATGGTTCTTGGGTCTTCCTCCTGCCCTGCCCACCTACTTCATTCCTGCAGCATTGGTTCTGGGAGAAAGTGGCAGAGCTTACCACCACTGTATTCCTCAGTATAGAAGGCCAAAAGCTATCCCACTGTAGTTGCTTTTCCTTTTCCCTAAAAACCTGGGAAAGGAGGATAAAGATCCTTTGGTAGAGCAGGGATGGGCCTTAATGAACAAAATGTAGGGGAGCTGTGGACCAGGAACTGCTAAATGCTGGAGAATGAATGGGTGGAACAGATGGCAGACGCAGGAAGGAGGCAAATGCAGGACAGATACAGGGATTGGAGTGAGCACAGGTTTGCTTTATAGATTGTCAGGCTGAATTAAATGCATTGTAGGAAGGTGAGTAAAGCATGGACAACACCTACTGCCATATATACCCACTGGGGGTTATTGAAAAACTTGAGAGCTTTGGGCCCATATCTTGCTTTTTGGGGATCCGACTTGCTAATTTTTGTGCTTTTGTGTCACCACTGGCAGTGCTGGATCAACACAGCTTCCAGGGGTTACAAACTGTTTGGTGGAAGCCCTTGAAGGATCTTCCAGGACATCTTCCCTTGATACTTTGGAAGCTTACAGTTAATGGTGGACTTGATGAGACTTACACTTTGGTTACCAGCATCTGAGCCTCCAAGCTTACCAGGAGCTTTGTTTTCCTTTCAAATCAGCTTCAAGAAGCTGGACTGTTACCCATTGACTAGCTTTTTTTCTTTTCTTCCCTCTGGATTTTAGCCTATCTTTTCTTTTTCCTTTTGTACTTCTAGAATTGGTCTTTCCCTTTTCAACTGCAGAATGCCTCCGTGGCTTGACACTTGACCTTCTTATTTTGTTTCACCTTTGGCTTTCAACTTACTCTTTATTCCTCCCTTACATTGTTTGATTCACTCTTTGAAGCTTTCTTTTGCGTTTTAGTCAGAACTATAGATATTTCATGCCACAATCTGAGAAATTCACCCTTAAAAATATTCCCCTGCTGAATACACAGAAAATGGACAGAAATCGAAGCAGGGATTTTGAGACAAGGTTCTAAGTATAACATTCTTTAACTAGAGGGATTTGTAAGAAGGCAGCGGTGGTTGTCAGTTCTGGAAATACTGTCGCCTTTGATGAAATAAAGTCTTGTTTCTTCCAGGAAGGGTACATTTTATCCTGATTACAATGGAAACAATGATTTCTCATGTAAAGAGCTTGGAAATACACAGAGAAGAGGCTGTATGAGAGCTGAGACCTTAAGAATCCTCATGCTGTGCAGATGTAAAATTTGGGAATGTCAGTCGTTGTTGAACATGGCTGCTTTCAAAGCAGTGACAAAGAGGTGGAAGGCTCTTGTATTTTGTTCCCAGCCTCTCTGCTGCAGGGCCTTAAGATGTTTACAAGCCCCAGAGCTGGCTCAGGGTGCAGCAAAGTTTAGCTAGTTATGCTTGTCACCAACCATTAAGGGTTTGGAGACAGGCAGGAGATGGGCTGGGGCTGTCACGGGCTTTTGCTGCCTTAGGCAGGCCTTGTTAGTGGATGTCTCTGCTGCTTGGTGCAGAGGAGAGCTGGTGGAGCTGGGGGCAGCAGTGCCCACTGCTGCAGCTCCTGCCTGCTCCATCCTGTGCTGGCACTGCTCCTATCTTCCCATGGCTCAAGGTGTGTCGTGTCGCCTGGTTCAGTGGCTAAAGGTGTGTCATGTCCCCTCCTGTTCCCCAGACCCTTCAGGCTTGAGGAGGAGCCATTTGGAGACAGTAGGAAGAACAGGGGGAAGTGGAGGAGGGATGGGATCACGAAGGTGTTGCAGGGCAGGGGATGGTTGGGCCACCAGCATGAATTGGAAAGGAACAGGTCAGATCAGCTCATCTCCTCACTTGTTTCTGATGTGGGAATTGAGAGCAAGGCAGCATCGTGGATTTAGCTGCAAGCAGCAGGGGGGCTGGATGCTTATTGTGACAATACACACTTTGTGGTTTCCTAATTTGTGGGATTTTTTTTTCAGAATTGCTCAGAACCACACAGAGTAGCATGTGAGGCTTGCCCAGATCAAGGAGATGTTCTGTCCTGTGGCTGGCATGCTGCATTTCTCAGCGTAGTGCCAGACCTCTCTCCCTGCACTCTGCTTTTGTCCTTTTTCCCCTCCCCTTTTTTCCCTTTTCTTCCTTTGCTCTCTCTCTAATAGTTGTATTTTGTCTTTCCTTGTCTTATTCCCCATTAACTTGACTGCTGTCTCTGTAGCCCTTGCTTCTCCAACTAGTATCCGCAATTTCTGAGGCTATGGGAGGGTGACAGTTCAACCTGACCTTTTACCATTTGCTCTTCACTCCCAGCAGCTGAGTCCCTCTAAATTACACGTCTGGCTCTCTCCTCTCTTCTCTTCCTTTCTCTCCCTCTCCATCCAGCTCTCCTCAGCACAGTGTAGAAAAACACATTTAGAAGACACTGAAAATCCACTGGCCTGTGCTTGGGGGATCCCCTGCTCTCTCGGGGTGCAGGGGCAGCCCTGGAGGCACTGGATACCAGGCACCCATACGCTCACCGCATGAGTCCCCCCCGGGCCAGGCTGCCTTCTGCTCGAGGACTGCATCTCCTGCTCTGCCTCTGTCTTCTGAAGTCCAGGAACAAATGGCAGTGGGAGAGGAGGCCAGGCTGCCATTTCTAGCACAGGTGCGTGGTGCCACAAGAGCTCTCCTCACTAGATGTCACTGTGAGGCTGGGTTTCACCCACCACAAGCACAGCAAGCAGGCGAGATGGGTGCTGAGCTTTAGGAAGGCCCTGCTAGGAGCAGGGGGAGAGCACGGAAGAGATTTGCAGGACAAGCGTTGAGTTGCTGTAAATTTTACCCAGCCCTGGCAAATTTTGGGTACAGAACCAGCAAGGTGCAGGAGGGTTTTGGGGTGCAATTCCATCCCACCACCTTTGAACTCTCCAGCCTGTATCTATCTGGTAGTCATCAGGGCCTTAGTGTGAATCCGCCACCATGGCTTTGTCTGAGTAGTGCTCATCTCCTGCCGGTCGTGATACCGGTTTGGCAGCAAGTCCCTTGCTAATGCTCAGCCCTGGATTACTCCTCACTGTCCCCATCTGCCATCACCCATCTGTAGCCCTGGCCGCAGCACACCTCCGTAGAGTAACTAGCCATGTCGCTCCCTCTCTGGTTAGTGCTGCAGCGGAGACGGCCCTTGGGGAGGCACTGTCGTAGCCCCCAAAGCCGAGGTGGGAGCTGTGGAGCTGTGGTGAGTGTTGTAGAGAGGCTTGCCAGGGGCTGGCCTTTTTTCTCACCAAGGAAGCCAAGTGACAAGCCAGCGACGTGCTCCCTGTTTACCTAAGATGTGGGGCATGCAGGGTGGGAGCCGGCAGAGCCAAGCACCTGTGGGGAGTCTGGCTCGCACGAGGCCTCCCCATGCAGTGGGCGAAGAGACCCTCTGTCCTGCAGTTGGCACGCACATTTCTCAATGTAGTGGCAGATGCTTTTATCATTTCTTTTACTTGCTTCATTTTGGGGGGCTTTTCTTCTTTCACTTTTTCTTTCCTTTCTTCACTCCCTCTCTCTTTTGATAGCTGTCTTTGACTTGTGTCGCCTATTTCCCTCTCTCCTTGTCCTTTCCATCTCCTTCTAGCCATTGCTTTTCCAACCAGGGTCAGTTCAACCTGACCTTTTATCTCTTGATCTTGACTCCCAGCACTTGAGTCCCTCTAAATTATAAGACTAGCTCTTCCCTTCTTTCTTATCTTCCTCCCTTACTCCACTGTTTGTTCCTAAAACTTTGTATTGTGAACTGGACCTTGTGATCATGTCTTCATCCTCTGAGTGGTCCCTACTGTGCAGAACCTGTAAGCTGTATACTAAGGGAGAGGAACTGGCTAATAAATGCCCCATGAACCACCATATCTGTGGCATAGATGGTCTTTAGAATTATGTGGTTTTATATTTAAGTTAATCGACTGCAAGCCAGCAACAAGGGAACAAGGGTTATGTGGAAAGCCGTCAGCTCCAGGAAAGTGTTTCAGTCCGGTTGTGCATAGGTATACAGCCTCCTGTCTTCCTGGGTACACTATGATTTACATTGGTACAAGAGCACACCCCATATATGTGTTAGCATCCATATGAGTTTCTACCTGGGTGTACTTACATGAATGGAAACGGTGCCATGGGATGTACAGTGTGTGAGCTCCTCAGCATGCATCCGCACTGATTTTGTACAGCAGATTCACGGTATGGGGTTTGGATGGCTCTAGGGTAAATGTGTGTGTTTGTGTGCAACCTGGGTACATGCATTTACACATGCATGTACATTAGTACTAAAAGAGGTTGTGAAAGAGACTGGATGTGAACCCCCAGAACGTGCAGCCTTTGGGGCTGGCCAAAGTGGTGGGGACCCCCAGAGACTCCTCTGCCATGCTCTTCCAGCCGCTTGCCGCACTGGAGGAATCCAGCTCCACTTGATCGCATGCCAAGCACATTAACATTCGCTCCATCACAGCGCAGCCCAATTAATATTTGATTCTGGCAAATGAAGGAGGGCAGAGAGATTAAATGGGGTTGCCAGCTGGGGTGGCGGGAGTGGGGAGGGAGAGGCATGCTCTTTTTTGTGCAGCCCAGAGGAGTAGGACTAAGACTTTCCTGGAGGAGGAATCAGGATCTCCCCTCTGCAAGCAGTGGCTCTGAATGGTCTGCCCTGGTGCCTGTGGGACACGAAGCTCTGCTGAGACCAGGCAGCTCTAGGGGTGGGATATAGCGATTTTCACCACTGGGTTTTTGCTGACCTCTGGGCTGACTGCTGGCTGTGATCGTGGAGGAGGAGCAGGAGGTTGCCCGAACCCTCTGGGACCTAATTGTGGAGATCTAATGGAGTGGGCATGGCTGGTTAGCCAGTGCTGATAGGAAGCTGCTGCACTTGAAGGGGACCCCTTGGAAAGGTCTCTGCAGGAATAAAAGTGCAGATCCAGGCCACAGAGGTCCTCCGGAGCAACTGCTGTGTTGTTTACCCAATGCATTGGCAGACAGCAGATCAGTGTTATGGTGGCCTGTCAGTGCTGCTCAGCAGGACTCGTGGCTTTGCTTCGACATCCCAGGCAGGTGGGATGCGGCAGATGGGCTGAGGTGGATCCCGTGCCCTCCCCTTCTTCGCAGAGCTGCCTGCAGTCCTCTGAGGGCTGGGAAGCTCAGTGGGGTTCATCGGGGCTGGGGGAAGCTGGTCTGGGCTGCGGCTACTTTAAGCCTCTCCCAGACGTGATTGCCCCTTCCCAAGTAGGCATCATGTCACATCCCAATTGAAAAGCCAAATGAAATTTCCAAGCGGTTTGCAGCTTTTATGATTCACTTGTTTGCTTTTCTCCTCTTCTCTCTTTTATTTTTATTTTTTTTTCCTTTCTCTCTTCTGTCTCTATTCACTCCTGCCAGCTGCCTGCTTTGAATTTGGTTTGTATCAAGGGCAGGAGAAATTAATTTTCTGCTTTCCTATTTGGTGCAGAATGGGTTCTCCCCCCTCCATTCCCCTTCCCCGCCTGTTGCTGAAGTAAAGAGAGATGTCTTGGAAACGTTTCCTTTTTAAAAATCTCCTTCTGCCCTCTCGTAACTACTTGGCCTCTCTGCTGGCAGTGTGGGACAGGTGCTAACACAGTAAGTCCTTTCCTGATCCAGGAGCTGGAGAATAAACTCTTGGGCATATTGCAGATAACCAAGTGAGAGCACATCTCACTACAAACCTAGCTACAATTAAAAAAAAGGGAAAATAAATATTAGGACAGTTGGAGAGGGACAGGTTTTTCACCGTCTCTGGGAAATCATCCCTGCTGCTCAGCCCCGGAGAGCTGCCAGCATACAGAGCATCTCAGGGCTCAGTTGCTGGGACAGCAGATACAGCCTGACCCTGCTTGGACCTGGGAGGGGAAGCACGGCATGGCATGGCAGGATAGTGACCAGGAGGTTTGCAGCAGACATCTGGTAAATCTATTGTTTTAATCTGAAAATTGTGGTTTTGTGCTGTGGATATAAAACTTCCCAGTTAGGCATAAAGGACTGGAAAGCAACTTCCCAGCTCCCACAGCCCAGCAATATATAAGCTCTGTGTGTGCGCGTGTATGTGCAATACTTGCTGGTAGGGCATATTTGTGAGATGTGGCGTTTATGTTACCTTTTAGAGAGGAAGAATCGTTTATCTCAGCATTCTAATTATGTTCCATTAAAATGCAAATTTGGGTTTATGCATTGAAATTGTCAGTACCATTGCCATGGCAACTGGAGCTTGAGGGTGGGGAATTGGAATAGGTGGGACAGTGCCTCTTTCTCTGAATCCCTCTCAAATACCTCCAGGTAATTGAAATCACAGTGCCCTTCCCTTGGAATCGTGGCACTTTCCCACTAGTGAATTAGGCATCACTGAAGTTCTCCTTGGAGTTGTTGGAACAGGTCAAGCCACCATCTGTGTAGGTCATCAGGTAACTCCCAGCAAAGTGGAAGAGCTTCATTCAGAAGGAGGTGAATCCTTCCCGTTTTACGCTCCATGTCATGCTCTTTTGAGGTGTCTGACTGGGAAGGAGGAATAGGAGATCCCTAATGACTTCACAGACTGCCACCTGGAAGCCCTTAGATGCTGCCACACTCACTGGGAGATCTAAGTGCCATCTGTGCTTTTAAAACCACTCACCTCCAGCTAAATACCCAGTCAAGTTGTCTGCATTGGTGATGTCCTGCAGCAGTGAGTTCCCCTGGTCAATCATCCTTGGCACAGAGTAAGTGGAGTTTTCTCCATACCACCACCTTGGGGCCCTACTCCTTTCTCTGTTTGTTTTGCATGGCAAGATGGCATGACCTGTGTCTTCCTCCTCCCTTTACCAACTACAGCTGGGACTCCTGGAGCTTATCTCCGTCCTCTTTAAGAATCAAGTGAAGGGGTTTTAGGATGCTGGGTGGAAGCGAATGCTGAGAGAGGTTGGGATATGGCTGAGTACATTTTACAGGGGAAAAATGTGCCTCTCTGTTTTGGCTGTTGACTGAAAATTTTGATGATAAATAAAGCATGATGAGTTAATTCCCAAACCACACTGACAGCTGGGCAGGGAAGACAGGACTAAGTCTGTTTTCTGGCTCCCCACCCCTCTTAAGAGATTTGATTCCTCATGCCGGTGTTGCCAGGGGGATTGTTTTTTCCTTTGGATTGGGAATATGATTTGCTGATAGTAAAATCTAGATACTGTCTTATGAACCTGGTGACCCAGACTGGCTTCTGTTGAATAATATTGACTTGGGTAGCCTGGAGGCTGTTTGCCACCCATTTAACAGTGAAACAAAGAAAAGAGGAAACATTCAGAGCAGGATTTAGTTCAACCTAGAGAGTTCCCAAGCAAGGAGAGGCAGAGTCAGGCATTGCCGGGGGGGGGGGGGGGGGGGGGGGGGGGGGGGGGGGGGGGGGGGGGGGGGGGGGGGGGGGGGGGGGGGGGGGG
>JANZLQ010000025.1:27530419-27551122 GCA_026212715.1 Elanus axillaris
AACCCACCCCCCCCCCGCCCCAAGACCTGTACAAAACAGAGAGTGGATAACTGGAGTTTAGTGGAGGGCCATGAAGATGATCAGGGAGTTGGAGCACATAACATGCGAGGAGATGCTGAGGGCGTTGGCTTTGTTTAGCCTGGATGAGAGCAATTCAAGGGGGATCGGATTGGTAAGGTAATGGGCGGGGAGTGTAGAGAAAATGGAGCTGGACTCTTCCCAGAGATGTGCACCAGGGACAATAGGCAGCAGAGGCAAGTTGCAGCGAGGAAAATTCCAACTCTACATAAAGAAAAAACGTAATCATGAGGGTGGATCAGATGTGAGATGGTGGCCTAGAGGTATTTTGGAGTCTGCCTCCTTTGAGATACTCAAAAGTCGAGTGGATGAGGCACAAAGCAACCTGCTCTGGCTTTGAAGTTAGCCCTGCTTTCAACAGGGATTTGGACCGGAGGCCTCCAGAGATACCTTTCAACACCAGTTATTCTGTGGGCTCCCACTGGGGGCAGGTTCTGTGATGCACGACAAGATGGGGAGCCCACACTGTTCTCTCCACTAGGAACTAGGATGAATCATGGCACAAGTGATCTGTGGGCTTCTTTTGCCAGAAAATGCAGGACCTTACCGTTGACCCTCGGCTTCTGTTTTGGGGGAGCTACGTCTGTGCAATAAGCACCAAAGTGATGAAGATGGGGGCTGCGTAGAGGTCTAGATGCCATGAGGACAAGGAATATATCACTTGCTACTTCCACACTGGGCAAGCCACTAGCTTGAGGAGTTTGGGTTCCTCAAGAGTGACATCTGACTGGGAGTGAGGGCTAGGACTAAAATAGGCCATTTTACATCTCAGGCTTTTCTCATATATTAAAAATATATGCTAGGGAATGTCCTTCCCTTCCAAGTGGAGAAGATGGTGGGGGAAAAAAAAGGTGATATTTGAGTTTCTGCATCTGATGTGACAAGGAAAGGCATGGAAGTGGCTGATACCTGAAAGCAGAGCAATGAACTGGCTTCGGTGGGAAAGAAGCCATTTCACCATATTCAATATTATCATCATTAAGCTGATCAGCTTCGCTAGCAGGGAAGATACCGAGAATGAGAGAGCAAATATTGTAAGGGAAGTAGAGGAACACAGATTCAAAATAGCTGTGTTCTGGAGAAAACTTGCCAATAAGTGCTTACAGAGGGAGAGACAGAAGGTGAGATGGAGACCAGAAGAGAAAGTAGAGAAGAGAAAATGACAGGGTGGAGGAGAGTGGGAGAAAAGAAAATTTCTATCATTTCCATAAATCTCTCCATCCTGCTCCCTCCCTCACGCAAATACCCTCCCTTCCCTCAGCTGTGTGGTGTGAGTCGAATTCCCCGGTACCATCCTGGTGGCACTCTCTTTCCTGCGGGGATGCGCTGAGGGGCTTCAGCCCAGAACCTCTGCCCCACATCCCTGCCTGCGATTCCTGGCTCCCGCCCTCCGCTTTGGGACAGAGAGATTGTGTTGCATCTCCTTCTGTACCAGCACAGCGGGGTGCAAGAGGGTGCAACAGGGGTTTCCTCTCTTACTGCGCTGAGGTTTTACTGACTGTGAAGATTTAACCCTCTGTCTGCTGATTTGAAGGGGCTTTCCAAGCTAAGGACTAAAGACCTGCTTTGCTCACATCAGCGAAAAGTGGTTTCTGTCTCATTGATTTGAGGGGCAGAGCAGCCAGACCAGCTGACCCCACCTAGTCCCTTGTCACCCCATACTTCTGTAGTGCTTTGTGTGACGCTGTGTGAAACCAGCCGGCGGGCCTTGTCCTTGCCCAGCAGGTTGGCATTGCAAAACCTCGTATCAGAGCTTGCCTTTCCCAAACGAGCTCCTCTACTGGCCACCACAGCAGAGATGTTGAGACCTCTAGCAGAATTGTCAGAGCCAGGGGATGCTTTCCCCCACCATGGCGTTTGCCCAGGCTGCCTGTGCACCCGCACCCATCCAGACTGGTGGGGAAGGCAACGCATTCACCCTCCCACAGCCGTTCCCTCGTCCTCCCTTCCCCCTGCGTGCCAGAAGCAGATCCCCACGGGCTGCTTTCCTCTCACACCCTTCCCTGTTCTAACATATCCTCGGGGAAAGTGTAAGACTGGCTGCAGTGATGAGATTTTGATCTTTCTCTTTCCTTTTTTATTTTATTTTTTTTTAAATTGACAGTGGAGTTTCCCTTGCCATTTTCAGCGGATCTAAAAAAACCACCTTCATTGAATATTCAGCATCTTCCCGGAGTGCGGCGGTAGCCAGTGGGGGCCATGGGTATGTGCTTGCAGAGGGGAAGACTCACGAGTCCCATCTTGTTCTCGGGCCCCCACGACTCCTCTGCTTCTCTCCCTATCTCTCTTCTGGCAGCTTGTGCCATTGGGCTCCCAACCCTGATGGGGCTCTGGTCGCAGCATCACTGGTGGCAGAGGGAAAGAAGGCAGGATAGACGTGCCCTGCTCCTCATGGGCTGCGGGGATGGGATGGGAAGGGCGGTTTTCACTGGAGTATGTGGATAATCGAAGGAGGGTGCCTGGAGGCTTTACACGTAATGTTGGAGAGGGGTTGGGGGAGAAATCTGGTTGGGAGGTCTGGTGATTTGAGAGCCCCTGATTCGAAAGCTCCTGTACGGATCCCCCTCAGCTGCCCCAGGCATCCCCCCCAGTCCCCTTGCGCAGCTCTTGGTTCAAGCTCTTTCCTGCTGGAACCTGAGCCAACGCTGGCTCATTTTCACACATCCTCCCCTCTCGCTTGGTCATTGACTAAATTAAATTTAAATTACTTTTTTCTTATTAAAAAACCAGTGAAAACAGCAGCTTTTAATTGGCAGCGGCTGCTTGGCCTGTTGCAGCGGGGAAGGGTGTGGGGGTGGTTTGGCGAGGAGGAGGAGGCAGGGGAAGGTGTCGAGTCATGGGTGACACCTTTGCGGGGACACATGGGAGGGCACAGGCATGAGTTCTTGGCTGGGTGCCTCACCGGGACACGTGGGGCGATCTGCTCGGCTCCTTCGCAAGAAGGGAGGCTACTGGTAGCCCCTCATCTTTGGGGTTCCCCACCAGTTGTCAGTCCTGGGGAGGGGGGCCGTGCTAAAGGGTGGAAATGGTCTCCTTCAAGTGAGCTGCTATGGGTCCCTCATGGTTGAACATGACCAGCTGGTTTTGATACCGTTGATCTGATGGGCTGCTGAGGGTGTTGCTTGTTGGGAGACCTGGCACAGCCTGACCTTGCCTCTCTGGGAGTGTGTCCTTCATGGCCCCTCAGTGAGCTGGCAAGCTGAGGAAAGACAGTGAATGTCTTAACTTGTGTGTCAGCTGGGACTTGGGGGAGAAGAAGTGTGTCTGCCTGAAGGCACACGCTGTTTGGCTGCTCCTCTGCACTTCAGACGAGTGGAACAGGAGCTGTGCAGGCAGCCAAGCTGTCCTGCATCCTCTGGGAACACCAGGAGTCCTGGCAAGAGCATTGCCACAGGTCTCTGGTTTCTGCTGTTGCTCAGTTTTTCTTTTTTCCCTCTATGCTCCTCACTGCTCATCGCCAGGAAATGCCACCTGTGACCTCAGCCATCATACCTGTGTCAGCTGTGTGGGCCAGGAGCACCTGGGGCCCCTTTTCTGCCGGTGACATCTCCTGGGTGCATGCTGACAGGTAGTCAGGACTCATTGTCTCTTGAAGAAACCAGGAAAATAAGCTTGTGTTTGAATCCCAGGTGCAGAGAGGGTCTGCCTGTCACAGCCAATTCAGCTGCCTCTTTGCCTGGCAGTGTTATTTTCTATTCTACGGGCTCCTATTCACCTTGCTTTCTTTTTCTTTTGCTTGCTTTCCCCTTTGCTCCTCTCTTTCTCTCTCCTTCTCCTCCCTAAGCTGCCTCCCAGCAGAGATTGGCTATTAAGTCAACTGTGCCGAGGCTGTGAGATGTGCACAGGCGTTAGGAACAAATGACATTGTTTGGGCACTTGCCTCTGTTGCGGCAGTAGGGCGGCACAAATCTCCAGGAGCAGCATCATGTCAGAGAGTGTGTTTGTGCTGGGAGAGCGTGGGAACAATGCATATACAAGAGGTGTGATTACTGTTAACTCTTTCATGAGCTGTCCATTGTATCCTGCAAGCCAAGCTGTGAGTCTGTACTGCTTGAGCTGTCAACATACAGGCACGTGAGTTTCTTATATGGTCCACAGGGCCAACAGCCACTCTGCGTCAGTATAAGTTATGTACAGACTGGTGGGAATGGAGGAGATGCCCGGCTCCCACATGCGCTTGTACAAGAGCCAGGATAAGTCTATCCCAGCATAAACACTGTATGGAGCTGCTCTGAGTCCCCCCAGCTGTGGCCAGAATGTAAATGCAGATGCACTTGTGGTATGTTCTGGCATTAGGGGAGCAGTGGTCAGAAGGGCTGGGAGCAGTGGTGTAGAGGAAGCACAATGGGTATGGCTGTGTCTGCCATGGTGACAAGGGCATGGAGGAGGGAAGGTTTAGAAATGCTGGAATTTGGATGGCTTAGAGCAGCCCCCTTTGAAGGGGGAGAAGGATGAGAATGAGGTCTTGGTGTAGTCTTTTTTCCCCTTGAGAATATCATTTTACTTTCATGATCACACCTTCTCGGGTGTCTGGATAGTGAAGGATGTGTGGTGGCATCCTTCTGTGCAGTGGTGGTGGTGGGAGAGGATGAAAGTCTGGGCGCTGGGCATCATCCTGGAGGAGGAGGATTGAGGAGAGAAGCAGGCTCTCAGAGGAAGAGAGTCAAATGGATTTTATGAGTTAATTTTTATCTGAAGGTAATTAAATGTCTTTCCCAGATAGGCACCAATGACTTGGTCATGGCTGTGTTTAGAAACTATGTTGAGGTGGCTGTGTCTGGGTTGGCTTCTCAGCACACTGGTACGGGGTGCTTGATGCTGGGGAGAGTGACATGGCTAGTGTTCAGCACCCCATGCTGGTGGCAGGCAGGGCACCCACGGGCCCTTGCAGTGGGCAGGATCAGCCGAGGGGGGTCACTCTTCATGCACCGAAGGGCCAGTGCCTGCTTGGAGTCTGTCTCGCTTTATGATTGTATCCCTTACAGCCTGGTTCCCCTGCTACCGTGACTTGTTTGACTTTCAGGGATTTGCCCAGGAGTGGGTTAAACTTCCTCATTAATAACCAGACAGATAAAAATCACTGGAAAAGGTAAATGAAATGCTGCTGTGACACATCTGATGCAGTGGGGGAGGCAAACCTCCAGACTGGAAAGCTGTTGTCTCCCAGGGGTTTTTCAGCTATGGCATCCTCGATGGAAGTGAATAGGACATGCCCAACACCACGAGAGCATCTGGTAATGTAGCATGGAGGGAAGGTACAGGAACAGATTGGGGCCAGCACAGCTTTCTGATTTTATTTTGGGAAGGAGCTCTGTGAGAGCTAGGTGCTGTTTTAACCCCCAGGCCAAAGAATAAAGTGCATGGGGCAGAGACAAGACCCACCAGCTGCAGGGCTTCTAGGGGAGAGACTCCGTGGGCAATGAGCCGTGCGAGGGAAGAGTTGAATCAGGCCTGCAGAAAGGGGTGATGGACCCAGGCTTTGGAGAGTTCAGCAGTGCCCAGTGCTTGGACACTCAGACTCTTCCTTAGCGTGGGCAGCACCTCTGGAGATGTATTTCCCCATGATGTAGCCTACAGTATTAAAAAAAAAATTAAAAATGGTTAGGGAAGTATTTCAGATCCCTCTTGCTGTTGTCAAGGCAGCTTTGTAGCAGGCAGTGGTGAGGACAGGCAGCAGGGGCTGGCTGGACATCCCAGCAGGAGCCCGTGCAGAAGGGAGCGGTGGATCAGGGTTTGGAGCAGGGGCTCCTGCTGTGAGCTCCTGAATCTTCATCCTAATGCTCACCTTTGCTAGTAGCAACTGGGCAGTCTGCGGCAGATCCCTCCCTTTTGCCTGTGCCTCTACTCTGAACCCGTTCGGAAATAAAAAAGGAGAGAAAAGGTATTGAGGGAGGGAGGATGTGGGAAAAATGCCTCGGAAAAATAACTCCACTTTAATAAGGAAAAAAACGTGTCTTATTTTGTTGGAACAGATGCAGTTTAGAAGGAGGAACATTAAGGAACACTTTGGGGAAATCTTTAATCTGGTAGCGGCATCCAAGAGAAGAAGTGTAGGAGAAAAAAACCTGAGGGAGATGAAGATCCGGAGATGCATTAGCAGATAAATAGCACATAGCAGGCTCTGGGCACTTCCCCATAACTGTACCCTGGGAGGACCAGCTGGGTCTTCCTTTCAGCCACTCCAGCTCTCCAGTAGAGGAAGGGAGGGATGGATGCCTTGTCTCTCCCTGTCCTCGGCTCTGCAGAGGCTTTCCCTTGACCTGGCATCTAATTCTAATATCCAGAGCTTGTTCCTTTAAGCATTCGCACCTCCGATCAGGCTGCCAGTCCCACTGCCATGTGGAGCCATAAACAGGGATAAACAGTAATTAGTATGGTAAATAGCTTGGCCTTGTGTTTTCTGGTTACAGTATCATGGTAATTATTTCCAGCTCCCTGCCTGTGTACTCCTGCTGCCTGATTTTGTGCTCTGAACATCCTTGCCAGCCTGATCATCACTGTACACATTAAAATTGGCAACTGCTCATGCCCATCTCCCATCTACTCCTTGGGGAGGGGGGGGAGGGATGGCCTGAGCCCATTACGCCGAGGTGATCAGGGATGATTGAGGGGCGATGGGTAACATCAGACAGCTCTTCATCTTCTGGGGGCTGTACCTTAATGGGCAGGGTGCAGGTCTGTGCTGAGATAATGTAGGACAGCATTTACAGGGAACTTGCCGCTGGTCACCAGCCCTTTGTAAAATATGGCAAGAGAAATGGCCAGATGAAACAGCTGGGCAGCTCCTCCCGGTGCGCCCCACTGCTGAGGCTTTTTTCTCTCTCCCTTTTGGCTGCCTTGCTGCAGCAAACAGCTTTGTCTCTGACAGAGGCTCTGATTTCACTCTGGATTTTGGCCCAGCAGGGACAGATGTGCACATGCATGCGTGCATACATGCGGTGGCTCGAGTCCTGCTCACTGGGGAGGGACAGATCAAACGTACCTCGTCTTGGTCTCTTGGCCAGCATCCCAAGCTCGGCTTTTCTTAAATGCAGTATCGTTGCTTTGGCATCCCTATTCATGGGCTACAGCCAGTTGAGAGCCTATAGGTTTGGAGGCCTGAGACCTTCCTACCAGCTGTGGAACCCACTCCAGCTTGTGAGCCAGGGGCCTCCTTTCTTTCTAAACTCCCCCAAGTTAAAAGAGTCTCCGTCTCACAACATGTTGTTATTTTGTCTTGTCTCTGCTCTTCCCCGGAGCTCCTGACTCACTTTTTCCTTCTGAATGTCCCTCCTCAGCCACCCTCCTGCAGACTACAGCAGGGATGTGCGTGTCTCTTGCTTTATTTGCATCCAGCTCTTTCTGATACGTATGGACACAGGTCAGGGGCACTGGAAGCAGCTTCTGGTGCTGGAGTAATTGCATATTCCTTCCCTCTCTCCCAGTGGCCAGGATATTAGTGTGAGCAATTTGTTAGAACCTTCTCTCAGGTCCTGTTTTATTAATGGTTTCACCTATAAAATGTCATCAAAATGGTTGTCTTTTCCTGGTTTTGTCTGAACTCTCCCCTCTTCCCCCCATGGAGTTACATTGCCTTATAACCCCTGTGTGCCTGATGGGTTGGATTTTGCAACTCTGTAGGGTTCGTTGGCACATGCATTGGCTGCTCCTGATGTACACAGGTGTGTGCCTTAGCTGACCCAGTTTTTTATTTTGCTGGAGATATACGAGTGTTGTTATTCACAAAGTGTTGCAAACACATGCTGCGCTCTGTGAGACTCTCAGAAAGACAAAATAAATGGGCATTGCTGGGGAAGGAGTGCCCAAGGGAGAGACAGCTACTGTTTCTCCCTAAAAAACACAATAGCAACACTTGATTGTGGTGGTGGTGGCCACAGGCATTTGGGATTAGACACCCACGGAAGACAGGCCTGGCAGGGTCCTCAGGATGCCACTGACTTCATACCCATCTCTGGATGATCAATGCATATGTCGTTCCCGAGAGGTTTTGGCTGGCCTGGTTTTGAAGGTCTGAAGTGCAGGACGTGCCTCTGTAACCTCAAGCAGCCTCTGTATTGTACGTCTTGCTCTCCTTTTCACTAAATGTCCTGTTCTGCAATGTGAGACTGTTGTTGCTTCTGTCCACTGTGGACTCTGAGAATTGAGAGCTCCTCTCCTTTTGTAGCAAAATTTATGTATTTGAAGACTGTTATTGTGCCACTTCTCAATCTTCTGTAGTCTAAACAGCTTAATTTTGCTCAGTATCTTCCTGGTAGGTCATGCTTTCTGCATCTCTGGTCATGGTGGCATGATTCTCCCAACTATTTGGAGGAGTGCTGTGCTCTCCTCCCCCATCACTCTCAGCCTGATGGAAGAAAACCTCTCCATCACCCCTGGAACCATAAGTCCTTACGGAGACGCACGCTATCCTTCACTCCTCAAATATGACTTTGACTACATGTCATTTTTCTAGACAACTGAAGTCATTCATCAGATTTTCCTTACAAGACTTGGACTGGAGTGCCTTGCTGTTCGCTAAGGCAATTAATTCTAGCTGAATCTTGGCTTAGATGTGAGCCAAAAAGGTGTCTAAAGGGAAACTGAATTTTTTGTGTGTGTGTGTGTCTGCTTTAGAAAGTCTCTGTAGTGTTGATCTAACGGGTGGAGAACCGTTCAATTCATTTCACATAGCACCTGTGCTGCTTGGAAAGCCATCTCAGCAGTAGAAACCAGCTCTACTGCTTGGGGAGTTTTGCAGTTGGCAAGGAGATGAACTTTCCCTGGGTGGCTGCCCTTGAAACCAGCCTTCCCCTCCCAGCAGTGAACACACCTGGGGGGTTGTGATTTTGTTTCCTCCATCCCAGGGTGCAAAACAGCGCATGGAAATGATTTACCAAGATTCTGCCAATGTCACCCTTTCCCAGTTTTTATGCCCTGCAGCTAGAAGATTGGGAAGTCTGTCGCATGGACTAGCAAAAGCTCATCCTCCTCTGATTTCTCATTTGCTTCCAACACCTGTGACCTGGTCTTCACCTTTACCCTTCGGATCCTCTTTCTGCCTACTTACAGAATCATAGAATCATAGAATGGTTTCAAGTGGAAGGGCACTTAACGATCATCTAGTCCCAACCCCTTCCACCAGACCAGGTTGCTCCAAGCCCCATCCAACCTGGCCTTGAGCACTTCCAGGGATGGGACAGCCATGACCTCTCTGGGCAACCTGTTCCAGTGCCTCACCACCCTCACAATGAAGAGTTTTGTCCTTACATCTAATCTAAATCTGCCCTCTTTCAGTTTAAAGCCATTACCCCTTGTCCAGTCGCTACGTGCCCTTGTAAAAAGTAAAAACTCACTCTCTGGCTTTCCTGTAGCCCCCCTTTAGGTACTGGAAGGCTGCTATAAGGTCTCCCCGGAGCCTTCTCTTCTACAGGCTGAACAAACCCAACTCTTTCAGGCTGTCCTCACAGGGGAGATGTTCCAGCCCTCTGATCATCTTTGCAGCCCTCCTCTGGGCTCGCTCCAACAGGTCCATGTCCTTCCAATGCTGGGGGCCCCAGAGCTGAATGCAGTTTGCCAGTACTTGTGGCTGCAGACTCTGCCTCTCTGCCTTCTGCAACAGCTGAGAAGTTGCCTTGGGGTATCCCTGCCTCAGCTCTGCCCTGGCTGAAGTCTTCTCCTCAGCCTTGGTCTCTTCTCCTCCTGGCTACTGTAGCTCCTGTTCACCCTCTCTGCTTTAAAAACATTCCTTCCCTGCTTGCTGTTCCTCTGCTGCTTTGCTTCCTTGCGATCTCACCGCAGTGGCTGTGAGAGCTTTTGCTGGCACCCGCGTTTTGGGAGCCACTGGCCAGCACCTCTTCCCCATTCCTGCTCTTGCTGAGCACAGCTGACATGACATCTATCCCCTCTGCCTTCCCTCCGAAGCCCTCCCTCCCTTGTTTCCCTCTCTGCCAAAAGTTCAGCTCTTACGCAATGCCGCATGCAGAAACACTAAGCATGTGCTTAAGACATATCATAAGCACTCAGCTCCTACAGGCTGCTCTTCAGCCTTGGGCTCCAACACATTTCGGCAAAAAGACGGAGGTATTACCCTCTCTGCGTGGAGGGGGAAGATGAATCACACAGGGCTGCCCAGCCTTGCCTGCGCCCAAGCAGGGAGGAAAATACAGGCAACCTCATCCCTGCCTGATGCTTCTCCTGAAGTAGACGGTCCTGCCTGTCTCTGGCTGTGTTTTCCCGAGAGACGTCCTGCCACTGCCGATGTACGTGCCTGTGAAGATGCGGATGTGTGGGCACAGGCTGTCCGTGTTTTGGGTGTTGGCGCGTGTGCATGCGTGTAGGCAGATATGCGAGTGCTGGAGGGCATTGGTAAGCACAGACAGGGCTCCTGGTCCCACTGCCTTTCGCAGTGGCTGAGCTTTCTGGCTGGCTACGTTTCACACTCCGGAGAAGGAATGGGATGCAGAGGGTCACTGGGTGCCAGCAGGGAGGCTGGGAGGGAGTGGGAGACGAAGGCTGTGCCTGCTGTGCTGCAGCAGCTCCCCAGCTAACAATGGCTCTATCCCAGCTCAGTGCCGGCTCCTGACAGCTCCGTGTTGGGCTTAGAGTGGCCCAGTTTGCTTGGCAGCCAGCCCACTTAGTAGCCACACATCTTGGACAAGCAGCCTTCTCCCAGGAGTTTTGTGCCACAGCCTTTTTGCTGGGGGAGGGGATGGCATCGCGCTGGCCTCATTTGCACATCTGAAATGCTTGTGGCTGATCCAGGGCAGTTGCCTGAGCCCAGCTCCCCAGTTGACGTCAAGGCAGCTCCTCTTTGAAATGGTGGCTCTGGAGTACGATGGTGACAAGAAGCCACGTGTCTTTTCTGCCCTCAGGCAGGCAGAGTTTTTCGTGGGTCTCTCCTTGGTGTATTGTTGTGGGGAGCTGTTTCATGTGGGTTTCTTCCTCCTCTTCATCTCCCGGTTGTAAATGCTGGACTCCTTTCCTCCCTGACCACCTAGCACCTGCCTGCTCTGCACATTGCCGGGTCTGCCCATGTGTCCCAGCAAATGGAGAACTCTTCCCCTTCAGGTTTGGTGTGCTCCAAGCAGCCCCTTCCCACCCTCCAGCTGGGGGTGGGGGCTGGCAGGGGGGTGGGTACACCTGGGAAGCCAGGATGCCCGGCTGTGAAGCCATGGGAAGAGGCAGGCGCCTTGCATCAAATTCCCAGCCTGACATGAAGCGACAGAGCAGAAAGAGTGAGCGACAGGGAGGGCGGGAGGCAGGATGGGAGCGATGGAGGAGCTGGGGGAGGGGAGTGGGAGACAGGTCTGTAGCCTGGGAGCAGAGCAGCAAACTGGCTTATTATTAACCATAACCCCTGTCCCTTCCTAACCTTGGATCTGATAAATTGTTCTCGGATTCTTTTTTTTTTTTGTGTGTGTGTGTTTCTTTTTTCTTTAATTCTGCCTCAGGCACTGCTGTAGCTCAAATTTAGTCTCCAATTTTTATATCTTTCTGTCTCTTCTATTTTCTTTCTTATTTGGAAAATATACCCAAGAGGACTGTGGGACTTGGGAAGAGTTAGAAGCACAGGGGATGCCACATTGGATCAGTCGATCTAATCCAGGATCTTCCTTTCTGCCCATACTTGGCCTCCACAGAAAATTAAACTGCCCATCCTAGTGAAAAATACAGCTGTGCGATGGGAGGTTTGGTGAGAAACACCTTCCTCACCCTCCCCATGGCAGCACACACCTTGACATGTTGGATTTGGTTTCTAGCTGATGACGTTTGGTACCCAGGGGATCTCCCCGCTGGGTGCTGGTACAGGACAACCCACTGTGTGTGGGTGTGGAGCTGGGGCTGGGCAGACCTGGCTCTGCACCCCTTCTGCAGGGTGATCTTGGATGGATCGTCTTCTTCCTCTGGGCCTCAGTTTCCTTGTCTCTAAGATGAGACATAATTAGATCTGTTCCCTTCATCAAGTGCTTATATAACATCTCTACAGCTGAAAAATACTAGAGGAGATGCCTTGTTTTGTACCTCAACAACAGAAGAGAAAATACATCAGCTACCTCTAGACCTAGAAAATTCCTCACTGGTAGCATCAAGTACATGGAAGGGCAGATGCCCCTGATGAGGGGAAAATCAGTATGCACCATGCTTCAGATAGATAGAGCTGAAAAGAGATAATGCTGGGGAGATAATCACCCCAATGGAAAAGGTTCCTCTCAGCTTATATCCTGGGGATTTGATCTTGTTTCATCTTGCTCTGGAGCCCAGAATAAGGATCATTGGATGAAATCAATTTTCAGTTATGGTAGAGGGCAGGTGAATCTCAAACCTTTCATGTTGTGCCAGTTTATGCTTCTAATTCAGGAAAAAGCATCATCTCAGCCACCCCTCTACTGCAGTGGTGAGTCCCACAACAAAAAGCACATTCTCCTTTTCATTCCTAGATTGTTTTGTGCCTTTAGTCCACAAGCTTCTCTGCCAGCAGACACCGTATGATGGGAAAAGGTTGGATCCATCAGCATGTTAGGCATCCTCTATCATTCGTGTTGGGATTTATCTACTGCCTTCCCCTACCCTGGCCTTGTGCTGCTCTCAGCAAAAGCAGGGTCTGAGTCAAAGTTGTGTCTTTCCTGAGCCACAGCAGATGTGAATGGGTCTCTCCTTTTTGTAGGTCTTACTGCATATGGAGTCCCATCTCAGTCCTCTTCCACTTCTGCTCTCGCTCCCTGGAAGGCAGCCGCCAGGACTTCTTGGCCCAGGCTATGTTGTGCAAACCCATCACGAGGCGGCACCACAAGATTGCCTTTGTTGTTGTTTTGGTTTTGTAAATCTCTCTCAATTTTTCTTACTAGACCCAGCCATCCTCTTGCTTTTCAGCCCGTTGCTGCTCTCTGCCACTCAGCTGACTACAGACACTTGCCTGGTTTTCCTTGGAGGCTCTCCTGGGTCCCAAGGCAGGTGAGACCATGGGTCAGGGCCAGCTGGAGTGAAGCGGCTGTGCAGAACATGGCACAGAGCCTCAAAGAGATAAGGCCAAAGTGATGGATGGGTGATGAGAAGGACTATCTGTTATTTAAGGTGCCGGTTTGCTCTCTTCTCTTTTTAAGGAGCAATGAAGATGCCTGAGAGGAGACCCTTGTCCAGCCTGGGGTGCTCTTTAGCCCTTGGTGCCTTCTTCTCTGCTCCCTGGAGTAGCTGCTGATCAGAGGATGTGTCTTGCCTTTTCTGCCTCTGTTCTGGCCTCCCTCCGGCTGTGTGAGGACAGGCAGGGTCTGCCTGACAGAGCCAGGGAGCACAGCTGTGCTGAGAGGGTAATGGATCTCCTGGGGGCTGTTGACCTCAGCATAGACAGAGCCTGTCCTTCTGCAACAGGCATTTTGCAAACACTCTTGAGGTTGGCTTGCTTACGCTCTCTTCAAACGAAGTGCTGGTCCTTCTTGCTCTCGTGGGAGCCGGCCTGCAGTATTGCATTCAGCTCTGGGGCCCCCAGCATTGGAAGGACATGGACCTGTTGGAGCGAGCCCAGAGGAGGGCTGTGAAGATGATCAGAGGGCTGGAACATCTCCCCTATGAGGACAGCCTGAGAGAGTTGGGGTTGTTCAGCCTGGAGAAGAGAAGGCTCCAGGGAGACCTTATAGGAGCCTTCCAGTACCTAAAGGGAGGCTACAAGAATGCTGGAGAGTGACTTTTTACAAGGGCACGTAGCGACTGGACAAGGGGTAATGGCTTTAAACTGAAAGGGGGCAGATTTAGATTAGATGTAAGGACAAAACTCTTCACTGTGAGGTTGGTGAGGCACTGGAACAGGTTGCCCAGAGAGGTCATGGCTGTCCCATCCCTGGAAGTGCTCAAGGCCAGGTTGGATGGGGCTTGGAGCAACCTGGTCTGGTGGAATGTGTCCCTGCCCATAGCAGGAGGCATGGAACAAGATCATCTTTAAGGGCCCTTCCAACCCAAACCATTCTATGATTGTATCATCAGGTGGCTGTACGCAGGCTCTTCTTCTTGTCCTTTGGGTGATCGGTGGGGTGAAGCAGCTCAGGATAGCTTAGCTTTGGTGCTTGCCCACCAGCTGGGAAACCAACTCTTTGATACTTTGAGTGGAGATGAGAAAGTTTTGACCAAGATGACAAATAGGTACTGTATGAGACAGTCCCTTAAAGACAGGTGTACCTCAGTCTGGGTCCCAACCCAAGTGATGCCTTGGGGAAGCTCAGATCCAGGTTTCACTGTTGGATCCCACAGACCTACATCTAGAGAAGATTCATCCAGGGCTTTTGAAGACAATTCTCCTCTTCCCAACAGCTGCTTAGCAAACTGCATTGGTGACCTTCCTTTCCCAGACTGGGCTGTTGGGTTAGACTGAATTCCATCCCTTGGAGACCTGTTACTCAAATGCACACCCCCTCATGCTTTTCCTCTCCACTGTTGTTTTTCATAACAAACCACCTTTTTTGTACAAGGTCTTAGTGTCCCATCTGGAAACCTGTCTGCCACCATAGCTCAGAGCTGCCCTTTGGGGCAGAGATTCCTTTTTCTCTTGCACTCTCTTTGTTTCTCTCCTCTGCTGGATTAATACATATTTTACCTCTCACCTCTTTCTAAGCTCTTCTCTTTTACCATCTCCTTCTCTACTTGTCTTAACCTGTTGCAGATGAGGAGGGGTGAGGTGAGGGGGTGTCACAGCTTGCAGATATTATAGATCCACAGCAGCATTCGGTGCAACCAGTGGTCCTTGTGTGCTCAGCTCTCTATTTCAGCTCTGCTACACCACTCTGCCCCTGCAAAAGAGAAGCCCAGGCGGGTTTGTGCATGTGGATGTTGCTTCCCTGCAGCACCCTGTGCTGCTGCACTCCCCGTCTCAGCCCTTCTCCGACGTTACACCTCTCGGGCTTCTTTTCCAATGTGTAAGGTGATGCTGTATTTATCAGGTGGTGGGGAGGGATGGCAGCACCCAGCAGAGAGGAGGAGAGGATGTGTAGGACCCCCGTTGGTGGGCCCTCCAGCACTCTGTGCAGCTTATGGACAGGTTGGAGCCCACATCTGGAACGTGACAGTTGTCGAAGGGGAGAGTGACCGTGGCACCATCATGCCATGAATGCGTAAGGTACGGGCAGAATTGTGAGAGAGAGTGCTGTGGGCTGCCGGCCGTGTGAGTCCCCTGCTCTGGCAGATCACAGGTGAAAAGAATTGTGGAGGTCTCATCTAGATGCCTTTTGCTGATGGCAAAGTCCTTGTTCTGGTCACAGAAGTGGAGAATAGCTGGCGGGAGCTGTCAGCCCTTCCTCAGGGAGCCCCTGATGCCCCAGTGCCAGAGGTGGGGTCTGAGGTGTGTTGGCAGAGTGGCATCATGCCCCGGGATGCTGAGCTGGAGAAGGCAGGGATGCACCCTGCCAGCCCTGGGATGCATGGGTGGGTGCCGAAGCGGAGCTCTGCGCTGCAGCAATGGGACAAGGGACCCTTGGGAGGGAGCTGACGTCCATCCTGAGAGCTGTGTGACCACTGGGATCAGGAGGTGGCACAGGATCTGATTGCCAGTACCGCGGCTGGGAGCACCGGGCCAGGTCTGAAATGCATCGGCGGATCGGTGTGAGGAGCTGTGCTTAAAAGCCACAACACTGAATCATTTCCCAGAAATCCCCTGTCAGTCTAACCATAAACACCCGGGGAGAGTGGAAGGTGGGGAGAAGTGTTTCTTCAATTTCCTACAACAAAGCAAGCGTAAAGGGGATTAAGAAGGCAACACTGGGGGAAAAGAGAGAGATTTAGAAGGGAAGGGAACATTAAGATTGAGAGGGATAAAATGCAGATTGAAGTTGTTGGGCTAGAACAGAAGAACTTCTCAGTCTATATATTTAGCTCAGTGAGGTATATAAACAGAAACCTACAGCCAGCTCAGCCACTTCTCCCCCAGTGGAGTGAGTCATCAGCCCTTGGATCTAAAGTTAGGTTCACGTCAGAGCTTACACTCTCTCATTTTATTTTTCTCTTTCTATTTTGAAGGGTGTGGGAAAAACTGAGCGCCGTCTCCTGGAAGCAGCAAACATCAACCCACAACGGCAACAGATGCCGGACCTGATGCCCTACCTGGGAGCACTGGGAAAAAGCCTGTTTCGTGTCTGGCTGTTCCTCTTCCTTGCCGCATGCCTGGGGATGAGCTCAGCTTACATGTGGCCGTGTCTAATCCGGGCGCACAGTGGACCCAGCTCCAAGGGGTCTGTGCAGGCGAGCCGGAGGGTGGGCTGGACCGCACAGCCATTCCTGGGGGCAACGGCAGCAGGATTTGCAGTGACGGTCAGTGTTTGGCTCCTGTGTGCTGGGCAGGAGAGCAGGATCTGCCGTCAGGGCTGGCAAGAGAGATTGGGGCTGGGTCAGCCTGGCAGGAGGCAGGATGATGCCTGTGAGACTTGGCTACAGGATGCCTTTAAATCCAGTGTAGGCTGCTGCCTCATGGGCTCAGCCCACAGCCACCTGCAGCCCCGCAGAGGAGAGGGCTGCATTTCCCAGAGCTAACCTTGGAGCCTCTCTGCTTTGGTACAGCTCCCCTGCTTGTTCCTTCTCGCCCGGTCCCCTCTCTGAAGCAGTTGCAATGAATCACATACTTTCCCCATTAAACTCCCCCGCCAGTGCTGCTGGCTCAGATGGTGACAAGGACGACATGGACTTTCCTGTTGCTCTCAAAAATCACAGAGGGGACAGGGAGTGACCCTTGGAAATGCTCTGGAGGCATCTCTAGGACCAGCTTGTGCCATGCTCAACTCCAGTGTGACCCACACCCACGTTGCTCCCAGCAGAGCCCATGCGTATTACTGGGGGCAGGTGACAAAACTCTTTGAAAGAGCCTTGAGGGTTAAAGCCGGAGCCCTGTGACTACTCTGCAAGTAGTACAAGCTGCAAGATGAGGAGCTGTTGGTCTTCAGACCCTTCTCTTGGGGCTGGTGGAGAGGAGGGTATGCTTAGGGAGGTCAGCGGCTTCCCAGCCCGAGGCTCGGTGGTAACACTGGGATCACCGCTGTGGGGGATGCCCGTGGTGTACGTACGTACCAGCAAGCCCTCGGAAATCCTCCCTGGTGTGTGTGGTCTGGGGGGGGCTGTGGGGACAAGGCAGCTCTGGTCTGGACCTGTATCTCAGCAGGAGTGTGAGCTGCCCTGGGCTTGCTCTTTTCACCAGTTCCAAATCTGTGAAGGGATGGATGGCATGGCTCCGTTTCCCCACCCAGCCTCCTTCCCTCTCCCCTCCTTCCAATCCTGTTGCATGCTTTTATCAATTTGGAGGGTTTGTCTGAGTGAGAGTTCAAATGTCTTGTAATCTCCATGGTGTAGGTATGCTGGAAGGCAAACAGACGTGAGCCTGGGATGTGGACATTAGCGATGACCCACGGATTATCCTGGGGGTGTATTTATGAGCATCTGTCCTCCTGTGCCCCTCTGTGTGTACCCTTCATCTTCCTTTACCATTTCGTTTCTTTTGCCTCTCCTTGCTGCCCTGTTTCTCCCTCCTGTCTCACCCTCTCCCTCTTCCTCCTGCCCTCCTCCTCATTCTCTTTTTCTCATTTGATATTCATGCATGAATAAATTCAATTGCATTTTTTCCCTGTTCCCCCTGAAGGGGCTTGTTGGTGAATTGCAGGCATCTGAAATCATATAATGCTCAGATTCATCATTTCGGGGACAGAATTGAAGCCCTTCTTCTTCTCAGGAAGGAATAACAGATGCTTTTTATAAGGAGAGGGAGTGGCGAGTGTCTTGTGGCTGGTGAGGAGGAATCCGAGAGGATTAACCTCGGCAGCCCAGGGTGGACTTGCTACCATGAGGAGACTAGAAGGTCAGCCAGCCCCTCCGGTGTACGTAGGGATGGGAAAGGCATGCGTCGGTGCGTGTATACAGGTATGCGAGTGCCTATGGTTGCTTGCATATTTGCATATTAGTGCTTGTGGTGTGCTTAGGGAAGAGCAACATCTCTTAGGGAGGTGCCAAGAATTGGTTGAGGCAGGAGCTGTCTCAGCAGGATTGTCTAGAGATCTGCCTGGGCATCTGCCTCAGCTGACTTTTGGGATGATTACGTGGCTCTGGTATCACCCCAAACTGCTGTGGCTCTGGGGACGTGCCCAGTGCCCTATCCCCATTGCACTAAGAAGTTGAGGTCGGTGTGTCACAAAATCATGTCCATCCTGCACTTCCAGGGGCTTCTTGATGTGGATGGGCGCTTGCTGTCTCCCTGCTTCTACCTGGGAGCCCTCCAGCTCATGCAGGACAGTGGACTCAGGGTAACCACAACCATCTTTGGTACTGAATGTGGCCAGAGGTAGTGTCCTGCACGGCTTCAGTACAGACAAGCTCTGAGCACTGAGGGGGAGAGGTCCGGCCACCACAGATATTATCTTGGAATAAAATCCCTTTCTGGCTTGTGGAGGATGCATGGGTTCACCATGCAACTGCAGTCCTAGTCAGAAGCTATGAAAAAAGAAAGGCTGGACTTGCCTGAGGAAGGGCTATTTTTCACAAGAGTTGCTAATCAGGTAACTTCTGATGCTCAAAACATTCCTGTCATTTATAACTCTGCTCCCTTTTCTTTTTTTTTTTTTTTTAGCACTCCTGGTGCACCCTGAGGATCCTCTCAGGGCTGAGTTTGCCTTTCAGGAGAGGAAACAAGATTAGACACTTTATAAAACACAAAAGTGTTATGCTAAAAGCAGACAGCAGCCGTCACCTTTGCTTCAAAGGTCCTCATGAGAGACAGTGGCAGTGCCAACCACCTTTCTCAGGCTCCAGGGAGCTTGGCTTATGTGGTGGGAATGGCCAGGGGCACCTTGGCTTCTGCCCAACATCCCTGCCACAGCAAAGCCAAGCCAGGATATGTAGTGGGCGTTTTTCACCTGAGATGGTGAACACGCGTGGGCTGCCTTGAAGTAAAACCAGAGATCATTTGGCTTTCCCAGAAGGTGGGCTTGCTCCGTTGCCTTCCTGTGGAGAGTTAATATCTGAGGGCCTGTTGAGCAGTACAATTAAAGTGCTTGGTTTCCCAGCCATTTTTAGGTCGGGTGTGTTAATTACTCTGACCCAGCTATTCTAGTTGTGCACTCAAAATCTGCGACAGCTGGCACAGATGTCGTCTTGGTGGGGAAGGGCTGGAGAAGGCTTTGTGTAACCTGCGAGGAAGCAGAGGGGGCACATGTTGTACCATAGCCCAGCTGGGCGCTGGGTTTTCTTTAGCTGCTTATTTACAATACATGCCCATGGCAGAAGCAAGAATATCTCCGTCTCATAACATCTGAGGTTTTATTGGTCTGAATAGGCAAAACTCATGAAGAGCCTTGAGCACTGTGATGGCTTCACGTAGTGTCTCTTACCCAGAGCTGACGTGGGGATCCTCAGCCAGAAAATTGAACGTTGATGCTCCGAGGATGAGGGGCCTGTGCCAGCGTGGGGCCAGGCTGCTCAGCCACGGGATGGGACCGGTGGGGAGATGGCTGGGTGCTACCTCCATTGGAGGGGGCTTGGAGGGCCATGCTCTTGTTTAGCCCCCTGGACGGTGGGATCCCTGCGTGTTATCCATCCCTATCGTTTTCCCCTGGCTTCACAAAAAGCAGTAGGAAACTAAATTGCAGCGAGTTGTTCCCATGGCCTGAGTTCCCGTAACAGATTTAGGAGTAGGATGGGGGGAGAGGAGGGACTGGTTTTGAGGGAGGGACTTTGGACGGGGTGGGGGGGTGTTGTTAGGTTGGTTTTCTAACTCTTCCCAAGGGGTAATTCTCTAACCTGCTTGGTCTGTGACCTGTGGAGGGACACATGCTCACAAGTTCAGGGCAAGGCAAGCACACCAAAGCCAATATCCATCAGAAAAGGAAGGATGAGCGGGCTGAAGGCAGGGAAAATTGGCTGTCCTGAGACCCCACCATGGATGCAGGTGTGCGACAGTGTGCAAGGAGATTTCTTCCTTTCCTCTGGTGTTGCTAGAATTCCTGCTTTATTATATCCTCCTCTAATTGTAGGTTTCCCCTAAAGACATTTGGTGTCACTGTAAGGACGGCGTTTCACTCTCCCTCTCTGCCTGTACAGTTATTCTCTCTCTCTCGCTGTGCACTTCGCTCCGTAAGCCGTTAGTGAACATACCATAAGACAGAGAGACAGACAGACAGAAACCACACACCAGCCCTTCCTCCTCGCTTTCCCACCATGGAATAGCTACACTTGCCCCCACCCACACCTCCATCACCTCCCAGCACCCCACTATTATTTTAACCCTCTGGTCTTTTTGGAAGGAAGCTCCTGGCACTTCTTAACACCACCCGCCTGGAAAAAAACACACACATACACACACACGCACAGAGACAAAGCCCCCCAAACCCTCCCGCGAAGGAAAAGATCCTTTTTTTTCCCCCTCTTTTCTTTCGCTCTGACTCCAGAGCTTCACGCTCCAGCCTGAGCAGCCACAATTTCTTACCATGTATTCTCCTTTTAAACCATCTCCTTCCTGCACACGCTCAGTCCTCGCAGCCACGGATCTAACACAACTCCCCGCTTCTTGCCTGCAGGTTCTTTGCTCCCCGTCACTCAGCTGATCCTGATCTTTTTTCTCCTATTTTTTCGCCCCCCCCCCGGGCGCTGAGGTGTGTGTGTCTGTGTGTGAGTGTGCCTGTGTGCAAGGGGGGG
>JANZLQ010000025.1:27554050-27681901 GCA_026212715.1 Elanus axillaris
TTCCTTCCTTCCTTCCTTCCTTCCTTCCTCCCTTCCTTCCTTCCTTCCACCAACCCACTTCCCACCTGGCTGCGTTCCTGCCTTCCCACAGCCCTGCTGGTTGTTACAGACCTCTCAGTACACTGCAAGGTTAGCCCAGACCAGGGCGGCTTAAAGCTGAGCCCTGGCCACTTTTGATTTTGGGAAAAGCCTGCAATTCCAGGCTCTGCTGCAAAGAAGCCATATGCTTGCTCAGCTTTTTTTTTTTCCTGGGGGAAGAAAAATGTTGAGACCAATTTTTATTCATTTTTCTCAGAGAACAAGTATCTACAGCTGGAAACTCGTGACATGCACACATGGTGTTAGGATTCTTTAAAAGAGCCGGCCACTGATTTAAAATAAATTTCATCTTCTATTAAATCAAAGTCCTAATCCTGAAAATCCAAGCAAGCAGGTGAATGCCTGCACTTACGCAGAGCCTTGCTAAACCTGCCGGGTCCATGGATGGGCTCAGAAATCAAGTGGTGCAGGTGGATCTGCAAGATCAGGCAGTGCCATTTCTTAGCTGTATTTTTTAAAATCTGTAAGAGGGGATAATGTAGGGCTGATGTTAAGAGTGTTCAAGATCTACAAAACCCCAACCTGTTACTGGAAAGTAAAGGTTTCTTCCCAGTTATGCAGAGGTGCACAGTTGTTTATCATGACCTAATATAGTCAGCTTATTTAGTTTATTCATCTGTGTCTGAGATGCATACCTTGAAGCTCTTAGAAATCGCGCAGTCGTTTGAAAAATGTCTTATACTGATACAAAATTTATTTAAGCCCTCTAATCATAACTCAGACTGCATAAATCTATCTACTAAGTTGGTAATAAACTCCTCGCTTTCCCGGTACTCGTCAGGCCGCCGTGTTTGAAGCACTGCGGTGCGCCCTGAAGAGCAATCAGGCCAGTGTATTGGGGACTAATTGCAATGAGAATATCTCAGAAAATGTCTCATTCCTTGCCTTGGACAGGTGGTGGTGGGTCAGGAGGGAGGTGGGCTCTTGGCTAAGCCAGGCTCGGGGCCTTTGCAGGTCAATGCCGATCCGTGCAGCCTGTGGGCGAGTGGACGTGCTGCGGGCTTTTGGTACGAAATGCTGCTTATTCGTGTTTTCTGCAGTAGTTTGTGTTTCCCAGCACCCGCAGAGTGCAGTACAGCAGCCCGATCTCCGTGTGATGGAGGCAGGATTGGAGGGGTGCCTCCAAAGGGAAAGGTTGTTCCCCTCTTAAAAAAAAAAAATAAAAGGCAGCTGGTCTCTGCTTCTGCCATAACCCTCGTCCACAGCACAGGCACCACGTCCTGCTCCATCGTGCCTCGATGTAAAGCTCCACGGGGGTGTCCTGGGGAGGGCTAGCACGGGGCATCGCCATGCCGAACCACTGGAGCTTGGGATTACGGCTGTGTGGTTGGACGGGATGGAGAGGAGCCGCTGACCCGTGCTGTCGGGAGCTGGTGAAGTGGCAAGTGCCGGGGATTTTGCTGCTGAAAGTATTTGCGTGGTGTGATCGTTGCTGGGGGGGGGGTGGGTGTGGATGTGAAAGTTTTTATTTTGTTTCTCGGAGGTGTCAGAGTTTGGCCGTGGCTAGAAAAACAGCACTGTACGGAGAGCACAGGTGGGGTTAGTGGTATTAAACATGTCTCAGGTGCTGGGTTAGTGTGTCTTGCTGACAGGTGCAATGAAGTCACTTTCTAGGATGGAGGTTAGGAATGGATTTTCCTACAGGTCAGGCTGTCAGGGATGGATGGGATCCTGCTTTTGCTGTGGCAGCGTGTGTGTGCGCGCAGCCTGTGCATCCGTGCAGCGTGCCCAGCACCATCTCTCATCTCCTCCCAGAGCGGGGACTTTCAGCGGCGGTGATGCCCTCAATTGCTTGTCTTCTTGGGCATTTTTTTTCCCTATTTTGCCTTTCAGGCTACTTTAAGTTTGGCAGTGGGGGTGGGGGGTAGTGTAACTCCTTATGGACTCTTTTGGACTGAGTTTCCTTGCAAGGTTGTCTGCTGTGGGGAGGGATTGGACTTGGACCACAGGGGTCTGTTTCAGGTCTGTGGTCAGATATGCTTGTGTTGGTGTCTTTGCTGCTTTTCAGTGATTTCTCTTCAAGCAACCAGCCAAGCTTTAATTTGGTTTTGTTTTATTTTGTTTTGTTTTGTTTTGTTTTCTCCCGGTGGCAGCAGGGAGAGAAGGAGACTTTCCAGGCTTATATAAATGAGAAGCCGTGTCAGTAGTCAAATCAGGTGGGATGCAAGGAGCCATCACAAGGTCCTGGTCTGTCTACTGACCTGAGATTGAACGGCCCATAGGCTTTTGGAGAAGAGCTACCAGCGTTGTCTCCACTCTGCTTCTAGATGATTCCCAGCTTCATAACAACATTTCTCTCCCATATCCCCTCTCCTTTCTAGAGGCAGAGCCTGGGGCATCATCAACACTCCACATAGCTTCAGCTCCCTTCCTGTTTTTGTTTTTGCCAGAGTTAGTTTGCTCCAAATGTGCATCAAGGTTTATGCAGATTATCTCCTTAGGAGGCAGTAATTTATTGGGGGGGGACAGGTGTAAGATATAACTCTTGCGGCTCCTCAAATCCTGTGTTCCTTTTAGATGTGCTCCTTCCTCCCTTGCTTCTTCCCACCACGGGGAACCTCCTCTCCAGATGTAAGCAGTGATGTGGGTTGGGATAAAGTCTGGAGGTGGGATGAGAGTGTTTGTGCCGCAGTGGGAGGTTGCATTCAGTGCCGTGCTGTGTCGGGGAGCAGGGGGTCTCCTGGGGTCTCCCCACAAATTGTGTGCTGCTGCTTTCCTACACCCGCTCACTGCACCCGGTCCTGAAGGGACACTGGGTCAGGCTGGGTGCTGGGACTGGGACAAAAGGAGCAGAGAGGTTGGTCCAGGAAGGATGGTGTGAAAGGGCAGAGCTTCTCGCTGCCGGCTTAGCCCGGGTGGGAGCGACCAGCCTGGCCACAGCCCCGTGGCTGCCTTTTTCCATCCAGGTGCAGCACTGGGAACCATCTGCCCTCGTGGTGGGCAGGAGCTGCAGCTCCGTTCCCCCAACACGGGCCTCTCCAGGAGGCACAATCGAGGTATTTGCATATTTTGCCCTTCCTGCGAGCGCTTCATATTCTGGCTCAAGGGCTGAGGGTGTGAGGACAGCCCCAAAGCCGTTGTTGCTGGGAGGCTACGAGACCACTATCTTCCTTTTCATGATCCTCATCAGATCCGTCTTAGTTGACATCTTCATTGCTGCTCTGGAGGAGGGAGTAAACAGCATGTTAATGACTTTCCCGGATGATGATAAAACAGGTTTTTGCCTGCCAGTGGGGATGCAGAAAAACAACACAAAGGGAACTAGCGAGGTCAGAAAGATGGGCAGAAAACAACATAATGAGATTCCTCGTAGGAAAAATGCAAGCTAATGCATCTGGGGGCAATGTAGTCTCAAACACGTGGTCTGAGGACCTGGTGAGGGGTGGGGAGGGACTGGCACACACCACGAGACCGAGGTGTGACGGTAGATGGCATATCAGACATGGGCTTGCGGCGTGACGGGACCAGCAACAGAGACATCCTGATGGCAGCCCGCCTCTGCGGCCGCCCCAGGCGCCATCCCTGCGGGAACGTGGCGCTTGGCACATTGTTATCGGCAGAGCGTTGGTAGGCGAGAGGCAGCTTTCAGTGTGGATCTGCACGGAACGACCATGGGGCTAGGGAGATTAATTTATGAGCAAGGATTAAGTGCTAAAGATGTGTAGCTTGGCTAAGCGGTGGTTTAAGCGAGAGGACGTGACAGGAATCTGCTCACGTGAAAAGTGCCCGTGTGCCCGAGGAGGAATCGCTCTCAGCAGCGCAGACCAAAGGGGATTTGCAGGGAGCACGGAGGGCAGGTTGGAAAGGGAAAACACTGGCTCTGGGGCAGAACCTGCCCATAGATGGGTCTGTGAGAGTGGGGAGTCACCCTCAAAAGGAGATTTTCGGGTGCCTGTTTATTTGGGACACCAAAAAGTGAAATGTGTTGAAAGCAAGCGTGTGCATTCTCTCAGGAGCAATGGGAGACCTCTGGGTCCCAAGCGCCCCACAGAGTTAAGGCCAGGTAATGATTTTCCACTGGGAAACTTTGCCTCCATACCTCCTCAACCCCCAGTGCCCATGTTGCTCCTGTGCCTTTTCTTCTCTCATCATTTACCTTTTCCCCATCCCTCCAGCAACGTCTTTACTGATCTACACGACATCTCCTTCAGGCTTGGCCAAAGGCTTCTCAGCAGCCTAAGCAGATCCCTGCTTTGCTGTGCCAGGGATGGGGACCAGCGGCATGGCCAGGATGGAGCTATCCCAGGCACATGAGGGGGAAGCGATGTTGGACATCGGCTGTGATGACAAGGGTGGGAGAGCCCAGGACATCTGGGCTTGCTCTTCCTACAGCTGTGGGGTGCTGCCCACAGTACAAGTTGAAGGCAAGTTATTGCTGGGGCTTCAGGAGAGATAGTTTGCTTATCTTTGTTTCATCCTGTGCTGACCACGCTGCTCCTCGCTCAGCGGGATGGGGGAATTTCTTCTGCTCCCTGTCCTGAGCAGGAGGAGGGATCCCAAGTCACCAGCATGGGAAGGGGGAGGCTGTCAAGCTCCCGAGCAAATCTGGCAGAGGTTAATAACACGTGCAGAGATAAGGCTCAGCAATCACCCAGTGTGCAGCTGAAAGACAACACAGGTCATGGGTATTTGACCAGGCAGGGCAGCTGGGAGACCCTGGCCCTGCTGCAGGCCAGGGGGGGTGTTTTGGGGGGGGGGGGTGCGGGCACGCTGGCACCTGTGAGCGATGGATTCGAGCACCACTGGAAACACTTTCTGCTTGGTTCTGCCATGTGCCGTTGCATGAGGAGGTGCTGAGATGATGGAGATGTGGAAGCTCCTCTTTCAAATTAGCTGCAATAAGAGTGACCCTGTTCCTTACTTGCACTGCTACACCTCCACGCACATCCAGGCAGAAAGCAGGCGCTGCCTCACACGGACAGGCAGAGAAACACGCTGATGCCAGATGAACATAAACACAGAGGGAGCCATGTACCACTAATTACATTGCACCACTGCGAATGCTCCAAATGTGAAACCTGTATGACTAACACATCCCCACAGCCAGACGCATGCATCAAAGGTAACACACAACCGACGCTTGCCATTTATAGCAACAAACAGACGCGGACTCACAACCATGTACAACAGACCACCCTGGGAAGCACGCGTAGCTACCGAGTGGGGTCACCCACATGCATTCATAAATATGCCGCACAGTCAGAGACGTCCTTAAATAAGTCTGGGTTTGCATGAAGCCAGCTGCAACAGCCATGCCCCAAGATGCTCGTCAACTTCCCGATGGAAGTTTGGAGATGATAAATAAATACGTGTGCTGTGGGTGCTGCTCCAGTTGATGGGGCCATCTTGCCCTTCCCTGTGATTCCAGCTGGATGTTGTCATTTTTTTTCCCTCTTCTGCAAGGGTGTTGCGGGGTGTTAGCAGGACGGAGAGGCTGCTGTGCTTCCAGCTGAGTAACTGGTGAATGATCGAGATGGATGGTCTGTAAAGGACTTGTGTCCCCTCAGGGTGGGAGGTTCTGTATACATGTAAGGCTGCTCTTAAAGGAGATATACCCTGTACTTCCATCTCGGCTGTGGGCCCTGGTGTTGCCCATGGGAGCAGCGTGCAGGGAGGAGGGGACGGTCCCAGGGCAGCATGGGCTGGTGAGGGATACGGGGTTAGGGGTGGTGTCCACCACTTCCCTTGCTGTTTCAGAGCGTCCTTCTGCCTTCTTCCCCAGCGGAGTCTGGCAGGATCAGGTGCTTTCTCTGAAGCAGGGAAGGGCTGAGCCAGAGGCTGGCAGCTTCTCCCATGGCTGCCAAGTCAATGAGCTCCCTGCCAGGACATGTGTCTGGGGCAGGTGTGTGTGCCAGATGCGGGACCAGCAGGGGCTCGGCTTGGGATGGTGGTGGTTTTAAATGGCCCTTTGGGGACGGAGAGTGGGAGGAAGAGTGCAGGCTTGATACTTGGCTCTGGGGAAGGCTTTGGTGCAAGCTGTGCAGGGAGAGAGGCAGGAGAAGCAGCCAGCCCACAAATACCTTCCCTTCCCCTGGGAGGGGAGTGCAGCAGGTGTAGCATCACTCCTCCAGTGGTTGTAGCATCACTCCTCCAGCGGTTGTAGCATCACTCCTCCGACGGTTGTAGCATCACTCCTCCAGCAGTTGTAGCATTGCTCCTCCAGTGGTTGTAGCATTGCTCCTCCAGTGGTTGTAGCATCACTCCTCCAGCGGTTGTAGCATTGTTCCTCCAGTGGTTGTAGCATTGCTCCTCCAGTGGTTGCAGTATTGCTCCTCCGGCGGTTGTAGCACTGCTCCTCTGGTGGTTCGCGACTTTTGCAGGGGAATGTTTTGGGGCATTTGGGGGACGTTTGGCCAGAAAAGAAAAGTCAGGGATGGAGAGTATTTGATTTGCACTGATGGGTCTGGCCTGCCACGGCTGCCTGGGGATAGGCTTGCCTGAGCAAATGGTTGATTGGGCAGAACGTGCATCTGGCCACCCCAGAACCAACTAATTGTCCTCTTGTATTGCCCTTGTCGCAGTAAGCAGCACTTACACAAAGGGGAGATCGAGTTCTGGAGCCTTATGATCCTGTCTGGTCTCACTGTTACTGTCTTTTATCTGGGTAGGAGCCCTCTCCGCTGAGGCACATTTTTCTGTGTATGCAGACGTGTGTGTGTGCCAAACTCATTCCTCTTGGTCATTTTGATTTAAATAGGCTCACTCCAACCAAGTTACACAGCAATGCTACAGCATGGGGAGGCCAGTAATTGCAATCCCCGAGAAAATATCAGCATTGCATGAGTCGCAGCCTGGCCTGGCCAAAAGAGTGGAAATGCCCGATTCCAACCTCCACATCTGAGCTGGTAGCACCCTGGATCTGTCTCTGGGAGAAGAACCATTCCCTTCCCCTTTGAAGTTGAGGCAGGAGGACTGACTCTGCATAAAGAGCTCGGAAGTGCCCTACTGCTCGGGTTTCCCCTCTCCCTCTTTTGACACAGCATATTAATCCTGCTTAATGTAGGAAATATGCCCTGATCACAGCCTTGGAGCTGGTTTGGGTGGCAGAGCGGGATTTAATCTCAGGAAGGAAAGGGGTATTACTCACATCTCCAGTGGGGCAGCTGTCATTCAAGGACTGTATTTAGCTTTAGGACTTCCAAAGGGGTTCACCTAGCTCTGTGTCTGTATGACCTCTAATGAGCCACTCTGGGCTGTGCAAATCGAAGTGATAAACTGCCTGTGATGCAGCGACTACCCAGTTTGTGCACGTGTGTGACATGGGCAGAGCTGCATCCCAAAGTCCCAGCTGCCTCTGGCGGTGGTGAGATGGAGAAGAGGCCCTGCATGTTTGCTTGGAGGGAAAGCAGGGAAACGCTGATGAGGTTGTTTCTCCCATTCCCTTGCTCAGTTGTATTGTTAATTATGAAGCTTTGTATGTCGCAGTTTGGAATTGTCATGCCCTCATCAGTGTGGATGCGCTGAGCACAGTAATAAGTCATTCCTCCTGGCTGTCCCTGCTAACCTTTCTCCTTCGTGTTGTTAATGGGAAAGAAGCTGGGCTCAGCCACCGCATGTTAATAGCCTGCAAGGGAGCCAGCTCAGAGCAGGCAATGGGGAGCTGGTGGGAATAGGGAACGGAGAAGGTGGTGCAAGGAGTTGCATAGGTGCTCAGAGTTAAAAACCTGGTGAAAGTGAAAACAGAGGTGCTGAACGGTGGGAAGGATGTGCTGCCGCTTTTATCACAGGGGTTAAAAAATTATGAACAGCATCCCAAAGCCAGTTGGGAGACACAATACCTGTTTCCTTCCAATAGCTGCAGGCCTTTGGGGTAATGAATTCAAGGAGTCTCTGTGCTATCCCCTAAGGGACACTATGTCTGCTTTCTAAACCTCTGTGCTTGCTGCTCTTTGTTCTGACAAATACCAAGCCTCCAAGAACAAGCAAAGATTTGGATCAAAGTGCTGTTGGAAGCAGGGAGCTGAGAGAGCAGGGTGGGTAGGCAGAGCTTGCGGGGTCTTAACTGGGGATGATGGGGGACTGCAGCCCAAGGTGGAAAGGTTGGCCAGACCCGGCAGATGAGTGCTGTGGAGAGCGCCGCAGGTCATGGATCCAGCAGCATGGGCATCAAAGGAGTCTTGGGCTGAAACATCAAGGGTACAGCATGCCAAGGCAGAGCAGTGTCAGCAGAAATGCATGATCTTAGGGTGAAGGGAACTAAGACAAGTCCTTGGGAGGATAACCTGTGGCCAGGACGCAAGGAGACAAGGTCTCTGCCATGGACAGCCATCTTTTCCAGCTGCTGATTGTCCCTTTCTCTATTGCAGTCTGTCTGAGGGCTCTTGTGTTGCTTTTAAACCTGTACTTGTAGCACAGGCACTCCAGATGCTTGAGCATGCCAACAGGGTGAAGGGAAGAAGGTGCCTGTCAGGCTACCATCGGGCAGTCCCTGGGCAAGCTCTCTTCCCTAACAGCATCACTGTAACAACCCTCCTGAGCCAGGCCTTGGAGTTTATTTCGTTCTCCTCACTTTGACAAGCCACTTCCACTGTGCTATTTAATGGACATTTCGCTTTGCATTTTCCCAGAACAAGGCCACCATTCAATGCACCCAGCCAGCAAAGCAATGTTCTTTAGCAAAAGCATGGTGCTCTGCAGTACTCAGGTGCCACCCAGCCTTAGACCTGTTCTTCTGCTCTTCCCACGCCCACCCACGCTCCCTAACCATTCTGCTTAGCGGAATAACTTTTGCAACCTGTCTTCATGGTGCTTGCACTGCCCTGGCATAGGAGAGCTCCACAGGCTCTGGTAAAGGCTGCTTAATATTTAATCCGACTTCTTGCTTGCGTTACAGCTCCCTGTTTGAACGAGTGACTGTTCTGTGTGGGTTTGACATGCATTTCCCATGCATTTAATGACCGGCGTGGCACAAGGCCAGCCCAGCATGTCCCTGGATGGAAGAGGACCTGGAGTTGGCAGGAAGACATAAGGGACTGCAAGGGCAGGGGGGCTGTGTTGTGTCAGGATGGGCCCATGCCGCTCCGTGAAGGTGCTCAGGCTGTCTCCGAAAGAGCTGGCACCATGCCCTGAGATGGTGCAGCACCGTGCCGGGGTGTCTCAGGGCCTACAGGGATGATGTAAATGGTTGGTGATGGAGAGGACTAGCCAGAGGAGTCTTGGTGGAGGGGTGGACTGACAGAAAAGAGTTTTGCTTGAAATTGCTTCAGCACAAAGTGCGACTGTGGTTTATCATTTGTCAGAGCCATCAGTCCTGCAGCTCTCCCCTGCCCCGAGCTTGCCGGGAGAGCACGGCTGTGTTGTGCTCTTGCTGTGGATTCCTCATGTGGGTTTCATTTCTCTTTCTCCCCTCGTCTCCAGGGGTTCTCACTTGCGGCTGGCATGGCAGAGTACGTCCCTCAGCCTCCCTCCACCTGGCCTGCAGGCCTGCAGCCCCCTCATGCCTCTGCCGTCTGCCCGCTGGAGCCCGTGGATCTGGGGGTCTCGGAGCAGCCAACGCCACCGGAGCAGCCGCCGTCCTCCCCGGAGCTGGGTGAGGATGAGGATGCCACCTCCCCGCCGGACCCTGATGTCCCCTACCCTGACTTGGCCCCGGTTGTCTTCTTCTGCTTGAAGCAGACCACCAGCCCACGGAACTGGTGCATCAAAATGGTGTGCAATCCATATCCTTTCCGAGCTGCCCCTTCTCCCTCCCTCCTGCCCCATCCCTCCCTCTCCCTGCCCTCCTGGGGTGCCTGGCAGGTAAGGAATGACGTTTCCTACATATTTAACAGTCTGCTTTGTTCCTCGCTTTTAAACAGAACCTCGTCTGGTTTAGCAGGTGATCAAAAGAAGCTGATTATGAAAGAGGGGACTTCAGAGAGAGCTGCTGCTGACAGCCCCAGTCACAGGGGCCTGGGTGAGGGGAGGGTTGAAGAGAGATATTTTAGAAAGGCCTCTTCTTCCCCTTCCCAGCTCCCTTTCGCCTCTGCCCTGGGACAGAGTGGGATTTGCTAGCCCGGGAGCTTGTCGGCAGGCTGCCGCAAATGGCGGAGGTGTCTCCTCCCTGTGAGCGTACAGGCTTTAGTGGGAGCTCGTCTTGCCCTTGGCAAGGGAACCACTGCTCTCGGACCTCGATCGCAAGGATACCCAGGGGATACCCTTTGCCTTTCCATCTAGCACGTGTCACTGTCCTGCCGACGTCTTGCCGTGATGTCTGGCCAGGAATAATGGGAGAATCTGTCCAGAGTTGGCTACTGAGCCCCATAACGCCCTGGGAGAGATCTCCGGGAGATGAGTACGTCCTTCCTTTGCAGGAGAGGTCAGCAATCACATACGCGTGTCACTGTTCACGCTCGGTGCCTTAATTGCAAAGAAACCTCTGCAGCCCCCCGGAGCAATGAGAGCCACCTACACAACTCATTAGTACTGGGGCTGCTGGGAGGCAACAGCCTCTGTGGCTCTTGAGCCTGATGTGATATAAAAAACAGGTGGAGGAGGTTGGGTGTTCTTTGGATTGTGGGACACTTTGGGATAGGGAGGAAGTGGAGGAGAAGATGAACCATCAGACAGGTTGGTCTGAAGTTTTACTTGAACATTTTTCTGGCCAGAAATCTGAAGCGATGGCAAGTTCTACCTGAAAGTTTCTTAGCTCCTAGTTAGGTGGGTATTATTTGTAGGGATGCTTGTTACGGTTTTGATGTATTGGCTTCTAGATTAAATCTGAGTGTCTGGGTACAAGTATTTCTAAGAGCCTTTTCAGCTTCAGGAGCCAAATCCTGGGTGAAGTCTTGAGGTGCTGTCACCAATAACAGATGACCTTAAAAGGCTGATGAATCTGGAGATTTGTTTCGATTCCAAATCTAGGAAGAGGTTTGAGTTTCAGCTCTGAGCTCCTTAAAGTTCAGAAGCCCTTAAAATGGTGTTGCTCTCTCAAGCACAGGTTGTGACAGAACTTGTTGAAGGTTTAGGTTTTCTGCTTTTCTTTCTACTGGCTGCTCCTTAAAATTTTAAAAGGTTGTATTGAATTATGCATTGCCTTTCAATCACTGTGTGTCTGTGCTAGTTATTATGTCGTGGAAATCTTGTCCCAGCATGCGGTGGGCTCGGAGTAAAACATGAGAGATTTGTGTCTCAGTGAAAAGGCTGGGCTTGGAAAATGAGAGAATAGCCTGGATTTGGGATGAAGAGTTGCTCTTGAATGGGGGAAGGAGGTTGTGGGGGAAGAAGAGAAGAGTCTGTCCCTACTTCTGGCTAAAAAGACAGTCAAAACGTTCCCTCCAATTTGGTACACAGCAAAGCATTTGCTTTAAGGCACTGGGGCTGTGTTATTCAAGGAGTTGGGTACTACATGGCCATTTTAGTGTTTAAATGTTACTTTTGTTTTAACCCTTGGACATATGAGCTGTGTGACTCTGACAAGAACTTTTTCATAGTTGAAGCTATAGAAAGAAGGAAAAAACCCTCATTCAATCACCTGTTAATAACATTACACCTGGCTACATATGACACCGGGGGGTAAAGGGCAATGGTGGGGCTGCTGGAAACCTTTGAAAGGGTTGTTTCAGACCTGTGATTTCAGCTCAGCTGTGCAAAGTCAGGAGATTATTTGAAAAGCAGAGACTGAGTGGAGAGGATTCGACTCCTCCTTTGATTCCCCCCCACCCCCTGTGGTCCTCATTTTGCATGGATCACAAAGTAAGTAGTTCCCATAACTTTTTTTCAAATGGGGATTGTTTCTTCACCCTGAAGGCTTCTTGCAGGTAATAATATGTTCTCTGCATCTCACTTTTTCTGATAGCACCATAGAAATGATACAGTTCCACGGTCTGGTGGCAGATCACTTGCTGTGGTCTCATCCCTGGCTGGGAATAAGCCTCTTTGTAAAGAATGCTTCTATGAAAGTCAAATTGTGTCTTCTAAGGATTTATACAGTTGCCTGCTCTTACCCTGCCTGCTCTTACCCTGTCTGAATTTTTTCATTTCTCTTCTTTTGGGCTATTGGGTCTCCAATGCGCTTGTGCCACGCAGGGGCAGGCTGAGTCACCGTCACAGGGCAAAACCTGGCCTTTCCTGAAGATTCAGCAAAAAAGATGGGTCATTAATTAAAAGCCTGTTAATCTTCTCATTGACTTTCTACTAGGCCAGAGCCTCATGATCATTGTTATGGAAGCACTGTCAATGAGACTTAAAATGGAAGCTCTGATCGTTAAGGACTATGTAGCAGTTTTTGTAAGCACAAGGTCATTAACCACCAAATTTCAATTTAGGTAATTGCATTCTACCTACTTAAACCCCCCTCCTCGGAAGATTATTTTTCTTTCCATGAGCAGTCCTGCAATTTTGTTATGTGCTATTAAACAACTGCCATATTCCTTTGCTGCAGTGCAGTAAGAGGAGAAAGAACCAGTTGTACCCCTGCTTTAAATCACTTCTGGATGCATATTAGCATATAAATGTGTAATGCTGTTACTGCAAAAACTGTAGACCCTAACTCCCTTTTAAGATAGGGACTTATGTTCCATGGGAAACTTGTGGAGCTTGTCCCCAAAGGGAGTATTTACTGTGCTTTTTGCCTTTTTGCTGTGTGTGGAAAAGGAACCTGATGCTTTGAAGTTAAGTGACTACACATTTCTGGGGTGGCTTTATGTACAGTGTGAATGAATGCACGAATTGCCCTAGTTTATTGGCGAGCGAGGTTTTTATTTTAAATCCTGATTAACCTTGTTAGATACAGGCAACTGCTGTGTAATCACCTGGGTATGCAATGCAATGCAATGCAATGCACACTTGGAGAGCCTGGCTTGGCTCCTGGCAAGTGTGCCTGTTGGAAGGGAGTCTGGTGCGATGCAGCACGTGAGCAACCTGCCAAACAGTTGTTGAGGTTGATTTCTGTTTTGATGAACAGGCAGAAGGCTGGCTGCTCTGAGCTGCAGACCATAGGGCTGTTGCAGCTATGATGTTAACATAGTCAATATTTGAGATACGGTTATGAAAGAGGCTGTAAGATTTTTTTTTGTGGGTTTTTTTTATTTGTTTTTTTTTTTTTTTTTTTTTTTTATAAAAGCTAAACTCCATGTCAAATAGGCTTTCAAGTCGAGCTCGGAGGGGAAATAGGGTGAAAAGTGTGAAAACATTTTCCAAACCAACTGTGTAGCACTCATCTTATGAATTTCTAAAGTGTTTGGGACTAAATAAAGGGCATGCCACATGGTGCCTTACAAATGGATCCTGATGCACTTTGCAAATTATGAGAAGATTATGAGAGAGATGCCTGGATGCCTGCGACGCTGTTGGACTCCTTGGGGTTCCATAAAGACTTTACACTTCATCCATCCCTAGGGCCAGGCATAGTAGATTTGATTTGTCCTTTGAGCCTTTCTTTAAAAGAACCTCTTTCTGGGAGGCCCAGGCCTCCCTTTGCTGTTGTATCTATAATATTGACATGATAGCGAGAGCAAGAGTGAAGTGTGCCATTAAAAAAAATCAATGCTAAAACTGTAGCAGTAATGAGATAGGCTCTGCAGTTCACCACTCCGTCATTTTCTTGCTTTTTTTGTTACATACCAGCCCCCTTCCCTCATCTGTGAAGTGTTTTGGCCATTTGCAGTCCTGTTTAGCTCTCGGGCAGCGAAGTGTTGCATTTCCAGCTGATCTCAGTGGTGCAGGAGCAGCAGGTCAGGTCCCAGTTGTGCTTATATAGGCACTTAATTTTTCGTACTGGGAGCTGTTTTATAGGGTATGGAGCAGGGTGGCTGCTCAAAGCTGGTATGGCAGCTTGTGCGTACTGAGGAGCTGCCTTGTAACTCATTAGCTTTAAAAATCCTCTAAGTAGGGGCTTTGCCGTAGTACCTGTCCCTAAAAGTACTACCACGCTTCGGGGGGTACCTTTCCTGTAACTTGTTCTGGCAGCTGTATTGGCCTGGGCTCTGTGCTTGGAGCACAAGGAACCAGGACTGGGTATATTGCTTGGGAACTGAGAAAACCTGATTTATTCCCCACATCCTCCCTGCCTGGTGCCAGAGGTATCACTTATGTATGAGCCAACAGAGTATAGGATGGCGGTTGATGGGAATAGTGGGGTTTGGTGCTGGCACTGCCCCGTGGGAGCAGAGTGGAGAATCAAGTGCTGGAGGAGCAAAGAAAATGGGGTGTGTGCGTGGATTGGTAGTTGATCCTTCTCTTGGCGATGTTGGGCAGGCGATGCCATGGTGTATGGGGACCCTGGGCTGGCAAACCCGCCGCTTTTTGGGTGGCACAAGTGGCCGAGGGGCTGACAAACCTTTTGCTCTTTAAGTTTTGGGTGAAGAGGTGTGTTAATATATTTACACCCTGGTCAAATACCAGTTTGGGCAATTTGGTTTTGTGTGAGTGGGATTTTATGTGCAGGTTCTGTAGTATGTTGTACTTATTTCTGCCTTAAGCTGTTGCTTTGTGTACTGTTAAACCCTGGATGCAGTCTTCATAACAACTGGAGGTAGTTAATTAATAAGCAAACACCAGCTGCAAATCTGTTGCAAGTCTTGTAATAGTTGGTGTCTGTCTTAAGGCCTGAGCTTCTGTAATCCTCTGATGAGGTTTACTTCTCTTTTTACATGTGTGTGTTTGTTTATGTGTGTGTATATATATAAATAATAAAAAAGAGAAAGGTTCCTGCCTCTCTAGTAGGCAGGTAGCTTGGAAATGTGACCAGAAGGTACAATAATACATCAAAATTTGAGTGGCTTATGAATTTTAAGCAGATTCGTCATTCTGAGGACCTAGGGACCATGGCTTTCCACTCTCGGGGTCAGCAGTAGCAGCTTTTATATGCATACCTGGAAAACACTAAAATGCATATGCTATTCCTGCTTCTCCATTTTAAAGACAGATCTCTCCTGTCTCTCTTTGCAAATCTAGCTCAGAAGACACCTGAAGGGGCTGGCACTTATTTGAGGACTTGTGATAGCTTTGTATCGTTCTAGGTAATCAGGCAGATGTTGCTGCTGTGCCCTTAGGAAAGGATTTATTTCTGTTGATTACACTGCTCTGTAGACCTCCTTCTAGCCAACAGACACATCTGCATAGCCAAGATCCAACAAGTGCAAGATGTTTTTTTTCCTGTAGGAGGTTATCTAACCTCTCTGCACTCTGCAGTGTGCTAAATCAACTTTACAGTCGTTCCTGGTGCATGGGAAACTGAGCTGATCCAGAGCTCTCCCGGGGCATCGGTGTTCCCCAGGGCATCGGTCAAATGCTTTTCAAGCTTTAAAAGGGGGCAGGCCTGCCTTAGATCCTGCTGGGTTCTCTGCGGCTCTGCCAAGCTACCTAGTGGTGGAATGAAGTTTGCTATTAGCAAATAAGGGCGCTTTTTAATAAGCCAATTGTCCATAAACTTGATTAATATTGAAGGCAATGCATGCACCGGGCCAACGTGGCCATCTCCCCAGCATCAATCTGTCCTCAACTACTCACCTCCCCTTTTGTGTTAACAATGTGCTTTATAAAGTTTCCTATGCTTGTGACCCTTAATTGCTCTGTTAATTCTCCTCTTGGGAAGCTGGCTGGCCTTCACCCCATCCAACTCTACCTGTCTGAAAACCAGGCATCCAGGGTCTCTCTGCAGATGTTTGACAGACTCCCATCTGTAGCAGGAGATTCAGGATGCTTAGCTTCACCCCTCCTTTTGGAGGGCAAAGTCGCTCTCTGGAGGTGCCTATTTTTAATTCTTTACTAAAGAGAGAGATTCTGGGCAGTGGGCTGCAGGGGTTGCTGTTGAGAATCCTGGGCTGCCTTTAGGGTTGCTCTGCTCTTTGGTTCCCCAGATGCCATGGAGGGAAAGGGAAAGGCAGGGAGGAGGTTTAGTTTTGGAAATGGTACAGTCTGAACATTTTAGTGTTTCCATAATGAAATATTGGGCAATTTTAGTTTTGTGGGAGCAAGGGAAGGTGCAACGTCTTCCTTGACTCTGCATGGGGCGGGGGGGGGAAGTAGTCCTGTAAAATCCAGCTTCTTTCCTGGGATAGAAACCCCGTTTCCTGGCTGTGGCTGGCAGGAGGGTACGATGGTGCTCAGGACCTGCCCAAGGAGTTGGGAAGAAAGCTGCCTCTGCAAAACTAGAGACAAGGGAATGTCATTAGTGTGGGTCGTTTAATGTGCGAGTTTACGATGGGACGTTTAGAGGGATCGGTTGCATGTGATGCGGTGTAAACAGAATTTAAACTCATGCGTTGTCCGTAGTAGCACACAAGGGATGGATGCGTTTGAAGGGGATTTGCATGCTTGTGATCTGTAAGAAATTGGCTGGGTTGTGTGTATGCGAGATGTACGCAATTCCAGGCAAGTGGGCAGATGTAAAGGGATGAGGTCTAAATTTGGCTGGCTTGCAAGCTGGCCCTGTATATCTAAGCACAAATGCTGAGACAGGATATCTCGCTGCCTCCTATCCCTTTAGCTTATTTTCTGGAGGTTTTTACAGCAAGAAGGCAAAGACTGTGGTTTGGAAATGAAGCAGGACAACAGCACAAACAAAACCAGAGTTCTGACTGTCTGAAGCTTTAATGTCCGTAGGGTCTGACAAAATCAGAAATAAGGCTGAAAAAATTCTTAGTGCATACCTACTGTCTTTGTGCAAAGCTCTGAGAGTTTTCCCTGTTACTGAAGGATAGATTCCTACTGTTGGAGGAAGGGCCAACTGCAAAATACTGAGAGGAGCCTGTGCTTTAGGAGAGGGCTGTTTGGTTTTTGTTGTTTTTTTTTTTTCTCTGTATGTGTTGCAGTGCCCTGTTTCCCCAATACATGCCAAAAGCAATAAAAGACCTGCCAACGCTCTGTGCCCTGATGCTTCAGGAAAGCGGGGCTAGGAGTCTTACTGCAACAGCTTTTTACGAAGTATCTCGGTATGGTCCCTGGATTTCTGAATGATACCAATGCATGTGGGAGAGCCTACAGGATGAAAGTCGCATCCTTGTCAGGTGTAGGTCGATTGTGTTCTGCTATACCTAGTGAAAACAGACCTATGTCTACCAGCTGTCACTCTCCAGGCTAGGTTGGGAAGATAGGTCTTGTCTTCTCATACAGTACGGTGTGGTTCGTGGCAGCTGGGAGGTACCTGGCAGTGCCAGGCCGGAGGAGAGGGACAATGTGCTTGGCCGAATGCAGGGATGGTGGCAGTGCCCGCTTTGGGGGACCTCCCCATCCCTCTGCGAAGCCTGGTGCTGAACCAAAACAAACGCTGAAAAAGTCCTTCTGGAGTATATTGTGTTTATTCACCGGAATATATTTTTGCCTGGGAGATGAGAACCATTTACTCTGGAAAAATGGTCAGTTTGCTTTTTTCAGCCTTTGTGAACACTAGGGCAGGGTGAGTGAGGGAGCCGGAGGGGGCTCTTGGAGAAATAGAAAGGGCAATAAAAATACTCATTTTGAGTTTAAGACCTATAAAATATTCTGACCAGACCTCTAATTGCATGTTCTGTCATAACAATGTGAATGAAATAATGCAATTAACTCTAACAAATTGACCAGCTGCCTATTTGAGGACTTGACACTCTTCCCACCCCAGACCATGGGGAAAGGCCAGCAGCCAGCCGAATTTGCTGCGTGGTGCGAGAGTAATGCTTGGCAGGAGCTGCTCCAGGTGAGGAATGGTTAACAGTGTTACAGCTCTTCTGGAGCAAAAGGCTTGCAGCTGGTCCCAGGATGGTTAAGAGGAAAAATTAAAAAACTTGGCCCATTTCAGACCTACGGAGAGAACAGGAGCAAAGAGTCTGCTGAGCTGTCAGCCCCTAAGCCTGGAAGATCTTTAGTCCTAGGGAGATGCCGTCTTTGGAAGTTGAAGGTGTAGGAAGGCTGCAGCCTGGTGTAAGATGGACCAGGCTCAAGCTTGCTGTCCTGCGCTTGCTTTGCCCACTGGTTCTGCTTGGCCCAGCACTCCATGGCCAGCCCCTTCCCCGAGTCCCTTGCACATCTCCGTGCCACTGCCTGTCGTGGGACAGGGGCGAGGGAAGTCCTGTTCAGAGTGTGCTTCTCCGGAATGGGATTTGCAGCCTTCTGCTGGTGGGGGCAGTGGGAGGAGGGCTGGGAAGTGCCACCGGGCTGGGCTGGGTGTTCAAAGGGACGGATCCATTTGGGGTTTGGGATTGTCCTGCTCTTGGTCGCTGCTGCTCCTTGGGCCGTGGGTTTGGGCTGTGCTGCCTCGTGTCAGCCATGCTGCTCCATCTGGGAGGGAATGCTGCTGGCTTTGCTGGCTGACCTGCCTCCCCTCCCTGGAAGGGGTGCTCCGGGCTCTGCTGTGGAAGAGAGCAGGGATCGCCTTGGGGAAAGAAGAGGGGACAGGCTCACCAAGAGGGATATTTTTTATTCTGGCTGGCGAGGGCAGCGGAGTTGTGGCCAGCAGCTAGGGAAGGAGGCCGAGATGAGCAAGGAAGGCAGATAAGAGTGCAGCTGGACTCGTAAAAGAAGAGATGAAATGCAATTATGAAGATGTAAGACAAACTGATGGGGAGTGATAAGTGGAGGTTATCTCGGTTGGGAGCAGCTACTCTGGCACAGTGCTGAAAATCCCTGCTGAGCTTGGCAGGCATCTCAGCAAATCCTCGTAATCAATGGTATCAAAGGCAGATGACAGATCCAAGAGAATCGGCGTGAACGCTCGTCTTTATTGATTGCCGTTGAGGACCAGTGGGGCAAGGAGGAGGTGCCGGGGCAGCGTACCCTACCTGCTGGAAGACCTGCATAGGTGTTTGGATGGGTTGGTGGGGATGGAGATGGAGAGCTCAGCTTGGCCTTCGTGCCCGAGGGATGCCTGCTGCTGTCTCCCCTTTTTCCAGCTTTCTCCCTGCCTGTTCATCAGTGCGGATCAGGGGAGGGAGTGACTCCCTCAGGCGGGACAGGGGATGCACAGAGCCGAGATGTGGGTGACTGTCCCCCGAGACAGTGTTTTACACTGACATGCTGCGACTCATCCAGGAGGAAGGAGAAATCTGTCTTTGCGAATGATACAAACCCACACTCTTTGCTTATCCTTTCTTCTTTTAGTTTTCTCTTCCCCTGGTCTCCCCTCATCATCACCTGCCACGCTCAAGTCTATAAAAGCTCTGCCGCTGCCCCCCCGCCCCGAGTGTAATTCGGAGCTGCCGAGTCCCTGCAGCTCCTCCAGCAACCCCCCTGTGACTAGCCACCCTGTCTCTCCCCTCTCCTTTCTCCATCTGTGCCAGTCTGTCATTTTTCCCTCTCCTATTTTTATTTTTCCTTCCCTTGCTGTCATTCCCAGGTTTTGCTGCTCGCAGTCTGTCTGCACTGGTTGCTGCTGCCCTTGAATTGGCTCTTTCCATAAAGTGCCCTTCTTAGCCAGTATTGTGGACAACAGGCTTTCTGGGGGGAATGGTTAGGAACTAAAGGGAAGAACTGAAGGTCGGATTTAAACAGGGGATGTAACTCATTGGCTTAGTTAGGAGGGAAAAGGCCAGGGCTCCACAGAGATGCCATAGCTTACTTGTGAAAACGGTGGATTTCTCCTACCTGTGGAGGGAGGGGATTGCTGCTGCTGCTGCACGCTTGCAGGCTGCTTCCATCCCCATCTAGAGCATTTTATTCCCAACCCAGGTCAGCAGCTATCTCCGCCCTGTGCTCTCCAGCATGCAAGTGGCATTCCCAACGGTCCGAGGGGAGCATCCACCTCCGGAGCAGGGTGCTGGGAGGTGAGCATCCCTGGGCCAGCTTGGGTGAGACTTGCTGCTCTGGGAGGTAGCTGGCTCTCTGCAAATCCCTGCTCCCCAGGGCTGGCTCTTGGGGACAGATGCAGACAGATGTGAGCCCGGCATGCTGGCTGGGAGCTGCGATCTCCCAGCCCTGCGTCCCAGCTTGGAAGCTGGGCAAGATGCTCAAGGGTTTGCTTCCAAAGGTTGAACCAACACTGCTGTCTCAGCCTTGTTCCTGACCCCCAAACCTTTGCAAGAGCTGTTTCATCTTTACTTTAATAACTTGGTTTTGTTTATCGCTGCCTCCCTAGAGTAGCATAAATGCTGAAATACCACAAGGGCTTTCAGATTGCTTGTAGCTTGAAGTAACTGGATGTCTTGAGAGGCAGAGTGAACCGAATGTACCTCCTGTGGGATTTCAGTTCTTAAGGAGTCACGGATGAGAAGGGCTAACATCAGTACAAATTCATCCAGGAGAAAGCTGCTGAATTCAGTTCTTGTAATGCTAGCTGTGAGATTTGCCTCAACAGACAAGAAGCAGGGAAGGAATGGAAAGAAAACACATGGTAAAATATTAACCTCCCTATTGAAACAGGCAGTTTGTAACAAACAGCAGCTGTTCTCTTTCATGGCACGGGAGAGGCAGGAGCGCAGTACTTGAGGGCGGAGAAATACTTTCTTCCATGCAGAGGTTGGTAGTCTCTCAAGCTAGAGATCCAAAATCTCTGCCTGCCTTCCAAGCCCTGCTTATTATTTGGGAGCATACTAAAACACCATGAAGGTGTACCTGGCAAATCTGCCTTGCCCCATCACTCACACACCCCAAAAAGACGCTTCCTACATTGACCTGCACCGTCTTGCTTCTCAGCCAAGAACTTGGCACTCTAGTGCGGCAATAAGTCCCCCTACGAATGCAATGTCCTTATTTTCCACAAAATGTATTGCGGATCATTTACCAGCTAGCTAGCAGGCATTGTTAACAAGCATTGTTATCGATAATTAAGCTAAAACATATTTCAGAAAAGTATGCTTTGTGATGTATTACAATTTTTATGTCATTGGTTTTGTTCACATATTTACCGACTTGTGGTGTAATTTTTACTTTGAGTAAGTCTCCTGGTTTTACGGGTGAATCTGGCAGGCTCTGCTTTTTCCATATGTGAGAGTCAGGCCAGGCCTTGAAAGTGTTTGTGTCGTAAGTGAATTATGTTAAAAAAGGCATGCTTGTAGAAGTGCAACAGTAATAATATATTGCCTTTGGTACTGCCTGATGTTCAGTGCTGCTGGCCAACTGTGATATTTCTTAATGAACGATGTTGTTCTTATTTTTTTATTTTTTTCTCAAGGCAATTTTTTACTTGCCTTTTTCTTTCCCTGATTAATTTCCTTGATGGAATAGGATCCTTCCTTGCTTTGGAGTTTGCTCCTTTCCTCCATACTTGTTGACCCACTGTTTCGCAGCCTCTGTGCCAGCAACTGTTCTTGGCTTCCTATCTGGAGCCCTCTTTGGAAATGGGATTTTAGCACCTGGAGGGAGCCCTAGATGGTAGCCCACCTGTTTTACACTGGAAAAGCCTTTGGAGGCAGCAGCCTTCTCACTGTTTCCTTGTGGCATTTTGTTCGTCCCATGCTACAGCCTCCTAGTTTCTATTTCTTATAGGTTGAGCCTGCTGTCTTTCCCTACACAGGCGATCTCCTGATAATACAAGTTTCTTCTTTGCTGGGTGCATAGTAATATTTTTTCCTTCCTTCTGCGCAGTGGGATCTCTGAAGTCATTCTGTTCATATGAAGACCATGCCCACAAACAGCACTGAAGAAATGGACAACTTCTCATTGTTACATGAGGTGGTGACGTGGTTTTCTAAAGCTGCCCAACTTTTCCCATGGTAAAGCTCTTCTCATCCCTTAATAAAATTTTAATTTGAGGTCTGGGAAACGGGGACCATGCAAAAAGCTTGGGAAGAATTCCTGCTTTGTTTCCTTGCTGTCAGCAAACTTTGGGAAGGCCCGTTGGCTAAATAGGTGTCACATCACTGTCTTCACTGAGTGCCATCCCTCCCTGTGGGCGCAGGGATCCTGTGGGAAAACCCACAGGAACTTGCAGTGAAAAATTGTGTTGTGAAGGCAGTGTGTACGGGGAGAAACTGAGGTTCCACATTCATCCTTAATTTCTTGGAGTGAGTCATATTAAAACAGTCTCTCCTGAGCATGTTCCAAGCATGATTTTTTTTTTTTCCCCTCCTCCATGGCAGCTACTAATTTATCTCCATTTGGATGGGTTGTTACAGGATGAGCAAAAGAGCTCTCAGGCTACCCTGCTGCCCAGTGCAAAAGTGTTTCAGAGCATCCAGCAACAATTGCTAGTCAAAAAACCCCAAGCCTCAAATGCTTCTTCACAGACAAACCCCCCCCCCCTTTTTTTTTTTTGCAACTGTTGAAATTCATCTTAGTTTTCAACCAAAAAAAAAAAAAAGTAGTTATACCTGCTATGGAAGTTTCAGCTCAAGCTGCCAGTCAGATGAAGCTCTAAGCAAATGAGACTGGGTCTTGGAAGGGAGAAGAGTTTGGGGTAGGATTAATTAAAATTAGTGTTATCACTGTAGCTGCATATAGACTTCTGCTGTGTAGTTCAGCTATCGCTGAAGCCTCAAGTTTCCCCTACAATACAATAATTAACTATTAAAGTAGGTACTTTAAAAAAACCCAACCATTCCTTCTCCAGAGAACCATAACCCAGGATTTTTTTTCAAAGCACAGAATTAATTGCATCCCTCCACAGTATCTTTGAGGTGCTGTTATTTCTTTAAAATGCATTTCCAGCATATTGTGATATGTCACACATCCTTTAAATATCCAATAGCTTTTTAACTTTTAAAAATCTATTTCACACTTAGTGGCATGCCTGTAATGCATTTTTCTGGAATGTGTGGCAGATGTCTGGGGAAACTGTGTTTTCTCCCATATGGGGGTTATTTTACTGAAAAATGAAATAGGATTGGCACTTCATTTGATTTCCTCGAGTTGTCACGTCAGGGATTCTCTGGCTGGGTGTGAGACATGAATCCAGATCATAGGTAGGCTGTAGAAGGTGAGGTGTGCTCTCTTCCCTGGGTGAAGGGGAACTTCCCATGGGAGAACATCCTCCGAGGGCTACAAGGGGGGAGAACAGGCTGGGGAGGCCTGCTCTAGGATATCCATGGGACTTCTCAGCATGCTCTGGAGATACTGAAGTAGCCTTATGTGTGTGCTTGGACCTTCCTCTGTGAGGAGGAGGAAGGTGGCAGCTTTGAGGTTACTCGACCTTCAGGGGACTCCTGACTCTTGTGACACAGGTTCCTGAGGTGGCAACCGAGGTGGGACTTCAGGGTTGGGTGTTGCTGAATTTGACTACTAGGAGGAGTCATAAATGCCAGGGCTGCCGTCATTTTGGATGTGTCAGGCCATGATTGCGTGGCCATGGCTTGGGGACAGAAGAGACTCTGTCATCACTATATTGGCCAAAAATATCTGTGTTTCTGTTTTGACTCCTCTTCCTCCCTACCCTGTTTGAATGAGGCCTTGTGTCCCCTTGTGCTATGGTGAATCATGTCCCTGTATTTTCTTTTTCCTGCTCCCCACAGACAGGGAGACTGACCGAGCCCCTCATGTCCCCTGCGATGCAGGGGAAGGAGGTAGAGCAGAGGACCTGCTGCAAGCCCCCAAAGCTACTGGCTGTGCCAATCTCCCCTTTGCTGAGACAAACATACTGGAGATAAATACCAGGTGTCTCTGGAAGAGCAGTTAAATGCACCGACAGTCCCTGTTTTGTCACGTTGGTCTTGCCGAGTCTTTCTTCCAGCTTTACATTTCAAAAGACTACCTGTGGTACTTGGCCCACCCCTCTTCTTGCGCTCAACCTCGGAGATGCCTTCCTAAATTTCTGGGCAATAAAAATGCCCAAGGTTTATTTGGCTGTGGTAGCAGCCAACGTGTCCTCGTTGCTGGTGTGTGTGGGCACAGGCGTGCTGCTGTCGAGGCCTTTCTGGGCAGAGTTTCCAAGGGAAGGAAGAGCGGAGCCCTAGGGCATTGCTGTGGGGAGAGCAGGAAGGTCCTGGGTATCGCTCGAAATGGAGATGGGAGCTGGTGTGCTGCTGTGCAGAGGCAAGGGGATGGGTAGCTGAATGACCTGGGATGGTCCCACAGGACAGAGGATGTCTGTGGTTCCATCAGTGGAAGCAAAGGTATCGGGTTAGACAGCTCTAGCAGGAGAGCGCAAAAGCGATTATTTCCTTCCCCAGCCACTTGACTTCTCTGGGTATTTCTTGAGTGCGATTAAGCAGATTAGTGTCATGCACTTGAGACTTTGTCTTGTACCTATGGCATTTCCCATTGTTTGTGCGTGTGAAGGATTTCCTCATCCATTGCTGTGACACCTCTCCCCACTGGATGCAGGATTATTCTTTTCTGATGATTAACATTTTCCTGGGTCTCGGGCAGCTTTTCAGGAACACAGACGTATTCCCAATAGAGGATCTGATGCAAAGTCTTTACTTTCTGGGCTTAATAGTTACACCTGGGATTATTTCATCCCACAGAATGATCTCTTCTGAGACCCTGCCACTTCCCCCAGTGAAGCTTTGTATATAAATACAAATATATATTATAGGCTTGTCTCTGCACCCCTTCCCCGCCAACTGTGCTGCTTCTGCTTGGTGCCCTCAGGCACTTAGCTGCATGCTTGTGTTTGGAAATTGCACCAAGGCTTCAAATGCACTGTCAGAAGATTGTTATGTCTCTATTTTCCTCCCCCCCCACTTCCACATGCATATTCTGAGATGCAGGCTGGGAGATTAACTCCCATGAAGCCAGCATGGCTGTCAGCAAAAATGTGTGCAAGCAGCAGTCAGGCCATCAAAATGAGCTGAGAATTGGACAGAAAAAAGTACAGGAACTGTTACTGCAATGTATACATTGCTTTTATGTTACTAACTCTCTATATTGATGATACATACACAATAAATATATTTGACTAATAACGATACAATTACTACATAATAAATCTCCTAAATGAGTCCTTTATTACTCTAATTTATATGTGTCTGTACAAATCAGAGGTGTACTCGCCATTCTCTTGCTGTGCCTAATAGATACAGGAGGATTAGAAGACATTTGCATTGATGAGGCTTGGGTAAATATTTGACCTGCTGGTGAGTTCCTCTGCAATTATCTGTAGGAGGGACTTGCTGTACCTTCCCCTGTGCATCTGGCTGGGTGAATGCCAGAGGGATACATGGAAAAGGGGGGTCCTTCCACCAGTGTTTAACATCCTGAGGGGACCTAAAAGCTTTTGACTGGAAGGTGAGGATTTAAACTTGGTGTCGCTGCTCAAGGGAAGGTTGTGGAGCTGTGATGAGAGAAGAGGTCATGCTGGAGGAGACAGTGGGCTGCTGTATTTTGGGCAGCTAGAGGCCACAGATGGGGAGGGCAGTGACTGAAATGCATCAGATAGTTAAAATCAGTGGGCTCCCAAATGTGTTTGAGGTGTGTTGGGATCCCAGTGTACACCACCAGTGCAAAGAACTGTGTGTTGATGGTGGGAGCGGAGCCTTCCCAGCCCTTCCTGGGCACCACCCTGTGGGCTGGCTTATCCAGGCAGCCAGTGAGGGATGCGAGAGGTGCGATTAGCTTGAAAAATGAAATGTGCTACAGGGACTGGTGGTCATACCCAGGAAATGATCAGTGCAGGTAAGTGCTCAAGTGTTTGAGCCATATCTTGCTGGGGCTAATAAATTGACACTGCTCCACTGACTTCTAGAGGGCTCTGCTTGTTAACCCCAGTTCAGGGCCTCTTGACTTTCCCAAACTGGGGTATAAATCTCAGAAGAGGGATCAAGCTCTTTCTTGCAAGACTTTGGCCACCTTTCTTGTTTTGGTCAGGCTGAATACACTATAAAAGACAGCTTTGTCTGTGCTGTCTTCATGCATCTGTTCAAACCTGGCACTTACTGAAACAAAATGAAATCTGAGCTGGCAAGTTGGGTTTGAGTTTCAGCTTTGCTTGGTTTGTGCTTTAAGATTAATTCTCCTTTTCCCCCAAATTCTCCTACCTCCCACCCTGTCCCCCAGACAGGGAGGCAGCTGTTGAGCTGTCATTTCTCTGCTTTCATGAAGGCCCAGTGGGAAGAGGAGACAAAGCAGAACATCTTCTGCCTTCTCTGACTGCAGGCAGGGAGCTGAGCTCCCAGCGGAGCCTGTGCCTCGCTGCTGCCTCTGAATTGGTGGGATGTTGCTCCGGGGATGCTCACTTGGCAGCTCTTGCTGGAGGCAAAGAGGGGGAAGGTCCAAGAGAAGAGGTGATAGCAAGCCCAAGCAGCGTGGAGGTCCCAGTTTGGGTGCTTCCCTGGTCGTTTGTGCAGCTGTCCATCTGAGGGAGAACTGCTGGGCAGGCTGGAGCATGGAGAAGGCACAAGAAAGAGGACCTGGGGAATAAGATTGAGGCAGTGTATTAGTGCTCCTCGGAGCTGGTATGTCTTTAAAGCTGATGTGTTGCCATGGAGTGTGCCTGGCAGTGAAGCTCCCTTGTTGCTTCTCTAATCCCATTCAGGCAAAGAGGAATGGCGAGGAGATTAAAAACAGTGCAGAGCAAAGGCAGTCCATCTCCTGCTGTTGCGTGCTCTCCTTTGCCCCTGCACCCTCCACTGCCTGGGTGTCTCTGCAACTTATTCCCCACCATGGGTTGGGTAAAACAGCTTCCCTGGTCCTGCCACCTTAGGCAAATGTATTGCTTTCCCACACTGTGGGAGCCTGGGAGAGCCCCTGCCACAGCTTCTGCATGGACAACAAAGCAGGGAGGGAGAAGGGAACTTTCTGGGAAGCTAGGAGCATGGGTGCAGGACTGGAGGCAGCAGAACTAATGGCAATACTCCCACTAAGGTAAGCAGGAACAGAACTGGGTTGGTGGAGGTCTGGTGTTACTTAACAGAGTCAGTAATGACTGAAGAGGAAGCTAACGGTCCTGTAATGAAAATGTCAAAAGATCTTTGACTACAAGATATTACAGGTAACATGACCTAGAGAGATTAGTAGCAAGGAAAGGACACAAGGTGAGACTTTAACCCTGTTTGTCTTGGCTAGTTCTGTGGCTCGTCTATAAACTCTTCTCACCATCATCCACCTCACGTTGCCCTCTGACACATCCATCTCTGAGCCTCCTACCTGCTGGTGCCTTCGCTGGCCCCGAGTTAGCCCTCGGCTGGGTAAGGCACGCTCTCCCCCATTGTAGGGTGCTGGGGACCAACTCTGTCAGATCTCACTGGCCTCCTTGCCCCTCAAAATTCTGCTCACACCAGTCCTCTGGTGGCGGCCCAGTGTCTATCCCTACGACCTGTTGGGGTCTTGTCGTCTCTAACAGCTGCTGTGGTACAGGAATCCCTGCACAGCCAGACTCTGCCCTTACTTACTCCTCCGTGCCTACAGTCATCCTCCATCTCCATCTGCAGAATCACCTCCTTTTTTTCCACTTCCCTTGTTTGATGGGGGAGACAGTTGAGCCACTGTTCCCTCAGCACCTAACGGGGGGAATAATCTCTAAGGAAGGAGTGAAGGGGCAGGGGAGATAGAGGGAGAAGCTGCTGCTGGTTCTTCTACGTGGAGGCGACCACCCTGGGGTTCATGAGCAGTTCAGGTGGGTCCCTTTGGGGGGGATGGAGCTGCCACAGGGGCTCCTGGGTGAGCCAAACCCAGCAGCTCCAAAGCAGTGAAGAAATAACCCTGTTTCTCAGAGTCCTTGCTTTAAGGAGAGATTTGCCCTTCTTTTGCTTCTCAATGGAGAGGTCCCCTGTCCCGTGCCAGGTCCCCTTTCCACGACAGCCAGAAATACTCCTGTTCTAGCCAGAGACGCTTCCAGTGAAAACAAACCTTCCTCTTTTGTGCTGGCAGGGCTCAGTGCAAACACCCTTCACTTGGGAAAACCAAGGCTCAAGTCTTGCAATGGGCGGTTTGCCCCAGAGGAGCCCTTCTCGAGAGCCCTGCCACCCTCTTGCCCCAGGCTACCGTCCCCAGGTCCCTGCGCAGCTTTGCCAATGGGTCTCCCTACTGTGCCGTGGGCTGCCAGGCTCCTTGTGCCCACGCTTGATTACTGATGGATTGATTAATAACCCACACTTCAGACATGCATTAATCCTAACCTCAGGCAATGTCTCATTAAGAATCAAACCAGCAAATGAATAGAAGGGGAAATGAAGAGGCTGAAGAGAAGGGAATAGTAAGGAAGAAGCATGGAAACGGGGAGGAAGAAATTCAGTTTGGGACTTGATTTCACTGGAGGCAGAGTGGAGAGATGGAAAACCAGGAGGTTTAATAGGGCAGGGGCGAAGATAGAGGTGGATTGAGAGGAAGGAGGGTTGAAGGAGCCCTTCCTTGCTAGGTAGTCTGCCAAGGGCTGTGGGCTTGCTGAGATTTCAGCAGGGCCAGACGGAAGCAGATGGGGAGAGGAGGTCTGCGAGTCTGAAGACTACATGAAATATTTAAGGTGTTCCATCAAACTAGCTTCTCAGTGGTGGTGAGATGCTGGGTGTGGGGAAGACAGGAAAAAAATCAGCTGGTAATGAGAAGCTTAAAAAAATATTCTGACAACATGCAGCTCTCTTCTTTGCATCTCTCTTCTTATCTACTTTCTCTCCTATAGAGGTGACATGCTGTCTAATTATGCTGGACACAAGGATCGTTTTCTTCATCCTTTCAGGCTTTAGTTTGCTTTTGCTTTATTCTTCCTCACTTTCTTCCTCTTTTCTCCATTCCCCAAACTGACAGCATCTGTAACCAACTTCAGGCTAGCCGGGTCTTGCTCCCCTCTTCCTACTGTTGGTTAGGATATAGCTCTGCCCCTTTGGGCACAAATGTGCCTTCTCCCTCACCCCCCCTTTGCTGCAGGTGGGGACTTATCCCCTCAAGCCCTTTCTTTCCCGGTGCCTGGTCCTTCTAACTGTCTGCCCTTGGGAGTGGGATGGCTTGAACTGTGCCCACTGCTGTGAAGCCTTGACCTCAGCTGAGGTGATGCAGGAGCAGAATCTGGTTGTAAAAGTACCTACAAGGATTTTTCTGACTTTATCCCACCTTGGCTGGGACAGGCAAAGCTCTTGAAGTAACGGACGTCACTGAGTGCCTGGGAATCCAGGCAATGACAGAGGTCAGGAGGAACCAGAAGGCTCAACTTTCTCTGCTCACAAGGCTTTGGGCCAATGGTTTTGGACTGGTTTTGGACTGTGCTTTGCCTACATACAAATACTGTACTCGTGCAGTACCATCACCCTTTGCTTCTCCCTCTTCCCTTCCCTCTACGCAAGCAGCGGAGAAGCATTGCCTTCAGACTGGATGTGTGCAATCACTGTGACCTAGTTTGAGAGCTAAATCTAGAAGGGGTGGAAAACCATGCCCATTAAGTTAACAAATACAATAAATGACTATGCTCCCCCCCTGCCCAAATCCAGTGTTAAATTCACTTAGTAATTTAGATCAGGATTTAGTTAGATTTAAAAAAAATAAAAAAAAAACCCTCAACACCTGTAGCAGTCACTGTTTTTAAATGTGGAAAACAATCCAGACTTAATTCTGAATCTCCCAGCTCTAGGGACCTCATTTAGAGGTGACACGTACTGCGTCTTGCTTTTGTGATCTTCCTGTGCATGGTGTTCCTGCCCACTGTTGGCTGCTTCCCCCTCCCCGTGAGCCACGCTTGATCTCTTTTGTAAGAGGGTGGAATTGTCTGTTCTTCCTGCTGATTCAACTGAAGTCTGCAGGTGACAGGTCAGCAAGTGCATGTTGGGGTTGGTTGTTTTTTTTTTTTTGAGGGGGGGTGGGAAGGAAGGAAGGAAGGACTTGAACTACCTTTGGCACGGTTCACAAAGCAAGTGAGCCTCCAGCTTTTCTTGATTGCTCTGTGTCTGGCATCAGAAACATCACAAGACACAGTTCAGTAGACAAATGTTACTGTATTTAAGGCAAAAGTGCTACAGGACTATACCAGCGTGAGTTAATAAAAGTGAAGGAGTAAAAAGTAAATGTTATCTCAGATGACAAAATAACGGGCTTTCATAATGAACTAGCATCCTTCCCTAGGATTCATGGCTTCCAATAAGCCTAAGCTGTTGGGTTTTTTTCCCCACCCTTTGGTAGTCACAGCCAGAAAATGTTCAGAAAAGCTTTTGGGTTTTTCCCCTATCATTTTTGTAATAGGATGCCAGGTACTGAAATGCCTGGTTAAGGCTATTGATAAAACATCCACAGTACAAGATGGCAGCGTATCATCCAATTTCTTCCAAAGATACGAGACGTGCATCTGCATTTGCAAGAGCAGTATGGCAGTTCACATCCGAGTAAATTATGTACGGGAAGCCTACATGTTGATGCTGTCTCTCTATTATCCTATATCAAGATTGATATCAAGTATTACCTTAGCTTTCTCCAAGTGTTGTTATTCTCTTTGGCTGTTCCTATTCCTCCCTCATTAGGAGGAATCCACGAAGGGGGAGTGAAAAATACAGAAACCTGATTTGGCTCAGGAAGCCCATGAGCTGAGAGTGGTTGGCAGCTGGAAGAGTGCCTAAGGGAAGTATTGTGTCTGCTCATCCCATTTTCACACAGTTCCCTGGGCAGCTGCGTGGCAGCCCAGTCTGGGCAGATGGTTGGTCCAACTCGATGCTAATTTATTTGTTTCTATTATATTCCTCTGACTGCTCCCTGACTTCTGTAGGCTTTCTGAGAGTCTGCAAACACTTCAGGTCACTTGCTTTATTAACATCCTTTCTGCTTAATTCTTATTACTGTTGTCGCCCCCTCCCCCCCCTTTGCTTTCAAGTTGCCCTTTTGATGGATCTTCCAAGCCAGGGGAACACCAGTTCTAGAGGGGACAGGAGCTGCTCTAGTCTACTCGGCACCTCTTGGTGGGGATTTCTTGCTCGTGGTCGGTAGCTGTGGGGATGGGGTTGCAGACTACCATCTCGGCAGCCAGTGGTGCCGTGTTCACCTGCTGACTCCAGCGCTGGAGGAGGAGGCTGGGGCAGGGTCCCTGCCCAGGCTCTGTGTGTCCCATCCTCCATCCCTCCTCCTGAAAACATGGCAGGAGTAAGAGCTCTCCCAGAGGAGGGAGGTAAATATGGGCTCTGACCCTCTTCTGCTCGATAAATAGGTGCGACACGGAGATGACCTGCTTTAAGAGGATGGGACCTCCCCAAGGAGGAGACTATGTCTGCCTTGGTTGGACAGGTCAGCCTGGCTCTGACTAATCTGGATACATGGGATACTACTGCATGGTTTGCTTTATGTTCATCTTCCCTCCCTCCTCCTTGAGTGTCTGTGAGCCTTTGGTCTGAAATTTTAATTAGTGACCTTTTCCTTCTAGGCTGTGATACAGTCCCTGGTTACAAAGAAAGATCTTGACCAACTTACTGAGTAGTCGGAGGCTCAGCTGTGTCTTGAAGTTCATTTGAGGACAAACCTGTAGCACAGCAATCAAGTGCAGAGGCAGTTCAGCAGCCTCAGGCTGCTGTAGGAAAGCACTGCCTGGGCAGAAGCTTTTCTTTTATTGCGCAAAGGCCCAGACCCATTGCATTACTCTTGCATGTCCCATCTGTGGCTTTACACCATATCTGCAGTGTTTTCTGTACTCTCACAACAGCTCAAGCTCCCACAGGCTGGGAAGTTCTGATTTAGTCATAACACCAGTATTTGTCAGCAAGAGGTGCAGGTGATGCAAAGGAACTGGTTTTGTTTCCGTTGTTTGCTGGGCATCTGTGCGAGAGAAACACTTAATTCTGGCTTTTCTTGTCAAATTGTATTCAAAGTTAGTTAAGTGTTGTTTTCCACAAACTGTTCGTCCTACCCTCCCAACCCAATGTTTCTTTTCTGTATTGGGGTTATCTTTGGGTGCTGTTCCCATGCCCTTTTCTTTAGACTCAGCACAGTATGTGGTTTTAAGATCTAACCAATTTTCTAGACCCATGCTTAATTTCCAGGACTACACCTAATACTGCAAGAATGAAGTAGTTAGTCTGAGGGATGGTGACCTGGAAGGAAGTGCTACGGGTGAAGGAACATGGGCTCTGATGGGCACCCAGGAGACAATCTTGGAAAGGACTGAGGGACATGCAGGAGCGGTGACTGAACTTCTTAATGAAAGGGATGAGAAAATGTTTCTCGCTGTTTGCCTGGGTAAAGTCTGCTTCGAACCCTGGGGAGCTGGTGCTTGTCCACAGGTGTTATAATGACAGTAACACAGCCTAATGCTAATGGAGACAAAGATGACCAAGGCTTTGGAGGGCGGGATCATCAGTGAACCCGCTCCACCTTAATAGAAGCAGCCTGTGCACCTAAATAGGTAAAAAGGGAAAATAAAAAAATGTATGGATACAGCTGATGTTAGCAGTTTTGGAGAGAATTTAGCATGGGGGCAGGACAGATGTTGAAGGGAGAGACTTATTCTAATTGGATAAAGTGTCTAATTTGACTAAAACATTGCTTAAAGAGAATGACAGCTTGTAAAATTTATTCTCTCTAGCGTTGGGCTAAATTTCAGAGGGTGAAAATGTTCAGTAGGGCAGAGGATGATACGAACTCCAGACGGAGTCTGAGAGATGGTTCACTTGCCTATGGGTGGTGCAGCCTGATAGGCAGTGCTGTAGGGATGTGATCATGGTTGGGTTTTTTTTTTTTTTTTTTTTGTTTCTTTGGTGGTTGGTTTTTTTTTTTTTTTTAGCATCTGAGTTCTTCCTTGTGGGTTATCCCTGTCTGGGCACAAGGCAAGATGAGGCAGTGTGAGAGTGCCTTGATTAGAAGAGGAAGGATGAATATAGTGTTCCTCAGAGGCAGAGCACCCAGGTGTACATGCAACATTGCCTTGAAGTCACTCTCTTGCATATAAACTTATTTGCCCTCTCCCCAAATCACTCTCTTCATCTGTTTTATATTATAGGCACCTTGGTTCTTATCTAATGTTTTATCACCTTGATAGCTCTTACCTTATTAAGTATGTCTGCTTCTATCTCTAATCTCTTCACATCCCCTCCCCAGGGTGCTCTCTCCTTTGTCTCTTACTGTTCTCTTGACTCCTTTACCTGTTGTGCTTTGGGTTTTTTTTTGGTTTTTCCCCACCCCTCACTGATGCATTGCAACATCAGTTGACATTTCTGCATTCCCTTGGAGCAGTGGTGAGGAAACACCATGTGGTGGATATGGGAAAGGGATGCAATGTATACAGAGGAGATCTAGTGTCCCCGGGGTTGGGAACTGACCCCTTCAAGCTCCCTATGTAACTTAAGTCAGCTCTGACCTTTGATGGCATAGACAAACCAGCTGTGAAAGTCTCTGCTCTACATTCATGCAAGGAGGGAATTTATGGGGGTCAGCAGCTGCCCAGAGGTGCTGCAGTGGGGAGCCTCTTGCTCCTGCCCTGGCTCTGCCCAGGCATCTCCTCTCTCCAGGTCCTGGTGCACAAGGACAGTTTGAGTGGCAGCCAAGGGACAGTGAAACCCAGCACGTCAAATGGAGAGAGGGCTTGATGATGAGAGCAGAAGTCAAGGCAGCCTGGAATAAGCAGGGGTTAAAGCTGGCCAGGACCTGGGGACAGATCGGTATTTCCAAAGTGGAGAGACGGGGAACTGGCCAGAAGAATGTGAAGCTGGTGGGAGGACAGCTGCTGCTCTGCAGCATGGTTTTCCATCCCCCTTCAGCAGTGTTGGTCTGTCTGAGCAGCCAGCCTCACCTGAGAGGCAGAGAACAGGCAGAGAGCCCCAGATGCCTGCGCAGAGCCGTGGGAATCCCTCTGGATGGGCACCGCCAGGGCTGCTCATGAGACCTGCTTAGATAGAAAAGGGGTTGTGGTCGTCTGCAACCTCATTGTGGAGCACCTGCAGGCTTGGCAGTGTGGGTGTCCTCAGCACCTTGGCATCGCAGTGGCTCTTGAGCTCAGGTGAGCGCTGTGCTAATAGACGTTAAGTCACTTCAGAAAGAGCCTGCTCCCCTGGGGTGGGTTTATTTGGCTGAGAGTTGATTTCTGAAATTCAGACAGGCCTGTCACAGGGGGTGAGGTGTGGAGGTGAGCTGTCTAAAAGACAAGTCTCTTCTCCCAGTGAGCTGTCTAGTTGCTGATGTCTGTTGTGGTTTAACCCCAGCCAGCAACTAAGCACCATGCAGCTGCTTGCTTACCCCCGCCCCGACCCAGTGGCATGGGGGAGAGAATCGGAAAAAAGTAAAACTCACAGGTTGAGATAAGAACAGTTTAATGGAACACAAAGGAAGAAACTAATAATGATGATGACAAAAGGATTGGAATATACAAGTGATGCACAATTCAACTGCTCACCACCTGCTGACCGATGCCCAGGTAGTTCCCAAGCAGCGATCCCCCTCCAGGTCAACTCCCCCCAGTTTATATACTGGGAATGACATCTCATGTTATGGAATATCCCTCTGGCCAGTTGGGGTCAGCTGCCCTGGCTGTGTCCCCTCCCAAATTCTTGTGCCCCTCCAGCCTTCTCGCTGGCTGGGCATAAGAAGCTGTAAAATCCTTGACTTAGTCTAAACACTACTTGGCAACAACTGAAAACATCAGTGTGTTAGCAACATTCTTCTACTGAACCCAAACCACAACACTATACCAGCTACTAGGAAGAAAATTAACTCTATCCCAGCTGACACCAGGACAGTGTCCAAGGTGGGTGGGCTGGATGGCCTGTGGAGGTGCCTGTCCCCTGTCAATGACTAGAAAGGGAACCTGATTTACCCCTGATTGACTTAAGCTGCATCCCTACCTTCCCATGGGCTCCCTGCCTGCAGTGACACGAGGGGAATCTGAATCAGGGTGTGCGCATGGGAGGTATTCTGCCATTCCCTGTGCTGAACGCGTATCGCTTGGTTGTCCTCCTCCTGCTTCGCAGCAGGCGGCTCTGCTTTTGCGGACTGCTCATGGCTGTATTGCACCAGCTCCCTGTGCGCGTCGGTAATGGCACGCTGTCCTTGCACTGTGCTCTCGTCAGGGATGAGACTGGCATTTCGAGTGCCGGCGGTCGGGCGCTTTGTTCCCTGGTGCTGGTTCCCAGTAGGTGACAGGGCTGTCAGCGGAGCAACGTGCCTGTGTGAACGCGTGGCTGCTCAGGCGTAGGGACGTGAAGAACTCTCTCCGACTCCTGTGCTGTTCCTGCCACTGCCTTTTCTCTGCCTTCGCTCCCGAGATCCTCTCTATTCTTTGCCTTGGCAGGAAGAGGTGTCCCAGTGTGCTCAAGGCTTGAAAAAACGCGAGCAAAATTGGAAATGTTTCAGGTTTTTTGTACATGTTTCAATTTTTCCTTGCAGTTTACAGTGCTAGACGCACTGGATCTTATTACATAAAGATGTTGTTTCTTGTCATTAATCCAAGGCACGGTGGCTGTTCTTGGCACTTTCCTTCTAATTTGCTGTTCTCCTTGTTGAATAGCTATCTTGTAGCACATACAGCCTTGCTCTGCTTTAGCCCTATTGATAGCATTTGCTCCTTAACCCTAGGGTCAATGGATGCATCCTTTCCTGTTTTCTTTTTTTTATCTGTTAATTTTCTTCATGATATAAAAAAATGACTGTGGCCAAAGCTGTAGCAGCCCAGCAAGACCTGGACTCCTTTTCCTGGGGAGCCAGACTTTCCAGGTTGGCCTATTCAGCTCGGGCAGGAGTTGCAGTGCTAAATTCTGGGTTCACTGGAATTGGGCATTGGAGCCATGGACTCGGTTTTGTCTGGAAATGCCACTTCAAAATGCAGTGAGGATTTTTTTTCCACAGCAAGAAAACAATTACCAGTGCTCAGCTGTTCATTCTCCTATGAATGTTACTAGAATATGTCAGTATTAATGTTTTGGCATTCCTCCCTTTTTGCCTAAATCGGGATGCAGAAAGCATCATCGTTAACAGCTTTTATAAGCACAAACATAGTCTTTCAGTCAAGGCCCTGGCTGGTGGATGAGCTGTCCCACAGTGAAAGCTTAGGGCTGAAATCATTCAAATTCTCCCCTTCCTTCCTTCTGAGGTTAACCTTAGGCACGTTGCTGGACTCCTGTACTTCTCGTCCATCAGAAAGTAAGGGTAATTGTGCTCCATCACCTGTTGTGATGGCTAATTAAGGCCTCCTTGAGTAACTGAAGAAGCTGGGACAAAGGGGAGGATGGAAACATATGGAGCTGTTGCAAACCCAAGGGCTCCGCTGTCCAAAAGTGCAGAATTAAGTTGGCCAGTGCCTTTTCTTGTGTTCACAGACCATATTTTTCCCTGTTTCCTGCCTCTGCCAGGTACTCAAAGGATGGTGCTCACTTAATGAGCAGCCAGATGACACTTTGTTTTCCTGTGTTTGTTCAATGCACGGCTCTAGGCCTTATTGATGACACACTGTTTAAGTCCTGCTCTGAAGACGGGATTATTGATTTCCTCATGGTCTTTTTTTTTTTTTGTCTTTATCATGGTAGTATCTGAGTGCTCATCATTATAGAACCCAAGTGCTTCACAAACGTTAATTTACCTGTACAACACCCCTGGGAGGAAAAGGGCTGCTCTTGCCTCCCTGCTTATACAGAGGGGATGGCAGTAGGTACAGACTGGAATCAGGAGCATCCAGTAATTTTGAAATCCTAATTAAAGATACCTGGGACTAGTATTTTTCAGAGCCTGCAGAGTATAGCGATTCCTGTGTTCCAAGTGTGGAGCCTTCAGGTGCAGGAGTGAGCTGTCAGTCATCCCTCAAGCTGGGCCTGGCATTTCTGGTCTGTAGTGCATAATGAAAATAACAGAATTAGTGACCACCTGTTTAAAGTGACTTATTCTGCCCGGAGATCAGAGCCCTGGGACAGATGCCTTCTGTGCTCAGCTCTCTTCTGAGCCCGTGGTGATGGCATCAGCCCTTGGAAAAACGTCCCCGTGGGCCACCCCTGCGATGGATAACCAGATGGTGTGATTGCACCGTGCTCTCAGGAGACGATAGGATGTGCTGGGTGGGCTAGTCCATGTGTGCTGGCACAGGAGAGTGACCATATGCAAAACTTCCTAATTGGATTTATTTTTCCACCAAAATTACGGAGTAGAGCCCAGAAATCCACATACCTTTGCTTCTGGAGCAGATGGCTTGCCCTACGGTCAAAGCTGGAAGAAAGGCTTCCCATGATGTCCTTCTCACAGTAGTCAGAGCCATTCCCAGGGAAGCAAAGACCAAAGGTGGTGTAGGGGGTTGGGATGCAGGTCCTGATGCTTTGCACAACGTTGGGATGATGCTGATGCTTTGCTCCAGGTGATGCCGTGGCGGCTGTTCCCCCAGCCGGCAGTGGCACGAGACCCTCGGCTGGGTAGTTCTTGCTGAATTTCAGTAGGGGTGGGAGCTGCAGCCTCCTCGGGGACAGCTGATCAGTGGGATCTTGCCTCGGCACCTGGTGGGAGCCGCCATCAAGTACTTGTTTTGGAGCCAAACGCCTCTGCTAAACTCTTGCCAGTTTTGCAAGCAGGGAAATAGGGGTCCTGCTTTTCCCATATGGGGAGTATTTGGGAACTATGGTTCCTCTGAGGGAATGCTGATTTGGTCTGTCTTCTTGTTTGAACTTCTGTCTGCTTTGTCTTGGGTATTTCAGGTAAATATTAGTTATTTACTCTTCTGTACCTTTGTATTTTGATCTCCTCTAGAGAGCTTCTCATCACAACCGTCTTTCAATTGAAAGTTGTTTTTTCAATTTCATGGAAGCTTTGCAATGGAAAACACCTCCTTTTCACAGAAAAGGATTATTTGGGGCAACAAGCATTAACGGCGCAGGGCCTCCCATGCTTGCTCTAAGCCCCAAGCATCCTGGTTCTGCAGTACGTTCTGGCTCATCACAACAAGAGTTTTTTGGGGTTCGTGGGGTGGGGGAGTTTTTTTGGTAGCAGGGGAGGGGGTGCAGGGCCGGCTCCTGTGAGATGGGGATTGGGATGGGAGAGGAACGCTTGTGCAGATCCCGGGGTCGGTGAGGAAGGAGGAGGAGGAGGAGGGGATGCCCCTGCAGCCCGTGGGGAGAGGGTAGGCTGGACACCACCCCCTCCCCCGGCCCAGCGCACGGAGGGGCAGCTGGGGACAGATGCCCCTCTGCAGCCCGGGGAGGGAGGAGCCCCCGGCGGGGCAGGGAGCAGAGCCGAGCCCTGCCCTGGGGGGGAAGGACAAAACAAGGTGGGATGAACCGGCCCCATTCCCCTGCGCCGCGGGGGGCGGGAGCGGGGAAGGAACGGGGAGGGGGCTCCCAGCTTCGCCTTTACTTCTCAGTATCTTTCTTCTGATTTCACTTGTAGTAAATTAAATCGACTTTATTTCTTCTCCAAGACGAGCCTGTCCCTTGCCCATGACCCGAAGTGGGGAGAGATGCCTCCCTATCCTCGTCTTGACCCATGAGCGTTTCTTTCTATTTTCTCCTCCTCCTCCTCCCCCAGGGGCTTTTGTTACCGGCTGCCTGAAACCAGGGCAGGGAGCAGGTCAGCGGCAGGGCACGATGCGGCCGGACTCCCCGGTAGCCAAAACAGTTGCCCTTCTTTAAAAAAAGGGCTATGAGCAGGGAGGCAATGCAGAGAGAGAAGTTTGGATGCTGACCGAGTGGCTGAGTGCCCCGTGGAGTAAGTAGCATTTTGGAATCCAAGCAGTTCCGCTTTTTTTGCTGTAATATTTTGATTCAACACCAAAAAGTACAGATTTTTCTCTGGGGAGGTGAGGAAACCTTCTTCTGAGCTGCTGCACTCCGTCGTATGTAATTGCATCGCTGTTGCAGGACTAGCAGGTTTACTTTTTTTGACTTCCAGCTGCCGTTGTTTGATCTCAGCTGTACTGGTTGATTGCCTAAATGATGATTTTATATGTCATAGTAAAATAGTGGTTTATTTTGCCTCTCTCCCAGCTGTATTTGCAAGTCTGGTGTTTGCTTGGGTTTGGATAACTGGTGTCTTGCGGGGGGAAAAAAAAGTTCTTGTTTGTCTACTTGTTGGCATCTGTGATAGGAAACCTAATCCTTCCACTGGTGTGTATTTCTAGGATCCAGCAGAGAGAGATGTAGCTCTTTATTGCCAGTTTTAGCTTCTTTTTAGACATACATGTTTGCTGTCCAATGGGACGTCTAGTTCTCTGTGTGCATCTTGATGAGGAGGTAAAAGGATGAAATTAGTGTGTTTTAGTGAAACTCTAAAATCTCCCAGATGAGCATTGGGCTCCTGTGTTTCTATTTGCAGCAAATGACCTAGTCTGCTGTTTGAGCTTTTCTCCCCATTGCAGAATTAAATCACTTTGTTGCCTGCATTTTTCCAAGACAAGAGTGACTGCTGCGCATTTGAGCAAGCGTCTTTCCTTTCTAGGTGTTGCTAGAGCAATCTGTCTTGCTCCATTTAACAGAACATTCCCCTCACTGATTTCTTCCCTCAGCGGCCAATGCCATCCCGTTTGCTTCTGCTGCAAGCCATCTTTGTGAAACTGCTAATTGCAGCTTATGCAAAATTAGGCATCTCGTTGTCGTTCAACTTGAAATGCTGCACATTTGGGTGTGGAGAGACAGCTGCTTTGCGAAGGCTGTGACCGTACCGTCGTTCAGAGGTAGGCACGAATTCTGCATGCCTGTACTCTGAACTGGCCCGGTACAAGCCACGTTGAAGCCATGCAGCTGCTTATGGCACTAAAATAAAGCAATAAAATCGTGTTGAGGGCGCTGCCTTAAAAACCACCTTATGCTTGGGAGAATGCAGGTGCAATTCATATTGCTTTGGTACAAGGGTGCTGGTTTGCAAGACTTTTTTTCCCTGAAATTTTAGGGAGGAGGAACCTGCTTTCAGGTGGCAAGTCTTCGATGGAAAGCTGAGCTCACCAGTTGCAACACTTGCGTGAGAACTGCAAGTCCGAGTATCCGCTGTGGAAGTGGGGAGAGGCTGCCTGGAGTAACTCCCGGGTTCTCCCTCTGCCCATGGGAGAAGTTGGTCCTGGGTGACCTGCGTATTCGGGGACATCGCTCTGAAGCAGTGTTGATGTGGCTATGGGTGTGCTTGGTTCTTTTCTCAGTTTGTATTCCACCTGGAAATAAAGGGCAATTTTTGCTCCCCCCCTTGTGCCACAGCATAGTCATTTTCAGAAGTGCAAATTGGAGTTATTGAACTGCAGGTGAAACAAGCTCCATTATCTTTTCAGCTTTGTGTTGTATAGTGTAGTCTAGGTGCTGCTCCAAAGCACACTCTTAAGAGGAGCCTGCAGCCATCTGTTTGATATTTGAGATTGTAATTTTTATATCGGGGAATTTATTATTCTGTATTAAAAGGTAGGCATAAAATAAACCAAGCTAAAGGGCATAGAACCTTTCAAAAGGTTTTCAGCCAGTTAAATCTTTCTCCTATGTAATACTGTGTTTGAAAGAAAGATAACAAAACATCTGGATGTGGTTTCTCTTAGTTGAGTGGAGAGATGGCAATCCAATTGCAACTGGCTGCTGCCCTTGAGGGGGCAAAATGCTTTCTGTACTTTTTTTTTTTTTTAGGGAAAAATTGCTGAGATTGCAGCTGGCTTAGTTTAAATTACAGTATAAAGCTGGCCTGTTGATCAGTGTGTTTAACTGTTCCACTACCTTTCTACACTCCTCAAACCAGCTGCTGGAGGCAAGCCCTGTTCCAGCACTTTCCTGAAGTGGTTTTACTGCTTAATAGTAGATTTGCAATGTTTTCTGTTCAAGCTTTATCACACTCACAAATCCTTGTAGATCCACTTAGGTTCTGGTGTGGCTGTTTCCTCCACAGCTTTTATTTTGTTCACTTCTTATTAAGCCACCTTCATTCACTGCCAGTCAAATTCCCCGTAAACGGGGATGACCCAGAGCTTGGCTGCTGCTTGGCTCCTAGGTGGGCACAGGTAGGGAATCCTCCTCTGCTGTATCTGCCTGGATTCATTCCATCAGGAGCTTATGTGCATGCGAGTTTGTCCTTAGCAATGAAGATGAATTGTGATTTATGTGCAGAGGAGAACACTAACAAATGTCCATATCGTTTTCTGAACCGAGGGACTGCTGGATCTCTACTCTGTCAGATACGAAATGTTTGCTGTAAAGTTTTGGCTATAAATATATGTCCATTCGTATCAGTTTTCTGTGCAGACGCAACCATGAAATATGCTTTCACGTATACATGCATATGCTGTACACACATTCATCACGTGGAAGATGCATGTCTTTGCTTTGTTTTTTGCATGGATGAACACAGTTATGATGAGCCCATAGCTTATGGATTTTATATGTGGGTTACTTGACCCACAACACAGCGCAAGACTATCTATGTCTGTATGTGAATATTCCAGCACAAAAGCGTGCCCATACAAGTGTGCTGAGGGTCTCTGCGTTTAATGAGATGCATGAACGTCGATCTGTTTTTTTCCCCAAATCCTCCTCCGCTGCAAGTGAAGGTTCAACACCTCTTGGGACCAGAGAATTTCACCACCCTGTAGTTCCAAGATAAATGGATAAAAGAAATATAAGCCAAAGACAATGAGATTTCTTACTGTGACAGAATACTTTAAAGTCTGTGACCCTTATCTCAAAAGGTGGGGTTGAGTGATCTCGAAAGTCAGCAGGAAACTTGTCTTGGGAGACCTGTGTTACGGTTCCGAGTTGTGCTTTGGCTTGCTAAAAGCTGCTTCATCTTGGGAATCTCGACTGTGGAGCACGGTTGCTTTTCTCTATTATAATCATGCTTTTAATATGTTTACTAGCTAATGCATGTATATTTGCAACAAAGCTTGTCTGTAGGGTGCGCTTCGCTGCTTGTTATGTCACGTTCTTTATGGCAGAACCTTGCAAAAGTGGAATAACACGGGGGAGAATTAGGCCCTGTTCTCTAATTGTTCCTTTAATGGATTACCCTAATTAGAAATGCATTATTTTAATTATTTAAATGCACTATTTTGTAATTCTGTAATGATCCAAGTGGTTAGTCTTTGCGAGACCTGAAGAGGAGATTTAAAACCAGGCAGAGAGCTCTTGCATGACATCTGAACAACATGCGCACCATCACTAATTGAAGCTTAACCCTTGCTTTTTGCCAAAACGCTTGTATGTACATATGTAATCTCCTGTGTCTTTTGGGAACTTGGCTTTCTCTTCAGCAGTGGGGTTTTCTCAGGCAATGTTCACACTTTACGGCTTTATGTAAATCCCATGAATTGCTGGATAGCCATACTTAAGGTGGCCTTTCAGCAACAGCCACAGACTCTGGCTTTTGTAGGAAAAGTAAAGCTTCCTGCAGTCTCCAGACTTCATATACTATTATGGTTTTTGCATATTAGGAGAAGTTATGAGATTTTTTTAAAAAAAATTTATTTTTAAAAACTTTTTTCCTGGGTGCTTTGCCTCTGAAACACATACGATAGCTGACTTCCAGCCTGAAGGTTGCTTCTGCCTCCTCTTCCTCCTGCTTGGAGGTTATTTTCCTGGCCCATCCGAATGACTCAGCAGTGATTACCCTCCATCTTAATGCAGCTCACGCTGGGAGGGCGACTCAGCGGAGGAGCCCTGTGTTTCTCGGCAGGGCCATGGAGACAGCCGTGCTGTGCCAGAAGACACCTGCAGCTCATCTCCTCGAGTCTGGAATTGCAGTGAGGCAGGATTTCAGCTACGAGAGACTGATCTGCATGCACTGTATGGAAAGTTGTTACTACGTGCTACTGGTTTTCTTTTTTTTTTTTTTTCTTTTTTCTTTCTCTTGAGCAGGGTGGAAATAGTTATTTGCCCTTGTACTTCATATCCTGAATAATCAGCACACCCTGCATTAGATTGCCCTGCATTTTCCTTAGTTATGCTATTTATTTTTTAGGATTAATGCTGCCTGGAGCACCAGTGCCTGGCATAAAAAAGACGGAGCTCTGTCTCTATTCAGCTGTAGCTGCAAACCTGAAGCAGTTTGTACTGCGGTCACTGTGGTTCCCAAAAGACATGGATCATTGCCCCTGTGCTGCCCGAGCATGCAAGAGGCTTTGGCTATAGCTGCGATATAACTTCTGAAAAAAAACATTTCTTGTGTGTAAGCACTGATGACATAATTGACCAAATGCGAAGTGTTTTCTGGCTTTTATTTTCCTGCTTGTGTAAGGCTTGGTACAGCTGCAGCGGAGGCACCGGAGATCTTTCTTGGTGTGGAGTTTGGCCCTTTGTACTTCTGGTCTGAAGATCTGTGATTGTTGCTTTAATTCTCTGCATCTTTCAGCTCTGGGGATTTCTTTGTCTTTTTTTTTCAAATGATGTCACCTGGAATAGCTGCTTCTGCTGTCTCAAGTCTAAATTTGCATTTCACAGAATTTGAAAAATCTTTCTGGCTTGGGTTGAGGTTAAATCAGCTTCCCACGTGAGTCTGTGACTCGCTCAGTCCTTTTGTATTCCATGTATGAGCCTAATCTTTTCACTAAAGAACCCCATTTCCTCAGACTGATATATTTAAGCTTTAAGTCTGTCATATGCATCTACTGATTCATCTTTCCATTGAGGAAGAATAAAGGAGGAAGGCCTCACACCGGTAACTCTCTGCACGGAAGAGGCTCGTTGCCTCGGCATCTCTCTGTGCCCCGTGCCGTGTTTTCAGCCGTCCTCCTCTTCATCACTGAAGACCTGGGAGCAAGGAGGAATTGCATTGCCTGTCCTTAGAGGCTGCCGAGGAAGAGCCACCCCCCCTCATCCTCATTTCATATTGCTGCCTCAAATGCTACGTCTGCTGTGGTTCCCTCGCTGGTCTCTGGTGGAGGGAAGAAATCAGTTTGCTGTCTTTTTGCTTTGCACAGCACCTAGCGTGTGGGTCCTGAGCAGACCAGGGCATGAAAGCGTTGCGGTTGTGCAAACAATTAGTAGTGCTAATTGCATGCTCTCGGGCAGCAGAGGAATGCTTTAGAGCAGGCTGGCTGGGCAGAGGAAGGCTTTGTTTTGCGAAGAGAACTGTCTAGAAACGGCAAGTCTGTCCTGGGTACCATCAGCATGGCGTTTTGTGGTGGTGGCAGCTTCTTCTTCACCTTGTGTAAGCTCCTGGTGCTTGTCACCCGTGGCCGAAGAGGAGCTGTTTTGGCTTAGCCCACACGTAGCCGTCGCTGCGGGCTGTCCCCAAAACTGGTGTTCTCCTTCCTCGGGTCCGGGTGTCCCCAGATAGGGTCTGTGCATGTTGCTTGGGCTCCCTTGAGAGCAGGGCAGCAAGCCCAGGGCTGCAGGGAAGGTGTTGGTCTCTTGACGCCAGGTGGTCTCCGTATGGGATAAGGGCTCCTCCGGCCCCCGTCTCGCTGCAGGTCTCTCCCCGCTGTCACCTCCCGCCGTAGTGGCCAAGGATGAGCCCCAGACCTGGCACACCTTGGGCTTGCACCAGCGTGGCCACCAAGTCCGGCCAGGTGGCATACGGCGATGTGGAGGGGGACCTGCCCCGAGGGGACGGGCAGTGGGAATGGTTTTCTGTACCTGGGTGAAGTCATTGGCTTCGTTACAGAGCAAAGAAATGTCCTCCCTTTCTGCCACGCTTATTTTACTTCAGTTGTTTGCGGTTTTTCCCCTTTCAGGCTATCTCCTTCTGAAAGGGAGGGGGGGGAAATAGCCCTGTAAAACCTTTGCTCATAATTGACAGAGCTGCCTTGGCACCGGGGCACAGAGAATGAGCCTGGTTGCAGGGGGGAGAAAAACCAAACGGTGTTCTGTTCCTCTGAGAAACAAAAGAATGATTTTATCTTTTTCTTCTTCTTTTAATAAGTGAAGTGAAAAGGGGAAAAGGCAAAACAGAAGAGTTTAAATTCTGCACCAGGGAAGATCATGGTGTGTTCCAGTCCCTGTGCAGGGTGTATAATTAAACCCAAAATAGAGCCGTGAACCGAGGGAGGGAGGTGGGCTACAGGACCAAGCAGGAGGGGGCAGGGTTACTCCCTTCAGAAGCACTATCCAAAAATAAGTCCCTATTTCTTTCTCCTGCTTTGTTTGACAAATGGGCTGGGTCTCGTTTAATCCCATTTTTGGTTTTCGCTTTCCATCTCCATCTGTCCCCATTCTCTACCATGGCACCAGAACAATTTAGTGGAAGTATACGGGGCTGTAATGTCCCCAGCAGAGGTCGGGTCTCTGTGTCAGAGTTGTACCTGCAGCGAAGGAGCTTGGTCTGTATTGACTGTAGCTTTATCTCTTCTAATTAGCTCTGGGTTTTGGTTTTTTTTTGTTGTTTGTTTGTTTTTCTGCGCTCTGGAGCCTTTCTCTCTTGATTTGAACAGATTTCAATACAACTTTTCTCCCATCCACTGCGCCCTTGTGCCTTTCACCAGCCTCACATACACTCTTTTTTGTTCCTGTGTCTTAGCTTTAATTTCTCTTCTTCATTTTCTTCTTTTCTCCTCTTTTGTTCTAGTTGCGCATCATCCCGCTTCTCTCTTTTTCCCTCCCATTAATGCTCTCTGTTGCTTTATTTCCCTTGCATTGCACTGCTTCCATCTCTGGGATTGCAGTGTCTCCCTGGCATGCGGCTTGCCTAAAGCCTGTGCCCGAGTGCCTTGCTCCAGCCAGCATCTGCAGAACGGGAGGTGCTTTCCTGATGTGTCAAAAGGTGAAATATTTGTTTCATGCCTCCCCTATATCTGCCTGTACATTCGGCAATGGGACAAGTAAGTGGTTGTTTTAGCAAAATTATATCAGGTGAGAAAATAATACCCTGATAATTTCCTGCTCCCTTGTCTTTTTTTTTTCATATACCGTTGTCTTATACTGCTTTTTTTCTTCCATACCCTTGCTTTCCTCTCCCGTTCAATTTTTCTAGGGCATCATACTTATAATATAGCCACAAGGTAAAGGCCAACGGGCTTGTGAAGGAAACTGCTTTGCAAGAAAGTGAGAAATTCAGGTTAATTGGATGCAATCAGGTCAAAATTTAGTTAATCTTTGAGTGGGTGGGTGTGTTAGCACAAGGCTGTGTATGCATGCCCAGTCTGGGGGCTGATCCAGGCGTATTCATTTCCAACTTTGTGTGAATATGCACATTCCCTTGGAGACTGGGAGAGCGATGTGCATCTGGGGAAAACGACAGGAATACAAAAATGACATATCTTCATGTCAAACAGAGAAAATTCTTCCTTCTCTGGCAAGAGAACAAGGCTGCCAAATCCTAGAGTAAGGGGTAGCGGTAGAGCTGTAACCAAATAAACTGGAGTGCAAGAGCACGTGGAGCATCCGTCCTTGGGAAAGGATGCTGCGTGTGGAAGGCAGAGGAACACTGCCTTTGTGAAGGATGAAGGGAGGGAAGATTCCCTCTGATACATGTATTGATTTTTTTGTGATTAAGCAACAGGTTTAGCTTTTTAAAGCACTCCAGTTTTATTCAGTTACTGAGATGTCGGCTGTACTTGAATGCCTGGATGGGGTTGGAAGTTGAAGAAATGGGTGCAGTGGTTTTGAGGGGAGAAAAATTGTTGAATCCTTCAGAATGGAAGGGACCTCAGGAGGTCCCTCAGGAGTCCGACCGTCCTGCACAAAGCCACAGCAGCACTGAACTTGGGCCAGGCTGCTCAGGGCTTTGTAAACCTCAAAGGACGGAGTCTGTACCACGCGTCTGGGCAACATCTGCTATAGCTTCACTATCTACGTAGGGAAAACTCCTTTGCTCTCCTGTTTCACTTCAAGACTATTGTTTCTTGTTCTCCTGCTGTGTACTGCAGTAAAGAGGCTGGCTCCATCTCCTTTTACGTACTGGGTGGAGGGCTATTAGGTTCCTCAAATCTTTTCTCTGGGCTGAACAAGCCCCCGTCCCTCACCTCTCCCTGCAGGACAAATGCTTTACCCCCCTGAGCATCTTGGTTGCCCTTCACTGAATCTAATCCACTTTCTCAATATCTTTCTTGGACTGACAGATCCAAGGCTGAGCCAAGTATCCATGTGTGGTGTAGCAAGTACTGCACGAAGGGAAATAATCACTTTCCTTAACCTACTGGTTACAATCCTGTGAATATAGCCCTATGTGCTCTTAGCTGCCTATGCTGCTGGGGCAGAGCGTGGACTCCTGAACCTCTCTTGGGTTTAAAGCAAGCTGGCCGATTTGGCCAGTTGTGGCATCTGAGCGGGGATCACCTTGGTTGGCTGTTGACTGTTGACTGTCTTGGTCCGGAGTGGAAGGGTCGTGGCTCAGCATCTCTGCTGTGAATTTGGCGTGGGGGAGAGGCAGTCTCAGGGGGTGGTGAGGTGGGGCTGCTGACCATCTCATCAGTAAAAGAGGATTTGGTAGTAAGTGGAAGTACTGCAAAGGAATCTGCCGCTTGGCTAAGGACAAGCTTGTCTCTTTTAGGGAAAAGCCGACAAAAATAACTTCTCATAATCAGTCAGTTGGCAATAGTGAAGTTTTGGCACCTCTCATTTAGGAGCGTTAAATAAGACCCATTGTAAAAAAAGCACTTTGAGTTTCTATGGCCAGATACTCATATGGCTGAACATGTGCCACCAGGTACCACTAAACCCCTGGAATCTCATTTAGGCCTACAAGGTAACTGTCATGTTGTCTGTCTGTCTGTCACACAGGAGGTCAGTTTAAATAATTTCAGTCCTCCAGCAGTCTTAGGCCTCTCTGAGTGTGGCCAAGGGCAGAAAACATGCCTGCGAAAGCGCTGCTGAAGCTCTCCTTTAAATTCTGAATCCTGGTGTAGCGTGACAGACCTTTGCTATTCACACAACAGAAGCTTGTCTTCATGCACGCGGATGTCTTCGCCTGCATGGCCTGGTGTGACCGCTGAGCTGTGGGTTCACGAAAATACAACCTGCGGTAGATGTTGAAAAGCTGTTTCACTTCTAGTGCTGGTGTTAGACGACCTTGTGATTATGGGCTCGAATTATTCGCTTGTACATCTTTGCTGTGTGTAAGTAGCTGGAGTATGATATTAATGAATGACCAGGGCATTTCCTAAGCAGTTTGAATATTCAGAAATACAGTAGGAAGTTAGCAAGAGGAGTAACAGACAGTTTGTAGGGAGAAGCCGTTCAGAATTGCAAGCAGAGTCCCCTTTCTTCTGAAATTTGGTTATAAATCATTCGTGATTAGGCTCTGTAGGAGGATACTGGAAGATGGAGATGTAGGAAATTCCTAGGAACCTGGAAAGAGTGCACTATTGGGATGTAATCTGAAATGAATAAAAAACTTGCTTCAAAGCTCAGGGGTAGGACTTGTTGAAGCTGTGCTCTGCCCACATTTGGGGGAATCTCCAATGGAGCCAATGACTTAGTGTTGTAACACATTAAAGGGAAGGGCCCCACTAATGAATTAGCTAGGCCAACTGGTGGCCCATGATCTATATGAGTGTTCCCATGCTTCAAGTGATTTTCTATTTTGGGTCTGGGTCAGAGAGCAGGACTTGGTTGACAGGAAAGCTGCTGGGTATGATGGGGCTTCAAGCTGGGGGTAGGAGGTAGGTGGGGGTGAACTGGCCACCCTCCTTCAGCAGCATGGGCTGGGTGGGTGGCTCTTGGCTGGGTGGTGGCTGTTCGATGTGGTTGCTTGGCTTGGGAGCTTGGAGTTTGTCCATCCCTGTGCTGCAAAGTGGATGCTTCAGGGTTGTGATGGACTTTGCTTTACTGATCCTTTTAAGGTTGGCTGAGTGGGTGGTGGATTGCTGTTGTTGGAGCCATTTTTGTAGCACCTTCCAGACCAGAGAGCCCCAGCACTCCACTACTGAATGTGAAGAGAGGAGGATCTTAGAGGCAGAGCCATGACTGCAGGGAGTGATGAGCTGCAGCAGGAGATGGAGGGAAGGGGGTGGGGTGGGAGCTGTGGTTCCTTCTGCCTTTGGGGGTCTCCTGCTCCTTGGCCTGTTGACGCAGAGCCGGGAGAGACTCCCTTGAACCAGGAGTGAAGTGACTTTGTGTCAAGGTGGGAGCTGGTATTCTCTGTCCCCTCCTGGTAGGGCTCTAAAGCCCCTGAGGAGGGTGGCAGAGCATACAGGCAAACAGGTTTACGTGACGCTGCATTAGCGAGGGACTGTGTACCTTCTCCCTGTAGCTATGTAAAGGCAGCCCACAGGCCCCTGGCAGAAACACTTTCAAACATCTTTATCCGTGGCATGCTAAATGCTCGTGATTAGTTTTAATTCCAGCTATTTTCAGCAATCAAAGCACTGCTTTCCTTGCACGGCCTTGTGCTTTTAATTAGCCAAAGCAAACCCATGCGCTACAAAAATCCCTTCTTTCATCCAAATGGAGGAGAATTTTATCATTTCTGCCCCAGCTTCTCTTTCAGAAACACAAATCAGCATCCAGTAGCTGACAACCCCCAGAGCTGCCAGGAGCCTGCATCCCTGCGGGCTGTTTCCTTGGCATAGGAAGGAAAGGGATGGAGGACCCCTCTTGTTCCATGTGTCTGCTCCTCGGTGAGCATCTCGTGGGATGGTGGGGACGAGGATCTGCGATACACATGTGCCATCTCCCCTGGGCTGCTTGCTTTGAGGGGCACGTGCCTGCCTCGTTGCTCTGGTCCAGGTACCTTCGCAGACCTCCTGCTCTTTCCGCAGGCACCCTCTCTCCTCCTTTCTCCTCTGCTGTAAGCACAGATTTTCAGATAAGTGATACAATATCATCTTATTTCATGTGCTATCTGCCGTGCTAGCCGTATTCTCCGAACACAATAGCACAAATTACTTTACATAACAGAAGTAGGGAATTCAATAATAGCAACAGTGGAGGGAAGGGGGAAATCAACCACTGAAAAAATGAGATGTTTTCCAGCTATGAGCTTTACTATTCATAGGAGTTAAATTCGATGTGAGATTGATTCTTGCAGGCCAGTCCTGAAGCAACTGAAACACCTTGGTAGGGAGTGATATGTGGGGAAATCCAGGCGTCCGTTTTGCCTGGAATACAGTGGAGAAGGTAAGGACATGGGGAATGGCCTTAGGCCAGGTCCGTGCTCCATCTACAGGAGCTGTCAACGTACCTCCTCTTACACTGTGTAGTGTGATCGTAGTCGCCGCTATGTTTTACCTACCCTCTCCATTTCCATTTTTTTTTTACTTTGGGATGGTGACCAGCACTGCATATAATAATCTGGGTGTGATCCCACCCCTGAATTAGAAGGCTCAGCATAGTCTTTGTATCGTTTCATCCTGTTCCTCTCATGTTCAGCATCGTGGCTGGTTTTTTGCCACAGCTGCACAGCAAGCTGAGCTCAGCATTCAGCTGTTCCTATTGCCATCTCAATTCCTTCCTTCGGTAAGACAGTTATTTCATAAATCTGAAAGATGTGTGAATAATGTACAGTTTTCCCCCCTTTAGAGGTATTATTTGCATTTACTGACATTGAATATAACTTATTATCACGTTGTCTATTCACTTAGGTCTCACTCAGGTTCTTCCCTGTTCCTTCTGATCTTGGCCACCTCGGATAACTTGGTGTCTGCAATTTTGTCACTCACTGGGTGTTCTCATTTCCAGATAAGTGTGTTTAACATGTGACAGTTTGGAAATGAATACCTATCCACCACAAAATTAATTCATTGCGAGAGTAAGGATTTTAATTCTGCTGGGGTGTAAACATTGACCAATTTCATTCGTTCACTAGCTTGTCACGTTTAAAATATTTGAGGGGTGGTAAGACATGATTTTCTTTGGTGTGTATATATAAAAAAAAAAAAGCTTGGAGTTTGTCACAGCATGTTCTTCCAGATGTTTAAATACTCTGCTTTTAAAGGTTACTCCATGCCATTTGGTGGGCCTAACTTGAAAACTTCCTTGTCTAGAGGTCTCCGGGTTGGCTCCTGAGATGCTTTCCAAATGCAACGTGTGGCGTGTTAATTCCCCAATTTGGTTGATACTACTGAATTTTTAAGTGATGGAGCTGCCTCATGGCAAGTCATTTAGAGGTCATGGGGGTAATATTTGGGAGTAGCAGCTTCTTGTTTTTTACCATATTGGTTTGTTCCTGAGCCACTTCTCCCTCTGGCCCTTCAATCTTCAGCAGTATTGTTTCACTTTTAGCACAGAAAAGGAATGAAAAGAGGCCAGAGCAGGAATTTTAAAAAGGGGGAATGTTAAACTAGTTTATTTTAAATGAATTGGAGATTAATGAAGTTATTCAAGTGCAAGGAAGATGATGATAGCTTTTCCTTGTACAACCCTACCAGTAAGAGAGTGGTATTGGGGGCATGTCTGAGCAAAGTGGGACTTGAGGCAAAATAGGGAAATGGGTCGGAGTGAGAGGGAATGAAAGCGTGGACGAAGGTTGCAGTGGAAGGGAGACTCGGGGAGACCGTAATGATGATTAATAAGGCTCCTCTACTAAATAACACTTCCCATCTGTACATCTGAAGGCTGTTTAGATGCGCAGCACCTGTTTAGAGAGTCCTACAGGTAATAAAGGTAGATAAATTAGATACAAAGTTAAAATCAATGTATCAGAAGAAAAGCTTGGTGTAGTCTTGGGCTGCGCTGTTAATGCTATTACTGTTGTTATTTTTAGCTCTGTTTCCTAAGGAAATGAAGTAGAGGTGATTGATGCCCCCCTGTAAGAGCCTGTTGGCCAATTTCAATCTCATAACCTGAGGTGGGCAGGTGGAGGAGAGCGGTCCTGCTGTCCTCACTAAAGCAAGGAGCAGAGCAGAGTCCTCATCTATTCTGCTTGGTCCACCAGCCACCGAAAGGACCTCGGCTGGGGAGGTGGTAAACTGTTGAGATGATGTTGGGAACACAGGGAGGAAGTAAGGAGAAGTTGACCTGAGATGTGTTGCCCATCGTCCTTACGCGTTGCAAACCCAGAGAGGATGAGGAGAGTAGTTTTGTGAGCAGCAGAACTACTGATGCCTCATGTTTGTCTCATCCTCTGCAACCCTTTCTGAAGGGGGACCCTCAGGACCGCTGGGACAGAGAGCTGTTCCTGAAAAGGGGACTTTTGGAGGCATGAGGCACAGATCATAAAAGCTTCATAAATTCTGTGGTTCAGAGCAACTTGCTGTCACTGTTGTGTAGGAGGATCAGGAGCTGGTTGTGGTAGACTCCATATAAATATAGGAAGAGAAGATGGTCCCTGCTTTAAAGAGCTTGGTGTTTCGGTGTACAGCAAGACGTCATGCTGTAGACCTGGCATGTAGTGCTCCCTTTTTCCTATGGGATTGGGGTTGCTGCACGCTGAGTGCTCCGAGCTCTGGGGGGATTCTGGGAAGAGTGAAAAGAGAAAAGTAGTGCAAGAGAAAACAAGAGAAATGCTGAAGGATCTGGAAGGATTGAGCTTTTCTTCAGCAGGAAAGATTTAAAGTGCCAATTATGGGTGGTTTGACTTAGCAACAAGTCAAGGGGGAGCCTGGAAGGAATTTAAAACAATAGGAGAAGTTTCTGTCCCAGGGATGGGGAGGATTTACTTTAAGACTATAGAAATGCTGGAGGCTTACGGAGGAGGAAAGGGACAAAATATTTTGAATATTCAAAAGAGCTTTGTGCCTGTGAAGTTGTTAAGCTGATGAACGCCCCATGGCTTGTGACACTTGCAACCCAGCTCAAACGCCGTAGAAGCTGTGTTGCTAGGATCCTTCCAGTCGGAGCCTAGAGAAAAGGCCTGCCTGTGCCGCTGCTGACTCTCATATTCCTAGGGAGAGAAGCACAAAATTAGGAAGCAATTACCAGTCGGCCAGACTGGAAGCCCTATCGGTGTTTGCTTGGCTGTAGCCAAAACCACGGTCTTTGTGGTGTCCTAGACTTCTCTGGGTGCTCTTGTAAAGTCTGGGAGCACCCCTATCCGCGATGGCAGCAGTTTCCAGGTATTGCTGCAGTCCGGGAGGAACCACTTAGGGTTTTGCTTTAAAAAGGGGGATCAGAAGGCCGCAGCAGGCAAGAGCACATATGGAGACAGCACTACAGACAAAGGAGTTACCTGCAGAAGGAGGGAGAGCAGCTGTGTCGCAGATGAGGAGAAGCCAGGCAGGAGCAAGAGATGTCAGCGTTGAATTCCAGGAGGATGCAGCAGCTCAATATTTAAGGCTGTGCTAAGGTCAAGGAGAACGAGCCAAGAGAAAAGCTCATGGTTTGCAGAAGATGAGATCATTAGCTATCCCAGGCAGCTCCAGTGCTCTGGCTCTGCCAGAGCCTGATCTAAAAACAGGCTAAAAACAGGCTGGGTTTATGCTGTATATAAAAACGAGAGGTGGCATTTTCCCCCTGCCCCGCTTTCCTGAGAAGAGGGAGGACTGCAAAGTGAGAGTATGTCAGGGCAAAGGTGGGAATGGGCAGGGGGTATAAGTAGGGACATCCAGTAAAGTGGCAGAAGAGTAACAGAGGAGAACAAATCTGGAATCGCAGCGGTGGGGCAGGGGAGCTGGGAGGGGGGTGGAAGGAGTGGGAAGTGCTGCAAAAGGAACAAGAGATGAGGAATACCCCGAGGGCTGTGAGAAGGAATAAACAATATCCTGCGAGCAGTGAAAAGCAGCAGCAGGCAGGGATCGACATTATTGAGATTTAGAGCAATCTTACATTGAAAGGAAGCGACACATGCTCCAGCTGCTCGTAATACATGTGTGTAAGCTGCAATCCTGCATGCATATGCTTTTTCAATGATAAGGAAATGAGTGGCAAATTAATTAGGAATTGGGAGCACTGTTCAGATTGGCTGGCAATCCATAGAGAAAAGATGGTCAAGTACCGTGACTGAAAAGGAGCTTGGAGCTCAGAAAAGGCTTGGCCATTTGGCACTCAGGCTAACCGAGATAGATGAAATATTGAAAAAAAAAATAAAAAATTGGCTGGCAAAGCAACCTACTGATCCTGAAACTGGCTCGTGTCACTGCAGCATCCCAGTGCAATACAACCTTGTAGCTGCATTGTCCCTGGACGCTGAGCTAAGCAAACATTCCTCTGCCTGCTTATCATACAGAAGAAGCTGATGTGAAGAGGATGAGGATGCTGGGCCCTTCTAGTGCTGGGCTAAGTCTGAATCGTTGCTCTGGCCTCTCTGACAGTGACTGGTGTGGAAGGTGGCAGCTGTCCGAAAGGTGTCTACTTTCCAGGGTAGTAACAAGCATGAATCATAGCAGCTGTACTAATACAAACAATTATTTTTATAAATTGAAAATAAGGTGTTAAGTGGGGTTTGCTTGGCCTGATCTGTGAAGGTCTGCCTCAAAATGATGAGAGCAAGCTCTCATCCCGAGTGAGCGTTAGAAAAGTTGAATGCTGATGCCCTCTTCATCAGCTGTGACTCACCGCTGCCCTTGCGTGATGCCTTACTTGCTCCATGCTCCAGCTTGGAGACCTGTTGCTTGTCCAGCTATGACCCCTGTATGCTTAGGCACTTCCAAAAATCAAGCGGTAAACATGATTGCTTTGATTATAAATGTCATCCAGCTCAGCTGAAAGAGGAATGGGTGAGCTTGGGCTGTACAATAACTGCTGGTGATTAACCGGAGTGGGGAGCTCCTCCTGAGAAGGTGTCCGGACCTCACTGCAGGCAGGAGTGGATTAATCCCATGTGTATGAGTTAGAGATTGGGGTAAGTGCTGGGGCTTTGGGTCTCTCTAGTGATGGTAACTCTGGGTATGGTCTTTCCTATGGATTGCTTGGTCCTGTACTGAATGGTGGGGGGATCCTGGTCTTGCTGCCTCCCTGTGGCAGTGAGTTCTGCTGTTTAATCATATATTGAAGTGGCAGGGGCAGGCAGTATTTCCCATCTGCCAGGTTTGGATTTGCCATTTTTGCTCTCCAGTTACCGTTTTTGTTATTTTATACACTTCTATTGAGCTCCTCTGAACAGGAAAACAGAGACCAAAAGTGATGGCAGGAGTTGCCTTATCCAGCACCCTGCAATCATGAGCCACTGTGCCGTTAAGTCCAGAATGAGCTGCCAAAAATGTACTCTCACACGTCAGAGGTCATGAAATATTTCTGTGTGCTCTTTAGCAGATGTAGGAACTATGCAGCAGCAGATCAAAAAAATCTCAAACAGTAATATACTGTGGTGACAGTCCTAGGAGTCAAGAGTGTTGCTAACTGATGCTTGGACCAGAAACCGGCCCGAAGTTTCCCCTCTCCTTGCAGAGGATGGTCTTCCCAGGCTGTCCATCGCTTCTGTTGCCTTTATCCAAACCTGTTCAGGTTCTGCAAAATCCATTGCAATCTGAAGTGGCTAGTCCTGCCACATTAGGCACTAATCTGTGGCCTTCTCCTCCCAGTCCTTCTGCAGCTGGATACCTTGCCTGATGGCCGTGTGCTCGGCTGAGGAGCTGACCCGGGCGCAGGGATCCCAACTCCCTTGCACAGGCTGTTGCTGCTCAAAATCCTACGAGCTGACTTGGCGCAGCTTTAATGCCGGTTTTCCAAGATAATCACTTTGGTTTTATTGACATGGTGTCACTTATCATCGTGTTGGCCATCTGCCTCGCTTGGTTAAGTCTCACTCTGGTACCGAAGAGTCCTCCCTGGTCTTGAGAGGCTGTTTTGACCTGCCCAAAATAACCTGTATCCTCTGCAGATTCCGTGACCCCACCACGAGCTCCCTGTCCACATCACTTATGTATTATTCAAACCATCTGTACAGCATTCGCTTTCTTTACTCTGAACTAATGTCCTTCTGAATGACTCTGGTTGTGCTCTAAACACTTTCCTAAAATCTAGTGTCGCTTGTGTATCTCTTCACTGTCTCCTCCTAGGACATTGTACTTAATTACATTGTGAACCCTATTACTTAAGGGCTTGGATATTGTCACTTCTTGAATTAGTTCTTGCGTGTTACTGAAAATGAAGTCGGTAGTAGCTGCTTTTGCTTGTGGGTGCTTGAATTGGCTGTTCCAAGAAGCAATTGTTTAAAGTGCTGAGGGGCTGTTACATTCTTTGTGACAGCTTACAGGTGAATTCCCTCATCTTAATTTCCTTTAAATTGTGCCACTGTTTCTTTCAAAGCTGCACACCCAGTTGTCTTTATCTAGAGCCCTAATGATAAATGTGCAGCATGGGGTTATAAATGTATTACAGCTGGGCTTGTGAATGCATGCAGAGTTGATGGTACGATCTTCCGCACTTAGTTTTCCCCTTGAAGAGTTTTAAGGTTTGAGTTAACTCCATGGAGGTATTTAAAAGACTGCATTATTCCTCCAACCCTTTGGCTTGAACCCACTTTTCTATATAACTTGCAGCCAGGTATTATAATAGCCCATTTGCTTTTTAGTGTTCCACCAAGTTTCTGTCATTCATAGTGTATTAGTCATCATCCATTGCCAGGATTTCCAGCTTGCCTTAAAATCAGCTCGTTTTGAGATGTTTAAAGCTGGGCTGTGGGGGGGAGAGGGGTAGTAAAAGGAAAAAAAAGAGCCAGTAGTAGAAATGCTAATGTCGAACATTCCTCCCTTATTGAAGAGTCTGTGTAAGATGTGACTCGATTGGTTTTTCCTGCTCCCGTCTCCTCTGAAACTGTGCGAGCTGCTGAGGGAATGCCAGCTCCCGGGTATGGAAAACGAGGGTGCATTTCCTGCCCCATCCCACCGCGGCCCCTCGTGTCCTTCAGGCCGGCCCTTCCCTGAAGCGGATGGCGAGCGCTGCAAAGGGGCCAAGCCAAGGGAAGAAAACGGGATTAGGCATTCCGGGGAATGGGATATTTTCCTCCTGGGGGGGCCACACACCATAGGCTGTGAGATGACACCGTCCTTTGCTGTATGGCTCTGCAGGGAAGGAGCTGATGGGATCTCCCACAGATTAATCTGGTTAAACTGTTCTTCACAGGGCGGATAATCTCCGTGTCAGCATTTGGGAGTGTTCAGACCCACTGAAGAAAGCTCCTCTGCAGGAAGCTTGGGAGCTGGATAAATAGGGCAGATACTGCCTAACGTCATAAGGTACAAACCTCTGAAAGCCAAAAAAAAAAAAAAAAAAAAAAAGGAGCTTGGTGGAGAAGAAGGGACTAAAGTGGGTGTTTGAAGCTGTCCATAGCGTCTCAGGTGCACACTGGGGACAGTGTGTGAGTTCTGGCTCGTGCTTCTGGAGAACTTTGCCCTGGAACTGATTTCAGTTGGAAATTGCTGATTCAGGGAAATCAGAATAAGTTTATTGTCACCCCTCCACCGCCTGGAAATGATGTGCGTGTTTTTATCAGCTCAGCATGTTTCATTTTGGCTTTGTACGATAATGTAAAAGTCAACATGGTAATGGGCAATAGTCAAAGCCCTTAGGTCAAAACAGTGTACTTCAAACAAGTTGAAGCAAAATGTATTTTTTGAATATATTGTTTCAGGCCATTGCAAATTAAGAAGATGCAGGCTTATGGCACATGGCGTGACATTTGACTTCCAACAGCCTGTTAGGAACCCATGGCCTTAATGTCCAAATAAACACTCGGTAAGGTTCAGTTTGTTTCTTTTTTTTTTTTTTTAACAGAGTTTAGTTTTGATAACGGCTGCAGGGCTGACAGCTCTGAAGAATGAGCCTTAATGCATTTCTGCGACTCACATCTTTAAAGCTTGATGTGTCCTGGCAACTCCTCCTCTGTTTTTGAAGCTATCTTTTTCTCTTCTTTTTTTTTTCCTTTCTTTCAAAGCTTGTCATGTTTCATGGGTAGACATGAACTACATCCATCAAAGCCCAAGTTTAGCGGTGAGGTGGACAGTGGGGTCTGCCACCACTGCGAGAATGAAGAAGGCAGGGGGTGAGTCATTTGTGGGACAAGCCTGAGCATATCCAAGTCCTCCTTGCTCTCTTGTTGGCTGCTGTTTCTTGGAGAATGGATTAGCAAGTGAGGACCTGTGTTGGAACCCAGGCAGGACACAGGGCTCCTGCCTTCCCCCTCTGTCACAGCATCGAGGAAGGGGTAAGAAACACGACCAAAGACGTCAAGGGTCCTTGTTGGGCGTAAGCGAACAGATTTCTCACTGGAGATCTCAGTGGCATGAGCGTATTCCTGTAGAGCAGTCCCGTCTTCTCCCGCTGCTGGCGCAATGTGGGGTGGCTGGGGGGAAGCAGAGCACGAGCTCCCTTCCAGGGCTGGAGCGCTGCGGGGAGAGGTACAAGTAATGGAAATTGAAATGCAAATTCTTCTTCTGAGTAGAGAAAAGGCCCCCATAAATCAGGAGTGACAGGAACACAAAGACACCATCAGGATGCATTTACACAATCAAGGGATGTTTCATATATCAGAGAGAACCAAGGCACAACCTCCGCTCCTGAAATAAACCAAATCCATTTTTTTCTCATCAGCGAAGCAGTCTCTGAAATTCCCTGTTTGAAGAGCAACAGAAAACAGAAAGGAGATTTGAGTTAAATTTTGCTCAGACGTGGCATGTTTTCTAATCCAGACAGGAAAACATTTGTTTTAAAGGGTCAGTGAAAAACAAACAACTCTGCCCTCCCGACAAATCCAGCAACATGACAGGGATCTGCATTTCTGTTTTTTTATCTAGATTTGATCATCTTCAAATAAATGATACCACTGCTGAGAACCTTCATAAATGACCCTTCGTATTATAATTGTGTAGTCTAGAAACAGAGTAACTTGATGGCAAAAGAGAGCAGAAATGCTTGGACAGAGGTGCTGTCCACAGGACACAAGCCAAAGGAGCCCGGTGGAGAACTTTTTCCTGGGTTTGAACCTATAACCACAACTAAATAAATGTTCCACCAGCCTGTGCATCGGGCTGGGCAAGCTGGAGGTGCTGCTGTAGGAAGAGGTGGAAGTTTTAATCTGAAATCAGAAGTGACAGAGCTGAGTGATCAAATTTGGTCTTGCAAGCCCTGTCCTGGATTTTAGCTTCTCTCTTCATCATGCTGTCACAAGCACCAAAGCCATCCAGCTTTTTTGGTGGTAATTGATAAAACCCCTGTGTCTTGCATCTTCCGTGTTAGAGTTGAGAAAGGTCTTTCGGGCTTCCCAACTAGACAGCGTGTGCTTCGTGTTTCGTTCCTTCCACTTGAACATTCCCAAGGAGCCCAGCTCCCATGGCTATGACCTGCCACGAGGTGTTTTTTTGCGCAGTTTCCAGCGTGTGTCTCAAAACAAGGTCAAGGATGCCCAATGCTACCTCTGCATTGCAGAAAACATGATTATATGTATCTGCAAGTGATCTAATAAATTGACCACAACAAATCTGAGCTCTGCTTTTGGCTGCAGCTGTGTGGTCTTGTCCCACATGTTACACTGGCAAGACTGAAGCCGTTGGCATTGTCCGTTCCCCATCCTAAACCTCTGCAGGAGGTTCTCCCAGCAAGAAGGGCTGAGTAGGATTTGTGCCTGCCCTGCGTGCAGAGGTTCGCAGGACTGTGCGTCGAGGTACGTGAATTGGTGGAGAGCTCCACTGACTGATGGAGTTATGGGCTGTTCCTGCCCAGGTACAAATACAGGACCTTTTCAGAAAGCCATTGCATGTTAAGCACTGGAGTTGTCCCAGTTTATTTCCTCAAGCTGAGCCACCATCCTCTGCTATTGCAGCTGTAGAATGAGGATTAGGCAGACAGGCTTCACTGGTGTGATTTGGAATGGATTAAAACTTACAATTGAGTTATGTAGGCTCTGTGTTGTTAAAACCTTTCCATCACACCACCACATGCTCTAAAGCTCATTAGAAAGCGGCTGCATTATGAAGGGCTTGGGTAATTCAGATTTGTTTTCCTGCAGCTGTTTTTCTGTCCCTGCCAGGGTCAGGTGTGTAATGTGCCATCATCAGCCTCGCTCTGCTGGGGCTGGAAAGATGGAAAGAACCATCTCTGTTTCTAAACATCTAAAATATGACCCATGATAGCTTCTCTGATCCTAAACTGCCTTTTATTTTTTCCCCCTACTTTTTTGGAGCCATTTCACAACTAGAAGGGGAGCAGGAGCATTCCTAGAAAGTGGGAGCCTCCTTCCTATGGAGGTAGCTCCCTGGATCGGGTAGAAAACTGGCTGTTTCCCTGGGAGTGACGTGTTTCATGGGTCCCTGCTCTCCTCTGCCCTGGTTGCTTTAATCCCAACGTTGTGCTGTGTCTCAGCGGCCTGCTGGTGGAAGTGTTGGTGGGGACAGTGCTCTGGGATGAGAAACAAGAAGCCAAAAACCTGACCCAGAGTGGTCACAGTGGCTGGGTGAAAAGGGAATGATTCAATTCTACTCTTTCCCAAACAAGCAGACAAAAGTATACATGCATGTCCACACTACTCCCGCTTTATGTATTATGCAAGAAATTAAATCTAGATCCCCAAATTTGCGTGCTATTGAGATTAGAGGTGTGGTGGCCAAAATTTGATGGAGTCTGGAAAGGGGAGCTGGAAATGGTTGTGTAGCCCCACCGCAGCCTGTCAAAGTCTTCTCCGTGTTTGGACAAGTTCGCTGTCTTGGAGCTGTGGGCTGAAAGGCAGTGGCTGTCCTTGGGACCTTGCCTGTGCCGTGGGGGGCATTGCGGATTTCAGTGGCTTTGGTTTGGACCTTGGTGATGGTAGTTGCAGGGGAAGGTGTTAAAGGATCACAGCAGTTCCTTCTGTGGAGCACGGTGTTTCAGTGCCATGAGGATAGGGAATAGCGATCTCTGTTGCTTTTAAATTAGGGTTAATTGGAAAAAGTGGGGGAATTCTCAAACACGGGAAGAAAAGACTGCCTGAAAAGAAAGATTAAGTTTCCAAATAAGTATTAATGGCTTAAAATACAGCCCTGTGACCATGTTATTTAAAAATAACATGTGTACGTCGAACGTGTCATCAACAAGCCTGGGTATGCTAGGTGAAGAAATAAAACACTAGACAAACTATCAAACCACCTGAAACGTATGTGCCTTCCCAATGAAAGACCTATATCAGCTGATGATTTGTCCTGTATATGTGGCCTATATCCTCGTATATGTTACACATGCATGGGCTTACCTCCTTTGAAAAGCTGTCATGCAGCAGCCTATAACAGGGCCAACAAGTCTATCATTTCTTTTTTATACACCTTCAAACAAAACCCTGTAAGGAGGCTGAAAAGAGGAGTGTAAGAGAAAAGTGTGACTGCTAATGGGGGAGGAAAGGATCAGGCGCGCGTGTGTGTGTGGGGAGGCTTCACAGAAATGATCTTAAAGCGTGGAGAGAGAGACAGGACCAGCAAAGAGCTTTGTACACGACAGTGCCGCCCAGCATGATGACTGTCGCTTGGAAATTTATGGCTCTGTGAGGCCGAAAATTATATTTGAAGGGTCGCTAGAACTAATTACCCTGGAGAAATGAAGCTGGACTTCAACAAAAAAAATTATAATAGGGGTCACCACGCACAAACCATTGGTGCATATTTGCGATTTTCCTCCGTACCCTTCTCCCCAGTCTTAGTGGCAGGTAGGTGGGATGGGGGGAGAGCGAGGAGGGGGCAGAAATGCCTTATCCAGCCCAGCGCGGCGTGCAGGGGTCCAGGTGGTGGCTGGCTCCAGCCAGCCCCTCCGCGGGGCCGCAGGACCTTGGTCACCTGGCTGGTGGGTTGTCATCCTGCTGATGGCAGAGGGGCTGGGAAAAGAGCTGGCTTTAGGGATGGGCTGTTCTTCCTGGGAGAGTGATGGGAGCTCTTCTGTGCTCGTTTGTTTGAGATTAACTGCGGGTCTTCGGTGGCTGGCTCCTCCAGGCATTCCAAGTCTGTCTTTACTATCCTGACCTACGCTCTGTTTTTCTTTTCCTTCTGCTTGCTGTTGTAAATAACGTGAAAGCTCTTTAAATGCAGTGAGGCGAAGTGGGTGCTCGAAGCATGCCCAAGAGGAAGGAGGCTGTACTTCACTCACTGTGGAGGTGCAGATGCCTCCTGCTTCATCTTCCTGCCATAGGAAGGGGTACGGCAACTTTTCTTCCAGAAAACTGGTGGTACAGAGGGGTTTTCTCCTCTTCCAAAGATGTGCTATGGCAGGACTGACCCTTTTCCTCCTTGATGAGTGGTGACTGCAGCTACGTGAGGGAAAATGTTTCATTCCCTTACCCAACTTGGACCAGAATAGACATCCTTCCTGTGCAACACAGTGTCCTGTGGGAATGGACACGTGAAACAATGCATGTCCTGGAGGCCACGTGGGTGGATGCTCGAGGTACAGGTCACAGCAATGACTTCTCATCCCTCAGGCTTCTCTCTGCCTCCTGACCCTCCAGGAAAACTGTTCTTTTCTGCATTTTCCTCACATTCCTTGTCAAGTCCTGTCATTGCTGAGTTGCCCCAGGTAAGCTGAAGTGGGACAGGCCAAGGGCTGTGGTCTACTTCTGCTTGGAGAAGCACACGTACGTGACACTAATACGTGGAGTATTAGACATGCGACTAGAGGAAGGGACTCTTTCCCCCCAACTCTCCAGAGCTCCCATCAAGCTCGGTAGCACCTTGCTGCTGCTGAGGACACACTTGGTACTGTCAGTCTGCATCTGCCTTGCTTTCCTAGCCAGGTAGCGTTCTGGGTTTGAGAGATGTCAGCTTGGGCAGGAGCGCAGACAGCTTCTGGTTTGGGGTTGATAGTTGCTACGTTGGCTGCATAAGCTGAGTGGATGTGATGTGCAAACAGGTTATGGGGAGAGGAGATAATTCTGTTGCCTGCCATGCAGGCAGCTGGATGTGTGATGGCCATGAGATGTGTAAGATAATTTGCCTACTGGATACAATGGTGTCAGATCCCATGAGGTGTGTGAGTACATTAGAGACAGCTGTGAAGGAGCCTGTGGTCATGGTACATCTTGGTATCAGTGATATAAGAGTCTGTAGGAAAGAATTCTTGAAATATAAGGGTAGATTATTAGCAAGAAAGCCTAAAGCTAAAGCTTCTATGGTAGTCTTTTCTAGGACACTGCTGGCTCTATGTCTGATTGTATCTGGACAGGAAGAATCATTCTCAGATGAAAGAAAATATTGTGTAGAGATGACGTGAGCTTTGTTAAGTCCCTGCTAAATCTATTTGGAAAGGCCCACGCTGTGTGTAAGGAGTAGGAGAATAAATTTGCAGAAGGTGATGGCTCTGCCAACTGTGGGTTTCCTGAGCCTAGTAGTAGGCCTGCACTGGGCCTGAAGCAGCTGTCCTAATCCACAAAGAATGAATTTATCACATCTCTCTGGTCGCTGTTGCCCACCATTGCCAATGGCTTGTCTTGCTGAGGTGGGCAGGGTATCCTAACTTGGTGTCTCTCTTTTGCTTGGTGATCTACCGGTCCAGGAGTTTGAGGTGGACCTGCGATGGACCTCTGCGGGCTGCCATCACCCCACCTGAGCCCTGGCCTCCTGCAGGGGACGATGGCTGGGTCTTGTACTCTGCTCTCCAACACCTTGTACTGCCTACGTCCCAGCTAAACAATCGCTTTTATTCCATCTTTATGGTAAAGTCACTTTATTGCTATGAGCAAAAGGGAAGTAGGCTGCTGGAAATGAGTTAGGTGGGCAGTATTTAAAGAGTTTACGTACTGTGGAGAGGATGGAAGAATCTGAGGGTACCTGACTAGTAGAGAAGGCAACGGAACCGGCATGGGACAATGGAAATGCAAGTGATCCTTTGGTGCTCGGTAATTAACGTGACGGAAGATGAGTGGCTGTGAGGCAGTGAAGAGTAATCCAATACAGGAGCAGCTCCTGCAGAGTCACACAGAATTGGGGATGGTTGCTAAAAATTAAAACCGATAGGCTCATAAGAGACTCTGAAAAGAGAAAGGGAAATACTTGGCATGTCTGGAAAGGATGGGGCAATGGGCTAGGTTGTAACCCGTGTGTCCAATAATGAAATGATGTTAATGCACATCCATAGTTTCTGACTGGAAACTGTACAGGGAAAAATAAGTCAGGCTGTAAGTAAGAGGAAAAGGCATGTATTTCCAGAGGCTGTCAAAAACTCCAGAATAAATTGCGTGAAGTTGAATCTGTATGAAAGCAAATAGGTCACAGGAATACAAATGTGGTAACAGCAAGGTACTACTAGTCCTAAATCTGAAGAGGTGATGAATACAACAGGCAGAAAGACATCAAAGAGGTAGCTGAACTGTGCCGTACTGACGATGGAGGCTTTAGCTAGCCTGTGCTATTAGTAACTTGCTGCGTAGGAACTGCCTTTTTTGGAGCTGGTTGTTCTGCAGTCAAACGTGTCTCTAATTTGTGCTTACGTAGCACGCTTCTACTGAAGGGACCTGGAGCGCCTTTGTAAGGTAGCAAATTCTTTGGTAGACTGGAAAAAAGAAAGGTGTGTGGGCATTAGACTGGACTCAGCCATAACTCTGGCCTGAATTTTATCTTGAGATCCTAATGAAGGTATCAGTGGAAGATGGAGGTAGAGAGCATAGGTCTGCTGGCTCCTGCCTGTCTGCACTCCTGAACAGCCAGAGGTCTTTCTGAATGGTGCAGGGAGCCCTACATTTGCAGTAATCTCTCTGCAGTACATTACTTGCCTCTATAAAGTGGAACCTGGATGCTCTTTCCATTGTTCTCGGGAAAGATTTATGGGAGAACCGTTCTCCCTGTGGGCGCTGTCCTCATCAAATGCAGTTGTAGTTGAGATGGAGAATGATCTTAGGTCAAAGATGCTGGAGAACAAATTGGGAGAGTCTTGCTCGGTTCCCAGCTGTGCCCCATGTCCCCTATCTGCCCTTGGGTAAATCAGCTCGTTTCTCTGTTCTCTGGCTTCTTGTGCGCAAAGCAGAGATCGCAATGCATCGTTAGCCTGTCTTGTTCGGTTAGATGAAAAACTCTTCAGAGCAGGCAGCATGTTTTATACCGCATGTTTATGTAACATTTTGGAAAAGTTGAATTTGATCTTGGCTCGTGTCATCTAGGACACGTGGAAATACCTCATAAATAATACTAATAATATTTTAATATTGATAATGTTTAGCACATTCACAGCATTTAACCCCCCTAAACCAGCACTCAGTACTGTCGGCGTTGTGATGATTGAGCATGAGTCATGTTGGCTCCTTTCCCTGGCATGGTGCAATCTGTCAGCTAGCCAGAAAGCTGAGGGGTTTAGTGAATATGTACTGGGTGTCAGGAACACCTGAATTTCAATGCAGTTCCAGGCAATGACTTACTGTGTGATCTCTGGGTAATTTTTTTTCTAAAGGGGACTCTGATCTTTGGCCATCCAACTTGAGGCAGTGGGAGCCAGGTGCTTGGAGCTTCACAATTCTCGTTGGCCATGTTAGAAATGATAAGTATTGCACGCTCCTGAAAACCAGGCTCTGAGAAGATCATTCATTGGAGAACCCAAATCACAGGCCACTTTGGAAAAACCTGCTCTTCTCCCGCTTGCTTATCAGTAACAAAGGGGAGGTACTTTATGTACCTTAAGAAGTAGTTGTGGAAATTAGCAACGGTTTATGTGGTATTTTAAAGGAAGCACTGGATGGTGTAAATAATCTCATTTTCACTGAGTGCTCTTTGTTGCAGGACGTAGGAGGAGGGAGGGAAGAGAAAGAGAGCAAATGTGCAAGGGGAGCACTGGCACATCTGCTCATCTACAACCGGGTTCCTCCTCCTCCTCAGATGAGAAGCTTAAATCATTAGCATCTCGCCCACCCCTCAGGTACCTCTGTCACACGTACGCAGCAGGAGGCCATCCATAGCCCACTTGTGTCCTCGAGGAGGTTCCAGCAGCTGCTGCGAGGCTGTGTGCTGGCTGGAGCTTCTCGCCTCGTTACCTGCCAAGGCAGATTGGCTCAGTCGTTAGCAGTCAGTCCGTCCTGCAGGCCAGTGGTGCCAGTTCTTCCAGCATCCCCTCTGGGAACCAGGGCCAAGGAGCCAGCTACAAGCCTTCAAAAAACCAAAAACAGGGAGGGGAAAAACGTGCATTCAAAGTAGAGGGTGGTGGCATCTTGAAACTCTGAAAATTGTGGGTTTGATTTAATTACAGCCAATAACGAAACAAACAACAGGAGCACCTACCCAGCTCTCTTTATTATTGCCATGTGTTTTGCTTCGACTGTATGCGGTTTCTTCTTCGTGACCTTACCGAGCGCTCCCTACACTGCTGAATTAATCTTTATTTACTTTGCTGCAAAGCTTTGTCACCACATGACTTCTTTTCTGTACCGAAGCACTTGTCAGAAAAGCCTGCTAAGCTAAGCACCAAGCACATGACAGTGATGCTGTATCCACTGAAAGCATCACCTAGCTGGGAGAAGGGAGAAAAGCAAAGTGGCCTTATCCTGTCCTTCTGCCTTTTTCCAATTCAGGACTGCTACTGGAGTCAGGGTACCCTCTGAGAGCAGTTAGCCTTGGAAACCGGCTGTTCGGAGGAGCAAGGTGCTCACTTCCATATCCTTCACCAAGCGACGTGCTGGGCACAGGATACTGCCCTGGCACCTGCGGAGAGCAGAGCCCCTGCGCAGAAGGACATGTACAACTTTTAAACTGTGAGAAGGTCTATAATCTGTCCTTTGTGCTTTCATTGTCATCCTCACGTTCCTCCTGCAAGGTGAGATAGGTTTTTATCAAAGGTGCCCTGCGCTCCCTTCAGACGCATTTGAGTCGTGCATCCCTCTGAGCTCATCTTGGACTCGTGTGACCTTTGCTAGAGATAGGTGGGAAGTTGCAGAGTGGAAAAAGCAATCTGTAACATCTGAAAACTAGGACAGACTAGAAAATGGTGATGAACAGAGAGACCAGTGCAAGCAGAAGGAGCAGGAATGGGAAGACAGTGAGTGTTTGGGGGGCTTTAGACCTTCGGTGCTGGGGAGGCTGCTTCTACCTATTTTCCTTTTCAGGGAAATGGTTTCTTATTCAAAGATAGATGTTTCCACCATCACTTTGCTGTAAAGTAGTAGGGGAGAAAGGCAACCCTCAAAAGCAGCACCCAGCATCCACATCTGTCTGTCCTCCACGTGTCTGTGCTGTAGTCCTGGGGAGTGCAAGGCAGTTGCATAGCACCGATTTTGGGACGTTCATTGGAATATCCTCTTCGTGGCCCACAGACTCTTTCCCAAGGCCCGCTAAGCCTAAAACTCACAACAAGAGGACAAACCCCACACCTCCAAAGCACCAGAAAGTAAGATGAGAAGACATCCCTTTACTGGGTAGGTGACGTTGTCCTGGAAATGGAAGGAAGCTTTAGACTTTGCTTGGCATTTTGCAGCCAACTTTTCCCCCTTCATGTGTGCCCTCCTTTCACCTCCTCGCATTTGTGATCTGCCAGAGAGCTCGTCTGGCAGGCTTGAGGGGCACAATGTGGTCTCGCCAAAATCAATGGGAAGCAGGGCTCCGTATGCTGTAAAAGGTCCCACAAAAATGTTCTTGTGCATCCTTAAGGGCCTGCATGGCTTCCAAAACCTCGTCCTTTGTTCCTGGTTCCTGGAGAAACATTGATTCCTCTCTTTGTGCTGTTTGATTCCAAACACTTAAGCTTTTCTTTCCACTATAGTGGGGGAAGGAGAGCTCTAGAAAGCAAAAGAGAAAAAAGAGGCCAAGGCAGAAGAAAAAAACTGAAAACGAACCAGAAAACATTAGGAGCGGTAAGGAGGGGAAAAAGCAATGCCTTCCACTTTTTTTTTTTAAATTCTCTTGCTTTCCCCGTCCTCCCAAATCCCTCATCGCTAGTTCTTTCCTTCTCCCTTTCTTGAAGTTGAGTCACACAGACGCTGCTAGTCTAGTGCTATATTTATTTGGTGGATATGTCTAGCGGACCTACCCGAGATGAGGACCCCGTTCAAACCTAGCGCGACATGAAGGCCAAAGAAGGGACTGCAGTACTGCCAAACACGGCAGGTCTGCTACCTCAGGTTGACAGGTGCTGGGGAAGACTTACACAACTTTGGATGGTGTTTCTGAGATGGGGCAATGAAGCCCAGAAGCAGAGAGGGAGGTTTTGGAGAGATTTTTATTCTTCTTGCAAAGCACTTCAGGTTTTTATGCGTTGGAAGGAAATTCCTACCAAGTAAGCTTGACCGCATCCAGATTAAATCAGATAAAACACCAATCCCCCCCTGCCTCTTCTGGCTCAGGCTCTGGTTTGAGAATGGTGACTCCACCAGCCTCTTTTCACTGACTGGGGTCTTGCGTGGTGGTGCCCCTGTATCGGAGCACTCAGCTGCCTCTTCAAATTCAGATTTTGTTACTCTGGAGCACGTATCTAATTCAGATCATTCTTGGACTGTAAATGCCTTTCTGCTGTGACCTGCCAAGTTCAGGTCTTCTCTAGAGCAGTGGTCCAACTGAGTGCAAAACCAAAGATTAATTCTTGTAGGATCCCTACTTTGCCACTGATGTCAGTAGGGAATTGCCTTCACAAAGTAAAATACCAGGAAGCGGCAAGAGCTTTACAGTTTGGTTCTCAGTTTTGTGGTTCAGGGGTTTTCCTCTGGTGGTCCTTCCCTCGTGTCCGTTATCCCTACGGCTCCCTCTGCAGCCGGAGGCAGCTGCTGAACCTGCTACTTTGACTAGGAGGTTTTGGAGCAAAATTCTTTCATCTGTCCTGTAGCACAATAATGTCCCAAGTTGCAGTCCTGTCGCCTCATGCTGTGACCTTGTTGAAGCTCCTAACGTGAAGCCAGGTCATGTTTTGGATGGCAGTCTCCAAGGCAGAGCCAGAAGGCTGCAGGAGGCACCATTTGGAGTCAGCAGGAGGTGCGATTCCTCAAGACAGTCCTGAACTGATCCCACAGCGTGGTGGAGTATTGCTTTGCTGGCAAGTAACGCATGCGGCCGCAGTCCCAGCCGCCTGAGGATATTAAAAAGCTCTTTCTCCAGGAACAGTCATTACCTCTAATACCCTGCTCAAGTTTGAATTTGGGTAATTACTTTCTTCTGGCCTAAAAAAAGATTTTTTGAGTGTTTGGGTTTTTTTCTAGATACTACATTTTTTCATGCTTCCTATAGTAAACAGCTTTGTAGGAATGTGGCACACTGTTAAACAGATGCTTTGTTGCACCCTGAAAGCCAGATGCAATTTGGAGGTGGGTCATTATCAGTAGAGAAGCTTTGGGGCCCAGCTGCCGTGGGCAGGAGATAATCAGTAGTAGTAGGGCTGTGTAGCAGCATGGATGAAGACGCATGGTATCTGTGAGAGATTGGAATAATTAACAGTGGGATCTGCACACCTCTTCTGAAGAAAACACCGGGTTGCTTTAGAAGACCCAACGTAGATCCATCCAGGTGGTATGGCAGCCAGGCAGAATTCTTGGCGTAACTCGCGGTGGCTTTAGGACCAACAGGCTCTCCTGTGGTTGCTGGGGTGAAGAGCATCATAAAGAAGCCTGGCTTTCTCTCTGCGGCCTCCTGTTTGATTAGGGGCCTTCTCTGGCCTGTTGTGGCCCTGCGGTAGTAGGTCAGAGCTCTCTTGCTGGCTTCCTATTTCTGGAATATCAGAAGACTTGTCTCATAGCTTTAATAGCTCTGTCTATTTGCTCTTCAGATTCCTTCTTAGCCTCTTAATCCCCATTGTATGTTTTTCCTGCCAGAGGCTAAATTTCTTTCTATTAGTTTCGGTTTTACTGGACTTGAGAGTTTAATGGATGCAATTAGCAGGTCTGAGTAAATCACTATGGAAAGAGTTTTAAGAAATGAGAGATTTGCTTAATTTTGTTGCTGTAATAAAAAAATAAAAAACCAAACACAAAAACAACTTCCCAAAAGCCATCTCCAACGCTCACCTAACTCCCCAGGGGGATATGATGTAGTGTACAAGATACAACTGACCTAGTTCTCATTAATATCTAAGCTAACTCTGGATTTGATTTATGCCACCAAAAGCCTGTGTGGCCTGGTACAGGACAGCTTTCTGAGCAGTCCTGGATAGTTAGACCAACCAGAGAGGCTGACCTGTGGTGCTTTGTTTTATTGGTGTTTATCTGATTTAATAGGAATACGACCGAGTCCTTCTTTTCTTATGAATCTGTTCTTGATGTAAAGTCCCTTCCAAAGGGCAGAAATATGGAAGTATTGCCAAGCATTTAAAATCTCTGCCTCCCTTTTCTGTAGTTTCTTGTCCTGCCTCCCAGTAACACCATCACCAGTCACGTAAGTCTTCCCTAGTGCCTCTCAAATCAGCGTAACAGTCCCGTCGTGTTTGGCAGTCCTTTCCTTGGCGTCAGTATTGTGAAAGACTCGAAGACCTTAGTGATGCATATATCAGCTGTCAAAAGTTCGGGTGCTCCTCTTCTGTGAGAAGAATGTATAAATGATGATGTGGTAGAAGCAAACGTCTACAAGAGATCGCATGACCTGGGAACACCTAGAGCATGTTGACCTTGAGGGCTTGTGAAAAGGCTTTATAAATTGCCCTCTATGGCTTGGCCACCATGAAATCCCAGCATGGCAATGCTGGGTGTTGGCATTTAATTTCCAATTGACTCAGAACTCAAAACCAGAGAGTTCTAACTCGGGTCAAAAAACACAACCTTTTTTCTGTAATGTTGAAACATTTCTTTGTACTAAAAAAAGACAAAGAAGAAATGTTTCAGCCTTTCCAAAATAGGATTGTTAAAGCTTTTTGTTCTGATAAATGTTTTGATTGTTTTGATCTAGTTGAACACAAACACATTTTGAGATGTATTTTCCTTTGAGTGAACATCAGGTGTTACATTCAACTTTTTCTAGTGGGTTAGCTTAGCTGATGGAGGCTGAAGAGAAAGAACCCTGTTGCTTCTGTCAGCTTGTTTTGTCCATGAAACTCCTATGCATTGGCATGGAAGGAAAAAGAAAAGTGAGTGGTGGTAAGAAAAAAGGTTGAGAGGGGTGGGTAGAAGAAACTCACCTGTGAGGGCACATGCAAAAGCCAACAGCAATAAGGGACAGGGAAAATAAGCAGTTCTTTTCCTGGAGCTACTTGTTTCTCTGACCTTGACAACACACATCACTCCTTACATTACAAACGAGACATTAACTGTCCTGCTGCAGTTACAGCCTCCTACCAGCTTCTTGCAGGAGGGTCCCAAAGCAGAGCAGGAAAGTAAGGAAGGAATGCAACACTGTCCTTATTTCAAAAGGAGGGAAAGAAAATGCAATCACCACAAACGGGAATCGCAGGGTGCAGCCATTTAGCTGGTGGGAAGCGTGGTGGGATGAGGGGCAGGTGGAGAGGAGCCCGGGGGGAAGCGGAGAGGAGCGATGGTGCTGCCTGGCACTGCTCCGAGGTGGGAAGTCACCGGGAGTTGTGTGCGTGGGTGCCTGGTGTTTGGGATGCATTGCATGGGGCTCCGCGTTTGCAGTTCGGTCACTGAACCGCAGGCTCTTCCCTCGGTTTTGGGGCAGGAACAGGCGCTGCCGTGACCAGCCACACCCCAGCGCTGGCTTTTCCTCCTTGCTGGAAGTGCTTTGTAGCCAAGGCCTTTCTACTGCAGGTTAAACAGGTCTGAGAGGCTCAAGACGTGAATTAACACAAGGCATACCCTAGGAGGGGTTTGGAGACAGCGACGGGAAAGACTGAGGGATTGTCATGCTTGTAAAGCTTATATATTTTCTGTGCTGTTAGGAGCACCAGCCACTGGGGAGCAATTTGTGCCTGGTGTACTTACTCTTCAGCTGATGGTGAAGGAGGAAGAGGAGACCCTAAAGTGTTGTTTTGTTTTGCTCTGGTGTATTTTTGTCAGGGATAAAAAGCAGACATTGAGGCTGATCCCAAGAACATTAAGTGGTACCTTGTTTTCCAGGTGCAAGCTATTTACAGCTCCACTGCAGCATACCTTCTGCTGTTTGTTACTTGGGAATCGAGCCCAAAAACTTTGCCTGTATGGCATCGCCTGTTCCTAACATCATCTCATGTTACTCGGTCGTGTTATGAAGCACTACTGCAACGCGTCCAGCTCTCAAACACCTGTACATCTCCTTAAGGGTCCTGCAACTTGTGGCTTTCAGCCCCAACCCCATCCCAGATGGTTCGGGGTGGATGATGGTTCTTTCTTGGTGTGTGCTGGTGATGCACATCCCCCTTGAGTCATTCCCCGTCCTGGACTTGCCTTCTCCCTTGGAAAACATGATGGAGGGTCAGTGGATACGTGGTGGCCCCGCTCAGGGTGTGGAGGGACAAGGATGGCACCCATCTGCCAAGCAAATTGTCACTGCCAGGCACCAGCTATAGAACCAGTACAGGGAGATGTGTTTTAGGCCAGACGTAATTAACCTAGATACAGGTTTTGATGCCACAAGACGGTGCTGAAGCTGAGTTTAACAGGACTTTTACAAGAAAGAGACGGTTAAGTGGATAATGAGAGTAGCCCATAGTTAAAGGAGTCAGGAAACCTTTCTCCTTTGCTGTTTTTTTGTTTTTCAAATGAGCACCATGACCCCTTTGTCTGTAAGGGCTTTAATCAACTGTGAACTGTCACCATTAGGAAAAAAAAATTCCCTTTAAGGGCAAGTTATTGCATAGGGGATTGCTCTGGGTTTTCTGGTACCTTCCTCTGAAGCATCTTGTGGCCAAGAGAGAGAGAAGCTGAGCATGGGCAGAAAATGCCTGGGTCGTCTTCTAGCTTCCAAAACCTGTTGGAGGTCCCAGACCTTGCTGGGAAAGGTGTTGGGAGTGAGGCCGTGGGAAGGGAGAGCAGTGGTGAGGAAGGGCTGGGCTATGGGGGAGAGCATGTACATGGCTTCACTTGCAATTAGGAGATTTGAACTTTGAAAGAAGTTAATTAATAATGGAGCTTCTGACTGAATGATGCAGGTTGTGAAGACTGGCTTTGTCGGTAGCTGAAATTAATTACAGGCTCAGGCACAGGGAAAAGGAGGGGGTGAAGGATGCGGGGAGCGGGAGGCATCACCGAAAGAAAGATGCTCAACCTGGCTGCAGGCTGTTGCTGTGGTGATGGGAGGCAGTCACTGTGGTCGACAGCGGTGACACATTGAAGGCAGCAGGTCCTTCTAATTACCCCCTCCACCGACCCAAGCAGGCAGCAAGCCCTCCTGACTCGGGGCTGGAGATGCTCCGGTTTTCTCCTTGCACTTTCTTCCTCTCTCCACTGCAGGTTGGATGTGCCTTTTCAGGTTCCCTGCCTGTTCTGAAAGGAAAACCATGGGACAGCAGCTTTTCCTAATGTCATTTTAATAGCTTGGGAGCGGCCAGCGATTCAGCAGCGTCCTTGGGAAGCCTGAACAATGCTGGCAAACTTTCAGAGAGCTGGTGTCCAAAAAGCAGGGGAGGAGAAATTGAGCGCAGCCAGCCACAGCTTTTTGAGCAAGAAGGTGAGGGCCTTGCACATCTGGTCCAAATTACGTTTTTGGGAGTGCTGACCGTGGCTGGCCAGGTCTCGTGCTTTGGGGTCTCGCCGGCTGCCGGAAGGCACTGTGCCGTGGTCCGTGTGGCCTGGAGTGGAGCATGCAAAGGGAGCAAAGGGAACATGGGAGCGTCCGGACCACCCGCACGTTGCCACTGCCGAAGCCTGTGCACGAAAGTGTAGGTCTGTATGAAATAAGACTCTGCCTTTGAGCCCCTTTGCCTAAATTCCCTGAGTTTGGCTGCAGTTGGAGAGCAGTACTCCGGGTCTCCTGTGTTGTGTTTTCTGCAGAAAAAAGCCTTGGCTTTTAAAACAATTTCTGCTTTTCATTTTTTACGTATTAGTTTCATCCACGGCTCTTCTAAGCACTGGCTCTGTCTGTACCCGAGTCATTCAGCACTGGTCCCCATTGTGGCTTTGCTGGTGCTGCCTTTCTGGTAGCTGTCAAGGCATCTGCTGCAAAATGGAGAGGCTGAAAGAGCTGGGATGGCTCAGCCTGGAGAAGAGAAGGCTCAGGGGGACCTTATCCATACGTATAGATGCCCGATGGGAGGAGTAAAGGAGACAGACTGCTCAGTGGTGCCCAGTGACAGGGCAAGAGGTAATGGGCACAGCGTGAAACATGGAACATCCTACTTAAATGTAAGAAAACACGGGGTAGATAGTCAAACAGTGGAGCAGGTTGCCCAGAGAAGTTCTCTGGTGTCTCTGTACTTGGAGATACTCAAAACCCAACTAGAAGCGACCCTGAGTAATCTGCTGTAGTTGGTGCTACTTTGAGCAAGGGTTTTGGACAAGAGGCTTCTCCCAGCCTCAACAGTTCTGTGGTTCTGTACTTCTGTGAAAGACGATGCCAAACCGATTTTGAAAAGTCCAGAAGAGAATTGCGGTCTTACCTGTAAAGCCTGTGAGAGCTAATGGAAACCTCTCCAATTGCTTTCCTGGGCTTTGGATCGGATCATTAAAGAAACGTATAAGAGAAGGGTGGAAAGTTGAAGTTGTGTTGTGTAGACCTCTGAGGGCAAACATTTTATTTGTGCCCTTTTGGTGTTTTTCTCCTGGAAAAGGCTTCTGGTTTTGAAGCCTCTGCTTCAAGGGTGGGCTCTGTGTGCATTGCTTTGTACAGCACTTGGGATTATCTTAGTGAGGGATAGTGATAACATGTTCTTGAAATCACCTCATAGTATGATTGGCACAGTAGAGCCGGTGCCCTGCTCTTGTCTGATTTTGCAACTGAAGGTAGCTCACCAAAAGCCAGCTGGAGAAGAGAAACAATTAATAATCTTCTAGATCAGATTGTGTGGGTTAGTCATGAATCACTGTCAGAGAATGAGCGTGGAAGACTTGCTCAGAACAAACCGTAGATGTTGAGTGTCCTTCAGAAGCAACCAGAGATACAGGCCACTGTTTTGGATTCAGTTCTGCAAGGACTGAAAATAGGTGCACTCAGTGGGTTGTATTCTAAATGGATAACTTCTTGGCTCTGTTATTTTAAATTAAAAAAAAAAAATTTGTCTGAACATGGAACCTGAGCAGATATGTTTGTGAGGTGTCTTAAAATACCCAAGAAGGACGGTTCTGCCAGAGTTTGGAGGTCCATTCTCGTTAGATCTACATTGCTGCTTTGCAATGCAAATGCTGGAAGGTTATCACAGGAACATGCCCACTTTTAGAGCTAAAATACTGTCAATGAGTTCTTGGATAAGTGTGTATCAGGTCTTAAGACTCCTTGAGGAGGAGAGGCAATGGTAAAGAGCAGGCAGGTAGAGAGTGTGGAGAGCAGAGAGAAGGTCACACAAATACACCGTTTTTATCTTCTTCTGTAATATATACATGAAGTGACACTTGATGAAATTAAAAGGCAACAAATTAAAAATAAATAGGAGGAAACAATTTTTAATGTAAAGTATAATTAGCCAATGTAGCTTATGGCTGCCAACTATTATCGAAGCAGATATTTTAGTAAGATTATCAACAAAGGATTCAAATGAATAACCAAAGCATCTGTAGGGACACCAGTGTAGTTGAGAGAACAATTATAAGGGCTATCAATCCTCATGCTTTAGGGCATAAACGGATCACCAGCTGGGGTCAGAAATGCAATTTCCCCCCATGGTTATTGCATAACTTAATTAGGCACATTGTGGAGTTTTGTCCAGCGTGGGTCACTGCTGGAAGCAGAGTTAAAAGATTGGATGGACCGTTGACCTGTTCCCATATGGCAACTCTTTCTCTCCAAGTTCCTCTAGAAGGGAAGCGGGTGACTTCCAGCCTGGTGGGGTACCCCCTTCCCAGAAGGGCAGCAATCGCTAGGCTCCCATAGAGATCCAGCTGTCCACTGTGATTTAGATTCCTAGATCGTGGAGATCTCTGCTACATTTGAGTAGAGGCCACGATGGAAAGTCTCTTCCATGTATTTGGAAGAGTCAGTAAGCCAACAAGGGAGGGGACTCAGCAAACCAACAGGAGAGGAGTGAGCATGTGTTTAACTATGGCAAGGATTTGACTTGCACAAATACCTTAGGCTTTTGAGCTACCTCTACTTTCCCCTTTTCAAAAGAGTTTTGGCTTAATCCAGGAGCGGAGTAGTGAGGAACTGAGGGGAAAAAACCCTAAGAATGTAATAAATCAGTAGTTATTTCCCTTAATCCTCTTATTTTGTCATCCCAAGCCTAGAGCAAGCTTATCTCAGCCATGATGCTTTTACAGAAGTTTTCCTTGACTCTTTTCCACCTGGTTTGAGTGTGTCAGCATGATGGTGATTTTGTTGAACTGCGTTACCCTGGGGATGTACCAGCCTTGTGAGGATATGGACTGCCTTTCTGACAGGTGTAAAATCTTACAGGTAAGCAGACTTGTTCTTGGTGTGATGGGGCCTCAGTCCAAGTCACAAATTTTCACATGTGCTTTCCTTCAGTGTGTGAGTAACGCCTTCCTAGGCAGGTGGGAAAGAATGTCCCTGGAAGCAAGCTATCCTGTTGTAAAATGGCAAGAACTTGCTTTGAGGAGGGGATTGGGATGAGAGAGAGATAACGAATGAGGTCTACTTGTGACCGTGCAATACAGAACAGCTGCTAACCTTCCTGCTCCTGTGCGTAAGCTATGTCAGGCTTCCTGACATAGCGACGAGATCCATAGTTCAGAGGTAAGCTAGGGAGAAGTAACTAAGGCTACAAGATCCAGGCAGGAGGCAATAGCAGCCCCCAATGCATTTGCTATGCTGTTGAGGAGCAAAGGTACTGCTGAGTCTACAGGTAGCATGGCATTCGGGGTGCCCAAAGGGAGAAGAAACAAAAGGTATGTCAAGAAGGGCCACGGGTACATCCAGCCTATGAATGCACTATTTGTACTCCCTGCTTCTCCAAATAGAAGGTGACAGCAAAGGTTGTCACCTATAGTGTTGCTGAGGCTGTGACGTTCAGGTGTCTGAAGCCTCCATCTTGGTATGAGCTGTCCAACTCGTGTGTGAACCTGTGCTATGTTCTCAGCTGAGCCATTTATCTCACATTCTGTGTTTTAAAGTCCAAGGCCGAGAATGCTTATCAGACGTGCTCTTGGATTTCTGTTTGGCAGGTGTTTGACGACTTCATCTTTATCTTCTTTGCGATGGAAATGGTCTTAAAGATGGTGGCCCTGGGGATCTTTGGCAAGAAGTGTTACCTTGGAGATACCTGGAACCGCCTGGATTTCTTCATTGTCATGGCTGGGTAGGTCAATAGTTTCTGGATTTATTTGTTCTGTGTTTGCTAGTCTTGCATGGAACAGAAATGATGTAACTGAGGGGAAAGTTTCCACTCTGGTGCTATTCCGGTACATCTGCTGAACTGGAACCAGACGTGCCAGGGTTAGCAGCCTATGGAAGAAACAGGAGACAAGGTAGCTTAGCTCCCCAGCTGATGCGCAGCCATCTCTCACGCACGACTTCAGAGGAGGTTGTGCATTTGTACCAGCTGAAGAGCTAGCCCAGAAGCTTTTTCATTTCATTTTTAAAATGTCTGAGTGAAGAGGTGTAACCTTTACCAAAACCGAGCTAGCTTCTCTGTTTCCAGCAGCAGCGTTTCAAAGGTGGAAATGTCATTTTTGTTACTCTGGGCTTTTTGTCTCTGTATTGCACTGGCCTTACCCACAGTACTATTGGGACAAGCTGACATTTGAGTGTTTTTAACAACAAAGTTGCTATGGCGAAGCTCTGATTTCCCCTCTGCATGTAGGAAGTGGAAAGTCTACCAGGATTTGCCTATTGAATCACAGCAAAATGTCCATCTTGGATACCAGCGGGCATGTGCTCTTCTGGAATTTGTCCATTTTCAATTAGATTGCCTTGTGGTACAGTAAAAAAAAAAATTGCAAATAAATGTGTAATATTGCTGTTCTCACAGCCAACTAGTGAACGTCTTTTCAGAGAGAAACCCCCACTTTCCTCTTCTTCCCAGCAAAGAATTACCCATGTTTGCTGTCACCTGGAAGTACGTGTATTACTGACTGAGGCAGCAGCGAGTTCAAGCTCACTTTGCCGAGTTTCCCCCTGCGGTGCGAAGCAGCACTGTCTTTCTATTTGTTTTTGACACAGTTCTTCTACAGCAAGACTTGAAAGTCATTGCCTCTGGAGGGGCATGTAATTGTTTGCTTCTGGGGGGAGCAGAGATTTTCAAACTCGGTTCAGCTGTAAAAATTTGAAGGCTTATGCATGAAAGGAGGACAGGCAGATGAAAGCTGTAGCTTTTTCTAAATTAATGCAACACGTGTGAGATGGGAAGACCTTTCTTGTGGCTGAGCCTGCTGTGATTAGCATCTGATTGATAATGCCCGGGCGTGGGGACTGTGAGTTCATCAGGAAAGGCTAAGGTAAAGCACTTGGTTCGTGGTGGTGAGAAAAGCCAGATCATGGTATTTTCTGGCCTAGGTGGCAAAACTGCTGGTTACTGGATGCAGGGAGAGCAAGACCCACCACAGCAGCCTTTGAGGAGGAAAGGGAGGAACGGGTGTTTGAAAGGGGGAGCTTGGAGCTCGCGGCCCTCCTCCGCAAGGGTGATGTGCTGCGGTATGCTGGGAGGAAGGCTCTGCTCTAGGTGGGCACAGGGTGGCTGGCGTGTGGGCTAAAAGGCTTGGGAACTGGGGGTCTTGCTCTCCCTGGTGTCCCGGCAAGCATGGTGTGTGGAGAGGTGCTATCTGGGCAGATGAAAAAATCAGTGGGGTAATGCTAAATGGAAGAGGGTGAGCTTGAGTGCTTACTCCATGCAGGGAACAAGTGAATTCCACGCTACCTAGATGAGAAGGGCGTAAACCCCATTTACATGTTTCCTTCTGTCGCCATTGCTGGCAGAAATTTGAGGAGAGAGTGAGGCTTTTGTGCATCTGATAGCAGTTCTAGGAAAAAAGCTCCTATCTGAACTCCTTTCAGTGCTAAGGAGACAGAATCAGCTCCTTAGGTATAACATAAGCAGCGTAGAGGACTTTTCATTTTGGGTCCAAAACCGAAAGAAATTTGTTTCCTGCTTTCTATACAATTCTCCTCATGAGGTGTCAGGCTGAAATGATAGTAATCTCATTAGAATATCTGATCTCAAAAGACTTCTGCTAGAGAAAGAGTTTTCCATTTAGTTATATAGGACTAATGACTATATAATGTATTTCAAGTTATAAAAGCTTGTGGTTATTAATTCATTATTCTTTGAAATTCATTAAATTTGTCTGTACTGTTCCAATCAAATCCAAGGCTCAAACTTGCCCTTACGTACAGACTGTAGGCTTTTATTTCACCTCAGCCTTAAGCCCCAAGCTTTGTCCTAATTGGTCCCATGCCTGGGCTGTGGCTTCAGCTTGCTCTGGGTCCAGATGCTGCCTGAGACTTCTAAGAGGAGACAGCCTGCACTAGGTCTTGCGTGTTTTCTCTGTGCCAGTTGGTTAGATCCCAATCAGAGGCTAATCAGTGTTCTCTAAGGGCCTTCTCCTTTTTGTAGTCCTGGACTTCCGTTGCCTGCAAGTGAGGTCACAAATTTGGCTCTCAAGAAAACGTCTGTGATGTTGGGAAGTATTGCACGGCATAGAAGACTTGCAGCTTCTCAGTTTCAGGAATAAGGACTGTACTTCCCAGCCCCTTCTTTCCCCTTCTCCCTTTCCAGATAAACGCCAACGAAGCAGCAAAGGTTGGAAGAATAAACTGTAGCATGGAAGAGCAAAATGCAGGCAAGGGACTGTTTTGTCGGGCGTTCCTGGGCAGCTGAGATACTTCCATCTGGCTAGCTGCATGACAGCATGTTTCGTCAAAGAGCATAATGACTATTTGCTGCTATTGCCCCAGACGGTGTTTTGGTTACATAAACCATGTATTCAGGCATTCATTTGTAGTTTTCTCCTCACTTCCTCGGAAAGCCAGAAGCTATAGTTTTAGTTAGCTGAATTCCCTCATGTGCCCCTGCCCCTGCCCCCCACGCAACCCAGCAGCTCAGGGAGGAAGACTCCGTTGTCACTAAAAATGCTCTGTTTCCATGGCAATAGGAGCTGCCATCACCAGAACTTTCTCCCCTCTCGCACAGTCCCTCCCCCAACCATCTCCAACGTGTTTTTTTCAGAAAGAATTAGAAAAACCCCCGAACAACAGTCCTAAGTCAACGCTTCCCATTGTTCCCCTCGGAGCTCCTAAAACCCAGCAAGGTAATTTGGGTTGAAGAATGCTGATGCCCTCGTGCGTACAAGCAACAAAGGCTGCAGATTCAGCTTGTCGATGCTCCACTTCCCAACTGGTGACAGGAGGTTGCAGGTTCCCGGCCGTTCCGAGCGGACTGTGCTCGTCACCAGCCGTCTTGGTGGGAATCCCTTTTCCCTGCGTTTGTGATGAGATCTTGTCTGTCGTACTTTGTTTCCCACGGCGATGGGTGCATTTGGAGAGCTTGATCTGAGGCAACTTCAGAGGGCAGCCTCCTAAAGTTGAGAGCCTACTATGTTTTGAAAGTTGAGATAACGGCACCGCTAATCATATTGGAAATGTCAGCCGGTGTCTATATGTGCGTGAATTTAGGAGAAGTCACTTATTTCTGGGCTAATGCTCATCAACTTTTCAAGCTAGGCAGTTCACTAGCAAAACAAGAGCGAGCAATTTCTCCTGCGCACTCTACTCGGCGAGGCAGTTGTGTTCACATGCGGTTGGAGATGATGCCGCTGTCCCTCTGGAAAGGGAGACGTCCCTTTACCTGACTCTGTCCTGAGGGTCCCTGTGCAAGGAGTGAATTTGTGCAACCTGCCTGGCAGTGGGGACGTTAATTCCACTGAAGGAGTGGTTGTTCTGCCTTTCTTGAGCCAAGTACCGTAATTAACGATCTGTGTGGGAATTATGTCTGTCTCTGCCATCTTCAGTTGCATCCCCACGACGTGTGCTGGTACGCAATTTACTTGAGGAAATAGGTAGGTTAAGGGGGAGAGGGCTTCACTGCCTGGTTGGGGGGATGATTGTGATGTATGATGTGAAGTATGTGCCCAAAATACGTCCAAAATCTTCCTTTAACTACTTGCTGCCTGGAGTCCAATGGCTGAGGAGAGGCTGGTCTGTCTTTCAGAGAATGCCCCATCTATTCCTCTCTCCGTTGTCACACTGGAGCTTGCCACGTAGATCTCGTAAGCTGTGGCCAGATCCCATCCTGACCTTGCCTTTGATGAGAAGAATGGCATGACTTGTATATTTTGGCATTTTGAGATACACTTGCAGTATTTTTTAACAGCTTTTAAAAGTGGTGGACATCAGAACAAGACACAGTGCTCTGTGCAGCTGCTTCAGTGCCTTCAGTAGTAATACTGTCTTTTTATTCCAGCCTAAAATTTCCTGGCTCCTATAGCCAAGTGTTGCAGTAGCCCATCTAATCAATCACAGCATCTCCCTATCAATTCATTCAGCTTCTTTCTCCATTGGCTCCAGGTTTGGTTGGATGGGGTTTTTTCCCCCCTCCGTCTCCTCTTCCAAAGGGAGAAAATCCCTTCCTATTAGTAGGAACAGAAAACTTTGTTCCCAGATGTATGCTGTTCCATTTGTTCATGCTGGAATGCATATTATTTGCATTTCCAAAGCAGTTCATACTGTTCTATATTGCTGAGTTGTCCTCTTCATTTCTTTTCTGTTCTCCCAAAAATATGCTTCAACTGCAAAATCCATTAGTGACTTTTTTTTTTAATTTTCTGCCAGGTTGTGATAAATAAATAAAGAACAGAGTGGCAAGAATTGTGCATTACAGAAGTACATCTGCTCATGAATGAGTCCCCATTTACTGTTGCATGTAAGGTTTATTACTTAGCCAGTTTTTCTTCAGCTAATGTATGTCATGATGATTTCATATCACTCCAGCCATATCAACATAATTACTTGTGTGAACTGGACTTGTAATCTCATAAGAAATTATAGCACATTAGTTTGATGATGTCTATTTTTCCTTAAACCTGTGCTGATTATAGTTAATTTTATTATCCACCTTTAATCTATCAAAGCTGCATATTGGCGATTTCATTACTGTGCTGTGATCAGCATCAGTCCAGTCAGCCTGCTGAGATCACTGTGTTTCTAAAGTACTGGCACAACATCAGAATTTCTTTGACCCTTGGATGCTTTCCCAGTTTTCTGAGACTAATCAAAAATCATCAGTACAGGACCAGATCTTTTCTGGCCATCTCTTAAAACTCTTGGATATAAATTGTCCAGGCCTGCTTATCTTAGAATATTCCTGTTTTCCTTTTCATTTTAGGCACAGCCTAAAATACTTGATCACAGCTGGAGCTGAAACTAGCACTTTATCATCTGTGGTACACATACATCATCTGACCTCCCTCACAGAACTTTTTTTTTAATTGAAGTTTTCTGCCTTTTTACGCTGTTCGTGACAATTCTGTTTTCTTGTTCCAGTGATTAACTTGTACCATTTTATGTGCTCGTTCAACTCTCTTACAAATTTTCTACAATTTCCATCTCCTAATTTATATTCATTGGTATCAACTTCCCCTCCCTTGCTATTACATTGCTGCTTTTGCTTTCACTTGCGTTGTATTATCTTTTTAGCCCGTTCATCTTTCTTGACTCTGTTGAACCTTCTTGGATACCTGATAAATATTCCTAAACACCGCTTGATTGTCATCCACAGTTCATGAATTCAAGTTATCCTGACTGGTTTGATGCATGGCTGTTTCTGTGTGTTTTCAACTTCATGAAGATGGCCTCTTTAATCCACCAAGGATATCTAGTACTGTTGATGACCTTGATTTGTACATAACACATGTAATCAAGTAGTCCTTGCTTTAAGTTCTATGATAAAAAAAAAAGCGCGCTTAATAGATAATCTCTGTATCTTCCATCCTTAAATGCAATTTTCTTAGAGTTGTAAGGCACATCACTCTGTAAATGCTGAGAAATTGCAAGGCGATATAGGTGTCACCAACAGATGTTGCCCAAATTCAACTCTTGCAGATGGATAATGGGAGGGTTCTTCTCCTATGCGTTACAGACCAGTACCAAGAGAAGTTAGCTAGTCAGCCTGGTTTTTAGCGTGATCTGAACATACAGGATCATAGATAATTTGGGTTGGAAAAGACCTTGTGAGGTTTCCAATCCAATTGTCTTGTTCAAATGAGGGCCAACAAGCAACTCAGGTTAGGTCGCTCAGGGTTGTCCAGTCAAGTTGTGGAAACCACCACAGACAAGGCCTGCACCTCTCTGGGCCCCAGCCCCACTGCTGATTTCTCTCGCTAACGAATCGGAACCTCCCTTCCATGCTTGGATTTATGTCTCTCTTGTCTTGTTCTCATGCCATGCACCACTGTGAAGAGCGTGGCTTCATCTCCTTCCTGACCTCCTTGTAGGTACCAAGGAGCTGCTGTTGGGTCCTTCCAGAATTACCTTCTCTCCACGTTGAACAAGACCCTCAGCCTCTCCTCACTGGGCAAGTGCTCCAGCCCCCGAGCATCTCGGTGACGCTCCACTGAACTTGCTCCGGTTTATCAACATCTTTCTTGTCCTGGGGCACCCAAACCGGAATGTCCTATTCTAGATGTGGTCTACCAAGCACAAAGGGGATAATCCCTTAATCCCTTCCATCTTCCAGTGGCCGCGCTGCTGCTGGTGCAGCTTGGTATGCCGTCAGCCTTCCTCAGATGGACCACGGGCCTCCTGCTGTCCCCGGGATGTACAGGTCCTTTTCGGCAGAGCCCACTGCCCTTGCGGCCTCAGGCAGGGGGTCAATCCTGCGCGGGTGCCAGACCTTGCCACCTTCTGTTAGATTTCATGAGGCTCCTGTCCGCCCATTTCTCTGGCTGGGAGGAATTAGCTACTTTATATGGCAGAAAATTAATCCATAAGTATTCATTTCCAAATTGTCACTGATTCCATGCTAGAAAAATGCCATTTTTGACAGTGTGCTACTCCCCCTCCCTTTCTGTCCACTTGAGCCTCCCTAGCTAGGTTGAAATCCTTGCTTTTAATATTCCTTTCATGCAGATCTTCCCACCAGGCTTTCTTAATGCCATTTAGGCTGTTTACGCTCGTAAAATGAACAATTCCTATTCTCTTTATTGCTCAGGCCCCTGGCACTGGTGTATAGACGATACCGTTTTTCTCCTCTTTACATCTTTTAGTGCCTTGATTAGTTTTGTTCTTGACACGGAGGGTTTAGAATTAACTTTTTTTCCTAATTTCATCGCTTTCCCCTTTGGTCTTTCATTTAACAGTCTCCTGACTGGTCTATCTCAGTTCCCTAAATACTAATTCTTCTTCTAATGAAATGCTGGTTAATATTTATGCTCTTCAAGGGGTAACCCAGTCTCTGCAAGTCTCCTGCCCTACGTGGCTGGCCAAGCTAGCAGTTCGTTACCGGGTTCTGCCATCATCTCCTTTGCGTGTTGGCCAGGACGGGCCACTGAGGAGCTCAGCCGAATATTTCTTGTCCACCTTCTTCAGAAATCATATGTCATCTGTGGCATATCATGATAAGAAAAACAATTAATTTCAAAATGCATCAGCATGGGTAAATATTGTCCTGGAAATTTGAAAACCTTCCTAAGTTTGTTTTTTTAATCTCGTTTCACTTCTAGTATGGCAGCACAGCTATCCTGCTATCTTCATTTCTTTCCCAAAGCATCCTTTTCTTTCTGGTTAGTTATGCAGCCTTTGGAGAGGGTTTTCTGGCATCTTTGTACAGTGGGAGATCCTTTAGCCCTGTAGATAGAGCAGCGTGTTTCTTCTCGCTCTCCGTGCCTTTTGGCTAGTCACTTCTTCAGGAGTCTTTTATGGAGCTTCCATACTGGGACCCTGGGAACTATTGCTCTCTATTAACTAGGATAATATTTATTATTATTTGTATCTTCTCTCTCTGATAGTTATCTACTGTCCTTGATTTTTGCTTCCCCTAATTCCTGAGAAAGTGTGTCCTTTCTTCCATAAACCTGCAGTGATGCTGCTTCCTAAACCCATCCATCCAGGCTCTTTCCAAACCTGTGCCGCATCAGCGTGCGTGACTCTGAACACCGATTCCCTCTGTACCTGGAAGCCACCAGTTTTCACTTACAGCCCTGAATTCATTCCTCTGCATTTCAGCCCAGGGAAGGAGGCTGGAAGCTCGCTGAAGGATGAGAGGTACCAGTTTCCCCGCCCCCCCCCCAAATCTCAAATGTCCACTGTTCCCAGAAAACAGGATTGGCACCACATGGTGCTCTTCCATGCAGGGAAGATGCCGCTTTGCCCGAAACACACCGGTTGGCCTTAATCTCCCAAGACAGGGAAGTCTGTGGCCAATCTTCTGCTTTCTGTTTGTTTTAATTAACTGTGGTCCTTCAGGGAGCTGGCCAGAATTTGCATAGTTATGGCTTTAAAATCTCAGACCATTAAATACTTACTAGCAGCTGTGCAAACAGCAGAATGCTCAGAAAATCCTCGTTAGCTAATCTTCGATGCCAAATGAAAGTTTCTATGAATTTATGGCAAGTTAAAGAAAACTGTAATAAATACAGCAATTAGGTGTTTCAAGCAGTGATCAGATAAAGATGGAAACCAGCAAGCAGCAGGCTAAATCGCGTCTTAACCAAAGACAGAAATATCAGAATCACAGCCCTCCCCCCCAACATGCTCGCACTTTTTCCTCCTTAATGATACTAATTATTTCATTTGCTTTCGCCTAGTAAAACTATCCATAGATGTGCAACATATTGAAATGAAAGCAGTCATCAAAACGAAATGAATCACACAAGAGAAGAATCAAAACAAGGAGGCAGTGGTAGCCTGCATGTCTTATGTAGTTCTCCATTATTGCCTCTGATTTATTTTTTTTTTTGCCTCCCTAAAAGCTAATTCCCTACCATGTGAATCTTTAGCTTTTTTGGGGTGAAGAAGGAGGAAAAAAAAAAAGCAATACCAGCAGGCTCACAGGACCAAAATGCAGACACCCTTTTTTTTTTTTCTCCCCCCCAAGCAGGGAAATACAGAGCTCAGAGCCTGTGCTCAGACTCCCGGTTTTCAAAAGTGAGGCCCCGTCGCTTGTCTTCAGTCATCCGAGCTTGGCGAGTCCCTCTGGCTTCCTTATCACAGTGTGAAAACCTGCTTATGTCTTTTCATATCATGTTTCCAAAACTATTAAGAAACTCTGACGTTTTCTCTTAGTACACAGTTTGGAGCAAAATCTGAGTGTTCAGAGGTGTGAAATAATCACATTCTAGGCAGCAAGGGACCAGTCTCACAGGCTCTGGAAGCTTTCAGCAGCTTTTGCTTGCAGAGCAATTAAAATATAAATAAAATTTTTCGTACTGGAGAGGGGGGACAATTGCAGGTTATTTTTTTTAAGAATGCTAAGCGTCGTAGCTCTGGACCCAACTGTGTAATTAGTAATTGATCTATCACTCCCTGAAAAAATGTCTTGCTTTTTGCTAACAGAATTGTAACCTCTTTAATTATTTTTTTTAATCAGAAGGGGGAAAAAGGATGTAATTTTTGCAGTCCTTGTTTTACTAGCAAGGGATATTATTTTTTTTTCTTCTATCTTTCGGCTTTTCTGTCAGCAGAGAGTTGTCTTTTTGCAGCGTGATGAGCTCAAACTTTACAAGAGATAAGCAGGACTACTGAGCTGAGTACACCATGCTTTGCAGAGCAATTTAGAAGCCTACTGTGTAGTGTCTGGCCCCATCCCATGTGATGTTATTCCATCCTTTCTACAGTAGGTGTTGAAAGGAGTTTGGCTCATCTATTTAGGGTGCATTTTGAAGCTTGGCCCTGGAGGTACCAAACCGTGCAAAATGTGTGCGGATGCCTTTGCGGCTCGCTCTTCAAATATCGATCAAGCGAGCGGATCGCAGGTTCAGTGCTGGGGCTGCCTGGCAGCCCTGTGCCTCTTGTACCACGGGCCGATTTTTGTCCGTATAGCAGAAGATCAGGTCCAAAGAACCTTCTGCCTGAAGCCCCTGCCCCTTCCCAATGCCTTGGTGTGAGGGGTTGTGTCTTCTTCCAGCCATGAGCAAGAAAAGCAAATGGGGGCACGGACCACAATACAACTCTGAGCAGGGAAAAGGGGATGCCTAGAAAGAAGCTTTAATTTCTGCCATAGCCCCTGGCACCTCTGCGGGCAGGTAAGGATGTGGCTCCAGCTGTAGAACAAAAGGGCTGGTGTGATGCTGATATCTTAAAATATAGGTCTCGCCTGGGAGCCCTGTGGTCCTGGGGCTGGCAAGCAGCCTGTTTGCAGGAGCCGTGTGGTTTTCCTCTCCGCCGGTACGTGTGCGTCCTGAATCTGCAGGCTCGGGGTGGAAGCAGTAGTCCTTCTCTCTTGCCCAGCACTTGGGCAGGCCTTGTCCAAATCTCCTGTTTCTGACGTCTCCAGGCAGGTTTGTGAGAAACTGGATTCATCCCTTAGTGGTGCCTGCCTGCTTACAGCTCTCCATGTGTCCAGGCTGGGGCACGTCCAGCTGTAGCAAGGGCTGACAGGAGGTGTCTTGAAGACCACCCGTGCCCCATGTTCTAGCTCTTCAGCTGGATCTCTTCCTTCTGCCTCCTTGCTGATGCTCTGATGCCGACGATCCCTGTTATCTGGGCAGTCATGGGCACCACTAAGTGGATTTTGCTGCCTGCCCTCCCTTGTTTACATCCCACAGATTGAGCTAACGGAGCCCGGCCAGCCCTGTTCTCTGTGTTCCCTGCCCGCTGCTACGCCTCTGGCCACCGAGGGCCGGGAGTGGGTGGATCTAGCAATGCACATGCTTTTTAATTTCCTTTCATTAGAACAGCTCATTAACAGAAGAGGGGAGATACAGCGCTGTTGGAGTACATTGTCCAGTGAGGGGACTGGCTTTGCTCCTTCTTTGCATTGTAGCCACAGTCTTTGAAGCCAGAGCAGAGGCAGTGAGACCTTCCTCATCCTGGGGTGCTTCATCCTCCAGGGATGTGGGAGGATTTAGAGGTAAATCAGTCTCCTACCCCCACCCCACAACCTGCAGGTGGGAGATTTCAGCCGTGGGATGGCTCACGCATGGCTCACATCAGTGGCATGGACACCTTGGTAAATGGGGAGACGTCAGCTCTAACTTCTGGTGCCGATATCCAAATTAAAAATTCAGATAGGGAAAACTGGCAGATCTAGTCTTATGTTTTCCCTGTGACTCCTATGTTCTGGGTTTTCAAAGTGGTAGAAATTCCAGTTTGTGGAATTTGTTAGCCGAATCAAGGAGCCGAGGCCAGAAAGGCATATTCTTGTACATGGAAAACATTGGTTAAATCGCATCTAGTCATGGTATAGGTGCACATCAGGGTTAGACCCCTGACATAGCTGAGAAGCTGAAGGAATTTGGAGCAGAGAGCAACCAAACAATCTTCTGCCTTGGTCACCCCAGGTGCTCATGGATGTCAGGACCAAATAAAAGTCCACAGGCAGGAAAAGCTTCACTTTGCACGGGGACTCATAGCAAGCCTGAAATTACAGCTGGGAAGTCACAGCCACAAAGTTTCTGGCTTCAGTGCCAAACTCAAATTTGAGAAAGAAATATGAATTGATTAGACTGCAGTTAATTAGATTTCAATTGAAAACCCCTATCAGAGAAGGGGAATTATGCAGCTTTTGAATTTGACAAAAACATATGGGCTTTGTGTCCTGAGAAAAATATTGCCTTGGTATTTTTCATGAATGCTTCTAGAACACATTTTAAATACTAATTCTTGCCTGCTAATTTGCAGCAAATAGAAGTTCAGGAGCTAAGATTAGGAAAGTTAATAAGTATTTAATAAAGGTATAAGGAGATGTAAATATGAAGAGGTAAATGGTAATGTTTGAACCGTTTTAATCATGGACCTCATTGAACGTAATTGCGAGGAAGCCGCTAGCCAGGCACTGCATAAATACATTATCTTGGGTGACACGTACAGCAAGATAAAGTCTGAATTTTCTGGACTCCTTACGTGGTTGTCATATTCCCACTGTGTCTATTTTAAGAAGTCTTAGTTTTTATTTCTCTGCACGGCCAGCATGGCAGGATATTTTTGCTGTCGGGCAACGAGCATCGCTCTTCTCTCCTGAGCTTCATCGCTGCTGGAGAAGCGAAGAGCGCTAAGACGGATCCAAGCCCACTCTTGAGCTCACGGGTGGACAGGAGCGAAAGAAGTGCCAAGTTCTTGCTGATGAAACTCTTCTGCCCTTGTTGAGACCCGAAGAGCGGAGGACGTTTGCTGTGCTGGTGCTTTGTGTGGCCCCTTGTCTCCGGGTGCTTGCCGTCCGCTCCGGTGGCTTGGCGTGGGATGGGGGTATCCCAGAGCAGGCACTTTCTGGAGAGGGTCAATGTGCTGATAAATTGGTCATTTGTTCCCTGCGCTGGCTTGGTCTCCTCTCTGTTAAACTCAAGGTCTCTTGTGTGTTCAGCTGAGTAGACTTAACCTGGACGTAGGCTAACGCTTATCGGCAACGCAGAGTCTGGGTCGGAGGAGGAAGTGGGAAGATGATCAGTAGGGAAAGGGACAAAGAGAATAAAGAGGAAGGAAAGGATTGGGAAGGGAATTGAAGGGTATGAGGCAAGGGGTGAACAGAAGGGATGGAAGTTAAGGAGGAAGATTAAAATGAGAGGGGGCAATGTTGCAGGTGCGCCTGAGTCAGAGGGCTGTAAAGAGAGAGACGGGGTAGGGAGGACGTGAGATCCCGTGGGAGGGAGGCCGAGCCTGAACAGAGAGATGGGCCCTGCCAGGCACCTGCTTCTGCAGGATGAAGCCCATGGATGCAGCAGTGACCCTGTCCCATTTTCCACCCTGTCAGCGTTCCCACCATCCGTCAACCTTGAGCTGTGTGGCATGGGGCCGGCACCTGCATCAATCCCCTCTCCTGCCGGGAGAGTTTCTTGTGGAAAGTTTTGAAGAAGAAAACCTCCAGCGAGGGAAGAAGAATTACTGTATAAATTCAATTATCTTGACAGCTCAGTGCTCAAATTCCATCACAGATCAGGAGTTTCTCTCTGATTTAGCAGGGTTCCAGCTTCCTAACTTGCCCCTGCACTTGCCCACCCACACCAAAGGCTGCAAAATACTTCAGTGGTGCCAGAAATGAGCTGCCGTTTCCCTCGGGAGAGATGCATCCCCCCCAAGCCCCGTCACGATAAGGGGAAAGGACAGCTCACAACCAGCACAGGCTGCCTTTTTTAGTTTTTTTTTTTTTTTTTTTTCTTCCCATATCCTAGATTTTGTTCTGCTGCACCTGGAGCTTAAAGAAACTAAGGCTTTTACAAACAAGGCATGCTTAAAGCAGCCAAGAAAAAGGGGAGAACTAGATAAAGAGCAGTCAGGTCATGGGGTCTACCCAAGACAAGGAGCCTGGAAAGCCCCTGGACTTTCATAAGGAAGCAAGCATTTTGTACCAGCTTTGACATTTCCCTGCTCTTGGTTTATGAACACCCAGCAAGCGCACGGTTCCCCAGGTTGCTGGTGCGATAGGGATCTAACACCGAAGGCTGGGTGCTAGCCTGAGAGCCCAAATAAGCGCTGTGCACCTAGTCCACCATTGCAAGCTCTTGAGACACCCACACAGGACAACGTGAACCTCCTGATGTGAATCTGCTGCCAGTTTCTGGCTGATCGCTCTTTGTGACAGGTCCTTTTGACTCTCTGTTGGCCTGTCACCATCTCCTCATGTGGCAGCAGGTCCGGTAGAGCCCAAACCTGGAGAGGGTCAAGCGTACAGGGATTCCAGGTAGTGGGGAGCAGGGCTGGCTGGGGAAAGATAAGAGCAAAAACTCCTGGGCTGGCAATCCCTGAAAAGCTGCAGATGCCCAGAGACTAGCAGAGTCGCTTAGGGATTCCGTTTCATTAGAGAAAGGAAGCAGCTTTGGGTTTCATTGGTTTTACTACACAGAAAATAGGGGGGTTTTGTTCATCAATAGGGTTTCATTTCACCTCGGTCACCTGCAGTCCGTCATGGGCATGGTACCCTTGCGCAAAGAGAAGCGTGAATATAAGCTGATGCTAAAGCCATCACTGGGAACAAAAGGGCAAGAACGAGCAGCCCTAATGCAAAATTGCACTGGAATTGCATTGGAGTTGTTTTGGATGTGATTTACGTGACTACAGTAGGGCATAACTCATCCACAGGGATTTAAGCATCCTGGATGTGTCTCTTATTACAGCCCAGCCCAGGACACCTCAGGAAGAACTGCAGGCAGAAGAGGTCTGCTGAGCAAGCCGAAGCCTGGGGCTTGCTAGAGCTGAGCTCGTTTTTGTTAGAAGTTGCTCTCTGAAAAATGTAACAGTTGCCCTTCTTTGACCCATCCTTGGGAAGAGCCTGCTGGTTTTATTGGCAGAGTGATGGACTGTTCAGTGTGGTTTTCCTAGCTAAACTGGAATGTAATCACAGCAAATCCATGGCCACCGAGGGCTGCAGGAGGCTGGCTTGCTGGCTGGCTGAACTGCTCAGTTGCAGCTTGGGCAGCGTTCGTCTTGCTCTGAAACTGCCCACGCTCGCTACTTTGACGATTATTAATGTTCTAGTGACACATGGATTGTGCCACGTAGGTGGCAAGATCATTCCAGCTAGGAGATGGCAGTGATGTGCATCTGGTCAAGGCTTCTCCCAGTGTAAGGCTAGCAGCATGGCTGGAGCCACAGGAGGACAAAACTCAAACTGTTTGTAACCAGAGGTTCTATTTTTAAATGAATATTGCGTGGCTAAGTCTAAGAGAAGATGTCACCTCTGCCCACTGATTTCATCTCAGCCTTAGCCCTGTGCTGTTCCCCTGCGCTGAGCTTCTGTGAGGGTTGCGGTGTTCTTCAGGACTTCTCATTTGGTTGCTTGCAGTCTAGAAGAGACTTCTTTTTGTATTTAGACGTATTTTGAGGCTATGTGCTTACCTGGCATCTGACAGAGGGTGTTTCAGGTTATTCTGCTACTGCTCAAAAATAATTTATGTGCCTTCAGAGGTCTGACCTCAACCCAGTGCTCTAGTGATGTGGTTTTTCAGGAGAGGAAGGGAAGTTCTGGGGGACTTCACCAAGCTTGGAGACCTTTATTTTTCTGTGCATGTACCTAACCCCTGTAACAGACTGCAGCGTAGGGACTCCTTCAGCCACGAAGCTGCCTCTACGTGTCAAGTCTCTGTGCTGTGAAGAGATGTTGGTCCACGTCCTGGGAGCAATACAGCTATGTCCATGTGGTGTTTTGCCCGTAACCGTAGTTCCAAAGTTTCAGCAGGTCTGTCTAATTCTGGAGCAACAACACGCTGATGAGGCAATCTTTTTGCTTTTGGAGCAAGGTTGATCAGTGCTTACTCAAGGCCCTTCGCATTGTGTTCGTTTGCACCGGGCAGGTGTGTCCTTTGCGTGATGCCCTGTAGTCACGTCTGTGCGTTACGTGTTCGTCACGTGTGTGCGTTCGTCTCCCTTTCATACCTGCTTCCCAATTTCATCTGACTGCATCCCAAGTCTATCTATTGATGCTTTCTGTAGGCTATCTTAAGTATTGCTGCTTGGTTTGGGGTGTGGGGGGGTTGGGTTGCATTTTTGGGGGTGTGTGAATATTTTGGTTATCTGTATGAGATCCCTCCTCTCTTCTTCTGCACTCAGTGTACGCAGAACTGACAGCTCCGGGGAGGTAAATGAATGCCACTGTGTTTCAGAGAAAGAATTATTTCATGCAATTACCCTAAAAGTGCATGAGAGAACAGAGCGAAAGGGATGAGGGAGAGAAAGAAAGAGAGCATGAGAGAGAATAATCACAACACTTCGACAGGTTTACCCCACTGTGTTTGAAAATCTATCACTCTGACAAGTCCCCTCTGTGAAAGGTGTAGTCTGATAACTAGACGTTTGCTCTTCAAGGTCCTTTTCAGTGAAGAGGGCGATCGATAGAAGAATCAGTCCATTTCATTCAAGTTTTACTCAAGTCCTTTCCCTGATGGACTGGCTGTTTCCCGCTCAGCGTCTCAGTTGGGCTCTTTGATTCGCTCCTCGGTGGTTCCTGGGCAGAGGGATTTGGGTGGACTTCAGCTTACTCGACTATTGACTTGTGGGTCTTTCTAGAGAAATGATAATAGTGACCACAGCCCGTGTCTTCCTGAAGGCCTCATGCACCGATAGTCACTCAAACATATAAAATGCTATGAGAACCTTAGGTGGAAATTGCTGGCCGAGGTAAATGGTTAGTATAATCCAGTTTCTCGTTCAGCTTTCCAAGAGGTGGGCAAGCTACTGGACTTTTGCCATGATGGGCGAGGAGGGGAGCGCTGGGCTGAGGGATGCTGGGCCACGTCACTTTTTTCCACCTGCACCCGCTGCTCTTACAGCAAAGCCAATAGCTGTTTGTACTTGGAGGTTATTTAGGGAGCACACTGTCGGGTTAGGAAGGTTAAGGTCTAGCGTAAGTCCTAAAATTAGGCTTTTCCCTTTTTGGTTGGGCGCATCCCTGTAACTTCCAGAAACCCTTTAATGAGGAAACGATGACTGTGGCTGAACCCCAAATTTTAGATTCTTTTAAACTTACTTTTCTTTTCATCTCTCTCTCCCCTTTTGCAGGATGGTGGAATACTCCCTGGATCTCCAGAACATTAACTTATCTGCAATCCGTACCGTCCGTGTCCTGAGACCCCTGAAGGCCATCAACCGTGTGCCAAGTAAGTCGTGCTTCCCTCTCGCCGCGCTCCACTCGGCTTGCGGGGAGCACGGGACCATAAGGCTCCATGGAGTGGTGGTCTGTGGGCACGTTCAGGTGCAAACCGAGCGGAGGCTGCTCCGTGGTGAGTGCAGGCTTTTCCCCATCACGCAGCCAAGAGGTGTCCTTGGATGGGTAGGGAAACTCCAATCTCAGCCTCTCTGCCCCAGTCATCCTTTGCGCGGGGCTGTGCTGGTGGGTCGGGAGCTGAAGCTGAACAATATGCGGTGAAGGAAAGGGTTTGTTCTTGCTCTTACTGGAGGATGTCGCAGGTTTGATAATGTCTGCAGCCTCAAAAAGAAGAATCTGGGGAGAATTGCCTTGCTCAGCCTTTCACAGGCTCTCCCAGACCCTCTCATCTGAAAACTTTTCACGCTCTTACAGCTTAGGGGCGTGTAGCACCGGTGATTTTTTTCTCTCCTCCTCACCTAGTGCTTTGTACTCTCTTTTGTGCTGACTGCCCCCTCCATGAGCCGGTGTGTGGGCACAATCCAGGCCGAGTGCCACTGGGCACGGAGCTGCCTGTGAGCCTGGATGTGCCAGCAGCCGAACTGCTGCCTGCCGGCACCGCTCCGACCTGCAGCACGATCCTCCGCTCGGATCTGCATGCAACCCAGAGAGGTGCTGAGCCCTGGCCGTGTGCTGTGCACACGCACTGCTTGCACAGCGGAGGTGGCCCCTCCATAACCCTCGATTCCTCCTTTTTCCAGAGGATGGGGACCACCCAAGCCTCTTCACTGTGCTTTGCAGTTTTTATTGGTGCTGAACTTTCTTCCTTCTTCTTCCCTTCCTTTGCCTTTTCTGAAGTTTTTAAAATTTTTTTAAATTTTTTAAATTTATTTTATTTTATTTATTTTATTTATTTTATTTTATATTTTATTTATTTTTTATCCCTCTCAAGTCAGTGTTCTCCCTGCAACCCCTGATCAAGTAGGCAGGCGTTGCTGTCATTGTTTAACTGCAGGAAACATTGATGGAGGTGGCTCAGGCTTCACGGTGGTTGTATCCAGGTGGATGGAAGCGAACATCGGGGCAGATTATCTGCTGTTGGGATCAGGGGCTTGGAAGAGCACTGACCTTGGTCTGCTGTGTCACTCTGATGTTTCTGGCTATTCCCTGTGCAAAGGCAACAGCTGCCACACTCAGGCCTGGGAGACTTCAGGCGTTTCTTCCGCGAGTTCTTCTGTCTTGTGGAATGGCAGGAAATTTCTTTGCTCTTCCCTATAATCTCCCTAATGAGGCTGTCTGCAGTGGCTAAGACCTCGCCAGAGCTCTCCTAATCCTCTTGAGTTCAGCTGCTTTTTCTTTCCCAGATCTGAGGAAGTTTGTGCAGTCTATGTCCCACTCTGCATCATACATTTTTCCTTGTGCCAAAGTCATTTTCACAATGCCACCTATTTCTTGAACATGTTATGGAGGTGGATTTTGGGGTCTCTGGCTCCACGCAAAGCCCTTCTAGAAAGGAGACTTCTCCCTCTCCAAGGGTGTATTTTTATTTCTGAGCAATAGCCAGGGACAGAGGATGCTGGAAGGTGATAAGGAGGAACCGAGGCGCACCATGCCGCTGTGTGCTGGCACGGCAGGAGGGTCCTGGCCAGAGCAGGAGCCGGTTTTGGGCACTGGACGCACCCGCAGGCATAGAATGGATCCATCCTGGGGTGATAAAGACGGGAGCCAAGAGCAACCTTTTGGCCATCGAGCGTCAGCAAAACCAAGTCCCCCGGCCTGTCCTGGGAGACAGCCGCGCTCCTGGCAGTGGGCACTGTGGCACCGGGGAGGGTCATCCGTGGCAGGCTTCTTCCTTCTAGGAAGCGTACGGCTGGCTGGGTGAGGACGGCACCATCCTCGTGTTATGCAGCCGCCTTTCCTCCCTGCGTGGGAAGGAGTCCCGTGAGTCTGTGCTCAAAGACCGCTGTGACGCTGATCCCGTTATCCGGGTAAACCTAACCTTGCTGGCGAGTGGGAGCATCTGGAACGATATCCCATTGACTCCTGCGGACATCTGCCACCTTAGTTGCTGGACACCAGCAGCCGGGAGCAAAGCTTGCCTGATAAAAAGTCATGACCTTGTTTTATTCCTATTTATCGCCCGGAACAGCTGGAGTTGCTGCCCCAGGGAGGAACGGTGGGAGCGGCATCGGAACTGGCCCACCAGGGACCTGCCCAGTCCTTGCGGAGAAACCAGGGATGCTTTCCATCATCCCGCCGGACCTTTGCAGAGCAGAGGCTGCTGAATTTCCCGACTGTCCTGGCCGTGACGCTGCCTGTCTGCTCCTTTTATCAATATAAAACTTGATGAAATTGATGCTATTTTAATTTCCACTCTGTGGTTATACCTTTATGCATCTTTCTCGCTACGTAAATCTGTGGTTATATGCAGAGAATGTTTTGGAAGAAAGACATTCTGCTGTTAATTAAAAAAAAAGAAGAAGAAATTGGATTCCCTGGGAGAGGAAGCACTGACTTTTGAGGGTTGAAAACTGGCCAAAAGACAATAAACAAAGGCTTGTGTTATAAATGGGAGTGAGCTGCCCTGGAAGAAGGTGCCTGGTGGGGTACAGCAAACATAATTAATGGGACCTTTGGCCATAAGTCTTTTTTTAATGTCTTTTTAAAGTTCTTCAGTACTGATCTGAAGCAAGAGGAAAGTCTGTTAGTGAGATGCGTTGATGATCCCAAGCTGGAGGCGGTGTTGCAGGTGTGAGCGAAGACGGTGGGAAATAAGACAGCGGGAGGTAGAAGGACACTGAGGTCTTGGTGGGAGTGTGGGATATTTGGGGAGGGACAGGGAGTTAATCCCAAAGGCAGATATTCGGCCGCGTTCAGAAGGCTGCGATGGGACAATGCGGCCCGGCCACAGGTGGCCATTTCCAAGGCTTCTACATGGGCACCCAAGTAGGGACTGATTTTCACAGAGGAGTCTGGCCGCGAGGACTAAATAATGGCAGTTTTTTATCCGGGGAACAGGCAAAGTGATTTGGAACCTGGGCGATCAGTGCATGAGCGGCTGAGTGCTGAAGTGGTCTGTCTGGGTAGATTATTTAGCATCCGAAGAACGGTAACACTCTAATACTCAGCCAGTGTTTGCAAAGTCCACATACCGAAGTAAGAAATTCCCGGAGAAATTTGAAAGAAATTTCACACTACATGAAGCAAAAAAAGAAGCGATGTCAGAAAAATTAGGAGGGAGGCTATTCAGAATGACTCTAAGGAAACAGTAACAACATGGTAGAGGAAAAAGTATCATCACCTGTTAAATAAGTTAAATAAAGCTATTTTATAGTCTTGGCAGGTGGGCAAGGCTGAAATTTAAATGCCGCGATTGGATGTGTCTAAATTCTGCTTACCTGCGTTCATTCTTAACATGTTATTGGAAGCCCTTCCCTACAGTGAGACTTTTGAGGCTTTGAAACTGTATTCCACAAGGAGCTGACAAATGCTATTTGTGTGTGCCGTGCTTGTTAGGTATAGTGTAAAGGACGTGTAGACTCTTACCTGAATCATGCCAGAAAAAGAAAAGGACATCCAGGGTAACCAAAAGGTGGTGAATGTCCGTTAAGGAAGAAGTTCTCCACCCAGTTGGTAATTAGGCTGTAAAACTCCCTGTCACGGGGAGTCCTTCCAGCCCCAAATCAAGGAGGAGGCACTGGGTAAGTCAAGTAAATAAAAGGAGATGGTCCACGGGATGAGAGCTCACGCGGAGACGTTTCTAGACTTCAGACTTCCATGCCTGAGGGTTAGAGCTGATCTTCAGCTACTGGTTATCAGCGATCGACTGCATTTCTTGCAACACTCAGCAGGACGTGCTGCTGACCATTTTGGATTTCGCTTTGGGATGAAGTTGTCTGTGGCTCTGCCCCGCCTGATCATTCCCCCCCTTCACATGTCGTCTTCGAAGCGTGCCAGAGAAAACACGAGGCACCCTGGTTTTGTGATACGTATCGCACCTTCATTAGTATTCATTAATATTCCTGCTTATCTCTTGCGTTCCTGACTACAGCCCCAGGAATGCTGCCTTTTGGGGTTTTGCTTGAAAACGCATGAAACCAAAAATTAGAGATTGTTCTGGTCCTATTACCGTGTGATTCGATTCCATGGGGGTGAGCTGGTGCGGTGGGCCCTGAGAGTCACTGTACCGAGTGTAAAGAGGGGAAAAAAATACCCTCCAGGTCTCTGTTCAGGGGTGGTTGCTTTCCGCTCTGGGCATGTCCGTGTCCTGGGCTTGGGGTGAAATTCCACGTCCGTTTGTCGTCGTTATCCCTGATAACAAGTCTGTGGTTGCGTGGGTTGCTAGGTGAAACGTTGCTGCTTCTGGAGCTCTTTCCTCCCTTCTTTTCAGGGCAAGGCACAAGGTTTGGGGGGGGGGGGGGCTGATTTTGGTTTATTTATGCCTGCTTTTGATCAGGGAGACTGTAGTCATTTCTGATTATTTGAATTTCCTTTGCTTCTGTTATTAGGTTTTTTGATCTTGAGAAAACGTTTCTTCAGTTTGCTCTTTCTTGTCGCATTGGTCTTAGGCAAAGAAGAGCCCTTGCGTTGCGTTTGATGCCTTCCAGTTTCCACTTACAATTTAGTAACTGATTCATCATTTGGAAGCAGATTACTTCAGCTGAGCACACTGTACGGAAGTGAAGGAGTCTGTTACAGAGTGTTGCATAGCAACTTTATTGAATAGAAAGTGTATACATGTGCTAATACTTGGTGTGCAAGTGCAGTAATACTTATGTGGAGGTTTAGGCATTAGAAATACCATGTTATATTCTTATTACTGGCTGTGCAGGAAATAGAATTTCAGATTTGTGGGAAGTTCTGCTCTTTCTAAATGTGTTTTTTTTCTCAGTCAGAACAAGAATAAGCATTTCCCATCCATATTAATATGGTTTTATTTTGCCTTATTTTAGGTGGTTTGTTTGGCTTTTCGATTTTTTTCCTATACTTTCTAATGATAAGAAGTTTAAAAATAAATAAAAAACCTCAACTGTGCCATTCTAGTATAAATGTGCTTTCCTCTCCTCTTGTTGTTTTCTTTTTGCTAACTGATGTTTCAGTAACTATCAAAACACTGAAGCGTTTCCATTTCAATGAAATAGCAGTTTTCGCTGGTAAAAGCACTGTGTAGGAAAATCTTGCTCTAGCACCACTTTTCTTTCTTACTTATTGTTATTAGAGTAGCTCCATGGGTCCAAACAGACCGGAGTTTTCTGCTTTTCTTCCACAGATCTCAAAGATATAAACCCAGGTTGTTTGTTTAACCTTTCTCATGTTCCAGACCAGGTGAGCGAGACCCAGGGAGTGTCACCAGCAGACTCGGGTCCAGCTGACATCTCCTAGCTCTTAGCCCTGCGTTCCGCTCACGAGACCAAAGCACCGATATAAAAATAGTCTGAAGTGGCTGAACCCCGCAATGGGAAAAGCAGATGTTTGGTATTTATGTGCCTGCCTTAAATCTGTATTCCTCGCCGAGCTACCTGTGTCTGGTGCTGTAACAGTGCCTAAGCCAGAGGGGTCTGGCTACGAACCCCACACTTGTCGCGGGGGAAAAGCGATGACATTTACATCTCTAAATGTGTTTTCAAAGAACTAATTTCACTGATGAGCGTGTGTGAAATTAGCTCCTGACTGAGACAGATTAGGCTGTAAACCAGTCTCATTTAGGGCTAGATCGGACAAAAAGCGAGCGTGTTTGACAGGCACAGTCCTGCCCTGGCAGCTGGAAATGCAAAGGGATTATGAGATTCCTCTTCTAATGCCCCCCCCATAGGGTCTTTGCTTCAGCTGCCTCAGTCTTTCTGAAAGAGGACTGTCATTTGCTCATTCTCTTCCAACGCTGATTCCCTTTCAAAAATGTACTCTTCCGTTTCACTCTTTTGGACGTATATTTTTTTCCCTTTGTGGCTTTACTTGTGAAGCAATAACTGAAACTCAGAGATTGTTGTATTTTCCAAATATTTAGACTTACCCCATCCGCAGGTCTTCGTATAAGCTGCTCTGCAAATATTTACTATCACATCTCAGTGACACACAAACCGTACTTACAACCAGGTGCAAACGTGTACACATACAGGTTTACCCACGCACAGCCCCAGCCCCGAGCGGGTTATACAGGGACAAGAGCGACGTTCTCTTGCAGCATCCGTGCACAAAAGTTGGGAGGTCGAAAAGCCCTTTTTGTGCCCTGGTCAGGCTATGTGGGACTCAAATGCATTTGGAGATGAAGCTGCCGGCTCTGTCCCAGGTAGATGGGCAGTGAAAGGAGAGAGAAAAGCCAAGAGGGGATGGACTCGACCGACGGATTCGAGTTCAGTCTATGTCCCCTCTTCCCAACCCAATCTCCCAGCCAAGTGGGGTGAAGCACTGAAGCCAGCAATGGGATTTACGCCCGGAGCAGACCATTAAAGGATGCCTTTCCTCGGCGAGGGCAGCAGATCAGAGATGGAAATGTAGCTCGGAACTGCGCTTTCCTGCTCTTCTATCAAGTCAGTCAACCTCTAAATCAGACGGATGTGTTCGGGATACAGGGAAACAGTGCCAGGGGGAGCAGAGGAGTGTGAGGATCGAAGGAGAAATGGACGGGAGGCAAGCGGCAGGGTTGGCCGGGCACAGCGTGCGAGGGTGTGATCCACCTCTGTGGGTAGGATAATACAGAGAAAGTGGGAGAGAAGGGGAGGAAATCAAAACTGAAACAAGGGTAAGGACTAGTATAAAGAAAGCCTGTAAATATGCTGGGGGGGAGGGTGGGTTGCAAATCAAGGCTTCTCCGGGGCTTTGTAACAAACAGAGCGGGCTGTAACAGACCCGTGTCTTGTATTGCTGGAGAAAGTCTTCAGGCACTGAAGACAGGCTCCAATTTTATTTGCTTGTCTGATCTCAGTGCTGGTTTTCATGAGCATTCCACAGCGTGCAATATATTGCCACATGTTAAAATGGGTAATCAAAGTAAATTGGGGAGGAAAAAAAACCAAAACAAAAAGAAAATTGTATCCCTGTGTTAGTGTAGCATCATGGCGGGGAGCTTGGGAATAGTGAAGTATGGGAAATGTAGACCTGGTAATGCCTTGTTTTGTACCACACCTTGCTTAGTCCCTTTTTTTTGCAGTCATGGGTTACAGGAGAAAGTCATCTTTCCCTCTCTGAACCAGTGGGCTCAATTTTTCGCTGTTATTATAAACACGTATTCAAAAGTCATAAATTGTGTGCTTGTAGGTTGTCAGATGGTTTAAAACCATGAGATGTGAAGAAAGAAAAGGACAAAAAATCACAGAGTATTTTTATTTTTCTCATGGCTTTCAGACCTTTAGACCTGTGACTCAGATCTTGTAGTCCTGTTTTTCCCCCATAGTAGTGAGGAATAGAAACTACTCTTTTTTTTTACCGTGATCTGAGATTGTCAAGTCATAGCAAGATTTCACGCCTGAAGGTTTATGCCACGCATCCCAAGACTCCCGATAAAAATCACAACAGTTAGCAACAGCACTTTGGAGTTTGTGTTATTGGAAGCAAAGCAAGACTGGGAAAAAAAAAAAAAACAACAAAAAACCACAAACCAAACAAAAAACGAGTCATAAAGAGACTTTCACTAGAATCTTTATTTCTCCCTTCTCCTCTAGGGGAACCTGCACAGCCAGAATTTAAAAAATGCTCAGTGCCTTGCAGGTCCCATTGTGACAATTTTGCTGCCTGTTCAGACAAGCTCAGCCTCCAGTGTACGCTGCGCCCTCGAAAGCCCAGCCACGTATTCTGCTGCCTAAATGGGAGCTGAGCTGTTTTGCAAAATGTGTCCCGTGGGACCTATCAAGCAACGGATACCATGGAAATGTGAGCAATAATGACAGCGTATCATGGGGTGAAAGATAATGTCATATTACACTAATGCAAATTACACTTTGTGTGTGTGGGCAGGGCAATTTACAACCATAACCTTAAATTTTGCAATCTTTGTGTATTTTGGGCCTGATTCTCCTCTTCACACACATTTCACCTAATATCACGTCACTGCCTGCAGTAGAAAGAAGCATGATTCATGCTAGTGACAGCAAGAGGAAATTAGCTCCCTTAAATCTTAAGCAGAAGTTGCATTAACACTGTTTTACATAATATTTTGCATTATTCCGTCCTACTTACGCAGCGCTAGAGATGTGTAAAGAACTTAAGGGTATTTATAGATCAGAGGCAAGTAGCTCGCAGCCACAGCAATGGAGTTACCTCTTGTCCCCGGTGCTGAGTGACCCCTGCAATTCTGAAAGAAGGGCTGGCTCTGTGTGTTTTTAATGGAGTTTTCACTGAAAGCAAACGCAGTCATCGTTGCGGTGATAAATGGGGAAAAAACGAGATGTTCAGTGAATGAACAACAGTAGCAGGTGGTAGTAGGTGTTGCTTATTAGATGTTCAGTATTAGAAAAAAGAACAGAATGACAGCAATCCCCCAGAGGAACACCTTGCGAAGAAATAATCTAATACTTGGCATCACTCTCCAAGACAAGGTTGCTTAACAGCTCACAGCTTGCGAGGGGCTCATGGGGTGAGACGGTGAAGAAGGGGGGTCCTGACCGAGACCTTCGCCTGCGTCGTCTTCTGCTCGTGCCACAGATTAGGTGGCTACCAGCCGTGCTGGGTGGCCCGTGCTGAACGGGAGCGCTTGTGGTGGAGGAGCTTTCTGTTGCTGTCCATGGACCTTCGCTGGGATCACGGCATCCCTAATAGGATGCGGAGCTCGGGTCTCTGCTGCTTTCTGGATCACAGCAAAGCTTGGACCGAGGCCTTTCTTCTTCCAGCGATGGCAGCGTTTAGGTATCAAGGTAAATGCTCTGGTTTTTGCCCTCGTTCTTGAGGCCGTCGTAACCCCAGGGTCAGGTTTGCAATTAGGAGGCTTCACCTCTGGGCTTGCTACTTCAAAGCGCCTGCAGCTCCGGCTGGTCTGGCTCTGGTTTGCTGTCCCTCTGCAGAGCCCTCACGGGAGGAACAGCTTTATACACCGGGTCTTGTGCATCTCGGACAGAGCTACAAAACATCAGAGTTTGGGACTGCGGTTTAGACCACCCATCTTCTGTGAAAGACTTGGAAGGTGCAACTATAGTCTGACCCTTCAAGCCACAGTTCATTTTTGGCATTATTTATGAGCTGGTGAGATCATTTTCCATGACCTTGGTGTATATTTCTCATAGCATTCTCCAAAGGTTGTTTTTTTCTGTTTGTTTGGGGTTTTTTTGCTTTTGACACCTTGATGTTCTCTTTAAAAAAAAAATCTTTTATGAAGAGGTCTTCGTTACCCTGGGCTGGAAGTGTCTTGGTCAGATTTATTGCAAGTCTCTAGCAAAGAAATGTGGCGATAACTATTTGTGGTGTGAGCTAGGCCTCAGCTCATGGGACTTGTTGCTATATACTCTGCTAAAGGGAAATATAATTTTCAAGGTTGCTGACGGTTCTGTCTGCTAAGTCTCACTAGGAGGGCCCTATTTCCTTGATGTGTGTGTGACATATGATGGGCAAGCAGGAAGAAAGCTCTGAGGGATTCAGAATATTGAGATGGGCCCTGGCTTTGGCACCTGGACCCCCTTTGATGATGTGCTGAGCATCATGGCTGTGCAGTGCCTATGTGTTTGTTTTCTCATCTTCCCCCCAAGGAAAACACCATGTCTGGGGTTTCATTTGTACTCTCTTTTTGGCAGTCGTTTTAGCTGAGCGCTTGTTGGGAGGCGTTGTAAGTGGTGTATGTTTTTTCCTCCTTTTCCTTTTCTTTTTGACGCTTGTGTTGCCCTGACCTGATCCATCTAAGGTAAGCGCCTTGTTCCCCGCGTGAAAAGCAGTGAGGTCGGTGCTAGTCCCTGGCTCCCAAGGGAATTGTTTCTGCAGCCTTGGAGCAAGTTTGAGACTGCTTTTTCTCTTGCATCAATACACTTTAAACCTGCTCTGGAGGAGATCTGTTGTCCCAGCAGGGTGAAGCTCTGGCCAACAGTTTTTTTGCTGGAGCTTCAGTCTTCCTTTTGGCTATCGCAGGCTTAAGCTGAGGAATACTTTGGAGGAAAGGACTGAGGACACTTAATGCCTGAACCTGATTCAGTATCCTATGGGAAGCCACTGCCCCAAGGTGAGGCTGGATGTGCCCATGTGACTGAGAAAATGGACGACAGCTTTCTGTACTGGCTGAAGCTTTCCAAGTGCTGGAAATGTCATGCTTTGGTATCTTTTGGGGTCAAGCTGAGGAGCAACAGGAATTTGGATGATTGGAGACTAGGTCATCAACGGGCTGAGTGGGATGAGGTGTCTGAGCTCGTCAGAGATGCTCGAAAGCTTTGCTTGTCAGCAAGGCAAGAGTGGGGCGTTGGTGAGGAACTTAGTGGCGTTACTAAACCATAGGGTCTATTGACAACCTGCAAGTGCCAAACCCCTAACCCTAAACGTATCCTACAAATGCACTGGGAACCTGGCAGAGGGGTCAATGGAAAGACTTTGCTTGCCTCTGAACGAGGCCAGTGTTTCACATTTGCATCTGGGGCTGCTTTTTCCTTAGCAGTGGAACTGGCTTAAGATCTCTCACTATTTGTGCTGTCAACTGGACCTGGTTTTCCATAGAGTTCATTTAATCTGGGTCAGGCCAGCTGTCTGGACGTGCTCTCTCTTGCATTGGTGCAAAGCAAGGGGTGATGGTCTGCCATGAGTCAGGCTGGCGTTGCAGCTCGAGGAGAAGGCTTCTGGAGCTGCACACCAGCTCTTCCAGCCCCGCTCCTCTCGCTTACTCGAGTTTGCAGGAGAGGCCTCATTTAGGAGGAATGCAGCAAAGGGAGAAAGATCTGAGTGGTGCGGGAAGCTGTGGGTTATAATAATGATGAACTTGGCAGTGTACCTACTGTTGCACACACAGTTGATCGGTTTCTCTTTGCCCTAGTTTGGCCCCATATTTTAGCTGGTGTCAATGAATGCAACTTGTGAAATGACAGCTAAGTCTCGGATCAGCAAGAGATCAGTGAGGAGGCCGGAGCACCAGCTTGCACTGTGCACACGAACTGAGATTATTTTAACTACAGGGGTTGGCCGCAAAAAGAAAGGTGCATCTCTTTCTATGTTCCTTCCGCACAAATACAATCCATCTGCTGGAATGGTTCCTCAGTTCTGAAAATTCCTGTAAAGGAGCATGCACAGGAAAATCCTGCCAAGCCCATGCTAGCTGGGTAGACTGCCATGTGTCCTGGGGCAGGGGAGGAAGGAAAGAAGGCACGCTTGGACAAGCGGCCTGGCTGAGGGACAGAATGATGCTTCAGTCTCTGCACTCTGCAAAATGTCCTGCCAGCTACAGTCACAAGGGGAAGAGATTTGCTTTTGCTCCAGTTAAAATGACAACTGGTGGCTTGGCCCGTGAGGCGGAGAAGATGAGTGCTGAGAATTAGCTTCTCTTCAATCTGGTTTACTCCAAGCAGGGGAACAATTACCTCAGACCGCCCTCTCCTTTTGACTCCGGGCGCATTAGCTTCATCCCTTGCTGTAGAGCTGGGGAGGACTTGAAAGCCTTAGAGGTGGGTGAGATATAAGAAACCAGAGAGAACAGGGCTTCTCACCCTCTCCTGAGCCAGTGCCCCATTCAGGTCACGGGGTGATTTGTGCTAAGGGAGTGAATGGGCTCAGCTCTTGGTCCTCACTCTTGGAAAGGAGGCAAAGGGATGGAGTGAAGCCGAGCGGGAGCAGCGAGAGGAGGTGGGAGAAGCTGCTGAGCGTGCCTGGCTCCGGCTGCCTGGAGCTCGCCTCCTCCCCAGCCCTGTCCCGGCTCCTCACCGCCGCTGCTGTGCCTTCCGCAGGGCTGGTACATGCCTAGCTGTGACGGCCAGGCTAATCAGGGTTGATGGCAAGTGTCTGGAGGGAGCTATGGTCACTGTAGAGCCCACAGAGTTTGTCGGGAAGGGCCTCTGGATGCTGCTGGGGCTCGACAGAGGATTTGCTTTGCCCAAACCCAGGAGGGAGTTCAGCGACTTGGCTTCACCTTTCGGCTTTGCTCAGCCCTGGGCTGCCCTCTGACAGCTCGCTCCCCAGCACTGCTCTCGCCCTTCCACCGCTTCTCACGCCTGCGATGTACTTTCGCCCTGACATCCACTGCTGCGTCGGAGCAGTGGACGCATCTCTGTTGTGCTCCTGCCTTTGCTCCTGCAGGGTATCCTACCAGGAGTAGCCCTGCCGGGGAGGTCCCACCGAGCACCCTTCCCCATCCCTTGCCCAAGGGCATGGGTGAGTAGTGGGGAAACCTCGTCTGAGCATCTTTTGGGGAGGATCCTTCCGTGGCTGCTCACAGCCGACGCCGCCGTTTCATTTCTTCCTTTCCCCTGGTCTCCTCGTGAGGGTGAGTGGGGAAGAGAAAAGGCCTTTCAGAGCCCACACCTGGCACTTATGAATATTTCATGTTTCTGGCTTTTCTTCCCCGTGAAGAGCAAAACCTTTTCATATTTGATGCCCTGGGAGCCTGTTTGGTTGCTGAATGTTGCTTCATCAGTGCTCTCCCTCCCTGCTTTTCCTCCAGACTTCCCAGCCCCTCTTCCTTTCTCTTCTCAGGGAACATCTCCTTTTTTTTCAAAGGCTGCTTCAGAAAAGGTCATTGTCCCTTTCATATTCCCTCCTTGCTGTGAACCAGCACGGCTTCTGCTCTGCCGATGGTAAAGGACAAACGGGGATGTGGGGAAAGGCAGCAGTGGGGAGGGAGGCCGGGAGACATGCGTGTGTATGCTGTGGAGCGGTGCGGAGGCAGAGAGGAGATGTAGGCACAGCAAGAGAAAAGTAAAGGGGCAGAGGAGCAGGCAGAGGCAGTGGAAGGTAGGAAGGAGGAAGCAGCAGGACTTTGCCGAAGAACTGGCTTTCCAGCACCTTCCAGAAGTCATCAGGCAAGACACACTAGTGTTGCTGTGGATGGGGGCTTGTCCGCTGAAGGCCCCTTGGAAAAGAGAGGCGTTCCAGTTCTCCAGGGCAGCATGCTCCCAAGGCTGCACCGACAAATACGCCTTATGCCTATTTCCATTGCCCTGCAGCTGCCGTAGAGACCTTGTTATCTGAGCCGCCAGGGTCTGCAGTACACCATCACCCTCCATCCTTACGCTTTTCAGCCTTTCTCCCTCTTCCCCCCACCTTGCAAGTGCTCGAGGAACCAGGGACTGTTTGCAACCTGCTCCCAGTCAGGCTGTACAGATCCCGAAACAAACAGCTCCGTGGATCCTGCCTGAGTGGGCTCATTGCCTCCTGCTCCTGAAAGTGTTCCGAGACCTGGCAGTGCAGGTCCTTCCCCGGAGACCCGCAGCAGATGCTCTAGCGTGGCCGCTGGACCAGCCTGTCCTTTTCGGAGCGTGGCAAAACCCCAGCTGCGGACAGACCCACGCAGGGCTGCCAGCTCAGGAGCTGGGTGAACACAGCCGTGGAGGGCCATTTGCTGGAAAACGGATGCCTCTGGTGAAAAATGGGTTCCCGGAGCAATTGCTTTGATGTCTAGGGCACGAAGGAAAAGAAGCTTTGCACAAAGTGAAGCGGTGGATTTGTTTTAGAGGTGGTTGGCCCATAGGAGAATTGCAGTTGATGTCTGTAGCTTCAGCGTTGTTGCGTTTGGAAGAGCCGATCTCATATCCATGGTCAGCATCACTGGGCAGAGAAGGGTAACTCTGCTCAACTGGGAGATTTTTAAGAAAGAGAAATAGGGTTTCATTTGGACTTCACGTGGAACCCACCAATGCTGAAATTCTTTGAGATGTGGAGAAGGTGCCAAGCGCCTGGCATGGGGCCACTTGCCAGTTCTTGGGTTATGGGCCCAGGTACCCCGGAGGGCCTAGCATGAGGGCCAATCGCTCCGATCCTGGATCTGTGGATAGCACAATCCTGTACCGTTCGTAGTCCCTCTGGGAGTCAGAGAACGTATGGGCAGGCAGGATGTTTCCAAGGAAAAGGCAGGCAAGTTTTGCAAGTCACTTGTCTTCTCTTGGAACACGGACAAAATCAATTTTTGCCAATTCTGACCCAACAAGCGTGCTGTCTGTAGAATTCTAGTGGGGATGTCTGTTCTATCTGTTCTGCATTTCAGTGTCAGGGCAGCCTTATTCTTCCCATTACCTCTGAGATGGAGCTAGCATCAATTGATCCAAAAAACATCCCCCCCCTCTTGCAGCACTGCAGGCACAGCTTCCCGTGTCACTTGGCTCTCCCCAATCTACTGACCAGGATGGTTTTTATGGGAACTACCGAGTTCGTGCTGTGAAGCAGCGTTCATGCTGCACCGCAGTGAGGGTGTGTGGCCTTAAAGCCAAAGCTTTGCGCAGAGCGTTGCTCCACAGCCTGGCCTTGGAGCTAATGCCATTGTGCTTTGTCCTTCAGGATCTTGCGCAGCCATCGTGCAGCATCTTTTCCTTCTTTGCACATCACCTCCCTACGACTACCACTCTCGTCTCTCCCACCCTCATCTGACCCCAGAACGTTCCCTCCTGAGCTGAACCAGTCCGACGTCCCGCTCCAGGCACCATTGCCCCTCTCCCGTCGGGGTGCGCCGCTTCCCTCCCCTCTCTGCGGCGCGAGCGGCTCGGGGAGAGGAGATGGAGCGTAATGCAGAGCATCGTGTGGCTAATTACGTGACGCTGGGCACACAAGGGGGATTAATTTGTGCCTCAAAGGGCTGTCAGAGAATCCTAATCTTATCTTCCCCTCCTCTTTCCCCTTCCACTGCCATCTGAAGTAATGAACTGGTTAGAAATACCTAATTAGCTAATTATTTGCTGGCCTACATGGAACATCTTCAGTGAAGGAACTCCTTGGGGACGGACCTCCGTGGAGGCAAGGAGAGAAGAGCACGAGGTGTGCGTGGGGCTAAAGGTTGTAAGGTGATGCTCGGAAGGTTTTCTAGACTTTTGCCGTCCCTGGAGAGCAGAGGAAAAGTCATTAGCTCCATGGAGAAACAAGCCTATCTTTACCCCTACTTGTGGCTGGGTGAGCTGAAGAGCTGGGGGAGGAACAAAACCGCAGAAATAATTCATCAGGTAATTAAAAATAAAAAGTAAAAGGGTTTTGGAAACATTTGCGCTGGCCAGAGGTGCTGTGCCAACAGCATTTTGGGCTGTGCCTGCTACTTGTGTGCTCCAGCCCTGCTGGGGAGGGAGGCCTAGCCAAGAGAGGAGTGTGGTCTCCATGACTGTCCCCTGATGATACCGTCACTGAGAAAACCGATTTATGCCAGTTTACGTGTGCTGGAGAGGTTCATCCTACTGGGCAGGCTGGACTTGGTGCATCAGTGCAATTCTCATGGGTTGCAGGATGCGGTCGTTGAGCTGGGATGACTTTCTGTCCGAGCTGTCTGAGGACGGGGCCATTGAGCTGCCGTCCACCTTTGGGACAGAGTTGTCACTCCATTGCCCATCTGCAGGGAAGGGGGAGGGAGAATTATCAGTCAGGTAGCTGATGGTACCAGAAGTCTCATTCCCTTTTCTTCTCGCTGCTGTAGGCTGAGGCCTAGGGTTAGGAGATCGTGGCATCACAGCAGCTTCGCTGGCTGCTGTCAGTGGAGGTTAGGACCAGAAAGGGCAACAATCATAAATCTAGCCTGGTTTGGGCAGTAAGTAATTTCTGTCACTCTGCTTTTATCTTCATGTGGCTTCCCCCCACCCCCCTGCGTGTGTCCTCTCCTTCTCTCCTTCTCTCCTTTTCTCCTTCTCTCATTCTCTCCTTCTCTTCTTGTCCTTCCCTCCCTTTCTCTGTCCCTCCATCCCACACTTGCTCCTTCTGGTTCTCTTCTTCCCCTGCAGGCATGCGCATCCTTGTGAACTTGCTCCTGGATACCTTGCCCATGCTGGGGAACGTCCTTCTTCTCTGCTTCTTTGTCTTCTTCATCTTCGGGATCATCGGGGTGCAGCTGTGGGCTGGGCTGCTTCGCAACCGCTGTTTCATGGAGGAGAACTTCACAATGTGAGTGCCCAGGAGCTGATGTCTCCTTCCTTTCTCCCAGAGACATTTCTTTTTCCCCTTCCCTGCTCTCTTGTTCTCTGCTGCCAGGCTCTCTATGTATCGCTTACTCTAAACGGCTGTAGGGTGGTAGCGTGCAGAGCGTTGGCCACGTCTTGCAGTGAAAAGGGAGGGAAGGCAAAGGCAGCTGGTTCTAGTTTGTCTTCACGGTCCACAGATGCCTGGGTTAATTTGGATTTGGCTAAGGCACAGGTTAGCATAGCTGTCTCCTCCGGACATGCCCAGGGATTCAAGGTGCTGCTGCTACTCCCAGAAGGAGTTGAAACCCTGAAACACGAGCCATGCCATCTTTCTCCTGAACTTGCTCCCTCTTCAAAAAACAACCACCAGAGGAGTCTTACAGAAAGCCATGGCGCTGTCTCATGCTTCCAGGGACATCTTTGGCACCTCCGAGGTGGAGCTGAGGTCCCTGTTTGGACAGCAGTGCATTCCCTCTGGAGGCCTTGGAGGGACACGGAGAAATTATTGGAAAACTGCCGGACTAGAACTGGGAGGTGCCATGGGGAGGGGATGGAGGGCTGTTGGGAGAGGTGTCCTACAGCTGGGTTAGGAGAAGGGAGAGCAGCTGAAAGCAAAGAACGGCTGCTTGAATGGGACAAAAAAACCCCATGGGGAAACGGCACGGTTCTGGCAAAGAGAGCCTGGAGCCACAGAGGGGTCGATTACAGGTACCTGAGGTTGATCCTGGGGGTGCCAGGGAGGAGCCTGCGGAGTGTGGCCCTGTGCCTCCCCAGAGGCAGGGGGGTGGGAAAGCTCCTGCCTGCTCCCAGTTCTCCCATTCCCCTCCTGGGGAGCAGAGCACCGGTTCCGGGGCACAGCTCCTCCTGTTAGCTTTTTTCTGGCTTTAGCAGATCTCAGGCTTTAAAGTGTCATCTTAAAACCGTATACTCATCCCAGGCGTCCTATCAGTTTAGACCGCTTAGAAAAACCTAAAGCTGTAGATCAGTTTAGACAGATTAAACAATTCTGAAGCTTTGGATCATCTCAAATTGGGAAAAAAAAAGAAGTGTGAAAATACAATCTGCAGAACAGCAGTGGGGTCGGAGAGTAGGAACTGTTTAAAGCAGCCATTTACTGTGTTTATATATTCCTTGGGGAAAACCAAATGTTTAGGATGATTGTCCTTTATGTAAAGCAGGGCTAGTACTACTTTAATGAGTGTAATTACATCCACGCAGAGTTGACGCAAGTGAGAAGTGAATTGGGGCCACAGCCTGCAAAGCGGCAGATACTAGAAAATCTTTGCCTGACCATTAGTAGAGAAACGAATTCTGCAGGCACCCAGTTCACCAGTGACGTGGATGTGTTACGACAGATCTCTGTGGTTTAGTCCAGCTTAGTTTGGAATCAGAGGCTTTTTCTCTGTTCTTTTTCATCAACACCTGTCTGCTTCCAATGACACTTAGTCTGCATTCATGCAATGTGAAAGTTGTGTATTGTAGCACTGCAAGGAATGCATCAGATAAAGTTTAATGGAAAATTTTAAATCTTCACCTTTCACTTTCCTGATCATTAGCTCATCTCCAGCTAGGCAAGCACAGATGATTTTAATTATTCATGCATTTGGAAGGTACTTGCATTATTTGGAAAAAAGCATGTGAACTTGTCATGAAACATTGCACCCGTAATGCTAACTGTCAAGGAGGAGTCAAAGTTAAGGTTAAGTTAATTTTATCTTTGCATTTCCTGATTTTAAGGCTTTGCTGTGCAACCTTAATTATGCATGAACTGGATTTTTATTATTTTTTTTAGAAGTACAGAAGGTTCACTGCCAAATGTTATAAAACATGTCCATCAACGGTTCCATACATGAGCACATCACAGTAAAGCCTGATGAACTTCCTTAACATCACTGCATCTGATTTAGCTTTGATGCTAATGGCGAGAGTGAACAGAATGCAAATCTCTGTATTCTAGCTTCTCTTCATCTCTGTGCAAGCAGTTTGTGTCCTTTGTCTTGGGGTGATTTTAGGGCAGGCAAAGTTCTGAAAGCTGGGGACGCACCCAGGAACTTTTCTGTTTCCCAGGAGCCCTGTCTTCCCTTCCCTTCTCCTGAGGCAATACATCTGGAAATGCCTTACCCAGTGCAGTCCCTCTGTCAGGATGGGAGCTCCCAACCCCACCAGTGTTGCTGATGGGAAACTGTCTGTTACAGGAACTTTACGACTGTGGTTTTTCATCCTTGCAGACAAGGTGACATTGTCCTGCCCCCTTATTACCAACCTGAGGAAGATGATGAGATGCCCTTTATCTGCTCCCTGTCAGGAGACAATGGAATTATGGGCTGTCATGAGATACCCCCACTGAAGGAGCGGGGCCATGAATGTTGTTTGGACAAGGATGATTATTATTACTACAACTCAGTCCGGCAGGAGTTCAACATCAGTGGCATGTGTGTCAACTGGAACCAGTACTACAACGTGTGCCGTACAGGCAATGCCAATCCGCACAAGGGTGCCATCAACTTTGACAACATCGGGTATGCCTGGATTGTGATATTTCAGGTAAGACCGAGTTAGCCTCCTAACAAGACTCCAGCAATTTTTCCTTTTTTCCAACTCGGTCTTTCTGTGCTCCCATGATGGTTTCTGCATGGTATGATACAGCTGCAGAGAGAAAAGGGTTGTAACTACTTGCCCTGTAACTACTTGTAGTTGTAAAAGCCTTGTAAAATACTTGTAAAAGCCTTGTAACTACTACGGCAGGAGAGACAGAGTGCCCACCGTGAACGGTGCTCCTGATGATGAGGAGGGACATAAAGCTGTCCCAGGCCCTTGCTGAAACGAGCTGTTACCCTTCAGGCTGACTTGTACCAGTTTTCCCTTCACTCCAAATCACTATAGCAAAGGAGTCTATTTTTTTAATTTATTTTTTTTTAATTCCCAGCACGCGTTGCAGATGGGAGCTAAAATCCGTGCCTTTTTTCTTTTCCGCCGGCTGTACGCAGTGTCCAGTCCAAGGGGCACAGAAACCTGCTGCAGGTTTTCCCCTGCTGCGATCCAGGGAAATGAACTATTTTAATGAAATATTCCTGCTGTGGGCTAGCATGATCTCACAGGCTTTGACAGTACGCCAGTGTCACCAAGCAGTACCATGCTGATTTCCTGGAATGGAAATTTGGCCTCCTTGAAATGAATTGTTTCTCGCCTTCCTTGGGTTGTAATAGCCCTGCCAGTATCTGCCTGTATACACTGAGGAGTGAACCCTGGAAGCCCATTTCCCTCCTATTTCGCTTGGTTTTGTTTGTCTCTGCAGGTGATCACGCTGGAAGGGTGGGTGGAGATCATGTACTACGTGATGGATGCCCATTCCTTCTACAATTTTATCTACTTTATCTTGCTGATAATCGTAAGTATAAGACTCGATGACTGTCAGCATTGCAAGCTGAAAGCCTACAAAAACCAGTTGTTTGGTCAACACGTACCAGGGAAGCAAACTACTTTACCTGGATTTCTTCTAGGAATCTCAGGAAGCCAGCTAGTCGATTTTCGCCAAGAGTTGGTGGCAGGATCATGCAGTTCTCAGCTCTTTCGCTCAAAAAATATGCTAGGAATTGATTCCTAGAGATATGCATACCCAGCGTAGGGTAATGTTCTCATCCGCATATCTTCTCTCAAAGTAAATTCCTCAAACCAGTATGCCCAAAAGCACAGGAACCCATTTCTGTATCTTCCCTCCTACTTGCTCTCTTTATACATTTTAAGCTCTTGAGTCATTCTTGAGCTGTGTTTTATGGCTTTTGGCAGCACCTGGATCTCTCAGCTTCAGGGTCTCACATTCAGATGTTGTCAGATTCAGGGTCTGTCACACTGAATTACTTCCTCACTCTGAACGAAAAGGAGCTGCTGCGCCAACAAGCGTCAGCGGTCCAATGTAAACTGGCCGTGTGACATCACTTGTGCCTGGTGGGGATGGGAAGAGAGAAGTGTGTCCACGATGAGAACTTAATAAGCAGTTTATAAGCCCTGTGGATTTGTACAAGTGAAGTTTGCTTTCCTGTAAGGAGGTTTGTTGTCAGTGCCTGGAAAGAGAGGTGAGAAACGTGGTGCCGTTGCCTCTTCCATTCCTCAAGCCTCCCATGTGTAAATGCATTTTCTTGGGGGGAATATCCTGTTTCTAACAAGGAAGGATTTTTGGTTTTTTGAAGACTCTTGCACTTTTCCCACATGGGGACCAAAGGCAAGAGTAGAAGGGTAAGACATAGGATGGATTATGGGAAGTATAAAATCTGTCCGCGGTAGGTGCAATTTAGTTGTAGGTCACTTAGGCAGTAAGGACCTCGGTGTGTATTTCCAAGGCCTACATGCATTTGGATGGGCTGCTGAATGGACCTGGCTAAGACTCTGCTCTTCACCTCCTACTTGTCCTGTGTGGCCGTGCCCTCCTAGAAATAGGATCTTTAGAAGCAGTGAGCCAGTAACATCAACAGACTTACCTGGCACAAGATCTAGTTTAAATTCAAGTTGACATACAGTGACTTGAGGGCAAATGAACCTTAATCCAGTTTCTGGGAGAAATTCTGCAGCTTCTACATATGGGGAGTAGCACCAAAAAAAAAAAATCTACTGGTCCATTCAGGTCCAAAAACTGAATCTTCATCGTATCCTTGATTTCTCCCTGCCTTCTGGCCTTCTACCATCACAAGGGAAAGGCAAGGAGGGACAGACAGAAAGTCATGGGGCTGAAGCACGAGCCGGGAGAGCAGAGGTGGAGTACTCCTTAAGGGATGCTGCTTTTACTTTGAGGCTGGAGAGTCCCAAGGAAAGGCAGTGCAGAGGTATGATTGCACAGGATGGGGGGGGACACGCCTCCCCCCAGCTCTGTTCCCAAAGGCAAACTGAACCGCTGCTGCTTTTTGTGAGTTCGGAAAAAAATTATTTCCCATAAAGTTTGTTCAGATCTCCCACCATGCAATAGATATTTAGTACCTACTTGCATTTTCACTTTGAGCAGCGTGGCCAGGATACCCGGATTCGTACAATGCGCAGTTTGGCACAGAATTTACTCCTTGTCTTGGACGCAGTCTCTCCCAGAGCCAGGAAGGACTGCGCAGAGTCAGCATTTAACCATTGCGATGGGCATGCCCATGTCCTGCGAGCAAGTTCCAAAAACTGCCCCTCACCACTGCTCCAATCTACCTAAATTCTGTCAGCATATTTTTGGTTTCTAAGCCGGAGCATCCTTCTAGTGCTGACTGACCTCATGTGGATTCCCAGGGATGCAAACTTTGTCTCTGAATTCGCAGGTGCTGAAAACCCTCAATTAAACACTCCACCTGAGATTTTACCGTGGAGTGTCATTGACATTTTTAGAAACTCCCTCCTCATTTGCAGAAGCAATCTAGGATTGTTTCCATCAAACACAGGAGTACGTGAACCTCAACTTACTCTGGGGACTGCTCAGAATAAAGGAGCCGTCTGCTAGATGGGATATTTTCTTTGCCTTTGGTGGAGTTATACCAAGAAAGTATTTAGCCTTTCTGTTACCTTCTTTGCATGTGTAATGCATCTTTTGCAGCATGTAGCAACACCACAGTGTGAACTTGCTATCATTTGCTTTCATTTTCCCTCTGAGTCTTCTTACAGAAATGACGATGCCTCTTCAAGTCTCATGAAGCCCAGTCCTTCCGGCCTTTATCCTTTCTTCCTTCTCCACGGTTGAAAGGCCTGGGTTTCTAAGCAGGATTGCGCTGACAGTCATATTTCAAGACCTGACTCCTTGTTTTTCTACATACAACCTAGTTTTGGCTGAAACTTACTCTTCTTGGGCTGAATCTCTGCAGCCTCTTTAGAGCTACGCTTTCATCCGTGACTTCTCCTTCCCTCACAGCAGTATCTACATCAGGGCATTACCTGCCGCTGCTCGCCTGGCAAGAAGAAGGCTCCACCACCGGGATGTATTCCCAGCACGATTAGGACTCCTGCATGGATGGGCTCCCCTGAGGGGCAGGGTGCTGGCTGACCCCAGCACCCGGAGCGGCCTTGCCGAACAGCCCGGTAAAACCATTTTATGTATTCAGCAAATTGCAAATAGCTTCCCCCTCTGCCAGAGATCAGGGAAGTGGTGGGATGGGAAGGAAGGACTGCTTTAACCTCTCGGGTCAGTGTTTCTTTTGGGTCTTCCTGCTTGAGGTCCAGCTGTCTCTTTGTCACTTCTCCAGCTACTTGGCCACTGATGTGGCTCCTGGAGTGGAGAAACTCTTCTGAACTCTCAGGCTGGCGTGCACATTGCAGCACTCAGTGGCCTCCTTGAAGTGCTTTGGGCTTACAGATGCGGGCTTCAGAAGACAAGCTGGATATCCAGCAATAAAACCAACGGGCAAGTAAGTCAGCACCTCCCGCATCATCCAGATTTTATTAGAAATTGCAGAGATGGGTCAAACCTTGGGCTGAACAAGGCCAGGATCTGCTTAATCAAAGTACAGCCCAGTCTCGGGACTGAACGGGTCTCTGAATCAATGGTCTCCTGCCTCTGTCAGATGCTTTGTCTGACTCCGTGTCAGATGCTTTTGGTCTCCCTGCTCAGCTAGCTGAGATGGATCGCTCGGTTACGAGCCATCTGGGACCCTTTCCGTCTTCTGCTAGCTGGGAGGCAGCGTCAACCTCGGCAGAGCCTTAGAGCTTATGAACTTGCCTGTCGTCTTAAGGATTAAACAAGCTCATTTGTTTCGCGTTTGATGTACCTAGCTAAGAGGTTTGAGGATTGGGGGTTAGTTGCCGTATCCAGTCCTCTCACTCCTCACCTTTTTGGTCATCTGGTGGGAGATCACAGCAGACGGTGCCTGTGAGGACAGGGCTTGGTGATGTGCAACCTGGCCCCCCTCCGGATTCAACTCCCAGTTGACAGTGTGACATTGCTGAGGACATCTTGTTGCCCTCACCTCCTCTGCTTGTAGCCTAGAAAGAAGGTGTTGCACGTCTTAATCGCTTGTTGTTCGTGGAATTGTTGGAAATTGCAAAATACCAGGCAGTGTCACAACGAGCGTTCCAGAAATGTCCAGCCCCCAACCCTGCCTCGCTCGGGGCACGCTGAGCGAGATAACGGAACGGGCAGCCCCAGTGAGTGTCATGTGGTGCTGAGGGGGAATTGGGCAGGAGAGTGCATGGGAGAAGAATTTGGATTCCCAGTCGTACTCTTATCAGTGAAAACATGCAAGACATCGTGGACTAGGGAAAATCTTGGGGGAAGGCGAAGGAATCTGACCGAGGCATTGTTTTAATTTTCAAGGCCATGTATACAGAAGCTGAAGGGAAAATAAGCTGAAATATGGGCGGGAGGAGAGGGAAGAGAAAGACTCTGTGATGAAGGGAAACAGAATTAGAACAGCTTTGAAGGGTGCTGAGAGGAGGAGAAAAAAAAAAAAAGCCCTTTATTTTGAGATGGTTTATTGTCCTTATGTTGAATCTGGTTGGGAAGGGCTTCATGTTTCAAAGGCTTATTCAGCTGCTAGCAGGGACACCTCCCCTTTGAAATACTGAGAGCCACTGTGCTGAGCCTACGGACAGAGCTGCTGGGTACCTGCAGGCAAGAGAAAGGGATAATCAAGGGGGAAAGCTGGTGGGGAAGTGGCAAGGGCTGCACACGGAGAGGAAGGCTGCGTGGACAGATAAAACAAGCTGGGGTACTTGCTGAGAAAAAAGCCATCTTTTCCATGCACGAGGGTTGGGGTCAGGTTATCACCACTTTTGCTGCCCTGTCCCCTCTGCTGGAAGGGTTGTATGGGGGAGGACTGGATCCAGCTCTGTTGCTGGTTGCTTGGAAAGGAGAGACAGGGAGGTGAGACTGGGTCCTGTGTGGGTTCATAGAGGAGGAACACGGTACGAGGATGTCCCTTAGCAGGGATGCTCCCTGGTCCAGGGGAAGCAGAAACCTCGAGCTAGTGCTTCCTCTCCTCCCGGGGCTGCCCTGCAGAGTCCGTTTCAGAGCAGCACGGACGTGTCATCCTTGTTCAGAGATCAGATTTTGCGTTTTATCAATGCCATATCACCATTTACAGCTCCACGGGGAGTAGGCACCAATCAAGGCATCAGAGCTTTTGAGAATGATTTTGAACGTTGTTATCAGCCCTTTTATGTGAGAAATTCTCAGCATATTGAAGCCCAGGGTTTATCCGAAGAAGTGTAATGGAAAGATCTCCTAGTGGAGATTCATCTGTAATTTCATAATATGTAACACTAAGAGTGAGATTTTTACCTCCAGATCTCCTCAGCACCAGGAGGTATTTGCTCCATTTTACAGATCGGAAGACTGAGGCAAAGGAAGCTTAAAGGGGACATACGAAGGTGTGAAATAAGCCTGGTAGACATTTTGGCTTCTATATGCAGAATAGGAAGAACTTGGGCATTTTGGTTTGTTTCTAAGAAATTGGGGGAGTGGATTGTGGTTGTTTTTGTATTCGAAAGGAGAGGCCTACCTAGGCTATAGGACAAGTAAAATAAGAGCTAACATAAAATGTCTTGTATCAGAAGAATAGAAAATGAGCAAGGAAGCACTGTTTTGCCAGACTATTTAGTGTCCTTCTCAAAGTCATCAGTTTTTGTCAACTTCTCTTTGATTTCAAGAGCTCATTCATTTCAGCAAAGTGCCATCTCCTTGGATGGTGAATTAAGGTGTAAATGAGAGGAAGAAATAAAATGCTGCAAGAGTACTGACGTGTCCTCCAAGAGTTGAAGACCATAAATGACAGTGCATGATTTTTACAGTAGTAAAAGAGGAAGCAGAGAGGAAAGCAACTAAAGTACTTCTGTCTCCCACCTTCTGTTTAACAGAAAGGATAGGGAAAGAAAAAGTCCGTTTTTCATAAAACCCTTTGCAAGTAACTTCTAAGTGACTCGCTAAAGGTCCCAAAGCCAGCCATAAGAGCCAAAAGTTGGGCTTCTCTTTCCCGTATTTCAGTTCAGAGCTCCAGATTCTGCATGGAAATGACATCAAGTCAGTTCTCAAAACCAGGCTCAGCCAGCTTTCTGGCTTTCTCTGAAATCCCATCTCCATACGCAGACTGGTTCCCATTCCAGTCTCCTTTTACCTTCCCCCTCCTGCGTGTTCTTCCTCGTGTTGACGTTGACGTTGTCCCTTCTTCTCCTTTGCTACTAGGTGGGCTCCTTCTTCATGATTAACCTGTGCCTGGTGGTCATCGCCACGCAGTTTTCAGAGACCAAGCAGCGGGAGCACCAGCTGATGCAGGAGCAGAGGGCCCGGTATCTCTCCTCCAGCACTGTTGCCAGCTACATGGAGCCGGGAGACTGCTACGAGGAGATCTTCCAATACGTCTGCCACATCGTGCGCAAAGCCAAACGCCGCACCCTTGGGCTGTACAACAGCATACAGAGCCGGCGCCAGGGCCATGTGGAGCCGAGCAATGCCAAGCTAGGCATGAATAGGAAAAGCCAGAGGCACTACAGTAAGGATTGCATGGGTAAAGCTGGAAATGCCAATAATGGAAATGTGAGAGTAACTGGGAGCATCTCCATGTGCCAGCCAAAGGACCTGTGCCTACAAAGCACAGAATTAGAATTAACGTTGGCCATGGCAGTGCACCAGACCAGCGAGGTGGGGATGAGCAGCGAGAATGGGAATGGAACAGGGGCGACCAGCAGGGAACGTGGGAAACCCAGGTCTGAAACCCAGCGACCATAATGGTTTAACATTAAAGGCACCGGCTGAGGCTTGTAAAGGGCTCTGGGTCTGGTATAGCAGGGTGACGATTGGAGTTTGGGAGAGAGAAGTATTGGGGGGATATGACCAAGTGGGCCTAAGTGTTGGACTCTGTGACACAGCAGGTCCCCCAGAGCTCTCCTCCCAAACTGAATTGCTGTGGGACCTCAAGAGAGAGGCACAGGGAGCAGAACGGCAGTGGGGTGTCTCCTGAACCGAGGGAGCAGTATGGAAGAAGTCAGTTTGATGTGCAAGGGCAAAGGAGACAATTTTTCTTGATGGGAGCACATGCTGTTGGGTAAAATGAGACATGAGATACCATTTAAATTGGATTCCGGGCCTGAAAAGTGACTGTAAAAATGGTTTTATAGAGTTAGTATTAACTGCCTGCCGAAGCCTTTCCTAAGTTACGCTGCCATTAAGAAGGAGAAAAGCAGATTTTCCTTCAGCTGGTCTTGCACACTCAGTCTTTACTCACTGGGAGAAAAGTTTCTGCAGGCTTCATGCACTGTGTTGATGAATTAATTGCTTCGTTCCCCCACTGTCCATTTGATCTTCCAGGCTCAACTGGAGGATCAAGGAACAAAAACGTAGTTTTCTCACTGAAGTCAGGAGATCTGTTCTGATTCAGAGCTCAAGGACTATCAGTAGGAAAGTGTTCTTGTGCTGCCTTTTCTGGCTTCTTGAGGTGTTTTGCTAATGTAGCTTCCCTAATGTAGAGAGTTCAGCTCAGCATGTGAGTTCTCGGACCCCACTTGTAGCAGTTCAGCAGTCCTTGGGACCATTTTTCCCTCCGTTCCGACATAACACAAGCTACTCTGTCTCAAGCTGCAATCCCTGCATCAGACAAACCGGTTCTTCCTCTGTGGGCGTGAGCTCCCCATTGAGCCTGTCTGCATGCCCGAAAGCCAAAGGGGTGCCCAGTTGCAATGTCTTTTTCAAAGCCTTCTCCTTTAAGCATGATCATTTCTCTCCCCAGGGCTTTGCCAGCAGCACAACTCTCTTGACTGCCCTCCGCAGGGCTTGGTCCAGCCTATTGCTGTGACAGCAACTTCTGATCCCGCCAACTGCCCCCGATGCCATAGCGGGGAGCACAAAGTATCCCGAAGGCTCTCTGTCCTGGATAGAGCTGACTCGGACCAGGAGGATGGAGGAGCCGGCGAAGAGGAGGGAGCGGGCAGCAGAGATGACCAGGGTACCTCGGCACTGGAGAAGGAGGAGGAGGAGGAGGGGGAAGAAGGCGGACGGCTGAAGCTCTGCAGTGACATGTGGCGAGAAGTGAGGGTCAAGCTTCGAGGGATTGTGGACAGCAAGTACTTCAACCGTGGGATCATGATCGCAATCCTAGTGAACACTATCAGCATGGGCATCGAGCACCATGAGCAGGTGAGGCACTTCAGGGCACGGGGTGGGCAGCGGGGACCGGTGAGTCCTGCTTGGGGTTACGGCCTCGCTAAGCAGCTGATGCGACTTGGTGAAGGTGGAGATTGAGGAATTTGAACCCTGGTGCATGGCACAGATGGTCCCAGCGTGGCTTTGCAGAAAGCCTCAGGATCTTGCAGGGTCTTTTCTTCCTTATCCCTGTGCTTAATCGCTTGCACTGTCTCCATGTATTTTCTTCTCACCTCCTTTCAATCCCTCTGTTTTCCTCCTCTCTGCTCACTTTTATCCCTCTCTTTTTCCTTTCTACCCTGTGCTCTCCTTCCGTCTGCTTCTCTCTCCTTCACCCTCATCTCTTCCATCTTCCTCATCTCTCTCTCATTTCTCTCTTCATTAGCTTACTGAATCCTTAGTCTATTTGGTTAATTTAATGTGCCCTCTGGGGATGTCACAGGCACTTCACCAGCATCTCAATTCAAATCCATCAGCTTGCTAGCCTTTCCAGCTTAATTAAGAGATGCCTGAGTACAGTCTATCTATATGAGAAGTTAAGGAAAGGCAGCACCTCCCATCTCCAGTCATTTTGGGGGCTCCAGTGGCTGGAGCCTTTCTTTTGCCCTGGCAGCAAGAAGCGATAGATAGGTCAGACATGGACAGCAGGTGAGGGCACAGGTTTGACTTTCACGCCAATAATTTACAGACAGCTCTGAATCAGCAGCGCGCCTTATCCTCATGACAGACTTGCGAGATGGAGAAGGATTGTGCGCCCTGATTTTATCGCTGGGAAACAGAGGCTGTGTCCGCTTTGTGACGCGCAGAGCCAGCTCCAGAGGGTGTTAAGCATGCCCATGACCTTGCGTCTGCATTGCTGGCTGGTAGCTCTGCTGCACTTTGCATTAAAAGAGTCCACGCCGTGCATCCATGTCTCGGATCTATTCTGCCAGGCTGAACATGACCATGATTTGCTCCATGCTCCTTCCCAGATCACAAAAATAAGAGATGGCTCCACCACTGAGATGCTGACTGCGTTGAAGCTTTGGAGCCATGGTGAAGTCTAGTCCTGAGCAGTCTCAGGCAGCAAAGAGACAGGCGGTGAGTCTGGTTCAAGCAAGGCACTCAGATGTGTTCTATGCTGTATCAGGATGGAGATAACTTGAGACCCAATGTATCTTAAATTCCCTGTTTGAGGCAACACGGTGTCTGAGCCAGTATTTGAAGCCTCAGATGTCTGGATCCCACCCACGTACCAAGCATTAGACCATTTTTCAAAGCCCAGCTAGTTTCTGATACAAGGATGGGAAACCTTAATTTGATCCCAGAATGCAAAACCGCACTGGATGCTTCAGTACCAGAAAAATACTGGCAGGAGCTCAGAGGAGAGGAGAATGAAGAAGAGGCTGGAGGGGTTGACTCATGAAAACAGATAAAAAAGAGCGATGTATTTATCACGTAGCAGAGAGATGACTAAGGGTTGAAGCCCAGGACAATACAAAAACTGCCCACTGATGTTTTAAAGATGTGAGCACCAAGCAGGGAGAGGCATTGTTCATTTTGGTTTATTGGAGACAGCGTGAATTAAGAGTTTAGCAGAAGAATATTTGAGCTGGAGGTAGAGAATTCACTCTCATGTTCCGGCTATTGTGTGTGCTGATTTAAGCCCTTCTAGGCCGCCTCTGCTGTGTTTGTACAGCCCGCAGCAGTGGGATCTGCCTGCAGCCTTGGGGTTTCTAGTCGCAGGTTATTAATGACATGTCCTTAAAGTTATGCTATCACTTTTTATCCATAAGTAGCTAGGAAAAGCTTATGACCCTGCATGCTGTTTCTACTAGTAAGAGATGTCAGCCAAACTGATCACAGCTGAAAAATACGGTGCAGCCTGTTCATTTAAAATATGTGTACTGAATCCTGTTTTCCTGGCACAAGATTAAAAAAAAATAATATTCAGACCATACCATGAATTCCAGGTCCTTTTGAGTCAGCAGTTAACTCAAAAGCACACAGACATTTGCACTTCCCTTCGCTCTCTTTCAGTTTTCCTCAAGCCATGCTATCAGTACATCTCAGACTGGTGCTTCATCCCCTCCTTTTCTCTCCTTCCTTTCTCTTTTTCCAGTTGTTTGTCCTCCCAGAAACACAAATTTTCACAGAACGATATCCAGCAAAACCCCTCTGCCCACAGAGATCTGTGATTTGCAGGGTGACGCCATCCTATGACTGAAGTAGTTTCTGTTGCTTTGGCTACTTCATCATACAAATGTCTCCTGGCCCAGGGCTAATGTATATAGAGCTTTCTTGAGATTTTATTTTCTGGTGCATGGGAGATCACAGCCCCAGCCACTCGCTGGGGACACAGCTGGCCGCACAAGAGGCACAACTCTCCGGCTCAGAAACAGAGGAACCCGGGGCACGGAGCCCATCTGCGAGTCTCACCTTTGATTCCTGAGCCTTGACCAACAGAAAGAAAAATATGAATTAAAATCATCTGTTTGTTGCAATTCAGGGGTTTAACATTCACTGTGTTTTTCTGCCAGGAGACTTAACCTCAGCTACTTGAACTACTTTACTCGGATCCAAATCACCTTGGAATTTAGCTTTGTTTAGCTTATCCATCCAGACCCTTGTCTTATTCTGTTCATGTGGCCAAGGCAGCTTCCCATCTCCTTCTACATTTCTTGGGAGGGAAATCAACTCATTTTGGGACAAACTGCACTGCTATGAGTCATTTTTAATCCTTAAGCTTATCACAAGTTATCAATTGTAAATAGATAAGTTTATTCAAATCCATCACTGTGCATTATACCATGTAATATCCTCCGTATTACAGGCCTTTAGATATTGCTGGGACACTGCACAAGCCAAAATCCATCATTTCAAGCTTTGTCCTGCTTGAAATAGTTTTTGCAGTTCTTCAGCTCTGCTTCTACTTGGAAGTGCCTATTTTCAAAATCCAGTGTAGAAAATCAAGATATTAGATGCTTCTGGCTGTCCAGAAAGATCCTTTTAAGAGGCTTACTTTTTTAATACTCAGAGAAGATCTGGTGCTTCTTGCTTTTCTGCCTTATTCAGCATGAGGATGAGAGGCTGCTCCCAGCTGAATGTCCCAGGCTGCCTTTCTCATGTATTTCTTGCATGGCCTGTTGGACTCAAGCTTCTTTGCCATTAGTAACCAATGAGACAATTGATGAGTCACTTGGTTTATCTTAGCCAGTATCTACTTACAGTATTCCTGTGTACATCAGATCCATACTTTATGAGGTCTGTCTTCTCTGGACCAGGAGACGATCGATCTCTTGTTTCCTAACTAGACCAGCCCTGTGGATCGGTACCTTCGTATCCTTTAGCCTGCGTGATTTCTCTTTATACCAGCATTTTTTGCATCCACAACTTCATATTTTACAGTTACTGCTTCTCCTTTTACTATTTGCTGCTTGTCAGAAATAGTCAGCAAATGTCCATGCCAGCTCATCATACTGACTTTTAGTAAATGATGGAACAGTCTCCCTCGGGTGGTAGGTGAAACCACATTACTTCAGTCTTGTAAAACTAGGGTATAACTAAACATCACGAAATCCTGCATTGGTTGTAGGGTGGTGATGAGAGTAAGTAAAAGCTAGTTGGTATGTTCCATGGCTGATTTCTATGACTCTTCTGATTATTGTCAAGTGGCTTTGAAATGGTAAGAATGGACAGGCTGGAGAAACCTCTCTATGGAATATTTCTCTCTCCTGTTCTCAGAGGCAGCGATGTGCAGGTACAGTTTGGCAGGGCTCGTCTGCAGAGATCACATCAATTACTCTTCAGTTTCTAGACAGCTGCAGATTTAGAAGTTTAGGAGAAACTTCTCCTGCAGTAGCTTTGTGGTGGTCCGCATATTCTTAACCTTTCCTATAGCGCAGGAGTTTCTGGCTGCTGTCAGATAATGGACTAATTACATTTTCGGTCTAATCTGACGTAAGAACTCCAATGTTAATAAGAAACTGAAAAGGGGGAAAAGAGTTGAGCCGCTGCTCTCTATTGCCCCAGTCCTAGTTTCTGATCACTGGGCAGGCGCTCTGAAGTGGATCTGAATCAAACATTTCACTCTCAATATTTGACCTACCTTGTTAGGGATGAAGGACTTCTTGCCACGAAGGTGTGAATTAGGGAGTTTCGTGGATTTGGAAAGAGATCCATATGCAGAGTAGGTGAATCAGTCTGGTTAAAACACTGGCTCTGGGTATGCTTTGCCCCCAGGATCTCTCTCCCTTCAAGCCACCCTCCTCGCCCCAATGCTCAGCTCCCACAGTTTTGTTCAATTTTCTCTCCTAGTGCGGTGGGTAAACCAGTCTAGCCTGGCCTGGCAATACAAACAGATATCTTGTGGGGAGATTTCTGGTGTTAGCTGGTTGTGCTTGGCCCAAAGTAGCCTTGAGTTGAGGCCTTTCCTTGTGGATATTTCGATTTACAGTTTCTAGGTAAACCTGGGTCCTTGGGCGGAGGTAGCCTTGCTGATGGTTTTGATGACAAACGCCTGAGTGTGGGAGCCTGGGGAGCTCTCACAGCTCCGAGGTGACACGTCCATTGTGTCAGGGATCCCGTGTCGGTAGGAGGAAAGGGAAAGAACCGCTTTTTCCCTGTTCACCTGCCTCTTTCATCAAGTCCGTACTTCCCTGGCCAGAGCGAGTCCCCTGCAGCAGCCGTGTCCCAGCCCCAGCCTTGGCCACTGGCACTGGTGGCCCTGGGACCGGGACAGCCCTTGCTCCCAGCTGCTGGCTCTTTGCACTCTGCCCAATTCTCTGTGTTGCCAGAAATGGCTGCAATGCAGGATCTGCCTTCAGCCAGTGAGTGTGACTCTCCAGCTGGCTCCTCTCGTCCTTTTCCCTTCTTTTTTTTTTTCCCTGCGTTAATTCCTTTTGGGTTGCTCTTCCTTCCCCAGCCTTAACTTCTTTCATACTCCATTTAAAAAATAAATAAATCTCTATTTCTTGTGGGTGCCAGTGAGTTTATTTTACTATTTTTTCCCCAGCTTTGTTTTTTGTTTCCTCTTTTGCTGCCTTTCTCTTTGCCCGTCTCTCCTTCCTTTCCCTGCCCAGTCTTTCCTTCCCCTCTCTCTAGGAAGGATGCTTTGCTGGGGCTGATTGATGGCCCATTAGAAAAAGATTAACAGGTGGAGGCTCGACTAGAGAAACAGATGTCAGGGAGAGAAGGAGAGATGGGGAACAGGTGACCTTTTCCACAAGTGAGATGCGAGCAGGGCTTTTCAAACATCAATTGCTCCCTACGACAGCACAAGAGAGAATGTGTGGACAGCAGAGAGGAGGATATCCACCATCATAACCTGTCGCTTTTTTACATTGCTCGTTCTCACTGACATAATAATTTGATTCAGGCTGAAATTGGCTTCTCTGTTTAGCATATGGACCTCACGTTCCCTGCAAGTGTCATTACTGCCTGCCTGGCTCTCCATGAAGTGATCTTCATCTCTCCCTTCCCGTGTGTACTTGCTCATTCTTTCTCTCTCTTTGCTTTTATCTCCCCTCCTTTCCCCCTCATTTTGAGGACAGTTTTGTTATTCAAATGTAATTATGGGTGGAAATTGAGCCATCTCCCCTTTTTTGATTTTAAAGAAATGGAGTATTTCAATAAAAAGTTGCAACAAGGACTGCAAGAAATTAGCAAAGGGCGTGGGAAGCCACAGATGCGAGGAGCAGTTTCCAGTCCACTTGCTCACCTGGGAGGATCTGGACCCCTGGGGATCCCTGAGAAGGGGTTAAAGCAGCCCCCCCAGCTTCAGGGGGAGGGTCAGACCCAGAACTGCATTCCTCCCTCAATTCCCCTTCCACCAGCTGACTAAGTAACAGGCAAAGCCAACGCAAAGCCTACCCTTTAGAAAAACAGCGATTTTGCAGTTCTCAGGCAGAGACCATGACTCCCCTTTCTAGTGGGCACCGAGTTCATGGTAAAAATATTGGCTCTGACCCGCAGGGACTCACTTTTTTGTTTCTGTTGTGCCAGAGTGTCTGTCCTCTCTTGCCCTCAACAATGGGCTTTCGCAGTTTTCTTGTTCCCATCCATTTTATGCGATGCTTAAAAAGAGTGGCCTGGTGGCCAGGCATAGCTCAGACCAACGTGAAGGAAGAGGAGAATCTTCAGCCACCTTTTCGGCACGGCTCTCCAGACAATGAGAGCAGTACTGGCTGCTACCACAGAGCCTGGATCAGACTCACCTCGAAGGCCTGGAGCTGGGGCTCAGTGGCACGGTAGGTTAATCATCAAATATGTGACCTTGTTTGAGGTGTGACATACCTGCCGCAAGGTGACCGTGGACGTTAGGGCCTGAGGAGTCCTGAAGAAGTGCCTTGGAGCTGCCGTGCCTTGTCCTTCCCCTTGGGAAGGCAGTAGACATTCATCTGGAGCAGGTCCCCACCAGCTTCTGCTGGGGAAGGTGATGGCCACCAGCACGCTCCGGCCGGGTGGATCGCCCTATCAGTTTCATGCTGTCTGAAGGCCATGAGTTGTCTAGCCTGGCCCCAAGATACAACACATTATACTTGGAGGAAGTTTTTCTCTCACTTTGGGAATGTTTTGTACCTTGCCGTTGCTGTGGTAGTCTCCCTGGGCTATGTGTGCTGCCCCTCGTGCATCCGACCTTGCTTGAGACCTCAGCCCTTGCTGTTTGGCCTGGGGCAGTCCTAGCCCCTGGGTGAGAGGTGCTTTGAGCAGATGAGTCCATCCCAAATTCAGTGCATGGAATGCCTCCATTTCACAGGGGATGGCAAGATCCTGGCATCCTTCATCAGCGGCATCAGCACAGCCTCCATCTGCCTCTGAAGCAACATTTCATCATTCCTGAGGAAATGGTCTAGACCCTTCCCTGACCTTGTCAGAGAAGTTTCTGAGGCTGCACACACTAAAAAAAAAAAAAGTCATTCATTCAGAAAACAAAAGGAGGAGTAATTTAATTTGCTCAGACTTGTTCCCCTGATGGAATCATTAAAACACTTTCTCCCATATGCACAAACACATCAGTCTCTGGTCTCTGCTGGAGGAGGCTGTATCACAGGGGCTGAAAGATGTGTCAGAGATTCAGCAGAAAAAAATGCCTGAGGCAGGGTCAGATGGCCTTTTTGTTCCTTTTTTTTTTTTTTTTTTTTACTTCAACACAGTCATCTCACAGTCATCTTGTGTCATCCTTGGAGGTTTTCACCTTGTGCATCTGCCTTTCTCCTCTTGCTGTCCCTCTTTCTCTTTTCCTTGCTCTGTCCTGCTCTTCCTCTCCCTTACAGGTAGGCGTTAGCAGAGTGCCCCTTCTTGCTGTTGTCTTTTTCGTCTAGTCTGATATTCGCTTGGGTAATTATTGAGACCACTCTGAGGATAGAGGCATGAGAAAAGGCTGCTGGAGCAAGACTGGAAAACTAATGCACACCAAGGATTTGGTAGGGAGTTGGGGAGAGAAAAATGGGGAAGGGAAAAAATAGAGGGGAAAGGGGCAGAGAAGCACAGTGAGGTTTAGAGGAAGATGGGGAACTGTTTTCCTGTCATTCAAATGTTTTCAGAATTTCAGCAAAAAAACGTGCCAGCTACCTGTGGAAAATGGAGAGGAAGAAATCCTTGAAGAAGGAGGTTGACTGCAGATCAGCTACTTCTGCCCTACTTCAAAAAACACTCAAGTTCTTTGCACAAAGTAAAGCAGCCGTTAGCTGGGGGACCAGGGTACAGGGTGGGATGTGGGAGACACTTCATCAGCCTTGGCCGTGTGAACGACTGTGGGGCTCCTGACCACCACTAGTAAAAGAATTTGTTAGGGACGTAATCTATGATGAAGGTAGTAAATGTGCAAAGGAATTGAAGTGCAAATGGCTCTATCCAGCTCCACTCTAATCTCACCCGTGGGAGCTTCGCAGCTCCTTACAAAACCTGTCCCCTGGGAATAGTGGTACTTAATTTCCCATAATTTCAGGGCTCTTTCGGT
>JANZLQ010000025.1:27681906-27720233 GCA_026212715.1 Elanus axillaris
TCTCTGAATTTGCCTTCTCTCCAGCCAGAGGAATTGACCAACATCTTGGAGATCAGCAACGTTGTCTTTACAAGCATGTTTGCCCTGGAGATGATCCTGAAACTTGCTGCTTTTGGTCTCTTTGATTACCTCCGCAACCCCTACAACATCTTTGACAGTATCATCGTCATCATCAGGTGACCAGGGCCTTGGGTATCAACAGAAAGACATACAGAAGAGTACTACAGAGTTTGCACATTTTCGTGTGCCTTTTCAAAAGGATTTAGCAGCTCTACTAGGAGGAGCTGAGCTGATGCATGAGGCCAAGGATGGGGAGACCCCATTGTCTTTTCCCAACATTTGGTGACCCTAGGCAAGCTGCATGGCATTTCTGCCCCTTAGTTCTCTCCTCTGTAGAATGAAGGCAATTGCAATTGCCTTCTAAGCCCACAACAAATATTAGCTGTGAAATGTTTTAAAAATGCAAAAATTAAGGATGCTACAAAGGTTTAATGTGTGATAGAACTTGTCTTGCTGGAATTTAATGCTGCAATCCTTTCCTCATTCCTGCAACCTACAGTGCCATGTTCATGTTCTTAAGGGAGAATTGCAGCTTTCTACACATAAGTATAAGCCTATAGTATATACTTCTAATTAGATCTTGCTCAAACAGATTATCTCTCTGAGCCCTTTATACTTGCTGCCAGTGCAGAGATGAAAACTTGGATTAGCACTGTTATTCCTCTCTCTCTTCTGTTTGTTCACTTGTCTTTCATTTTGCCTCTCATACTTCCTGTGCCTTTCCGGGCCATAGCATCTGGGAGATCATCGGCCAGTCGGACGGGGGCCTCTCTGTGCTGAGGACGTTCCGTCTCTTGCGGGTGCTGAAGTTGGTGCGTTTCATGCCTGCCCTGCGCCGCCAGCTTGTGGTGTTGATGAAGACTATGGACAACGTAGCCACCTTCTGCATGCTGCTCATGCTCTTCATCTTTATATTCAGGTGAGGAGGCAGTTAGTTGCCTTGCTGTGTTTTGGAGAGACGCTGCATGGCTCACGTGGAGAGCAACTGCAGAACGTGATCACGTGACCTGTCTTGCCCATTGCTGTAGGTTCAGGCAGCATTGACAAGCGTTTATTTGTTCATAAGGGCTGAGGTTCCTGCTGCCCTAAATTGGGTTCAGCAGCTGAAGATTTGGCCTGGATGGGGTAGAATGCCATGCCACTGCCACCGAATGCACATGTTGTGCATAATGTCCCATCACAGGATAGGTGAAGTTTCTTGGTAGTCAACACTGGCTGCAGGCACAGCTCAGTCTGAGGGCTGACTCTGACAGAAGGGTGGCAGGAAGCAGTCAAGAAAGTCTGTGGGTGCATCCCATGGATGCAGTGGTAGGGAGATGAATCAAAATGAGAGCAAACAAGAACGATGGGAAGAGCAGATCTGAAGGACAGGATGGAGGGAATACATGAGCTCTGAGGCAGTACAGGTGGAAAGCAGGGGGTTTGGGTGAGCTATAGGGGTGCAATACACAGCTCCTTCTTCATGGATAGGTCCCAGTGGTATGGTTGAGTTTTTCTGCCCCTCCGTCCTGTCGTGTTACATGAGATTGTCGGGAGGAAAAGAGAATGACCCTCATGAGCTCATTGTGGTGACAGAGGTACTTATATTTGATACCATCTCCACTTCTTGTCCCAACAGCATCCTAGGAATGCACATCTTTGGTTGCAAGTTCAGCCTCAGGACAGACACAGGAGATACAGTTCCTGACCGGAAGAATTTTGACTCCCTGCTGTGGGCCATCGTCACTGTCTTCCAGGTGAGCCCACGTTGGTCTCTTTGGGTGGACCAGGGCAAAGTGAAGAGGATCAGGAGGTGCTTTTTCTCATTGCAGAGCATTGCATTCGCTCCTGACAGCACAAAAGGCCACATGAAAGGCTCCAGCATGCCCTGTTTAGATGAAGAACAACTGGGTCTTGTAACCAAATGTGTATCTCTCAGACAGGAGGGCTCCTTCGTTCCTAGGAGACAGTTTGCAAAGGTGCCAACTCCTGTTGTGGCAACTCCCATGCTCAACACTGTCCCTTCAGCCCATGACTGCCCTCACGGTTGCTCTTGTTTATTCTTGCTCAGCTAATGTTATCAGGGCAGTACCCCAGCTGGACAGGGACAGTGGGCAGTGGTTATGGGGAAGTTAAGAGGTCTGATGTGGTCCTGATGTGTATCCTTTCCTGAGAATCCCCTTCGTGTTCTTCCTTCATGCTTATGAGGCCTCTGCTCCTGGTTGCAGATCCTAACGCAGGAGGACTGGAATGTTGTGCTCTATAACGGCATGGCCTCCACCTCGCCATGGGCATCCCTCTACTTTGTGGCTCTCATGACGTTTGGCAATTACGTGCTCTTCAATCTGCTGGTGGCCATTCTCGTGGAGGGGTTCCAGGCTGAGGTGAGTTGCCACTGGGGCCTCATCAGGAGGCGGAATAGAGGTGCTAAAAAGGAGACCTTTGAGACACTGTGAGGGTACTGGGGTGGAGGACTCCCGAAGTATCACACCTCTGTCATTTCCCTTGTTAAGTTCAGGTAGGGCTTCATTTAAAAAAAAAAAAAAAAGACGGTGTTAATCCTTGCAAGGAAAGAGACAAGCCCTCTGGAAGGGAGTTCAAACAATTTGCATCCTGTGCAACAGACCCTACCCTGCTAGGGTAAGTCCTTTGCCCCTCCAAAAGCAAGTACGCGGTACGTCAGCCATCGCAGGTCACGCAAGGCTCTTTCCAGGGATCACACTGATGCCTCGCTGCTGGGGAGGATTTTACAGTTGTTCCAGCAATGAAAGACAAGAACAAATGGTCTTTTCTGTTTATGAGTTTGCAACTTGTAAATTTTTGTGTTTCAGGGTGATGCCAACCGTTCATACTCAGATGAAGACCAGAGTTCATCAAATATGGAGGAGTTAGATCAGTTCCAAGAGGTCCAGGAAGGCTCAGGTACAATAGCTCAACCAACCTCATTTGTTTATCTCCCGTTGCTGTTTAGTGAGAAATCTGAAAGCAGATTCTGCAGAAAATTCAATCCCGTCTCCAAGAACTTTCTGATTTTCATTCTGAACTTTATGCTAGTTTGTGGTGTTATCTCTGGAAAACCAGAGCCATGTTGGCATCCTGAGGAGTGTGATAGTCAAAGGGAGCAGTTCTTGAATGACCTACAGGACTTCAACTAGGATTGAGAAGGGAGACTCTCTGCTTAGCTTCAGGGGCACCATTTCAGGAGCACTGTGTCCAAATCTGGGACCCTGTCCTGGTTTCAGCTGGGATCGAGTTAATTTTCGTCTTAGTAGCTGGTACAGTGTGGTTTTGATTTAGCGTGAGAGTAATGTTGATAACACACTGATGTTTTAGTTGTTGCTCAGTAGTGCTTATCCTAAGTTAAGGATTTTTCAGTTTCCCATGCTCTGCCAGCAAGCAGGTGCACAAACAAGACGCTGGGAGGAAGCATGGCCAGGACAGCTGACCCGAACTAGCCAAAGGGATATTCCGTACCATAGAACATCATGCTCAGTATATAAACTGGGGGGACTTGGCCACGAGGGGCGAATTGCTGCTTGGGCATCGGTCAGTGGGTGATGAGCAATTACACTGTGCATCACTTGTCTTTTTCTGGTTTTTTTTTTTTTAATTTTACTTTATTTTATATATTCCTTATATATATATAAATAATATATATTCCTTTTTATATATTCCAATTATTATATTTTATTTTTATTATTGTTAGCATTACACTTTATTTTACTTTAGTTATTAAGTCATTCTTATCTCAACCCACAAGTTTTACTTTTTTTTCAACTGTCCTCCCCATCCCACTGGGAGTGGGGAGGAGTGAGTGTGTGGCTGCATGGCACTTAGTTGCTGGCTGGGGTTAAACAACAACAGACCCACATTTGGATAGGGGATACCAACACATTAAAAAGGACTTGGACAAATCTGGAAGTCTTGCCTCATAGTAAGGGGCTAATGAAGCTTAGAGAAGCCAAACAAGTGACTTGAACACACGCTCTATAAGTGCTGACCGTAAGGAGAGGTTTCTGATGGTAGATGGCTCTTTAATTGAGCAGAAAAAAAGCATAATGAGATTGTAAAAGTTGGAAGCTGAAGCTAGACAAATTCAAACTGAAAAAACCCCCACGTATTTTTAAGGAAAGACAATTAACTGTTGGAACACTTTGCCTGCAAACTTCTGGGTAAGGTCTCCACCCCTCGAAGTCTTCCCTTGAAGACTGCAAGTCTTTCTACAAGGGACATTATACTTCAGCCAGGACTTGGTGGCAGGGAGCAGCGAGGGTAGCTTGCTCCGCAGTGGATGGTGAGCCAGGAGCTGACGGGGAGGGACCACACGGACAGAAGCACAGTTCTTGCACAAGGTGAGCAGAGCAGGTCTGCGGAGACTAGCCAGGGTCAGCCAATTGTCCAGTGATTGCCAGGCAAGTCCACAGTGGTGAGGCAGGTCTGAGGTCAAGCCAAGAAGTGCAGTGAGCAAGACAAGATCAGGATCAGCGAGGTGCAAGGTCAGGCACAAGCATTCTCACAGCATAACCCGGACAAGGACCACAGGCACAGGGCTGAGCTGAAACGCAGCTCCCACAGCAAGGAGCGGCGGCTCCAGCACTGGCTTGTCGCAGCTCTTTTCTGCAACTTAGCTGTTTTCACAGCAGTCTGATCCTGGGTTACATGGCTGTACCATATCAGAGCTTACCTTGAATGTAGAAAGCCAAACCCCTGGGAGGGCAAATGGGGAAGAGGTTGCGGAGCCTGTTGGTGCAATCACGGCTGCGATGCTGCGTGCAGGTGAGGATACGTGACCTTCATGATGCAATAGGTCAAACAAATATGAAAGTTCCAGTCCTTTCAGGCATTAAAATCCAGTACCTCATCCTCTCCATCCATCTCAACAAATGCTGATGGTCATCCACAGCACTTAACATACCCCTCAAAGGTGTCCTGGATCTTCAAGGTCAATGATCAGTCGTTTGAAGAGGCCCAGTGTAGTAGGATGGACTGGGATGAAGAGTGTGATTGCAGGAATTTAAAGGTAACCTCAATACGTGGATGGCTGTGGGTCTCCCCACATCTTAGTCTCTTCTACACTGTCTTAGCCTAACTGCTTTAAATAGCCAGTCTGACAGTCAGTGGCATTTGTTCAGACCTGAAGATGCAGGTGTCTGTTCTTGGCGTGCAGAAGTGCGCTCCCCTCCCCTTGCTGCCAGGGTTCGGCTTCTTGCTCTGCCTGTCGGCCTGAGTCTGCCTGCCCAGCATGCTGCTCCTCTCTCTGGCCCCCAGGAGAGCTGCCGTCAGTTTTGGGGACGGAGGAGAATACTTTGAAGTCTTCCCAGCTTGCGCTGCTTTTGCCACAACACCCTAAATCAGAAGGAATCGGTGCTGATTGGTGCTAAACAGGTTAGACATTGAAACAGTCACTGGATAGTGAGGAACCCACCTTCTTTCTCTTTCTTCTTCTTTCTGCGTCTTTCCACCCAGATCCCAAGCTCTGTGCAATTCCCGTGACACCTAATGGACACTTGGATCCATCTTTGCCCTCTTCCAACCCACCAGTGGCTGCTGGGGGGGCCACCAACTCTTCACGCAACTCCCTGCAGCCTGACCAGTTCCGTGTTGCTGTTGGCTCTCGGAAGAGCAGTGTGATGTCCCTGGGGAGAATGACCTATGACCAGCGGTCCTTGGTGAGTGAGTGAGTAGAGAAGTGTGTCATACCCTTCTTTTGAGGTCCAAGCACCCTGTTGTCTTTCTGCCGTCATCTGGGGATTGCCGTGGAGGATTGCACTGCTGCTGTAGGCTTCTAACACAAGCACATTGCCTGTCTTTAGAAAGCCAGGTCAGTTCACGTTATTTATCTAAATTTCCAGATTATTGATCTCTATTCCATTGAGTGTGGGATTCAGCTTTGTTATATTCTTCTGGTGGGAGAGGGGGAACACCAAGGAGACAGTCTCCCTCTTGGTGTGAAACACGTTTTGTCCCCTTGCCCTTTCCTTGTTTTCATAGGGCACGGGACACAAAATGATGCCCTGAGTTGAGAGCATAGGAATGTCTGGGTGATGCCAGAACTGCCAAGTCCCATAGCAGATGGGTTTTCTGGAAGCTTTTGTAACAATGAAGAGAGAAATCTTGACTTGGAGCTCCCCGTAGCAGGTCCTGCTGCCCCTTAGCACTTCCCCAAGCACTGCTGGCTGTCCAGCCAATGCACCTCAGACCTGTCCACCTTGTAACATCAGCTTCTGGGCTTTTTACCCACTGACACACGCAGCTCTTGGGGAGTGCATCGGTGCTCAAAGGGTTCATGCCCCTGTTATTTGTAACAGGGAGAGCTGTCAGGCATGTACTAGATGATAAGTTGCTGATGTGGTTGGACTAGACTGTAACCAACAAGCCCGTTTCTCTCATTTCTTCTTTTTACTAAGACTGTACTCAAAGACAGTGTGTCAGATTATCCATCACCCTGTACCTTGTGTTATCCTCTACCCCAGGGCAGCATAAAAAGCTGCCAATCAGGTATTTTGAGAGCTTTATTCTTACTCTGTGCTGGTGTAAGTAACAACATCAAGCACCTGGCCTTTGGCTTTATTATTTACCTTCCCCGTAAGTGCTTTGCACACAGATGGTGCTATAAAGTAATCACAGCTGACACCATTACTAACTCATTATCAATTTATTGTCAGATTTACAGAGATTGCTGCTAAATTCTCACCATGCAACTTCCTCAGTGGCTGAAAAAAGGCAACCTCCCTGGCCTAGGGACCCAGGGAGAAGTCTGTGATCTGAAATAGGATTGCATGCTCCCTCCTTGGGCCCAGAGTTGCTGAGTCCCCATCCCCTCTCTTACAGTCCAGCTCCCGCAGTTCCCACTACGGTGCCTGGGGCCGCAGCGGAGCCTGGGGCAGCCGTCGCTCCAGCTGGAACAGCCTGGCCCGGGGACACAGCCTGAAGCACAAACCTCCCTCTGCCGAGCACGAGTCCCTCCTGTCTGGGGAAAAGCACAGGGCAGCAGATGGGGAGCCGGATGGGACGGGAAGAGTGTTTCATCACCGCCGGACACTCTCCCTGGACAACAAAGGCTCCTGTGACCTGCTGGAGTTGTCCTCGGTCCCGTCCGGCAACCGAGTGACCCATAAGCTGGGAGTGGCATCTGGGACCAGCGAGCATCAAGATTGCAATGGCAAGATGCCCAGTATTGCCAAGGAGATCTTCCCAAAGATGAACAACCGCAAGGAACGGGGAGAGGATGATGAAGAGATAGATTATGTGAGTACTTGGTGGAGCGAACCTGGGGTTACACCTGGGGTTTTGTGGGAAACCCCAAATCCATCCTCAAGTTTCAGTCTCCCTGCCACGTGGATGGGAATGCTTGCAAAGGTGCTTTAAGCAGAGCTGGAGGACATCATTGAAAGCAGATGGGACCTTCTAGGCCCAGACAAGCTCAAACCACATTGTCAGGCTGCCTGCAAGGCAGTGGTAGAGGTGGATGGTGGGCGGAAGGACAGTGTAGGGTCACACGCACGGTCGTTTGGGGGCTGTTATTTCAGAGCAGAGCAGCCAGTGATTTCTACAGGGCAGAAAAGGTCAGGCTGCGTGAGGAGTGAGAGCTCTGCATGGGGAAAATCGGCAGATCAGAGCACGAAGTATGGGCATGAGGGACAAGGCAAGTGAGCTTTGCAGTGCCAGCCTGGGAGACTGCAATGCCCAGTCTGTGAGCAGATCAAAGGGTGGAAGAAGTGGAGGGAGGGTCAGTAGAAATTTGAACATATATATATGCTCTATGAAATTTAATCACTTCCAAGCCCAAGTGCCAACAGAAGGCCTTCCTGGCCTGGCCCCTCATTTAGCTGAGGTAGCAAGGAAACACTGTGCTCGTGTACCAGAGCCACTCCAACAGCTCTGAGAAGGCATCATGGACAACACCCTGCTCTAGACAGGACATCAGCCGTTTTATTTGTAATGGTTTGGGGAGGAAACCAGATGCCAAGGCGTCAGAAGGCCCTGGCAAAGAAGCTCCTACCTCCTTTTCAGTGGCTTGTTGCTTTTTGAGTACATTTACCTCTTTCAGAGGTTTAGAGAACAGCAGGTAGTGCACCTGGCGAACTGCAGGTAGTGGTGTTTTGGGGTCAGATGTGAAAGGAAGAGCGCCTGTCTCAGCCAAACGGGAAGGTAACCAGTGGCACTTGCTTCTGCTGTGTCCCCCCAGAGCCTGTGCTTTCGCATCCGGAAGATGATGGAAGTCTATAAGCCAGACTGGTGTGAGTTACGGGAAGACTGGTCCATATATCTCTTCTCTCCACAAAACAGGTTTGTGTAGTTTTTGCCATGAAAGGGTTGAGAAGACGGGGCTGATTCTGTTGCCGTGCTGGCCACATCCCCTGAGCTGCATGTCAGGTTGCAACTTTAAACTTACCAGCTGGTAATGTGTTTTGTCTCCTCCATCTCCACTTCTACAGCAAAACAACAGTTCTCTTCCTTGATTCTGGAGATGAAAGGAAGGATGAGTATCCTAAATAGCTATTGTGACTTTCCCTCCCTTTGGAGCATCCATTTTTCTTTTGTGTAATCATAAATATTTATAGCAAAGCAAGGCAGGGGATACTAACATTAACCCAAAAAGGAGAAGGAATGTATTATTAACTACTTCCTAATACTGATATTTCCTCCCCTGGTGCCAGAAGAGTGTCTTCACTTGATTTTCAGTCCCAGTACCAACTTATCAGCAGTCATACCACACATTTTAGGGCAAAGTTAGAGTTCTTCTTGTGTGAAAAAAGGAAATCTGGGATGAATTCTTCCTTCTAAAGGGGTCTTCCCAACAGGAGACAATGTCCATGTACCCCAGCCAACTGGATTCTCACCCATGTGCATCGCTCCTTGAAAAGAAGGAGGTTTCCTTACAGGTCATGAAGGAGAGCTCTTTGCTCTGGGTGACACCTATGCTAATGGCCACAGTGTCCTTCAGAGCAGACAGAAGCGTGGTCCCCATGGCTGCCAAGCTATCTGCCTCTCCTCAGCTTTCAGCATGTGGCCTCTTTGCCCTGGGGTGGTACAAAGTGTGGGTTTGGGAGGAAAGCTGAAGATCGGCCTCTTCTCTACAGGGCAAGAGAGGAGCACAGAGCTGTAGTGATTAGGAAACCGCTCTGGCACCGGGGCAATGGATGAAGGTTCAGCTCCTTGCTCTGCCCTTGCTCTGCTCCAGGCTCCCTGTGTGACCATGGGCCACCCTGGGATATTGCCATGGGAAGGGACATCAGTATTGGTGATAGGAAAACGTCAGAGCTCAGTTTTGGCCAGACCTCTCAATTCTCTGTCCTCACAGCTCCTAACGTTGCTCTGCCCAAGGCACAGGTGCCTACTGGAACTCTCTTGCAGGTTTCGTCTCCTCTGCCAAACCATCATTGCTCACAAGCTCTTTGACTACGTTGTGCTGGCCTTCATCTTCCTGAACTGCATCACCATTGCCCTGGAGAGACCACAGATTGAACACAGAAGCACGGTAAGCACTATTTCCTCCCACCTGCTTTTCAGCACAACCTCTGACAGAGGTTCGTAAGTGTTCCTGGCACTGGTATGACCTCTGGAATAACTTCAGCATTAAACGCCAGCTCCCACTCATCTGTTCAAATGCCTAAGTATTAGTAATTCATGTAGTGTGTGCTTCTCCTGCAGGGTCTTATAATGGGGCAACCCACTTTATAAACAGTAATTGTAGTTCCCTTCCTCTTGGAAAGCAAGAGAGTCCCCCAGGCACCTGCAGTGAAGAGATGACTGGCAAAAGCGACAGGGACTGGGAACTAGAAGACAGAAGTAAATTCCATTCTGTACGAATGGCATGTCATCGTTCATGCATGCTGCTTTTAAGCCATCTTGGAGATGGCTCAAAGCTGGCAAGTGAAATGGCTTTTTCTGCATGTCTGCCTTAGCTGACCCCCAGACTCCACTGCACTTACACACAATCCAGTGGCCAGCGCTCAGCAGCCCTTCAGCAAGGAGTCCCAGGTCAGCGTAGCAGCTCAGGGCTGAGCAGCACTGGCAGAACAGGGCAGAGAGTGCCTTGACAAACCAGATTTGCAGGATGCATTTCAAATCCCATCCGCTCTGCTCTTGCAGAGTTGCGTAGGATCCTGTCCCAGCTGTGGCACAGGGCTGAGCCGAGGTGTATGAGCTGCCCAGCGCTGGCCTTTGCCAAGGGCACCTCTCTCATTTCCCCAATTTGCAGACCCTTCACAGGAAAGCAAAAGATATCAAGTTCATCAGAGGGTCTGACAGAGTGAGAAGAAGTTGTCAAGATACATTTAAGGCCTTTCTCTGTTTTTTTTTTTCTAGGAGAGAATCTTTCTCACTGTATCCAACTACATTTTCACAGCAATTTTTGTAGCTGAGATGACACTGAAGGTAAGTTACTGGAGATGAACAGCTGAGAGCTTTTTCCCAGTGGCAGGAACAACATGGTTCTTGTTTGCTCAGTACCCTTCTAAAATCTTGCCATCTTTTCTTTCTGTGAGTCCTTCCCTCTACCTGGTAAAGGCAGATACTGCCTGGGGTTGCATCCCCTTTTGTCAGGCATGGAGGGGATGTTTATCCTAGGCTTTAAATCTGAATGGATCTTAGTAGCCAGGAGGAATAGCTGACCTTCAGGTATGGATTTTGTAATGATACCAAATGTCCATTCACTTTCTCTTGGAGCAAGAATGGGGGAAATAACAACAATATTAATAAAATGCACTTAGTTGAGATAATTATTCAATAGGTGTCTAAGTGCTTTGCAACAATAGGGAAATCTTGTTATTCCCCTCCTGTGATTGGGAAGGAGTCCTAAAACTGGGTGCCTGAAGTTAAACCCCTAAATTCATATCTGAATTTTGGCCATGATTTGCAGGGCATTCAGCTCTCCCCAAGGCAAGCAATTTCTGTAGTGCCTGCTGGTGTTGAGAACTGCTGAGACTTGAACCACCCCTTTGAGAGCCAAAGTGTGGGGTTTGGTGCCTGATTTTACCTCCCAGGTGATCTCTGGACTGTGAGACTTGTCCCAGGTCTGTAGTACGGCAGGGAAAGGTTTCCTGTGTGTTCCCTACAATGTCCTGTTGCCCAGGGCGGCAGAGGAAAGGTGAGAAGACACCATGGCCCTGTTAATTCTGGAGTTACGTGCCACCACTTTCCCCAAAGACGTTTTCCTTCATAGCCTTCCAGGCAATGTGGAGAGAAGCCGTTTAACCCCCTCTCTCTCTCCTCTTGCAGGTGGTCTCTCTAGGCCTGTATTTTGGGGATCAGGCTTACCTCCGCAGCAGCTGGAACATCTTGGATGGCTTCTTGGTCTTCGTGTCTCTCATTGACATTGTGGTCTCAGTGGCCTCTGCTGGCGGTGCCAAAATTCTGGGAGTGCTGCGAGTCCTCCGGCTGCTGCGCACCTTACGTCCCCTCCGGTCAGAGCCCCACCGAGCCCTGCTCAGCCCCGTTTTCCCACTGTCCCCCTCCAGGAAGGGTCCCAGAATCAGATCCTGCTGTGCCAGGCAAAGGGTTGTCTTTGACAAGCCATAAGCTACAGGGAGGTTCCCCTTAGCCATATGGCTCTGGCCCTGGTGATGCCTCGTCAGACAACCAACCCATGGGACAGAAGAGGCTTTCTGGTCACGGGAGACTGGTCCCCACTGATGGGTCACTGCACAGCAAGAGTGGGGGTCTGCTGCTGCTGCAGATGCTTAGCTTAGGCCAAACATCCCCTGACCCGTCCCTGTCACCGCTCCCCTTCCTTCCCTTCCAGAGTCATCAGTCGAGCCCCTGGCCTGAAGCTGGTGGTGGAGACGCTCATTTCTTCCCTCAAGCCCATAGGAAACATCGTCCTCATCTGCTGCGCTTTCTTCATCATCTTTGGCATCCTGGGTGTGCAGGTAGGTTGTTACTGTCCATCAGACAGCCCCTGTGCCCGTACCCCTGGTGCTACAACAGCCAGAGGGAACCAAGCACAGCAGGAGGGCCAGGCAAGCCAGGAAATTTTCTGCACTCGCCCTCCTTCATGAGCTTCTCCCACCATAACGTCCCGCAGCCTTTGGCAAGGACAGCCAGGGACTCGGCGAGCGCAGGCGTTGCTGGATGTGTCAGACGGGAGTTCATGCTCACGCCTGGCAGGAGCTGGATCAGGGTTTGGGTCAGCATTACAGGGAGCTGGTCCATGTCATAACCGCAGGGGCAAGCAGCTCAGCATCTGCTTGCATGAACCCTGCCTCCAGCCAGCTCTGTTTCTCCCCCTCGCTCTGAGCCCTAAATCCACCCACAACCTTCTTTTATTTTTTAATTTAATCCTCTTTATTTTCAGCTGTTGCATTGCAGAGGAGCAAGGGCGTGGGCGTTACTTCCATCTCAGGGAATGCGCTATACTTAGTCTGCTCTGATGCATCTGTACAAATGCACAATCCAGTACCTTCCATATGGGGAAAGAAGCCCTGGGCAGAAGAGCCACAGCAGTGCAGTGCAGCTTTGTGGGGGGAAAAAAAAAAAGTATCTGAGAAGCAGGGGATGTTTTTTCTGGTTCTTTACCCTCAGATGAGATCTTTTCCCATCAGCTGTCTCACTAACTGGGAAGCAGGGAGGGGAGATTACTCCTGGGGACTGAATAGAAGATTATTTTTTTTTCCTTTTGAGCCGGTGGCTCTAATTGTACCCGGAAAGGCTGTCAGATGGTAAGGGCTTACAGTCACTGCTGACCTGGGGCAATGGAGGAGGCTGAAAAGCCAGCTGTGGGTCTATGAGGGTGGCCCCGGCTCCTTGGCGACGTTTGAGCCTGTGCTCTACGTCACCTTGGTGGTCCTTCCTACCTGTCATGCTCCACCTGGCTTGCAGCCCTGCAGCCCACCCACCGTCTCGGGAGATTCTGCACATCCCAGGGAGCATGGGGAACCCTGTGGGGAAAGGGGCTGATGGGGTCACTGCCATCCTGCAGCTCTTCAAGGGCAAGTTCTACCACTGCCTGGGAGTCGACATCAGGAACATCACCAACCGGTCTGACTGTGTGGCTGCCAACTACAAGTGGGTGCACCACAAGTATAATTTCGACAACCTGGGACAGGTGAGTGTGCCCACAGCCCTTCTCTCTGGTGGGAACCCCGCACAGGGGTTGTCTCCTCCTATAGGTACCTCTCCCCAAGGCATGGATGCAATTCCTGGAAAGCCTGATCCCTGGGCCAGGAGGGACGGTTATTTGGCATGGGTATCCCTGCAGAAGCTGTGTTTCTAGTGCGTTGGTATCAGGATGATGCTTACAGGTTGTGGGGGAAAGAAAAGTGGTGGCAGCAGAGAGTTTGATTTTCTTTTTCCTCCTGCCCCAAAGCAGATGTTCTTCACAACCACTCTCCTCTGGTGGGTCTGGCTGCACATGGCATCCTGTCCTCCCTCCCTCTCCTCCATGGGGGAAGGAGCAGGGTTTGATGTGTGCAGAGACAGCGTGCAGGAAGAGTATTTCAATGTTGTGTGTATTAGAGCATAAACCCATGGTTTTTTTTTTTCCCCAGCCTGCCAGATGCACCTGCTCCACATCTGCTTTGCTTTGTGTGTTGCAGGCTCTGATGTCCCTCTTTGTTCTGGCTTCCAAGGATGGCTGGGTCAATATTATGTACAACGGACTAGATGCTGTGGCGGTTGACCAGCAGGTATGAAGACTTCCTTGTGAAAGGACCTTTCTCGCTTTCCTCTGGCTAGTAAGGCAGAGGCGTGCTTTAACATCCTGCTTCAGACACCTCCCTCCAACCAAAAGTCCCTTCCAGGGCCCTTCTGAATCCTTTGCTCACCTACTTGAAAGATGTCAGGGTGATGCCTGGTCCATGCAGGGAGGTGCAGCTGTGGCCGTACAGTGCGTGTCTGTAGTAGTTCTCACCCTCTACTCGGTTTGCATCTCGCGGCAGGTCTTTATCTATTTGTAATGACAGAGAAGCAATGCCATGTGCCTTTCTGGTCATGCTGGCTCCCTCCTGGCCCACAGATGGTTATTTTAATACCCTGTAAAACAGGGACTGTTGGTCTGCTGCCCATTGCATCCCTGTTCCTCTACTGCTAAGGCAATGACCTTGGTAGCATCCAGTGTAGGCACCTGCCGTGGGATGCAGTACCACAGGCTTGAACCTCGGGGATGATGCTCCATTTACCTCTGAACCTCTACCCAAGGTGTGCCACTGTTGGCTTTGTGGGCTTTTTGTCAGGAAACCCTGTCAAAGTCAGGGCCTCCTTTCTCTCTGAGTCTGAATGATGTTTCTATTCCGGTCTCCTCATCATTTTGGTGGGGTGTGGACGTGGTCTCTACTTGCCCCCCAGCCAGAGGAGTTCCCTGGAACCCATTTTACCACATACTGGTGTTGTACTCAAGTCAGTGGCTGGGGTTGTACCCGAATTGTGGGTGACTCTGTGCAGACAGGCCCTTGCCCTTGACTCCCACCCGCTCCATCAATCACCAGCTGATGCCAAAATCCAGTCAGCCAACCACAAACTGCCTTGCCCGTAGCCCCAGCTCTTCCCAGCCCACTCCCCAGATTTCCATAACCCTTCCCCACCTCCCCAGCAGCCATGGCAGGTCCCAGCCCCATCATTTCCATACCACTGTGCATCCAACTGATTGACCGCCTCTGTTCTCTGCCCTCCTCCAGCCGGTGACTAACAACAACCCCTGGATGCTCCTCTACTTCATCTCCTTCCTCCTCATCGTCAGCTTCTTTGTGCTCAACATGTTTGTGGGGGTGGTGGTGGAGAACTTCCACAAGTGCCGGCAGCACCAGGAGGCCGAGGAGGCCCGCCGGCGGGAGGAGAAGCGCCTGCGCCGTCTGGAGAAGAAGCGAAGGAGTAAGGCACAGCCTAAGTGTTTGGTCGGTTCGTAGGCCAAGGTTTTCTGAGAAAAGCCTTCTCCTCTTTTTCTTTCCTGACGGACCGGTTTCTGAAACGCATTGCTTGTGGCCACGCTCTCAGCCTTCCTCCCCGTGCCGCTGCCATGTCGCTACGCACCTCGCCGGGGCGGGCTGGGGAAGAGGGGTGGCCGACGAGGTCTGCAGGGAAGCCGCTGGGGTTTTAGCACCCTGCCCCTCGGGAAATAACATGAACCAAAAATACCCCTGTGCACATGCTGGGGTGCACTGTCCATGCAGGACCTGTACGCGTCGGTACCCATCCTGGGCCTGGGGTAGTCCTACCTGGGCTTCCTGCAGCCCAGCTGGTGTTTGGGGGAAGACCTTGGTGGACCAGCCTTTGTGTTTAAACCCAAATTTAAAGAAGAGGGAGGGGAAAAAAAAAGAGGAAGACCCCTGTGTTTTGTTCCTGGCTCTTTCCATCAATGTTGCAGTGGCATTCCTTGGGGTCCCAGACCCTCTGTGGTGAAGCAAGCCCTCTTCCTGGTGTTCCTGTCCTCTTCTGTATTACCTTTAGACAAAAATTGCCAAAGCATACTTGCCCCTGGAAATCATCCCTCCTACCCCAGGCTGATGGGGTTTTTCCATTTGCAGCCTGTGGGCATGCTTTCGCTTCCTCTCCTCCAGTTTTTCCCCTCTCTCCTGTGACACCCTGGGGCCTCTCCTGGAACCATCTGCTCCCTTTCATCATTTGTGATCTTAATTTGTCGAGGCATGAAATGCTGATTTAGCACCATTCCCACAAACATAGACTAACAGATTTTCTTTCTAGCATTCCTTTCCTTGTCTTTTTTCTACTTATTTTTCCCCACTTCTACTTTCCTCTTTTTTACATTTTTTCCCTCCTTCCTATATCCCCTATCTTTTACCTAACCTTTTCTGTTCTTTCTGTCTCCCGCCTTCATTCCCTTTTCTTTCAACACCTATCACCACTCTTATGCCTGCTCCCTCTTCAGTGTTTCTTACCCATTTCTCTCTTTCTTCCAATTTCTTCCTAATTCTGCCCATCTCCCTCTTTCCACTGAAGAGGCGCAGCGTTTGCCGTACTATGCTACCTACTGCCCCATACGCCTCCTTATTCATTCGGTCTGCACCAGCCACTATCTGGACATCTTCATCACTTTCATCATCTGCCTCAACGTGGTCACTATGTCCTTGGAGCACTACAACCAACCTGTGGTGAGTGAGATCATGGAGATAAGCCCTGCCTCTAGGCATTATGTTGTTTTGCTACAGCTCTCTGATGACCACTGCCCACCAGCATAGGTGGGACACTTGAGTGTCTCTTAAAAAATACTGTTGAAATGTTGCAAGGGTTAATGTAGTAGGCAAGTTACGTGAAGAGTTTTGTATTTATCCAGAAAGGTAGCCCCTACTCAGACACTTGTTATCCATTACAATCAATAGAGAGAAGGCATCTAAGCAAGAGTCAGGCCCCTAGAAAGCATGATGCAATTAAGTCTCTGTGCTTTATATTATTAAGTGGATATGTGGCTTGCCCAAATTTAGCTGCCTGGTCTGCTTTGTGTGTTCCCCTGGATCCTAACAGCAGGAGTTGTGGGAGCAGCAGTGTTCTGGGAGCTTCAGGCTGTGCATCAGGTTTCCAAATGTCAGTCCAATTCCCCTGCCATATGGCCTGAGCCGAGAGGACTAGAGTGGCTGGTGGTGTGTCACGGGATGGGACGTCTTTACTGAGCCACCTTCTTTCCGTAAGAGAAGCTGCAGGGCCAAAGCAGTGAGCAGAACCTCTCTCGGCTGCAAGGGGTGATTCCCAGGAAAGGGCCTTGAAGGCCGAATAAGTTTTATACTTTGGCTGGAGAAGACCATGTACCTCTCAGTGTTCCTGGTAAAGTTCTAGATGCCTTTGATGGAAAAAATGTACACTGCACGTATCAAAGGAACTTTCTGCCTCCATATGTAGATGAAGCATTCATCACGACATCTGCCCAGTGGCATTTCAGTTTTCTTTTCGGGATACCCTTGGATTAGGTGACAGCTCTGGTGTCTGAGCAGATGCCGTCCATGGTAGCTCAGGCTTTGATCGGGAGCTGAATCTGTCTGTCCTCATTCAAATCCACTGCCAGGCTCCTCTGTTTCTTGCCTAACTGCCCAGCTTTTATCTTGCCCTTGGTGGTGCCCAGTTTTACTCTGCAGAAGCTCTCAACCTTTATCTTTTGTCATCCTCATGTCAGGCCTGTGTTCCTGAACAAGTCAGTCCTTTTCCGTACTCCTCAACTCCTTCCCCTGGAACGCAGGTCCAGCCATGCCAGCCTGCTGTTGGGCTCTGCTCCAGAATCTTGCCAAAGCACTTTGAACCCTTCCAGTACAAAGTGCCACCAGATGCTGCGCACTGCTCACACTGGTCCTCGGTGGTGGAGAAGGGGCAGCACATAAAAGAACCAGAACCCCAACAGCTGAGAGGTATCACATATGCCTGCCCCAGACCAAAGCACAGAGGCGTTTCCTCCCATCAGAGGTGATGCATATCCACAATTTCGTGCCTCACTCCTGGTTGATAGCTATGCCAGTGCCATTAACATGGTGGCAGCCAGGTGGCATGGGCTGCTGGCAGAAGAGGAGGCTGATGGTACTTGGTGGGTTCTCCTTGCAATAGCTGCCTCCTCCCCGTTATGCTGAGCAGTACGGGAGAAAAGAGCAATAATTGTTCCGGAGAACAACATGGGGCAGAGGGGTCAGCTGGTGGTTGCCCTTAGTAGGCAGCCTCCACGTTCAAGCGAGTAGGAGGCATGGGGCAACTTTCCCACTTCCCAATGAATTCCTGGCACTCAGGAGACACCCTACCCCCCCCCCGCCCAGGTTATGTGCTTGATGTTGCTTTTGCCTCAATTCTTTACCCTCTTTTTCTGCTGGCAGTCCCTGGAGACCGCCCTCAAGTACTGCAACTACCTGTTCACCACCGTCTTTGTGTTGGAGGCAGTCCTCAAGCTGGTGGCATTTGGTCTGCGGCGATTCTTCAAAGACAGGTGAGCAGAGGGTTATGTCAGTTTTGACTGTGGGACGACTGGGATTGGGGTGGAGATCTTGAGGATGAATCCCTCTCCTGGAGTGTGAGGTGGTAGCTGAGTGCCCTGACTGCCTCCCAGTTCTGCACAGCACGGACCTAGCCTGAGCCTGCGTGAGCTGCAATGCGTAAGCAATAGTAAGAGTTGTCCAAAAATTGCCTCTTGGTTGGCATCTGCTGGTTAGGCTAGAAAGCAAAGGAGGTGGGGTTAGAGAGAGCCATTTTTTTCCTGCCCCCGAGGCAAACTGGGAGCATGCTGAAGCAGAACGTATATAACCAAGCTGATTCGAGGTAGCAAGGCCGTAAAAAGCTGAGCCCATTAGTCAAAGCATAGCACCATAGTAACACAGCTCCATGCTTTCAGATCAGGCTGGCTTGCCTCTGGCTGCTCAGGGTGTGTGCAAAGTGAATCTCTGTTTGTCTGCAAAAGCCCATATAGGCTGTCTCAGAGTGGGGCCTTGAACTCATACATAAAGAAATATTTAGGTTGAAGTGGAGACAATTCACTTTCTTCTTCAGGGAAATGGAAAAACTCCATCGTCCTTTATTCTCTTCAATTTTTCTTCTTAAGGTGGAACCAGCTAGATCTGGCCATTGTGCTGCTGTCTGTCATGGGCATCACGCTGGAAGAGATTGAAATCAATGCCGCTCTCCCAATTAACCCCACTATCATCCGGATCATGCGGGTGCTGCGCATCGCCCGGGGTGAGAGAGACACTGGCCAGAGGCAGGGGTGTAGGTGGCCATGGAGTGGGGCTTGGTGCCAAGACTCATGGAGCAGTGGCTGTAGAGTCATGGGCTCGCCCTGTCCCTAGCGCTGGGAGGGAGGCAGGAGATGTGACGAAGGACAACCTAGAGGCTGAGGCTTTCTGGCTTCCTTCAGCCAGGCACTTAGATGCAGTGGTTGTAACAGGAGGTGCAGGACCAGGAGGGTGAGCAGATCATGAGAGAGCTGAACTTTCCTTGTTGGTTTATGGGGCAGGTATGGCAGTGGGGTTTGGAGAAGGGGCCACCAAGCAGGTTGATGTTTGCACACGGAGGGCTTCTTCTTGATGGTGGCCAAGGTGTGCTAAGCTGCCTTAACAGATGGTGGCTGGAGGAAGAGGAAGAGATGGAATGAAAAACCAGAGCAGAGGGAGAAGTGTGATCACATTTCTGGGAGAAAGGGGGCTCTTGGCCAGACTGTTTGCGTGAAGCAGGAGAAATCTAATAGGCCTGGGTGGCAGAGTACTTAGCGAGAGGAGGATGGACTGGAGGAGAGGGAACCACTAGGACTGTACAGTCAAAAAAAGTGGGAGAAGGGGGCCAAGGGTGACAATCCAGTTTTTCTAGGGTAAAGGGAGACAGGACATCTGTCTTGTGCTACTGCCATGAGTAAGTCACACAAAGGATGGCCCTTCTGAGCTCAGTCTGAGTGACACTTCTCTTGTGCTTGTTGTGGCAGTCCTGAAGCTACTGAAGATGGCCACAGGAATGCGAGCGCTGCTGGATACAGTTGTTCAAGCCCTGCCACAGGTAAAACAGACCAGGTCCCCCAAATATTCTCCTTTTCCGCACCCTCTTTCCAAAGGGTTGATTCTTGTGGAGTCTCAGAGCTGGTGTCTACTGCATTGTGCAGGCAACTGCCTGAAGGTGATGTCCAAGTTTTCGTGTCGTTCATAGGGGTACAGCTCCCCTCCCATCTCTGTTCTCCAGCAGTTGAATGAAATAAGCCTTGAGCCCTGGATGAGGGCAGATTTCTTCCCATCACGTCTAGCTAGTGACTAACTGCTTGCAGCTGGTTCCCAGCTCCTCTGTCCCCTCTCCATGAGATGGGAAGAGTGACTGACAGCCATTTCAGGAGGAAAGGAGGTCTTTGCATCTCTACCCCTCTCACCCTTCCCTGCATGTGGCCCCCTTTCCCCCCTCTCATTCGCACTTCTGTCACTCCTTTTCTTAGCCGGTGCTTCCCCCTTCCTACTTCCTTTTCTTCCTTTCTCCTCCTGGATCCCTTTGTGTTGCCGAGCCTCTCGTGTCTGAGGAGCAGTGACGTGCTCTGTTGTGGCTCACGCAGCCGGCAGTTAAGTGTCTACTGCAAGACAGCTAGACAGAAGGATTTCATGAGCTGTGAGCGGCAGCTGTTCCCAAATGAGATGCTGACATGGTGCTTTACACAGGCTTCAAGCCCACTGTGAGGATCCTCCGTGATGGATGAGCAGCCAGGGAGACTGGTCCTCTTCCTTTTGGATCCTTGAGAGAGAATTGTTAAGCAAGGAGTAATGGCACCAAGTGGCTCTACCGGTCATACATCAGACCGTTCCCCTGGCAGGCCCAGAGCAGGCAGCTCTATTGCGTGATATCAAAATGCACGGGCATTTGTCAGTTGATTTATCAGCTAATGTGCCAGTCTCGGTGAGTGATGAGAGCTGAGAATCAATCTGAAACCAGCATGACTAGTTACTCAAAGAGTTTACTTCTGATGTCGGTGGCAATAAACGTCAATCTGAATTAGAGGAATCTTGTGGCACAAAAGTGAGGGGGGAATGCTGTGATCTTTGGTGGATCCTGAGCTCTGTCTGATCTTCCGTGCTTTTTATTAAACAATAATAATTTGTGGCTTTGTCTAATAATAATAATTATGTAATTCCTATGTAGGATATATAGTAGTATCATCATCCAGGATAGTTGGGGGCTGAGATACACTGGACAATGGAAGGAACAGGAGATTAAGGGTGTTCTCATAGCAGGCAGCTTTGAGCCAATAATGTTTATTAGTTCTGGCTCTGCTGCCCCAGGCTGGCTCAGTGCAGCTGCTTTGCACCTTGCTTTTTTCTGTTCCACAAGCCACAACAGCTGATTTTTCTTGGGCAAGGATCTGGAATGGAGCAGGTCTCCCGATCCAGCACCTGCTTGTCTGTGGGATGTTTATTCTGCAGCCCACATAAAGGCACATAGCTACTAATTGCTGGCTGAAGTAGTATCCAGAAGCCCTTGGTAAGAGGACCCTGCAGTATATTTGCGCTTAAATAGTGAGAGTCAACTTCTACCCACAAAATTTCTCTCCCTGTCATTTAGATGGAGAAACTGAGTCATCAGGCAGTGAAGTGTTTTGCTCAGGGTGGCAAAAAGCACTGCTGGGACCTAAATTCAAGTGTCTGAGCCCTGCTCTGGTCCTAGCCACAAACCACAAGTATATTTTTCCATGAATTCTGGTGTTTTCTGTTTCCCATTCACCTGCAGCTTCTTTGCTAACCAAGATGGTAGGTCAGGCTTTTGGAGGTCATTAATATCTGCCGCAAAACCCTCACAAGCAGATGTCTAAAGGTCTGGCCTCCACGTATTCCCTGGAAGGTGATAACAAGCAGGCCTTAATCCTTCCAGCATCAAAGCCTGTGATCAATTCACTTCCTACTGACTGGCTTTTGCTTCCTTCTACAACAGGTTGGCTTCGTTTAATAAAGTTATATAACAGAGGCATCAAAAATCACTCCATATTTAAAGTTGTGTAAAAATCTGCACTTAAAGCAGGGCTAAAATCTCCCAGTTTTGCTGTTACAAGATTGAATTTAGTCTCCATATTTTATACACTGGGTCTTCAGGGGACAATTGAATTATCTGTAATATTATTCTCCAAGATTTATTAGCTTTGCCAAAAGAAGCAGTTTAAAATAAGCTGTCCTTTCCCTTGCACTTTTTCCTCCCTCAACCTTTCTCTTTATGTTCCTGGAGCACAGACTCACATCAGGGATTTTGGCTTGCTAATGGCATATAAGGCATCTCCACTTGTCCTGTTTCAATTCCTGTCCTGTCTTTGTTATACTGCAATAATTCTTGATAGTGAATAGAGCTTTAATTTTAAAGATCCCTTTGGAAACGGAGCCCTTAGCTAAGTTTTATTAACTTCTTTTTCTTAATACCCTGTAGACACAGACCCAGAGGTGTGTGTTCACAGCATTTACTATGGTGTCCAATTTAGTCGTCAGAAATAATTCCTTCCACTGAGTATGTAGGGAGCCAGGATCTGGCAGCCCAGGGGAGTGGGCGGGCTGAATCATTTATTTCTCTCCTGAATTTGGATGGCGCAGCAGTTGCAGTGACTAAATTAGACTCCTGAAGTGGATGATCCTAACAAAGGCCCAATGACCACATGCATTCAGACCAGACACTGTTCAGTTTTTCAAAAACACCTGTATACCAGCTAGGTCCTTAATTTTTCCATGCCTTCTCTTGCTCCACCAGCAGTGTGCTAACTGTTACTGGTATTTTCTGTTACTCTTCAGCCTCCCTCTTCCAAACCCCCTCCTGCTCCTCACGTATAACCCAGCTGCCCCACGTGCGGGCAGGTAGGAGATTCGGAAGCAAGCAGTCATTTGGGGGAGCGAGGACTTGGGGCAGTGCCCACGTTGCTGGTGGCACCGCTGCGTTTGTGCACCGTGAAGCAGCAATCCTCGCAACGGGGGGGTTCCAAACAGCAGCTGCTGGAGGCCCAGAAATCAGGCTTTGACCTATTATTCGTGAGATGGAAGGGAAGCTCTGTGTCCTCCCTTGCCTCCTTCATAGTCTCCTCTTCTCCTCTCCATGCATTTCAAAAGTGCCTCTTTACCCTTTTTCCTTCCTCCCTGCCTACTCCTTCCACAAGCCCTGCTGTAACCTCCGCATGTAGCTGGTGGCTTTGCCCCACCACGCTCTGCCTGGTTCATGGCAGCAGCCGCTGTACCTGGGTCCCCGTCCCTTTGGAGCACTGCTGTTATGCTCTTCACATCAGCATAACTTCAAGGGACTTAGGCAGTTTGGTGGGGCGTGCAGCACTGCGGGACATGTCTGTATGCTTGTCCTTCACCCAGCCAAACTGGCTTCACCTTCTGTGCCGCTGCTCCAGTGTTCTTGTCTTCTTCTGGCCCAGAAACTGCACACTTTGGTCAGCCCTGGGGCTGGAGTGGAGGCAACTGGGAAAAGAGCATCCTTCGAGTCCAGTTGCAACAGGTGCCAGCACCAGTGATTTCCCAAGCACTGAGCAAATATCTGGTTGCATTCCTACATGGGGAATTTGCTGCTCTTCTCTTGAGGCTTTGAAAGACAGAAACTTGCCTGTTCAGGTGAAATAGGATTTGGGGTAGGTTGACCATGTCGTTTGCTTTCAGGTCGGAAACCTTGGACTCCTTTTCATGCTCCTCTTTTTCATCTACGCTGCTCTAGGAGTGGAGCTCTTTGGAAAACTGGGTAAGTCTCAAGCAGACCATGCTCCAGTGTGAGCTACAAACCTTCTGGGGAGCTGAGGTTTCACAAAATCAGTACTCATTCAATAAAGGGACTGAGTTACTTGATGGCCTTCATTCTCCCGGATGCGTAACTGATGCAAGAGGAATTTCCCTCTAAATTGTTACTGTCCTAACAGCCTAACAAAATAAAAGCAGTGTCTGTTTTCTCTTTCATTCTTAAACTTTTGCTCTTTCTGCACTGCCTGCCTTGCTACTGCCTTCAAGATTACAAGAAAAACTCGGGGGAGGTTTATTTATTATCTCTTGCCATGGACTATTGATCAAGAAGAAAGGCAGCACAGTGACACGTTGGGAGGATACCCCTGAGCAACGGAGTTACGCTGCCTGATGTCCTGGGGCTGGGCCATCAGGGATTTTTCTGTATTGCTGGGCAACAGCCAACTGTTGGGCAGGGTGCTGATGCCATCACCTGAGGTCTCCAGGCTGTGAGAAGCCTGCTGGCCCCTTCCCCAGTTTCTGCTGTTGCTCTGGGGGTCGGCAGCGTGTCCTCCGCTGATAGCTGCGATCCCCTTCCTTTCAGTATGCAACGAGGAGAACCCCTGTGAGGGCATGAGCCGCCACGCCACCTTTGAGAACTTCGGGATGGCCTTCCTCACGCTCTTCCAGGTGTCCACGGGTGACAACTGGAATGGGATCATGAAGGTAACTGGGGCTCGGAGGCATGGATGCCCTTATTGTGGGGAAGGAGAAGTTCCGATGTGTGCTCTGTTCAGCAGTGCTTGGGCTAGAAAAGAGGAGGAGCACGGGAGCTGGGTTGCTAGTTAAGGACCCTGCTTGGGCCATAATCTCCCTCCCCATCATGGTAACTCATACCGTGGGCTCATCTAGTCCTACAGACATCTGTCTGAGGAAAGTTCAAATTGCCTTTGGGAGGAACAAGATGACTGTCCAGACTAAGAGGGAATATCCACTGTCGTAAGGCCTGTTACCAAAGCTTAATGTAGACATGTATATTGTAAGACATGTAGGACATGGCACCCATCTGCAGAGCTACCAGGGCAATCCAAAATAAATCCTTCCTTTAAGGACACGGAGAGAGGAAAGTTCTTTGAACACATATAATGCTTTTGAGTCTGGATAGAAGAAGGCAGTACCAGACTGCTCATTTTTGTTCTTGTTCACGTGTGGGGCTACAGTGGCAGCAACATGAGGTGGTCTGGAAGTAGTTTGCTCTGTACACCTTTGGATGTATTTGCTCTGCAGCAGAGAGCGCATGATCAGATAGTGTCCCAGATTCTTTGAGGACCTCGTGATCCCAGAGGGTGTGGGGTAATGGAAATGTTTGCCTTGTTCTTTGCATTGGCATCATGTTTTTTGACAGAAAGAGCAGCCAAACTTGTATTCTTAATTTAGTCCTTCCTTCCTTCCATCGTTCCCTCTCAAACCCAACTTCCCCTCAAGGATACTTTGCGTGACTGCAGCCACGATGACCGGAGCTGCCTCAGCAACCTGCAGTTCATCTCCCCACTGTACTTTGTCAGCTTTGTGCTCACAGCCCAGTTTGTCCTCATCAATGTGGTGGTAGCTGTGCTCATGAAGCATCTCGACGACAGCAACAAGGAGGCCCAGGAGGATGCAGAGATGGATGCTGAGATTGAGCTGGAAATTGCACATGGGCTGTGCTCCCGCAAGTCCGGCTCCCCAAATTCAGGACAGGGAAAAGGAGCAGGAACAGGAGGAGGCGGTGGGAGAACAGATCCTGAAGGCCGTCTGTGCATGAGATGTTATTCTCCAGCACAGGTGAGTACACCTTTGAGCTTACCAACCAGACTGAAGCAAGTAGCTTAGCAATAGCAGATACACTCGTGCACCTCAGGGTGAGAGGTTTGTTTTCAGCGGTAGACTTTTGGGTTAGTAGCATTGTGTGGGGAGAAGGCTGTGACAGCAGTGGGTCCTGCTCATCGTCATCAGGGTGTAGGAACCTGAGGGCCAGCAGAGGAGGGATGGAGCAGATCAGCTAAAGGTGGGTTAGGAGCACGTTTGAGAGGGGAGCTCAGGAGAAGAGAATGGGGGAAACGGCAGATCAAGAGCGAGGCGCTCCAGCAGAGCTGGAAGGGAGGCGTGAGCAGTGCCGTGGGGCACTGACAGTGAGTGAAGACAGTCCCTCCTTTTTTTTTTTCTTTTTTTTTTTTTTTTTGCATTGAACTCTGCACCTTTACACACCCTAAGGAGCAAATGCTCCCCCAGTGACCCTGTGCAGGTACCTGCAGAACAAGGTGCTGCTCCAGATGAGTCAGGGTGGAGAACCCAGCCCCAAATTCACATGAAACTTTGAAGCAAAAACCTCGGCATTCTTAAAATGATCTCTCCCATCCTCCCCCCTTTCTTGTCCCCTAGGAGAACTTATGGCTGGACAGTGTCTCTTTAATTATTAAGGACTCCTTCGACGGGGAGTTAATGATCATCGATAACCTATCGGGCTCCGTCTTCCATCATTACTCCTCGCCGGCCATGTGCGAGAAGTGTAACCATGACAAGCAAGAGGTAACCTGCGTACGAGGATGCGTGAGGGGACTCTCCCCCCAAGACCTGCACACCCACACCCACATGCCGGCAGGTCGTCCGATGTGTGCTTCTGGCTGGAGATTGTGTAGACAGCGAGCTTGTTGACCTGTTTGTCATCTGTCATGAATTGCTTATGCTGCCTCTAGTACAGGCCGGCCCTCCTTAGCCATGGGGGGATGTTTGAGGTGGTGGAAAGGTGAGATGTGCCAGGACGCAGGTCAGGAAGGACTGAAAGAGCTGTAGAGAAACAATTATGAAGGCGTCCTGGCAGCTCTTGTTGTGTTCAGTTCTGCAAGAAAAGCAGAGGTTTAGGTTCATGTTGTACAGAGGACTCAAAGGATCTTGCCTCAGTGACAGTGCTCAGGGGCAATTCAGGGGGAGATTTAAGCATGTGTTTTGTCTTCATTTTAAGTATGTGCTTGCTTATTCCCTGTTGAGGTTGATGAATGAAGCACGTGCTTAAGTGCCTTGTTGAATAGAGCCACCGTCTGTGAGCAAGGATTGGTTTGTGGTGAAAACCAGTTAATTAGCTGGAGCAAAAAGTAAATTAAAATGGGCCCACTGAGAAAGTTTGGGAGTCTCTTTTCTCATGTAGAACCTGTTAGCTGACAAACGGGTTATTGCTAAGAGCAGGACACCAAATGGCTCAGACTTGTGTTTCTAAAGTTAGTAGATGTTTTGGAAAACTACTTCCTAGGCCATTAGTCTTTTCAGGTTGCGAAACTTCAGGAGTCTGGGAGAAGTTAGGTGAATAGCAGAATTAATTTTGGTTCTGAAATAATTTTATTGTAGTTAGGTGCTATGATCGTGGTCAGACTTCTAACAGTAGCATGGCTCATCTGACAGTAAATCAGTACATCGGTGGCAATCTTCACCATCTCCTTCCCCATAACTAACTTGATACATCGCTATGGCTCATGAAGAAACCAGGAAACCTGGGAAGAGAGCTGTCCTTGGCAGATTACTCTATCCATGGTTCTGGTGCTCTAATTTTTTTTCAGCCTTGTCCCCATCTGCTTGTCCCCATAGCTTCCCTTTGAAATATCAAAATGCCAATATTGCTGTAGTTTATCAGTATTGCAACACGCCACAAATGGATGCTGCATTAATACAGCCAAATAACTAGTTTTCAATTAACTGCATTTTCCACTGCTTTACATGAGTCCTTATATTCATGAATTGGTGCTCAGCCTTCTCAGAAGATCAGATCTTCTAAGGCATTCCAGAATGATTAGCCCAAAATTAAGTCATTTGCAGTTAGTTTGCTGCATTTGAAAACCTTCCAGATAGTCTGCAGTATCCTGCCTAGGAATGAAGACAACAACAGATTTTCTTACCTTCCCAGCAAGGAAACGAGGCAGCAAAATCTTCAAGTGCAACCCACAGCCGCAGCAAAGAGTTTGACGGAATAATCACAACCAAAGGATTATTCTTAGATTGTATTTTCTAATGGCTGTTATAGAGCCATAGATTATTTTTTCAAAATGGATATTTCAGTACTTCTAAAATGTGGAATTGAAAATAAATTATCTACATGCAGGAGTAACTTTAGTGGTAAAATGTAGCTATTTTATTTCTGATCATATGAATCAAAACTGCAGCTCAAGATTTTAAGCCACGGTTGATCATGACCTTCTCTTTATATTTCATAGTATACAAAGCAGTGAGGAAATTCCAAGAGGAAATCACTACATGGAGTCACAGCTAGGCTTGTCCCTGCACTAACACCAGCAGTGCACACAGTCATTAAATTCAAGTGTACTCTGGTACATCAAACATACCCGAATGTGCATTGTGCGTACAGACTTGTACTATCTCAGAAGCAACCGACAGCAAGCTATATAGGCAAAACAGGTTTTATCTAGTCCAATACACGTATGTTCGAACAAAATAGTATGCTTGCTGCCTGCCCAATCACCCCTAACTATGCCCTTGTGACAAAAATCACATATCAGCCAAAAATGTTCACTTCCATTTCGCTTGTAATTTAATCCATCAAGATGCTGAGCACAGTGGATGGACTCAACACTTAAACATATGCTCAGAGTTATTAAGCTTTTTGTTGCATTGAGTAGAAGTGCTCAGCATCTTTCCCAGTTGTGCTGCTTGGATCTTATCTTCAAAGCAATTATTTGTACAATTAAGGATTTTTGTAATCATGGCTCTGGTTTTGAAGATATGCTATATCTGCAACTCGTTATTTTCCAAGGGATATGTGTGCATGGTTCTGTGTCTCAGGTTGGTGTCCCTGGCAGGTTTCATGGATTGTGCTCCTAGTGAACAGCCCCCTCTCCCTCCACTGCAATTTTTAAATTTTTTTTGTTCATCATCTTTAGTCAGAAGATTTTTAAATATTCTACAGTAAGGGGACCTATCAGAACAAACCATTTTTTTTCATACTGCTGACCTCTTGTCATCGCTATCCTTTCACTCTTGGGCTGGTTGACAGTCGGACATCTGTGTATTGGTGGCTGATAGAGTGTTTAGCCAGTGGCAGGAGTTTGCCAGTGGGCAGCGGCGAACCGTTTCCACACATGCAGTTATTCTTTTCATGACTTTGTTGATTACATTTTTTGTGTAGATCCTAGGGTGGCCAGAATTTGCGAGCAAGTGGTTCAGTGAAGAACAGACTATTCTGGCTTTTGTTGAAACCCTTTTTTTTACGGATGGAGAAGGTAGCAGCAGATGTTATCACATTTCACGCTCGTGTCTCTACAAGCACAGTTGTAAGGCTGTTCTGGTGTAACAAGCACTTAGGCGAGTAATGGATGAGTATGCACATTAAGTGGGACTGAATGAAGACTATGTTCCTCTACGCAAGTAGTTGCTGACTGATGGCTGCGTAGTGTGCTTGTCTTAACTTCATTGTGGGCTCTCTGGTGCGTCCGCTCTCAGCAGCAGTTGTTGGTTTTGGGCTCTCTTCATGGTTGAATGGCACCATGTTCCTGTGTCAGAATAATATCCCAAATAAGGATGTCATTTGTGCCCCTTATTTAAATCCAGCTCTGGTTTTCCGTCCCATTTGTTCAAAGTGCGTTATTCCTCGGATGGAGACCTCTTCCAGTCTCTGGCACTGGCACAAGCCACTAAACTCCCAGCTCGAAGGAGTCATCTCTCCAAATGTTCCACCTGCTCTTAGAGCACAAAAGCTCTACTCACCCTTTACAAACACAAACGCAGGGGAGGACAAGATAAACAGCCAGGAAGGGAAACTGTCCTGACTGAGACAACCCAGAATACAGCTCGCAAGAGTCAGGTCGTGGGAACTGGTGGGACTGTAGAGACCGGCGGTGGAAAGCCAAGCACAGGAGGGACAGAGCAGCTGCTTAGGCTACTAGGAAAAGGAGATGCTTTTCAGGCATTGTGGGAAAGAGATGTCAGGCAGAGGGGAGTTGAAAGCTTGGAGGAAGGAGGATGGGAGAGATGGGAGAGGGGCACATGTGCTATGAAACAGGCCAAAGGATGAAGCAAGGTCAGGCATGGGTCTGGGGCGGAGCTGAGGCTCAAGGATGGGAAAGACGCAGCAGTCAGAGGGGGTCTTGGAAGGCAAGAGAGCGCAAGTCCGAGTGGATGGGAGGGGTGAGTTTAGGGATGGAGAGCAGGATGGGAGGTGGTGTTAGCTGAGGTCTTGGCTGGATCAGAGGTGAGGGCAGAGGGAAGACGCAGGGAAGCTGGAGAGAAACAGGGTTTCAGTGATGAAGGTAAGAGAATATGAAAAGCATGATACCGGCATGGACTGCAAGAGGCATGACTATCCCTGGAATGAAAGCACCTTCACGTTTAAGCAGGGCTGTCCGTGGCGCCTTCAGAGAGAGGGGTCCACTCCTCACCCCTCGGCAGAGCAGACTGCCTTGTCACCGGCCTGAGAGAGCCCTCTCCCCGCCTGGCTTTACTTGCAGGGCCTTGTGCCAGCTCTATCGCTGGGACAGGTTCAGGACTCCTTCCTCCAATTCTGGCACTAGAGGAGCATGGACTGGCGGTGGGCTGCTTACAGATCGTATGTTCAACCTTCCTTAAAAAGTGGACTCTCCTGCCTAGCCCAGGTCTGGGTTAGGCAGTACCTGATGTATCCGAGGAATATAACCTAAAATTGATCTTGGGTCTACAGGCTCTCACTTATCCACCATAAACAGTGTGACTGCTTGAAAGGTGGGTGCCAGGCAGGACCTGTGACAGCTCCTTTCCCTTTTTGCAGGTCCAGCTGGCCGAAATGGAAGCATTATCCCTCAACTCAGACAAGTCCTCTTCCGTCCTTCTAGGAGAGGAGTCAGACAATCACAGCACTTCTCAGCTGAGTCCTAAGGAGATCCAGGTTAGCCCCAGGTGGTCACGGGCATGTTGCACCACGTGCTGTATTTCTGCCCCTGCTCATTTGAAGTGTTCTGTATTCGTCCAAGTGTCCCTGCTGAGGAATATAAATTCAGGTCACTTTTCAAGAGCTTCTCCAGAGACACATACCGTGGAGAAGGATTTGAGGAGAAAAAAAGGGATGTATGTTTTTGAAAGTTCTCTTCACTACTGTCAGTAACTTCCTCTGAATGAGCTTAAATTTAGGGGATTTGGGCTGGAAACCTGAGCATCTCCTAGCAAGCTTGAAGGAATCTTCAGAATCAGCCCTTCTTGAGGCTTTCACAAATCTGCTCTTTCATCTACCATTAAATTTCACAAGGCTTTGTCTTCATTTTTTTCCAGCAGGATGGCCAGGACAGCCCTGACTCCAATGGGCTACATGATCTGGGGGAATGCCTGCTCCCAATATCCAGTACGGATGGCTCTACAAACCCGGACAGTTACCTGTGTGAAATAGAGAAAACTCCTTTCAATTCAGTCCAGTCTTGGCTAAAGCATGAAAGTACCAAAGGTGAGCACGGCTCTCATCATTCTCCAGGTCTGCTGAAAGTGTGGGTTGGTTCGGCTCATCTGCCTTTCCCCTGCCTCCTCCCTGCCAGGAACGGAGTTAACGTGATGTGGGGTTACACTAGCCAAGAATTAGCTTTCGGTTTGCCAGTCATCAGGAATGGGGTGAAGGAGCAGTTTCTTCTTTTGCTGCTAGATTTTATATCCTCCCTCAGACCTGCCTATGCGAAGTATCATGAAAGAGCTGATTCCTGTTCACAGCAGTGCACCCGTGCACGGTCAGAGAAGAGTGGGGACAGGCTTCCCTGACGTGCCAGCTGGATGAACTGTGCTCACTTGGCACGGTAAAACATTGCTGCCCCAAGACCAGGCTACTCCGGTACAGGTGCAGGGAATACGTAGTACACATCTGCCCATGGTGGAAGTGCTCCAGTATTACTCTTGGGCATGCTCTGGCTTCCTGTGGTCCCCCGGTTTCCCAAACCACCAGTTTACTTATCTCCCTTCATCTTGTGCCTTGCGGGATGTGGGATGAAAGTCCTCTGGCCATGATACGTAGCTGAATCAAGGCCTTACAGCTTAACGTTTTTCTGCAAGAGCAACTACAGGAGAGGCAAGCTGGGCTGTTGCTTTATGGCTCTGAGCTGTGTTAGATCTTCTGGGTCTGGTGCAGGTTTTGCTAGACCTTTGGTCCTTTGGTAGAAAGTGGGACCCATGGTGTGAGCGCTAGACGGAGGCTTCTTGGCCAGGAGTGTGTGTTACTAAATATCCTCTGTACACTGGACTTGCAGGACCCTCCGTGTGACGGCACCAAAGGCACCAAACCAAATTGGAGGACTCTTCAACTTTATTTTTTTTCCTGTTTCTGTCTCCTCCCCATTTCTTCTGGTGCTTTGTCAGCCCCTCCCAGCCCCTTCTCTCCAGGTGCATCCTGCCCTCTGTTACCTGTACCAGCAGAATTTTTCCACCCAGCCATCTCTGCCACCCAGACAGGGCCTGAGAAAGTCTCATGTCCACGCAACCTTCCCAAGATCTCTCTGCAAGGCTCATGGGCATCACTGAGATCTCCGAGTGTGAACTGTTCGCTTCTTCATCAGGTGAGGATCCCCACTTCCCTCTGCTAGGAAATCTTGATCACATCACGTGGAAACAGAGGGGGCTGAATGGGGAGGAGGGCAGAAGAAGGAGAGAGGCAGCCGTGGTCATGGGCTGGGTCACCTGGATCTAACCTGTTGGAGGAGCACGGTGGACTGCAGAGTGCGGGAGCATTGGGCGTTGTATAGCAAAGAGGTGTTGTATAGCTCTCAGTCCTTGAAATCGTATCTTCTTCTGCCTTGGATCAAAAAATAGTTTGATGGCTGCAGCTAGCCCCGCATGAAGACAAAATCACACCACCTTTTAGCTCGCCCTGGGGTCCCCTGCACCAAGCAGGTACCTGCAGATACAGCTGCAGTGTGAGCCGGGGCGGTGGCAGCCGCACAGCCTCCTCACCTCCCCTTAGTGCCGTGACTCCAGATCACGCGCTTTCTTGGTTGGAACAAGTCTTCTCCCCACCTACCTCCTCCATAGCCCTTCATGACACATCCACACACCGCATCCCTGAGTTGGCTGTTTTCCCCTGCCCACTTCGCTCTTACATCCCAGAAAGGTGCTGTCTCTTTCTGAAAAGGCAGCTATTTCTCACTAATGAAAGAGAAGAATAAAAGTGTTGAGGGAAGATCAAGTGTCTCTGAAGAGCAGAGGAGGCAGAGATGAAAGTCCAGTAGAGATCCCAGTTATTGTTCCTGGAAGATACTCCATGAACAATTTCAGTTTGAGGAGTACAGGGACACTCTATTCCAGACAAACTGAAAAATAAAAATAGAATCGTATGCTATCCAGTTCTATGTGACAGACACTGTTGGCACAATACAAATGTGTATAAATTCACCAAGGATAAATTTAGCATTGATCTGAGACCACTGAGTTGTTGCAGTGTTGAAACTTCTGGTATAAGTTTAGACATGAAGAAAAAAAAAAAAGCTGGCATACCACTGGGACAAAAGTACCGAACTCTTTTAAAGCTGAAATTGGTAAAGTTCTGATTACGCGATGCAGACTGTATGGAATAGCCGTGGTTCAGGAGACTGCTTCCCGTCCTACGTGCATCATTCCCAGTGCTGTGTCCCAGTGACGATCTTGTAGCGCAGCCCAGTTCCCTAGGAACAACTGAAATGCAGCTTGACTAACTGAGCCCTCATAGAAGTAAATTAAGGCTGTTTCCCCTTCCTGCTGGAAGGGGACCCCTCCTTTCTGCCCTAAATACAACTAATTGCCACTAGTGCTCGTCAGAAGAGCCATGAGGCCTCTTTTCTCTCCCCAGATATCGCTGACTCTTTAATGAGAGGAGGTATATGTACAGAGCCTGCGGTCAGTGTGCAGAAGTCCTCTGATTTCTGGCCAGCTGATGGTTTCGATGTGTCTGCAGCCTGTGTGAGAGGTTTACAGGGAAGCCCAGAGTGAGGATCCACAGGGATCCTCAGCTCCGCTGGCTCCTGGACCACCGGTGGTCAGGGACAGCCCAGCGGCGGGGACTGCAGCGCTCACAAGGCCAGTACCCCTTCCCTTCGGTGGAGCATTTCACATGGGAGGGGAAAATCCATCCTGGAGCAGAATGCAGCCAGAGCTCAAAATCCTGAAACCTTTCCTCCTCCCCTAGACGAGAATCCCTTGGGCAGGCTGCATGGCTGGTGCTTTATAGCATTGCTCGGGTGGTTTATAGCTGCCCTCCCCAGCAGAGGAGAGCAAGAGAAGAACTGGAGTTTCCCCCCCTTTTTTTGTAATTGTGGTTCACTTTCACACCCCAAAGTACTCAAAAAAAAAAAAAAAAAAAAGGCAAAATCTCTTGCCCCCTGCCCATCTCTTTCCCCCAGGCCCCGGAGAGCGATACCTCGCTGGACAGCCGGAGCAGCAGCTCGGCGGGCAGCCTGCAGACCACGCTGGAGGACAGCCTCAACCTCAGCGACTCTCCCCAGTGCACCCTGGACCTCCCGGTGGCCCTGTGCCCCGTGCCAGCTGCCGGCAGCCAAAGACCCCTGGCAGCCCCCCTCTCGCCCACCTCCCGCCGCCGGAGCCTGCGGGGCCGGGGGCTTTTCAGCCTGCGAAGCATCTGTCGTCACCAGCGCAGCCACAGCAGCGGCGGCAGCACCAGCCCTGGCTGCACCCACCACGACTCCATGGACCCCTCGGATGAGGAGGGGGCTGGTAGCAGCCTACGGGGGGGTGGCAACAACAGCGAGCCCTCGGAGACCCTCAGCAGCCTCTCGCTGACCTCCCTCTTCTCCCCGCCACCGCCGGGGCTGACGCTGGTGAAGAAGTGCAGCAGCACCAGCAGCCTCCACGCCAGCCCCTCGCCCCGCCGCCCCACCGCCCACCGTGCCAAGCCCTTCTACACCGTCGATCCCCGGGGCTTCCTCTCCATGCCTTCCTGGGTGACGGACTTCTGCAAGGATGCTCCCTCGCCTGGGGAAGGAGAGGAGCCGGATGGCCCCGGCAGACTGGGGCCGGGGGACCGCGGCTCCCCGCTCCCGTCCGAGCTGGAGCTGGGTGACGGAGTCAGCAAGAGGAACAGATGAGGGTCCCTGGGGCACAGGGAGGGAGCGTTCGGCCGCCGGCATGGGGAGCATGTTTCACTAGCTTCTCCCCAGCAGCACTTCCAAAGGATTTGCAAGAAAAAAGAACCAGGCAAACAAAAATTTATAAATATATATATATACATAAATATATATATATATATAGAATAAATACTCTGGTACCGTACCTCAGAGGCATGGGAGAGTGCAAGCAATACGGGAACAGTCCTGCCCAAGGGCAAGACCTGGACCATCCCCGCAGAGACTATAGTGACAAGAAAAGGCCATGGGGCTGGGAGGGACGGGACCCTCCAGCCAGGTGACTGCCACGTGGCGGCTGCTTAGTTATATACATATACATAGAGAGAGAGATCGATTTATTTATTTTTTTTACCGAGAGATTACGAATTTCAGAAAGTGCTAAGGAGGAATAAGCAAAGGGGGCTGAAGGAGCTGCTACGCCAAACAGAGAGGGGGGGAGGGCGAAGGGAAGCGGGGTGAGCAGCAAGAGAAGAGCGTCCGGGGTTTGCCTCGCCCATTTCTGGGAAATTCCTTATTGTCCATGCTTCCATTTCAAACATTAAAAATTGCGGGCCAGATCTTCAGGTGGAGCGTAAATTGGCAAAACGCGATTGTGCGCTTCTGTTGGTGTAAAGCAGCAGAGCTCTGGCTTGAGGTGGATTCATGCTGATTTACAGCAGGTGAAAATCTGGCCCCGGCAGCAGGGAAAAGCAAACAGCCATGGAGCACGGGAAGTGTTTTGAGGGGAAAAGCCTTGCTTTGAAGGGAATGTGTGAACACGGCGGGCGTGCTCATGGGAGGAGGGGATGGAGGCTACAAGGCATATTTTTGTTGTTTCATTGGGTTTGTCTTCTTCATTTTCCAAAAAAGAAAATGGCTAAGGGACAAAAATTACAAGATATGTGGGGAAATTTGGAGTGGGAGAGGCAGGGCGGAAGGGGAGGGGGAGGTAAAAAGGGGAGACGAACTTTTCCCCCTTTCGTTTGCAGTAATTGTGATATTTTATTTTAGAAGCCCAAAGGTGCAAAAATCATCTCTAGAGAAACCTATCTGTTATTTTTGTATCTATAGCTATATATCTATTAAAGAAGACAAAAACTAGAATTTTAAAAAAGACAAATAAAAGCAAAGGGGGCTTCAACAACACACAATGTAGTCAGTCCCCTGGCCGAGGGCTAACCCTCTTCCACGTCCCACCGGGAAGACCCTACAAGATCCTCCTCAGCGTGGTGGTGGCTCTGCCTCCTCTCCAGCGTCACCTTCATCCTCTGGCCTTTTCCTGATTTGCATCACTGTAGCTGGGACCAGAGTCCTGCTCAGCGCCAACCGCGGACACGGAGAGCAGGGAATATCGGCGCGTGGGTGTATGTGTGTGTGTGTGTGCGTGCACGCAGACGTAAGGGTGTTGCTGTGTGTCGTGTCCAAGCGAACCGGCTCCTCGGCTGGAGGGACGCGGGAGAGGGAAAATCCCGGCTCTCCTTGTCTCTGCCTTGCAGGGGAGGGTGAGTGGGGAGGGCTGCGGTGGGGAGGGTGAGGGCAGACCGGCTCCTTGAACCGTGACCAGCCTCAGGATCCAGGATTTGATCCGGCAGACATCATCCTCTCCCGGCGGGCTCGCGGCAGGGCCTCTGGAGGCTGCATCCTTGCCTTTCCGGCAATATGACTGCACCTGTCTCCTTCCTGGCCAATGCCAGCCTGGATCTCCTCTTGCAGCGACTCCCAAGATTTCGTACCCTTGCCAGGTTTGCAGGTGGGTAGGAAAGCCAGCCACCCGGGGGGGGGGGGGTGGCACAAAGAATTTTGGAAGCTCTGCTCAGGTGTGTTGGAGAAGACAGTGAGAAGGGCAGCAGGGAGAGGAAAGCAGCCCAGTGGAGATGGGGAGGCTTGGAGGCTGGTGCACTGCTCAGAGGAGGAGCAGGGGTCCCTCGGGGATCCCTGTCCCGTTTTTCCCAACGGCTCCAGAGGGCCCCCGCAGCCCTCCCAGAGCTCTCCCGGCTGGCATATGAAGTGCTATGAAGTGGGCAGTACAAAAGAGATGTTCTGGTTTTGTTGTGACCTGTCTGATTTTTAAGCAGCTGCTGCATCTTACGAACCGGGGCTTTGAAAAGCAAGAGCATCAAATGGGACCAACAGCCAGGAAGAGGATAATTAACTGTGTTGACCTGATTTATTTGCTGGAAGGAATGTTTGCTGTGATGCAAGCATGCATGCTGACTGCAGGGAGGTCAGGCCTGTAGGAGAAGACGTGAGGGCCCGGGTCCTTGTCCTTGCAGAAAGGATGCTGATCCAGACTTATTAAAGCAATAATAAGGGTCTTTAAATGCTTTTTTCGCACTGGTGGTTCTTTGGGTGAGTTGCCCCTGCCTGCTCTCCCACGGGCAGAGAGGAGGGACGTGACACGTGGTTTCGTGTCCGAAGGGAAGGAGGGCAGTCAGTCCCCAAAAGGCTGAACAACGAACTTGGGCTACGCAAGGCTTCGCCTCGAACCCAGAGCTGCTTTGAGGCCAGAGGTAGAGCTTACCAAAAAAGCCCAAACGGTTAAAACCCCCCCAAACCCCAGGCAACTCAATGCACGGAGTGGTTCCTGGAAGGTGGTGGGACTTCGGGCTGTCCTGGCAGTCGTGTGGGCTGTGAAACGTCCCAGCTGAGCAACGGGAGAAAGGGCAGAGATCGGGGCAGTGCTAGAAGCTACGCCGATATTCAGTCACGATAAAAGCAAGGCCTGCGCTTGGGAGGCAAGAAGGGTCAGAAGATGGTGGGAAGGATGGTGGTGGTGACCTGCAGCCTCTAGGATGGATGCTCTCTCTTGGCTTATTCCGGGTTGTCCCTGGAAGTGTCTTGCAAGGAAAAACTTGGTTTCTCCTGTGGTTTGGGGTTCACCGCGGTCCTTTTGCTCTGCACAATGCCTCCTCTTTGCCTCCCAGCGGGGTCACGCCACCGCTCCCACCTCCCCGCAGAAGGGCTTTCACCTTCCGCTTTATGACTCGAGCAAAAGGCTTCTGGCTTAGGAAAGAGGTTGCCATGGAAACAGAAGACTAGGTTATCTTTAGAGAATATTTTGTCTCTCTCTTTTAATTATTTACTAACCGTTTGAAGAAGAAGAAGGAGGAAACATCCATCCTTCCTAAAGAGGAAACGGACTATTATAAACCCAGCAAACGCCTTGTGGTTTTGCTGGGGATTTCTGCGGCAGGGCGGGTTGTGCGGTTTCTCCTGGCAAGAGCTGCCTTTCCCAGCTACGCCTGGCTGTTGGCACCAGGAAAAACCCCTGTCATCACCCACCCACCTCCCAGACAACACCTGAGGGCAGCCCAGGATTTGCCCAGGCGTCTTTTCACCCTCCCGTACTCCCCGCTTCCCACGGCGGTGGCTGTATCTCAGGCAGCTCCTGCCAAGAGGCTCTTTGCCGTTGTCAGCCCGAGATCGCTCCGTTTTATCCCGCTGCCACGTTCCCCTCGTGCCCGGCTCTCCTCCGCGTCTTCCACCAAAAGCTGTCCCTCTCCCGGCGCGATGCGGAGCGTCTCCACGTGCTCACGCGCCGCTACCCCGTCCTGCTCCAGCTGCCGCTCCGCCAAGCCGGGCCTATTTACCTCTTTCCATCTTGGCTTGCCAGCTGGTTCTCCGCCTCTTTTCGACATTTTTATGTCTTTTTCTCTAAGCCCTTCCTGTGCATTCTCTCCTCTCGCCACAGCCTCTGGGCCCGTTGGTGTGGGGTATTGCGGCTGCAGGGCAGAGCCCGTCCCTCGTGCTCCCCATCTTCTCTTGCACGTGAAATCCTCAACCGCTCCAACCTGCCCTTGGAAAAAACACTGTATTTAGTATTTCTTCTGCGTCCAGAGACCCTGTCCCAGCACTGCCAAGTGAAGGAAGCGTTCCGACAGGCACACTTCTTCTCGCGGCTTCTCCGCTTTCATCTGTCTTCCTTGCTACTACCAAAAGTTTCCCTATGGAATTAGATATACAGGCAGGAACTGCCAGCGTGACCGCTGTTTTCCTTCAGGGCAAGTCGGCAGTGTGGTGCACGTGGGGTTTTTTGGGGGGGTTTAGGGGATTTTGGCGAGGCCGGGTCCTGTGAAGGATTGAACGCCACCAGCTTTCCATGAAATTAATGAGTTGAACAGGCCGGGGGGGGGGGGGGGGGGGGCCG
>JANZLQ010000025.1:27720333-27731014 GCA_026212715.1 Elanus axillaris
GGGGGGGCGCAGAATTGAAAGTGTTATTGAGCAGGAAAATGCTTTTTCAGACAAAAGAAACATAAAGTAGAAAATGTAGATGCCTTCAAGGAATTTTCTACTTTTCCTTTTTGCTGAGAACAAAATGGTTCCCACCAAAATAGCTCTCATGCCCAAAACGCTCCCACGGGGCGTCACAGAGGTGGGGTGTCCTGGGAAAAACCAAACCCTGCTGATTTTCTGACTAGCCGCGATACCAAACGCACCTTGTAGGAAGCGCTTGGTGCTTTGCAAAGTCAGGGCCCTGGATGTAGGTCACCCAGATCAGTCTATCTGCACGTGGTCTGGCTTTCCAAATATTCCCTTCCTTAGTCTTCAAGAATACTTTATTTTATGAGATCTGCCTTAGTTCTCAGTTTTTTCCATGTTATTTTTGTCCCTTGCTAGGGACTGGCTTCCAGTAGGAGCTCGGTATCTCAGTATCCTAGAATTACCATTCATTTCTTCCAACTCATTTAGACACACGTTTCTTCTCTAGCACTTTTTCCTTCTTCTGCATATTTCTAAGGCCCCTGTTCATTCCTACTAAGGTCCTGTCACACTTTGAGCGGGACCTGGCAATGTAATATTCAATATTTATGCCTCCCAGCCACTTCCAGAGCAGATGTGCTCAATTTACAAGCGCTCTCACCCCCACCAAAACCAGCATCTCAGCCTCTTACTCTAACAGCACTTGCAGTAATAAGGGCTTTGCCCTTTCCCTTATGCCAGGGGTGGGATTGCACAGACGGACCTTATGGCCGGGTACGTCCTCAGCGTCGCTTTACGTGTCGGCAGAGCGGCTGAGCGTATCTCACGCTCGTGACACGAGTGGGAGCGGGGAGGACTCGGCACCTCACGAAGTTGCTCCCATTAGCAGCTGGGCTGTTGGCACGTAAGCCACAGCAGGCTCCAGCTCACGCTCCCCCTTTGCTGGGCAGCGCTGTGGGCACGGAGGAATATAAATCTTTAGCATCTTAAAATCCTTAGCAATTTTGTCTGGAGTCACCCAAGTCAGCAGATTCGGCTGTTCCTTTGTCTCCTGGTCCACGGAGCAGAATGATGGAATGGGAGAGGCACTGTTTTCCCGAGGATGTTTTCCTGGAGAGCAGAGCACTTCAACCCCTCAGGCTAACACTGTTTCGGTTATCTGTATTATTTCTGAAAACTTTGAAAAATACTGTCGCTTGGTATTTTTGTTTGTTTGTTTCTGGTTGCAGGGGCAGGGTCCAAAACAACACCAGCTCCTCCTGCAGCCCTTCTCCTCCTTTTCCTCCAGCTTACTCATCCTGGCTGATGTTTTTGCACTGTAAGGTACCTGTTTGTGCTGACCACGGTGCGGTGGGATTTGAACCGGAATGTTTCTTTCTCTTCTTTTCTTTCTTATGACTGCTGCAAAGGGAATAGCACTGTTCCTTCACAGAGCATCTCCAAAAAGGGGGCTGCTTCAAAACCAAACCATTCAGCGATACCGCAGGCCATGCAGATGGCAAACTGAAGGGACCATATTTTTCAGTGAAACATATTTAATCCAAGCTTTTGCTCATAAGTTGCAAAGTGCCTTCTCAGGAGAGAGCTACCGGCCTACACACAAGGAGGGAAAGCGTCACACAAGAACCGAAGGTACACGGTCCACACGCAGACAGGTGTTTTTATTACCCTGCAAGTCCTTGGTATAAACCTTACTCTTGAGCTATCACAGCTTTGGATATGAAGTACCAGGTGGGCTTTCCTCTAAAACTCCCACTGTCACCTTTAGCTGCATCTAATCATCACTGGGCTGATAGCGATGAAAGCAGATGACCCCATTTCTCCTTTCAATCACAACTTCCCAAACACAGTTGATTTATGTTCCCATTTATGCCTTTCTTCTCCCGCCTCCTTATCTTAGCCGTATGAAGGGCTTGTTTCAAGATATGATCTACACACAGAATTACTACACACATTCTAGATAATAATATATATTTCTAAGAAAGAGTCGAGTGCAATGTAAATGGGATGGCATAGATAAAACATCTGCTTTTCTGTGTATATTCCCTCTACATACATACAGCCACCACCCCCATACACTTAACGTTTCTTGCCACAGTCTTTAAAAGTGACCTTTCATTGAACGTAGAGTTAATAACATGTGAGAGACTGTTAATCATCATTGGCCACTGATTAGTTTCTTCTGTTATAGTAAGCCCAGGCATAGGAAATAAATCAGGAGGAGAATAAAAAAAAAGAAACCAACAACAATAAACATGGCATTGAATAAAAAAGACTAAGAGACTATTCTAAAAATCCCCTGGTGTCTGCTCAATATTTATTCTTACGCTGCCATAGTCACTGCTGGGGTGTGCATGCATGCGGGCGTAGGCACGTACCTGTTTCAGGGTGGCTGTGGTTTATAACCCCATCTCCCACAGGTCTTTTTTTTTTCCAAGTGTATATTTAAAGCAACAAACAGCCCGAACGGCTGACACAGGACACTTGCTCTACCAATAGTCCCCACGGCACTGAACCCAGCACTTCCCATCGCCCCAGGGCAGACAGCCCCTCTCCAGCCACGCGCCGTGGGCCTGGAGCAAGGGGCAACCTCAAAGCGCAAGGGGCAACCTCAAAGAGCAAGGGGCAACCTCAAAGCGCAAGGGGCAACCTCAAAGAGCAAGGGGCAACCCCAAAGCACAAGGGGCAACCCCAAAGCGTCGTAGCCTGAGGAGCCGGGCACGGCTCGGTGGCAACCACCAGGACCCTCCCGGCACTGTGTGACTCGCCAGTCTGGCTGCAATCCAGGATGTGAGCTGTGGTACTTCAGCATCAGTGATTCCCTCAGGAACCCAAAGAGGTCCACGACAAAACGTGTTGAAATAATCTCCTTTTTGGGCAAGGACTTGCAGGCAGCCACACAAGGGAGGGCAGGGAAATGGCAGCTCGCTCTGTGCTAGAAACCACCAGTGTGAAGAGCCCCAGCCCCGACATCCTGGAGCCTGTTCGAATTCTGACCCATAATTTGGGATTTTGCTTTCAATCCCAGGCACCTCTGAGGTGGGCATGGCTGAACAGCCCCAAAATCTCACGACAAAGCACGGTTGACCGTGCAGCTGCTGGGTCTGTGACTGGATCCTGCTCCAGAGCCATCTCTTCAGGCCTCATCCATACTCCTGCTCAATGCCCACGGCAGAGCCAGAGCCATCACCCCCTTCCCAGCTAATTCCGATGCCCTTCTCTACTGGGACGCACCGGCAGGCTGAGCCCTGGCGCTGGGGATGCCGGCTCCATCCCAGCCTGACTGGTAAAACAGCCTTTCCTCTTGTGCCTGGATGGACACAGCATTTTAATGTTTATTTGTGTCCAACCAGGCGAAACTACGGCCTAGGTAAGAAAGAGGTGAAAAGGCCTAAGGGGAATTTGCACTAACGATGGAGAAAGCTAGTTAAGGGTCTGGAGAAGGAGAAGATCTGACTCCCGGCTTGAGACAGGGATGATTCACCCCGAGGGATAACCGGAGGGTGCAGGTTTCTTCCCTCCAGCCTCACGCTCCCTGCCGCTGCATTTTTCCGCTCTGTAAATACTGCAGGAATCAATGCAGCGGCTAATGTGGCACTTTTGACATTTGAGGGAAGATTATCTCAGAAACGAGTGTATAAATCCGCTTCATCAAAAGCCCATGGGTGGAAAGCAGATGCCGACTTGCAGCCCCCCTGCCCGCCCCGGGTTTCCTGGTGGCAGCCTCGGAGGGGCAGGATCCATGGATGCGGGAAGCTGTGGGGCTGTTGAAGTCGGAGCATGCAGGTAGGGAGGGAAAGAGGCAGCCTGGCTGGTCGTGATGTTTGCTTTGCACCAGTGATGATGATGCAGTGGTATCATTTTCACGCTAAATGCTAATTTTCTGCTTTGCTGGCCTCAGAATCGCCTACATTCGTATCCTTCATTGCGGCAATTAAAGGGCCGGGTGCTCGAGCTGAGGCACTTGCAATGAGTTTGATTTTAATCGGTGTGCATGCAGGAGAGAAGGAGGAATGTGATTGCTTTGCTGTTGCTGTGGGAAGACGCGTGCATCGGCTCCAGCCCAGCACCGGACTGGGAAGCGCAGGCTTGGTGCAACTTCCACTTCTCTGTCTGGTCAGGAACTGCCGTACAACTTCAGCAAAACATTGAAATCAATCACCTGCTCCCCTGCCTGATGTTCCCACCCTGTGATACCCCCCTCCCAGGTGCCGTGCACTGGGCAGAGGTCCCCAGCACATTGCAGGACAGGCTGAGCATCACTGGCAGGTCGCCTCTGATGGGAAGGCAGGGCAGAGGGAGCGGGACACGCTCGGATTTCCAGGCATGCCAGTAGGCAGAAGGAGGCAATTACATCGGTCCTTGCTATGAGACTGTAGCCGAGGCTGCTCTGCGCAGGTGGGCAGGAGAGTCCATTTGTGAAAGTGCTAGGAAAGGCATTAGCGCGTAAGTACTTAAGCATTTACACTGTTTGCCTAAATCATAAAGCTGGTGCTGCGGGATATGCTACAGATCCCCTCTGCCTCTCCAGCAGGCTTAAATGTCCCTCTGAAGGGGAACAGGGGCCGTGTCACTCCAGTCCTTGCTGCTCTGCTGTCCCTCGGTGCGGCTCAGTGCCCACGTTTGTGGGAAGGGGACCATCCTGCCGGATCCCTGGCCGAGCCGTAACGCTCCCCGCTGCTGCCGCAGCACCGTGGGATCCGCAGCAGGTGACAGGGGCGAAACCCCCCGGGAGATAGAGCGGAGAGGGGATCTGGGACTTGTGCCCCATGGCAAGGGATTTCTATGTGCAGGGGCATCTGCAGGGAAGGAACACCAAGGGGGAGAGGAAGCCCATATCAAAAGCGCAGGAGGAAGTGTGTGTGTGTGGGGAAATAATATTTCTGGGGCAGAGACAAGCTTCCTAGGTCATCATTTCAGCTCCTCCTTGAATCTATCCCAATTCCTTCTGACATACCCCTCTCCCCTTTTCAGCCCTTTCTCCCCTGAGCTCATGTATTTGGCTCCATGGGGGACACAAGGGAGGGAGTCGGTCCCAAGCCCCTTTCATCGGACGTGGGAACCGCTTGTGCAGGTCTCCTCCACGCCTTGAGCCATTTGGGTCCCTCAGCATGGGGACTCCTGTTTTTTTAAGCCCCTTTCAAGTTCAGGAGTCACCGCTGTGTTAATGATCCTTGCCCAAGGCGAATGTCTATGCTGAGCCGGTTTCCCCGGCTCTCAGCATCACTTCTGCTGCATCCTCCATCGAGGGCCCCTTCAGGGACCACCCACCCCACCCCCCCGGTCACGTCAGGGTCCCATCCATGTCCCAACCACAGGAAGGGTCCCATGTCCCCTCACAGCCCATCCGGCATCGTGGGTGCTAGAAGGCAGGAAGGAGCGTTGGGAAAATGCACGCTCCTTTTCCAACTACTCCCAGCAGGTCTGAGTGTTCCCTGCAAATGTCCTGAGAAGGAAACCCTCTGTCCATGCTGCCTCTGGGAATTGGGGAGGAGAAGGAGGTGTTAGCTGGGCGATGCTGGCTGCATGAAGTCCGTGCCCAGGAGCCAGGCTCAGGGCAGGCCAGAGTCCAGGGTGATGGGCGCAGGGTGAGGCAGGGCTGAACTCAGCCCATGTGGCTGTGGACACAGCGGGCTGTGGAGACAAACCTGAGCTTGCTTCCACATAGGTACTCCAGGCAGTTATTTGGGAAGGGATGGAAGGAGAAGGCATCGGCATGAGAGTCCCCAAGTGCATATGAGCCATGAGACCACACGGGTCTGTGCCAGGGTGGTCTCCCTGCTCCCTGCACCCTGGCTGGTGTGAAATGGAAGTAGCCTGGGACCACGACTTCATCTGCTGCAGTTCTACTGCCGATGGCCACAGAGATATGTCCCATATCCGTCTTACTCCTTGACTCTCCATCCTTCCACCCCCAAGTCCCACCCGTCTGTCTCGTTTCCCCATTTTTGTGGCCCACCCACTTTTTGTGACAGCGGCGGGAATTGCAGACAACACAAAAATCAGAGGGGCAGCTTGTTTTGTTTCCTTCACCAGTTCAGAGAAGATTTTGAACCTTCTCTCCAGACCAGCCACCATATCTCAATGCCTGTCCGATTCCCACCCACCAGTAAATTTTCTCTCAGAGGCATTTGAACACTTGCCCTGTTTTGCTGGGGGTTTTAGCAATGCCACTGCTCTCTGCTCAGGCAGGAGGCTGGGTAGCCTTGGTGGGCAGTGGGCGACCCTGGGCAAAGAGCCCACACGTACCCACACGTGTGGTCCGGGCAGGTCAGAGTTGCTTTGTGTACGCACGTCAGCTGTACAACATGGTTACGGAAGAGCTGGCTTTGCCCAGCATGGGCTACAAGACACATATACACAGTTTTTCGACCGTCTGCTTCCCAGCCAGGGGCCAACTTGAAGGACAAGATGGAGGAGGAGGAGGTTGGAGAGGAGGTGGGTTCTTCCCTCCATTGAGCTCACAGCTCCTACCCAGCAGGACCCTCTGCCAGACCCCGTCTGACCTCTCTAAAAAGCATATTTTCTGTCTGAGCCAGCCCTTGAGAAGGGAGGACAGACACAGCGAGCACAAGTGAGCCAGAGGTGTGTATGTTCATTATTTAAAAAAAAAAAAAAAAAAATTAATCTCTCTGTGACCAGCAGCATCTGCAGCAAGCTGTTATTTCTCTTTTTCACCATGAACAGGTGGACTTCCAGGGCTCAGGTGTGTGGGCAGGGGCCAGAGATGCTCCCAGGGTGGAGGGAAGGGCTCACGTTTGGAGATCCCGAAGGTCCATGTCAGCCAGGGCTCCCTGCTGGAGACGGGGGGATGAAAAGACCCAGGCCAGGGTGAACACCAGCTTGGACATAGAGGCAGTGAATTCCCTCTCCCTCCTTCAGAAACGCGGGTGAGAATGGAGCTTTGTCCCAATGCTGGCTGAGCTTTGTGCTCAGCCTCCCTTCCTCAGGCTGTGCGCTAATGACAGCGTGAGGAGGAAAGGGGCTGGAGATTGACAGCCACGGGGGATTTCCATTCCCGTTTAGGACAGAGCTTTTTCCTTCTCCTCTTTTTTTCCATTTGTTTTGCCATCTCTCTCTTTTTCCTTCTTCCACGCACTCTCCAGCCCCAAACCCTTCCCTCAAGCCCAGCCCTCCTCTCCCTTTTGTCCTAGTCCTCTCCTTGCCTTTTCTGCAAGCGAGGAATTAAATAAACCTCTGCAGAGACAAACCCAGGGAGTAGCTTCTCCCTTTATTCCCTGGCTCAGCTATCAACACAATTAAAGAAGAGGCACCCCACAAGGACACGGCATTTATTTTAATATCAAGTCCAGCACGCACCAGGTCAGAGTTTTGCAAGCATCCTTAGAGCTGCGTGCGTGCTTGCAATGCGAGAGCTCGCCGTCAGCCCTCCAAGCCCCTCCGTCCCACCTAGGAGCAGGGAAAGGGGGGGTCTGACCAGCACCAAGGGCTTCCCATCACTCAGATGAGGCCGAGCTGGAAAGTTGATGATAAAGAGGGTACCAACCTCAGTGCATTTGCATTGAGTCGCTAATGAAGGAACCTGAAGGTAGTAGGAGCAATTAAAGGAAGAAAAAAAAGAAAAGGAAGGACACAGAGGAAGGGTTTCTTTGCTTTACAAGGTTTTCTTGGTCCTGCTTCCTTGTATCTGTGCCGTCAGAGTAAATAAACCTCTTGTAAACGCTGACCTCAAGCTATATATTAAATTCTCGTGGCAGCCAAACCTGTGCTCAGTCACTCGCAGCAGTACGTCGCTTCTCGGTGTGATGCTGCTGTATTGTTTTCACCGCAAGCGTCCAAGGGAAAGGCTGCGAGGTGCTTTCCTTTGGCTCTCGATTCCAGGTACGCTCCAGCATCTGCCCAATTTTTTTATTGCTCGCTCTCACTCCTCATATTGCAAAAGTAGCAAAGTTTCCTGTTACGTTTTATGCCATGTTTCTACTTGAGAGCTGACTTAATCTTTGCGCTTTGCTCTCCCTCTTAATCTCAGGATTAAGAAAAAGCTGTGGAAGTATGGCTTGAGCTTTTAGAAGTATTTTCTCCTTTTAAAAATAAATAAATAAATAAATTAACCTGCAACGAGCAATGCTTTTTATTTAGAACTGACTTCATGAATTTTAACTGAAGATGGGCATGTTGGGCATTAATACATGTATAATTATGCAAAACCACTGTTACGTTTCTAATGAAAATTAGATTCTGCCATTGAGGCTGTGTTTGGCGATAGCGTGTATCTTCATTTGCGCTGAATTTTTTTTTTTTTTTATTTCTAGCTGCATGACCTAGGATTACAGTTGCTATGGCGATAAGAGAGTTAGCGAAGGAAGGAGTGAAAGGTAAGTTCGTATGTCTGCCTGCGCGGTGGGGGTGGCGGGGGGACTGCCAGTCTCCTTCCCTGGTGCTGCATCTGCCTCCTGCTATTGCTGGGACTGAACAGCACTGTTGCTCCGGCTACGGTATATTCGGAGTAGCTCAGGGATGGGCGATCAAGCAGTAGTAGCAAGGTTTTGGTTGGTTTGTTGTTTTTTTTTTCCCCCAGCAGCATGCGTGCATGACCAGGCCATGGGGTTGCAGTGCTGGGACTGGGGTTTTTTTAGCGGGTCGGAGGGGTTTGCTTCATGGGGCTTGCTGCAGGAGAGGCAGAATTCCCCCAAAACCCTCCCAGCAGCCAGTGCCACCTCCAGACCTGAGCAGCTAGCTCAGGGGTGCAGGGGTTGCTTTGATAAGTAATTGATAGTGGAGGAAAGCCTGTCCTCGGTGCAGCTTGCTTTATTGACAAGGATCATAAAGTCCTGTTTCCCGGAACACAGCTGCCTCAAACTCCAAGAGTCTCTCCTCGCCTGTGGTCTGCAGTCAAAGCTCTGCCTTGGCTTGCTCTGCGTTTTGTGGGAAGCGCTTCCCTGGCGTCCTGCTGCCCCTGCCTTTCTCTGCAACCCTCCGTCAGAACTGCCCTCACCATTTGCTTTAAGCTCCTGGTGGAAACGCTTACCGTGGAAACAGGCTGACCAGCCCTGGTGATTGCAAGGCTGATTCGGGCAGACTTTTCTCGCAATTGCCTAGTCCAAAATAGATGAACAGCATCTTCCTCTCTTTCTTCCTGAAAGAACAGTGGCTGCTACCACCACCCGCTTAAAAATTTTTCACCTCATCTTCCCAAGCAATGATTTTGTAACTCTGTGGGGCTCTGGGTCATGTTCTTCTCTCAGGTAGGTTGTGAAGTGACATATTGAGGGCTGGTGAGTAAGTCTTAGGCTTTCACCGATTGGTCTCAGTAGCCTTGAATATCTCCTTGGACTTGTTAAACTTTTTATTAGGTATAGATTTTCCACCGGCGGTCTTATTACTTTGATTATCAAAAGACAAAAGCGTTTTAAAAGACTCTCTCCTCTCCTGCCCTGCCACAATTTGTGTTTTCTCCCAAGTGAACTCTTTGCCTGCTCGCAGCTTATCAACAGTGCAATCACTTTAATGCAAGGAAGGAGACAGGGTTCTCCCACTCACTTGGACGGGGTAAGGGAAATGAGCTGGCTGATGGGGACAATCCTGTGCTTGTACCCCTCTCTTCTCTTGGGAAAAACTCTTCCAAGCCCCTGAGCCTCTGAGAGGGGATCCTCTTCATGCTCAGCCACCCTCCCACCCACAAACATCAGCAGCTGCACAAAATTCCTGGGCTCCCGGAGGACTCCGCAGCTGGGGGGAGAAGGTGGAAAACCTGATGGGCAATACCCAGTGGTGACTAGAGAGCAGGGGGGTTGCTTGTCAGTCTTAAGGTACAGGTGGGAGCTTGAAGGAGCTGTATTTCAGCCTGTTGGGTAGTTGTAGCCACCCTCTCGTGGGAGAGGAGATATCCTTGGGGCTAAGGCTTTTCGAGCTCCAAAGTTGGGGAGCACCAAAATATCAGAGCAGTCGCTTCGCCTGCTCCGCCAGCGGGACTCTGTCTTCCTTCCAAACCCCAAATATCCTGGCAGGCGCTGAGGGCAGAACAAAGCTGCAGCCTGCTCCCACTGCCCACGTAGGACTGCTCAACAAAGGAAACGTGCCCGTGTCTCCTCCAACCTCAGCAGAGCAGGCTGCCCGGCTTTTCCCTTAAAGTGTTGGCAAACATAGCCTGGAGATCCAGAACACGCTTCTGTGTGCAAACCTGAAAAAGCAAGAGAGAATAAAGAGCTGTACAAGGGGACATGCAGCTCAGACAGAAGAGGAGGAGTGGAACAAAGCCTCTTGTGTTTTCGTTTCCCCTTCCTGAGGTGGGGAAAGCAGTGAGGTCCTTCAGTCTACCATCTCAGTGGAGGGAGGGGATGGAGATCCATGCAGCAGCAAAGATGTAAGGGTTATTGATGTGTTAGAAACCACAGAAGTGCCTGAGAATGGGCACATAGGAATTAGGGTTTCCCCCCCGAAAAAGGTGGCGGGATCAATAGCCCAACTAAAGTGCATCTACACCAATGCACGCAGCACGGGCAGCAACAAAAAGGAGCTGGAAGCCAAACTTTGACTTCTCTGATCTCCTCCCTTAGCCTTCTGCAGGCGGGCGAGATGTGTGTGTGTCCGTACGAGCTGGCAGTGCCTGGGTACAAAGAGAGGGCTGGAGGCAGCCTGGGTGGCTGTCAGACTGGCCTCTTCTCTAGAACAAAACCCGCTGCAAAAAAATAACTGATAATTTCATGATCCC
>JANZLQ010000025.1:27731114-27755242 GCA_026212715.1 Elanus axillaris
CCCCCCTCCCGCCCTTTAAATATTCATCATACGCAGTTAAAAGGGAGCATCTGCGGACGATGAATCCTGGCTTGTCATTGTCCTTCACCAGGAGGACAGCCCGGTCAGCACTCAAATATCCTCCCCCTCTCTCTGGCCTCCCGCTGCCTCCGTGAGCTGCATCCTCACGGAGGACCATAAAGAGCATCTAGACAGGGATGCAGCAAACATATGCTGCACCTGTGACCGTAATCTCCGATGAGCTAGTCAAGTGCTTAAGGACCGAAGCTACTACCAGGTTAGGAGCAGTTGGACAGACGCGAGGTGGCCGTGGGGAGGGATTGCCGTCAAGGTTTGGTCTCTCGGAGGGAGGAGCGGGCAATGGGGTCGGAAGATGTTGCAGCCCCACTTTTACATCTTCAGATGTTGATGCAGCAACGTGGCTCCATCGCAGCCCTTGTGTACCGTCCGCAAGAGTGCTATCAAATACAAGTCATCTTGAGGAGCAACAGGTAGCCAGCGGCTCTGCGGATGGAGCTGTGAGGGTCCTGTGTGCTTGGCAGGAAAATGAGAGAGGTGGCAAATTCCCGTTGCAGGACAGAAGGAAACCGTGGTGTGTGGGAGGGATGCAGTTGGCCGATGAGTTGCCCAACTGCTCTGGGACCCAATGTAATTGCAGTGTTTCTAGGCAGATTATCAGCCACCCAGCACAGCAAAGAGGCAGCAACTTGGCGGTGTTTTAGCATTTTTGTTTTGTTTTTCTCAGGAGCTGTGAGCTGTTGTGATGTCCCTTCACATCATTTGCCTGTGCTCCCGGGCTGACCCGGGTGCCCAGGTCTCCTCCCAAGCTCGGCTCTGGGCCAGCAGGGGTGTGTCGTGTCCTTATCCTCGTAGGATGGCAGGGAGGACGGGCTTTGGTTGGGAGCTGCAGTGGGTCCTCCGCGAGGATGGGCCGACATCGCTGCTTCGTGTCGCAGCACGGTTGTTCTCTCCTGGTGTCACTCACCGGCTGCGGTGGGAGTGCACCTATTCTCCCAAGCTCTGTTTTTCCCCGCTGAGGTTTTCTTCTCACGTGCAATAGGGTGAAGAAGGGTGCGTGTTTTCTGTTCGGTCCCTCTCTTTGGTTCGGGGTAAAGTTGTTTTTGGCTGGGGTTTCATCTGCAGGGGCTGGGCTCCTGCTGTGACTGAGTGCCGGTGACCTCTGATGGACAGCTCTGAAAAGCCTTGCTGAGGGACGGAGGCCCTTTTCGACTCCAGGTTTTATTGTGACGGTCGTGTTTATACATAGCTACTGTGGATGTGGCATTAGAGATGTCTCATGGATCTTTAAGGCTGTCCTGATGCTTTATGACTTGTGTACATGCTTTTGCATTTCTATTCCTTCTTAGCCAGCAGGAAAGAAGCGGCTGAAGCACCCCGACCTGTTGATCTATATGGTTCATCCATTCTCCTTGGCATCTGGAGAGTGGGGAAGATGAAAGGGATGCAGGAGGAGACAGGTGGAAAATGAGGACTGTAGTCAGCTTAGTCCTCTTGCAGTAGCACTCTACCAGCCGGGGGGACCACTGTGGCTCTGTTGTGCTTCATGAATCTGCCCGTGATCGGAAGCACATGGATCTGTAAGTGCTGCTTTGTTTTTAAAAACTGGAGTAAAGTTAAATCCACGTGGAAGATGAGGAGCATTTCTTTTCCCCTAAAACAAGGGAGAGAGGTCCCGACACTTTGACAGCCTATCCAGTAATGTACCCTGCAGCCCTTATACTTGTTGCTAGTAGAAGTGTTCGACATCCCAAAACACCTGCTGAGAGCAAATAATTTGTGCTTATAGGTTGACGGTCATTGGGAGAATTTGATATCGCTTCTCCTATATTCTCTTAAGGCTCCTTTTTTCTTTCGTCTTCAGCTCTTGTGTCTCAGGGTGAACTCTAGCAGTGGGCCATAGGTCTGCTTCTTCAAAGGTGGGAAAGAAACAGCACTTCAGCTCTCCCTACATCAGCCTCTTTGGGATGCCTAAAATACAGCACCTTATTCAAAGGACAGCTGATTAAATTAAAAGATGGCAAGCTTGGAACTAAGCTCCAGATGATGGCTAAGGGAAAGCATACTGTAAAACTAACTCCCTGCCCCAGAACAGTTCTGAAAGCAGGATCTCTGCAAGATTCATTTGGGCTGGACTTGTGAGAGGTGACCGAGAAGACGCAGAGGTTTCAGAATAAATAATAATATTTACTAATAGCATGCTAAACCCTATGCTTCAGTTCCTCAGCCAACTTCTATTCATTAGGAGCATGACAAGACTAACGCAGAAGAAGATCAGTGCTTCTGCATCATTTACCTTCTCTGTAGCATCTGGTAGTGGCCACAGGGAGATCAAACTGCCAAGAGCCTGGCCTGGGATGGCAGCCCTACGCTTTGCCAGGGACCTGCACGTCTCCTTCCCTCGCTCCCTCCTTACTTGTGGCTGCTAGCGATGTTTACAGGAAGATTAAGTGAACCGGAGGGTTGCCTGATCCATGGCATGACTTACGGCTTCCCATTCCAGGCGGCGGAGCGGCTGGCAGAGTACACGGGAGCTGTCGCATCGCGACTGGGACCTCCCATCGGCTCCTTTGTACGTCTCCCCTCCTGGGGCAGGTTGGGGTGCCCGGGGAGGGGGGAACCCTTTTTGGAGGTGATGGTGCTCCCCACGCTGGCTCTCGGCAGCCCCCCCAGGAACCGGCAGCAGCTCCCATGCTGGGGCCAAGGGGCATTTCTGAGACGCGCTCGACCCCAGCAGCTCAAAACCCAAACTAAATAGCCTGTGCTTTGGGACGGCAATAATCCAGGAGGCAAGGCTGAAATAATGAAATAATGGCTCTGTTGGGTGGGTCCTGAAAGGCGGCCGTAACCATCTCGCACCAGTGAGGACGGTGCAAGGAGGGGGAGCAGGGAGGGAGGGAGATGGAGGGTGGCGAGAGCTGATACAACCCCGAGTAATGACGTGGGGCTGAGCGGGGGAAACGGAGCCTGCGGATCAGCGGGGGATTACTGCTTTATTAGCCTCTGGATTAGTGTCCCAGGGCCAGAGACTGCAGAATAGGCTGTATTGAATTCTTCCTTATCAGCTAGCGCTGACTGACTCGGGTCTGTCCCAGTAAGCTGCCTGGTTTGGGGAGGTATTTTCTGTGTTCAGGCTGGTGTGCCACAGTAAATAGCTTGGAAAGAGATGGCTGTTAGGAACAAAAAAGCCACACGGAGATGCAAAATTATGAGAGGATTTGGTGGGTGAAAGAGTTGCACAGTAGTTGCTCAATAGTCTCCTTTTTCTTCCTTAAATTGGAAGGGCTCTCTTATCTCCAGATCAAGTCTCTCAAGACATAGCTGGAGTAATCCACTCTTTGATTGCCATAGCTTTGATTCCAACACCTTTCCATGTTCCTCTTTATTCTTCAAAGGTGAATTCAGACTAGTCAAATCTGCTTTGGCTACAGGTCTAAAATGTCTGGGGATATAATTTTAACCACAGCAAACAGTCACTTTATTGATATATATGTGCGTGAATGAGGAAAAGAAAGGGACTGTGTAAAGAAAAGAGGGGAAGTATTCCTGCAGCCTTCGTGTAATTGTGCCATGAGGTTGGAGGAGACAAGGACAGAGGTGGAGGTGGCAGAAGGTGACATCAGCAGGAGAAGCACCCTGCTGCGAGCCAGCAGCAGCTCCTCATCAGCCATGAGAGTGGTGATCCCGGGTTTTGGATGAAACACCAGTGCAGGTATCCTGTTGTCTTCTCGCCACTAAAGACTTTTGTGCAACTTTCTCTGGGAAAAGGACACACAGACGGGTTTTCTTGTCCATCCTCTAGTTGGGAGGAAGGGTGAATTACACTCTGCATTTCTACTGTTCCAAGCCTGCTGGAAGTGTAAAGAGGCACGGGGCTACCTACGAGAGGCGTTCTGGTTCCAGTGCTGTGATGGACCACTGGGAAGTGATGTGTTTTGTAAGATAAAGAGAGGAAATCCCTGTTGCAGGCGTATTACCCTTGGTCTGTGAAATAAGTTTAGGCTCTGCAGTATCACAGTTGATGTTACGCTAAAGTTTCTAGCCTTTATTTGCAAAGGAAAGCTTCCAAACAAGAACCAGTTACAACTTCATGCGCTTTGAGACTTGAAACAACAACCAACCAGGATTAAGGGTTTTGAGCAGAGCCGGGTCCCCCAGGCATACCTATCGCCAGAAAATTCGGAATAAGATGCTGGACATCTGAAGATGTGAAATTTGTTACGATGCAAACGAGCGGGAGCTGGGCACTCACAGGCGATGAAGAGCCGCCGAACAGAAAGGCTTCTGCCTGTAACGTGCATTTTGTGATGTGGAATGCAACAGCCAGTTTCTATATGAATAGTAACAACTGAAATCGTAGTTCCTGGATGAGTGCGGTGGCCTGCCAGCAACCTCTGTGCAAATCTCCAAGCTCCAGTAGTTGGGGGGAAAACGTGCCCCTTAACTAGCTAGCGTGGTCCACGGCCAGAATTCCAGTCCCTCCCTGCTCCACGCAATCACGTTGGCGTCTGAGGGACTTTATTTCCATCACGCTGACAACCACAGTCTTTAGAGTGAGCGGTACGTCCTGTGGCCTGGCCGACCTCTGTCAGAAACCGTACCGAGTGGTTCTGGCCCAACAGAAGCGTTAGAAGCAGTTTTGTGCTGGGGCTGTGATCATACCGGCTCTTGAGAAATATTGACCTTCACTGGGCTTCACTGATGGATACTCAGCTGGGAGACCTTTGAGGAAACGCAGGTGATTCAGAAAGGAGTGTCGATGACTCGCTGGGCCCTCTCTAACGCTGTGCTAGTGGCATTTTGCTGCCAGAGGCACTCTATTTTCATTTAGAGGTAAACCCAAAGGCTTAGTCGTTAGTGGTGCCATAACATCTTCCACACGAGTTTGAATGCAATCCTCAGCGTTCTGCTAAATTTCACCTAGAGAAAGTAGTATTCTGCTGACTGGGCATTTGTTCTGTAATTCAACTAGAACAGTTACTCTTCATTTTCCTCTCTCGGACTCCGCTATATGGTTTTATTATGTGCTGTTATATAACTTAGTTCTGATGTGAAACCAGCTATGTTTTAGAGTTAGATGAATGATCCCTGCGTAATATGCATATAAGTCTGCAAAGCACTTTGTATAAAAGATGCTAAGAAATGCAGGTGGTTATTTCCCTTTTCCCTGGGTTTCACTTTGTCACACGCTATTTAGCAATTTGCTATTGTTCTGTCTCAACGCCTTGTTGACTGAAGTGTTCTGAAAAGTTTTGGGAGCGCTGGCATATTTTATTAATTGCCTTTTAGGGGTTGTTTTTCTGTCTCTCCTTTAAACTTCCCAATTCACAGACGTAATGGAAAAAAAAATGTTTTAAGCTAAAGTTTTGCAACCAAGGTGGGGGGTGGGCAGAAAGCCTAGCAAAATATTTGGCTGATTTTAAGCCGAGCTTTGGGGCTGATGTGATACCAGAGACTCCTGTCAGTAGAGTTTTAGGGTACAGGAATAATAATAACTGGAAAGCAGGAGAGATGGGTGCACAGTGTTCCAGGCAGGATAAAATAAACCAGCAACCCATCTGGGTCTCTGACGACTTCTCAAAGAAGGGTTTTGTACTCTGAGATTTGTTCTGACAGCAGTGTTTTGAAAATGTTTAGGACTCTTGCCATCAGATTTCTTTTAAAGTCTGATTACCTTATGTGACATATCCTCGGCTCTTGTAAATTGATACCACTTCATCAACTTCAGCGACATCTTGTCAGTATAGATCGGTGGAGGATTAGTCCTCTGCATCCAGACATGTTGCCTTGAGCTGGGCTGGGATCTCATCATAAGTCATTATGAGCCTGATGACAGAGTGCTGAAGGGAAGACATAGGTTATGACAGGTTGTGGTGAGGACTGACCCAGTAAGTGGAACTCATTTATTTTTGATTTATTACTAATTTTAGTTTCTCTGTGTGATTTTTTGGCTCCAGGACACATTATCTTCCGAGATAGAAAAGCTTGTAGCTACCAAGACCTCTGTGCCATCCTTTGTAAGAAGGAGGATGATATTTGGTTCTGGCCAGAACATTAGAACCATGTGAGAAACTGCATTTACCCCACCACAATTCCCCTTGTAGCTACCTTTGATACTCATCTTTGCTGCTTGTCATAAGGCTACTGCATGAAGCTTATGTGCTGCAGTGTTTTATCATAACTCAGGTACAAGACTTTCTCTACAAAAGACGGTTTGAAGTGTCCTTTGGCATCCATTAGCGTGAAATGTGCCATGGAAATGTAAATCATGTCACTGGCTGTCAGGGAGCATCTGGCCTTCGAGAAGTGTCCTGCCGCGTTACTGAGGGGGGGGTCAAGGAGGCCAGCAGGGCAATGCAAAGGAAAAGCTGAATTTTTCATTTCACTTAGAGGACTCTTGTCGGCAGGCTAGTGTTCAATACGCCCCTGGGACTGGAGCTCCTGGATGTGAGGGCCACGGTGCTGCTCAGCTGGAGGACAGGGAGGAGAACGTCCCGCTGCCCTTGCTGCCGTGGCACGGCACGGGCACTGCTCTGTCAGCTGGTGGGCAGATAATTCTCCCTGTGGGTAATGCTTCCCACAAGTACAGAAATGTTTTGCTCTCCAGACTCGAGCAGGCACCATCTTTTCTTGTGGTTTGGAGATCTGAGCTGGAAAGGCTTCCCCACAGCAGGCAGCAGAGTGCTGGGACTCCCAGCCTGCCTTGGTGGGAGTGGGCTCGGACACACACCCAACCATCGGGGGGAGTTTTTCCTGCCTTATTCCAGCCCTGAGTGAGCTCAGCTCCCAACAGTATGGTTGTGTCTTCCAATGGGCGAAGTAATATTTCCAGGACTATTGATCTTCTGTGTAAGGGCATTGCCTGACTTGCCCAGGTAGATCGGGTATAAACCTCTGGTGTACCCTGAGGTACCGCTGTCCAAGCCAGTGATGGGCCAACACATCTCCTGCGGTGATCCAAGGGCAGCTCACCGTCAGCTGGCTGGTCCTGCGAAACAGCCACTGCAAGCTTTAGGTTGAAAAAATTATAACTCATTTTTTGATGCAGTTTAGTCAATTGGCAGGTTGTAAAGGTCAGACTAGGGCATCTCTCGCTCCATGCTGGAATGCTCCGAGTCCTTCCTATAACGCCTTAAGTTTAAAAGAACAACAACAAAGTCCAAAGATGTCATCTTCATGCAGTCTGAACCCCAACCCGTGATACCCACCCAAAAAGTGTCATCACGAAGAAGTGAGCCTTTTTGTTGAAAAGCCGCACCTTTCCCTGAATGGGATCCTTCTTCACATCCCTTCACCTTTTTTTTAATTTGTGGCCAGCTGTAGGTCAGGTGGGTAGATTTGCTTCTTAGCACTTTTTCAAGGCTTCCAATGCAGACATCAGTTTTGTCAATATGAAGGGCTATAGTCTACAGCAAGTCTGGCCGTCACTAGGAAGACTCTGTGAACTGTGGATATTTGCTATGAGGTCTCAGAAAATAAACCCTAATCTTCTAGGGTAGACACAGGCTTCAAGCTGTCCTTAGGCTAAAGGAAATAGATTCCAGTCTTGCTAAATGGAGCCTTTCCCAGCGACACTGGGAAAGCAAAGAGTAGACTACTTTGCCTCTACGTCGTGTACCTCTTCAACCTACCAGTGCAGGTATGTCCAACAGGTAACGTGCAGGTTTTTAGGCAAGAATCCTGATTCACTCAGCCTTGCAGATGGCTCCCTAATGGACTTTGCTTGAAGCCATATGACCTTGAAAGCGGGAGCTCCTTCAAACATACTCTTCAATTTCTGTCTAACGGTTAAACCTGTATAGATGGGGACAAGTGCAGACTGTGTTATGAATGAGGGTTGCTCACCCTGTTAAAAGTAAAGCTTATCAGAAAAGGAGCCTTTTCCCTTAGCAAAAGGGTTTTCCAGCAATATTAGGCAGGTCAGGAGATGACACAGCTGAGAGAAAGAGGATTTGAAAGTATTATTCACGCTCACATACGTGAAGCACGTTGTATAACGATTTTGCTGCCGTGCATCTGCAATGTTTCCTCGTTGATAAAGCTACAGAGATTATTTAGCAGTGACTGTCACACTCTTGCTAATACTGTGTGTGCTACTAATATGCCAACTGCTGTTAAATAACTCGGGTGTTGTCAGAGACCAATTTTTGTAAGAGCTGCAATATCTGAATTTTGGTACAATAAGAGACTCCTAATCATGTAGAGCGTAACCCCTCCTTGTCAGGAGAACATATTGTGCCTCTGAAGTAAGCAATTCTGCAAAAATGGAATATTTTCTTATACTTCCCCTCAGTGAGTTAGCCCCTGTGACTATACAAGTTGTGTACATGTGCATACAGCATGGAGAATTGGCAGTATCTATGTGGAAATGATTTTAACTAGCTTTGCATCCAATTTTGAAGCCTTCTAAATCCCCTCAGTAACAAAGTCCATTCTCTTGATTGTTTGTTTGTGTGATGTGTGGCCAACAAACCATATTTCTGGCAATTTAAAGCTGTTTTGTTGGAATGAAACTGTAATATCAACTGTGCTGCTTGCTTTTTGCAAATGCTTCTTTCTCAGGCTCTCTCTCAAAAATGACTTGGCCTAGAAACTCCGTTTTGGAAGAATCTTTGATGATATGCTGCCATAAAGTGTGACTTCGGATCAAATTAGGAGATGTTTTTTAAGCATTTGGCAAGGCCACTTTGAATTTTTGCAATACTCACTGGCTGCAGGCTGTAAAGGTAGAATTTTCCAGAGCATCCAGCACTTATCTAACTTTTCCAATGCATGCCTGCTCGGATTTCCAGAGGGCAAAGGCTGGACAACTCAAAGCCCACTTCAAGATACTATCCAAAAAGTGTGCCGTAGGCTGGTGGTGCTGGACTGTGGAAGAGGGACTGAAATTCCCAAGCTGCATAATCCCTGCCGCGTGGGTTAGGAGAGCTGGCGGTTCTTCCGACTGCACCCTTGCGGAGCGTCAATGTTAAATTCCACCAGCTGAACCACTCGGATCCAAACTGGTTATGTGCTCTCCTAGCACTGCCTGTGAGTTTGGCGAGCTCCGGCTGAGCCCTTCTCCCTTGAAAGGAGATTGATGGGCTCGGCCTAAGAAGCTGGTGGAGTTTGTAAACTCCCTTAGCCAAGCTGCTTGATTTTACCTTCGACAAAGAGCCTTCTGACCCAACCCGTGCTCTTGCTGATCGCAGCATGCCAAAACAGTCCTGGCGAGAAGTGCCTATTTAAGAAGCTTTGGCGGTGGAATTTCTTTAACTTTTGGTGCGTGTTTTATGCACGTCAGAGCATTCGCCTATTGCCTCGCAGAGGTTAGAGCTGCTCACTCGAGCAGCAGCTGGGCCTTCTTTTGCCGATTTCTGCAAAATCAAGGAGCCTACTCTCTTCTCCGTTAGCCTGCTTGACTTGGATATTCTGATCTGAAGTCAATGAGGGTGTTTTTAAGTGTCCTTTGTGATCTAAGGTATGAGTAATTCCAGAAAGATAAACTCAATTTGCCTTTTCTGCTGATTAAATCTAGTTACAAGCCTCAGTTTTGAAGTAAAGGGATGCAGAAGAAGAGTATTAAGGATGACATGGGGTCCCACCAGGGATGTCAGATTGCTGAAAACTGACCCAGGGCTTGATGGAACCTGTGGCATACCTAATGCAGAAGGTCCGAGTCAAAGCCACCAAAGTCCATGAGGGCTTGTCCATCACACTCCATGAACCACGGATCCAGGTCCCCTGTGGTAAGATTGCTTCCCTTCTTCACCTGCTCTGTGCAACGTCTTTGCAGTGTCACCAGCTCACCTGGGAACCTGACACTCGTATACGGCAGAATAAACCCCAACAAAACACATAATAGGTAAGTAAATGCAATTTAGCTTTTTTTACTGAAGTCACTTCAAGCTACAGAAAGGTGGGAATTGCCCTTTTAAAAGCTAGATCAGTTACCCCTTGTAGAGCTGGACCTGGGGTAGTGACTCCAAAAAAAAAGAAAAAAAAAAAAAGTCAAGGGCTTGCTCTGTCCTTTGCACCAAGGCTGTAGTGGGAATATTTTTTAATGGTGCCACTGGGAACAGCATCTGGCCTATTCCAATTGCTAATCGCATCCCTTCCGCACATAAGATTCGGTCTTAATTAATATCAGCGATGACTTAAAAGGAAAAATGGAAGTCTAAATGCAGACCTCTCTAGATCTCTAAAGTAATGTCCTGCACGTAATTTTCCAGCAAAATGGGCTCAGGAAAATGTTCCTTGTGCTTTGACTTGGAAACTAACTTCAACTCATGTTGCAGTTCAAGGGCCAGCACAAGGATCTGCAATGGCATGAAAATATTGTCTTTTCCTAAGTGCTACTGACAGGTGTACCTTGTTGATGTTGCTAGTCCAAAAAGGCAGCGTTATCTTAAAAAAGGAAGCTATACTGCAGGAACTCAGTCTCCTTTTCTTCCTATGCATCAGCTTCTAGCCAGCAATATATTGGCTAAACTGGAGAGAGAGAGTTAGGGGAGCGTAGAGGAAGGGAAAGTGTGAGGGTGTGCAGATTGTGTTTCGTATGTGTTGTGCCTCAGATGTTGCCCTTCACAGCATCGCGTCGCATCCCCTGCAGCTGTGCTCTGAGCTGAACCAGAAGCTGTATGAAGGCTGCCTGGAGTACTCCTTCTCTTAATAAGAGCTGAAGTGTATCTAGCCTGCTCTTCTCTTGCTTTCCCTACCTCACCTTCCAGCAGAAGAAAACAACATGAAATTGAGTGGGTCTGCTTCCCTGAATAATGCCCTGCGACCTCCGTGGATCTCCCTGCTTCTCCCACGCACGTCCCAGTCCTGCAGTTTAGATGCAGGAACAGTCTCCCCTCCCCTCAAGAAACAGGAGATCATAGAAAAAGCGTTTTGTATGACATCTGAGCCGAAGACAGGGACTGCAGATGTCACCAGGTCAAGAGCCAAGAGGACATCCCCACTGGCAGTGTCTGCGCTGGCCAATTCTTAATGCTTCTTGCCCACGCGTTGCCGCTGGTGGAAGCGGCTGGTGCGCTCACGTCGGTAAGTCCCTGGTGTCTCCAGCGTTGCCGCCTCATACTGTCTCGATTTGCTCACTGTAACGTAACAGATTTCTCTACGCAGTACAAGGAAGCCAAGCTGCAGCCCATATGGACGTACCCCAGGCAGATTAAACCACAGATAGGCAATATCTGCGATGAGAACACGAAGGTGTAGCCACCTCCGCCGGTGTCACGCCGTTAGTTGGCCACACATAGCATCAGCTGGACCAGAGGCAGAGAGGGTTTGTTCTCTGGTTAGCCTGTGGCTGGTCTTGCGTCGCAGCAGCGAGGGTGATGCGTGGCAGAACATGGTCCTCTGAGCCCGGGCATCAGGGAACGGGGCTCCCAAGGGAAGGTCATCGTTGCTGGCAGAGCTAGGGCTGAAAAAATGTCCGTGGGATCAGTGGCCAAAACATGGGAAAGGAAAGAAATTGCTCTTCAGGTCTTCGCTAGATGATGCGGTTCTTCTAGTGTGGGTTGTCCTTCAAGAGAGGGTGATGTCAAGGGCCTGGAGATCTAGACATGGTTCTTCTCTTTGCCCAGGGACACCCCCTGCTGTGGTTCATGGACCTATTTCAGCTCCGCTCATCTCCCTGTGCTTACTATGAGATATACTTCCCACGTGGGAGTGTTTTGTCAGGCTAAATTCAGTGATGCCAATGAGGTGCCAGGATGATGGAGGGTATTAAAAGGATCCAGTTAAAATTCATCAAAATTTGTGTAGCACAGGGGAGTTCAAGGGAATGCACTGGAAAATCACCCTGTCACACTTCTCTCTCATTAGTCTGAATTGCATTCAGAGGGGTACGTTGCGGTGGCGCAGCTGTCTGTGTGTATATGTATTTATATCAATTATTTCAACAGCATGGAAAAAGAAATGATGTAGCTGGATATATCTAGTATCTATATACATTTCTGTACCTTTTGCAAAGTGAGGACATTAGGTGTTTTTTTGTTTTTTTTTTTTTAATTCCCCAGAATGTAGCTAGTGGTAATCTTCTTCTTGTCATCTAATCATAAATAAATCTTCTGTTTTGCTTAGTAATTGAAATTGGCATTTTTGCGTCTGCTGCTCCTAGACGCTGCACTGCAAGAATCAATATCACGTGTGACAGTAGCAATTGATTTGTGAGCAGTGGCACCCATACTGAGGATTTCAGGCCTCAGGGATCAAATACCTTCAGAGAGCAGTAAAGTCATTTTAAATCAGGAGGGATTATGAGGAAGGGGAGATGATAGCCAGGCTAGATCACGAAGCCTAATACAACGAACAGCTCAAGTCCTTGCTTTGTCATAGATTTTGTCCGTGATCATATACAAGTACTGAAAAATGATCGCAAGTGTAACAATTATACTATAAGTTTTGCAGCCCCCGCAGCAGCACCTTGCTTGGTCCATGCTTATGGCTTGCGTTGGTGCTGAGAGCTGAGGGTTATAATCACGGCACATCCTGGGGGTCAGCAGGTAAGACAGAGGCAGCGGTGGTTTGGAGGCGAAGCTCAGCTCCGTGCTGGGCTGCTCCTGCCTCAGGGAGTTGTACCTGGGAAAACTGGCAGGGACAGGGCAGCCCATGATCTGAAGAAATTTCTTCACTTGTCCCCTTTTCCTGAAACCACATGTGAAGGTCTCTCAGCAAGATGATTCTTGACTATTAATAATGAATCAATGTCAGTGGCAAGGTTATTAGATTTGCAGACACTTTGGTTCCTTCCTCCTTTGTTCAGATGGCAGGAGCTTTCTCTGACAAAACGTGCAATACATGGCTGTTCCTTAAATTTCAAATTCTAGTCTCAGTGGGATTGCAGCAGCCCACGGCGTTTGGTGGTACATCCTGGGCTGCTTTAACACAGGGCAGGGATAATTGAAAGATGCACAGAGAATGAAATGCTACCTTAGATGTCTAGATAAGATCAGGCAATGCTTCTCCTGTTCTCAGTCCAAGATATTCCTGGCATGCTATTCTTTTGCATACATCGGTCCTATGAAGCATGGCCTCTTCAGCTGAAGAGGCAGGGATTAATGAGCCACATGGAAACACTAATTTGTCTGAGTTAGAGGAGATTAGTTTTGCTTAGACCATTAACATAATTAATCTTGAGACTAGAAATGTTCATTCAGAATTGCAGACTCACTGGTTTTTTTCAGTTGTAGTCCAACACTATTAAATGAGAATTTCAAAATACATATTTTATTTAAAAATGTGATCTCTGCTCTTTGAAAGCATATAGAAGCTACAGCTATGTAGAAGAAAGATAATATCTCATTGCTGTAATAATTTATCCTGCTATAGTGTCTTGAGGGATCCCAAAGTGGTCAGTTCCTCTGGGAGCTTCAAACCAAGGGCTGCATAGAAGGTTTACTACGCTAAGGGGCAGAAGGGAAGGAAACCCCGCAAATAAGTGGCAGAGCTGGAATCCTCGCTTGCGTCTGTGCCCTTCTGTCCCATCACACTGTCTGGGAAAACATGTTTTGACTTTTTGCTTTTCCTCTTTTTCCTGTTGCTAAGTCTATTCTCATCCCCTGTATCAAAAAGGACCTGAAGTCGGGCCGTGGGAATCATTTGCAGGCATCAGAGGAGGGCTGCTGTGGGTCTCGGGAGGCATTCACAGGGACAAAACTGCTGCCTTTAAGGGGACAAGTAGTCAAGGAGTAGAAGGTTCTTGTCCCCTTGGGGAAAGCCGTTTTCCTTGCATTTTGTGGAGGGGTAACTGGCTTGGAGGAGCAACTGGAAAAAGAAAAAAGTGGGGCTGATGAGTGAGAGTTCACCTCTACCCCAGCAGCCTCCTAAGAACGGGTGTGAAGTCACAGCTGTTTCTGTAGCCTTGTACCTCCAGCCACGAAACAGTCGTCGTCTTTCCTTACCCAGCCTTGAGGTTTGGGATCAATGCGGTACAGTTAGTTCAGCTTGTGACCATCTTGACTTAAAAATTTCTGTTTCAAGGCTGCTACAGTTACAAATCTATCTGAAAAAGTATAAAACATTAAGGGACTGGTGCTAAAATGAGTGTGCTGACTGAAGCTGGTCTGGGAAAAGTATTTGTAAAAAAAAAATCGTGTTCTTTGATTTAGTTTGAGGGAATTCAGAAACTCTTCTGGAAACATTTTTTAACACAGAGCTGCTAAGTGAACTTGTTCTAGCAATTTTCCAAAATGGAGCATTGAGCTTTATAACCTTAGACATGGGGTTTTATTTCCAGCTCTTTGAGAGTGATGGGAGGAGCAGCTTTCCTTCTGACATTTACTTTAATTCATAAAAATTACAGGCATCTGCCAAAATATCCTAAATTGTGGAGGAGGTGGAAATTGGGTCATGGAGAAAGATTAACATGGAACAAAAATATTTGCCAGTAGTTTAAGATAAGAAAGGGAAAACTGCGTGTGCTGCAGAAGGGCAGGCTGGCTGTGGGGTTTTGGACAACCACGGCTGGCTCATTACTGTAATGGAGAATGAGGAGAGAGGGCTAGCATCAGGGTAATTTTCTTTGTCTTTATTTGCTCTTCATCTTCATCTTTTATACATCATCAGATCTCCGTGGCCTGCCCTTTTGATGGGGGTTACTTGGATTTATTTCAGGCACCTTTATGGTTAGGGGGAGAGCGAGGCCAAATTCTCAGCAGACAAACCTTCCATGGGGGTCGTATCTGATAAATGCAAAAAGCCTTAGACAACTCGCTCACAGCAGCCACGGCAGAAAACCTTCTCGCTGCTCCTCTGGGGGAAGGAGGGAGGAAGGCAGAGTGCCCATAGTGGATTTTAATATATTCATCAGTGCCAGACAGCTTCTGATTAACAGCAGTTGTCTTTCACTGAAGCATGACGATCGGGGCCCATCCATCCTCTCTCGCTCGCTGCTCGCTGCCTTCCAAACAAACCTCACCAGTCACTTATTCTCCCATTAGTCCTTCATCAGACGGAGTTCAAATTGCCACTCAAAATCGGCCGCGTTGAGTCTATTATTGGCCTATCCACCCCTATTTCCAGTTCTCAGCTTCTCCAAGTCGATGAACATCTGCCATCGTCAGATGTATTCTTCACCACCACCAGCTGATTCTCTTCATCCTGGCACGTGAATCCATTAAATCCCTTGTTGGTCTCGCTCTTCCCTTCTGCTAGAGGCTCCGTTTTTGCCTTCCAGGGGAGCAGGCAGTGCGGCCTGGGCAGACGTGGCCTTCCAGAGACTCAGTTGTCCGGGCAGAGGTGCCCAGAGTCACCGCTCCATCCCAGAGGGCAAATGCCTGCAGACATCGCGGCACCGCGTGCACAGGCGAGGCACTGGGGCTCTGCCTCCAGGGCTGTTTTGGAATGGGCGTATTGAACACCCTTTAGCGAGGAAGGTCATTAATTCAGTGTGGAAAGATGTATAGTTGGTCCACTGATAATATAAAACACCGTGACAAGGAACGTTTTGCATTAAGGGTGGCTGGCGCCTTTGTGAAATACAAAAGTTGTTTATCTGAAAGGACACTTTGGGGTTGCAACCGCTACAAGATTTTGAGAGGGTGGAGGCAGGATCTTCTCTATAAAGGTCCTGTGTTTCTGTAATGTTCTTTGTTACGCATCGATACCCCTTCTCCTAATAGATACTGAAGTGCTTATAGCTACACAAAGTGTACTTGAGCCACGGCTGAAACTTTGCTATTCCTGGGGTGAAAATCAGTCATCTCTCAGCAATATTATATGACAGTTCACACCAGGGAATGAAATACACTTTCAGTAGAATTGCAAGGAGGACTTCGATGATGAGTGAAATATACTGGCGTTTGTGGTTAAAATGCAGGGAGGGCTTTTTACTTGTGAAGATTTGCCACAGACAAGGTTACCACAAAAAAAATCATCACGCGTTCAGAATTTTTCTCCTGTGCAGCCTCTGCTAGACAGCGTACAGAGGCCCTTGTTTCCTCTGCATCTTGTTGATCAGCTAAATATTAGCTTGAAAGGAAGGATGTCACATATGAATTACAACCTCTGTTTTCTTCAGTGCCTGGGTATTTTTAGAGGTCTCTGAGTCAACAATTGAGCTCCATCTAACCTGAATGAATCATATTGGTGACACCCTTTGCTGGAAGGATTCGGTTGCTTTCTCTGCTGCAAACTCCCTGTCAGGGAAAGAAGAAGGGTTTAAGTGGTTTGGCACACCGGTGTGCCGGTGGATGCGCTCTGCTTTACGGCAGGTCAGGTTACTTGTATGTGTTTAGGGACCTGCTTGATGAGACATCTTAAGTTCTGGCTAAGACTCGACAGAGACCATGTCATAAGTGTCTGCTCCGGAGATATTCAAGGAGGAGAACATCTCAAGAACTTTAAGGCAGAGTTGTTTCTGTACTTCACATGATTATTAAAAATATGCGCCTGTATCTGGACTGTGCTGGCAGGGTTAAGTTAAACCATCTATTTTAGTTATCATTGAGTTAGTTTAGTTTATCACTGCTGTGATAGATAGGGTAGCCAAACCCATTTGGGTCAGTTGCATGGTTCACTGGGTACCCCACAGTTACTAGGAGTGGTCAGCAACCTCTCCTGCATCAGTCCTCTGCCCTTGCGACAGGTTCCCTCTGAGGATGATGGACAATTCATCTATTCTGTCTTAGTTTTGTAGCCAAGGAAGAAGCTGCCATCTATTTTATAAAGGTATGCAAAACATATACTGGCAAGCTGCCGGGAGGAGAATTTCTGACTGCTGTAGAAGGACAGCGAGGCTGTGGATTGTTAAGCACAGTGTTTCGGAGTCTATTTAGTCTGTGGTAAGAAAAGCAAATCGTAAAATAATGCTTTAAGAAGTCTATCGCTTAGAAAAGTAGAGACTTGGTTAGAGTTGTTATAAATCGGGTTTTGTATCGCATAGATTATTTCTGAGTTTAGGGTAGCAGTTTCCCTCTTGATGCAATAAACATTTTCATAGATACTTCACTTGGGTCTTTTTTTAGCTTTTGGTCCTAAATCTTCCACCTCTTGCCTGCTATTTCTTATAGCTGCCCATGGGCATCCTTCATACTGTCTCTTTATGTATTTCCCCACTACTATCCTTGCGTTTAGCTGATAAGACATCTTTATTTTTCTGTTTATGAGAAGGTGAGATTGTTGGGAAATGCAGGGACAACCCACAGAGGCAAATACAGATGAATGTGCAGATAGCTAAGAAACACCCAGGCAGATATGACTGCACAAATATTTGCCTTGGACACCCAGCGAGTTCTTGAGGATTAAACTCTTGAACAATGGAGACGTGCTAATAGTTTTGGTAGTGACAAAGCGCAAAGGACAAGATGTGAGAAGTTTCTTTTCAAGAAGAGAACTGAACAGCTCTGTGTTTCTGATTGTAATTACTTGAACGCTATAAATGAAATCTGTTGGCCTGTGTGATGCCTATGGTGAGAGAATAACGGCACAGAGTTGGAAAGGAGGCTGGAGTAGTCATCCTGAGAACTGGAAGGGACTAGAGGCATCCTTGATGCTTGGAGGATGTTGTCCAGAATCTGATCAGATGCTGAATGACGTTAACCATGACTGCCACCTGCCTCCTAATAATTTGTAGCTCCTGGACCATAATACCTGTATTGCCTTGGAGCCTCAGAACTGCATTTTTCATCTCCAAGACCATGGTGTTCGGTGTAGTATCCATAAAGAATGGGCCTCCAGCAGAAGGCTGCACAGGGCACACAACTACTGTTCCGCAGATGAAATTTCCTCCAACTCCCACTGGAAATGTGGGAAGTTCTGCTCTCAAAACTCTTTTCTTTTTCAGCAGTATTTCCTGAATTATCTGGAAGGAGGTTCAGGGTGATGGAGTCTTAGTTTTCCTCTTCTGGCATGGGGCAGGAAGAACTGGAGGTTATGACCTTGTCCTTGAGCTCTTTGAATGAAGTGGAAGAGGAGAACCCATGAGGTGAAAGCAAACATGAAAACCTTGTGGCAGGAGTAAGGAAAGGGTGATTTGTCTGCTGGAACAACTGAATTGGGAGACAAGACAAAGATGTAAAAAGAAGCCGATGCCAGGGGATGGTTGAATCTAAAATACACATAAGGGAGAAACAGAAATCAACATTGTACTAGACTTTCATAAAATGCAAGTTTAATTTGTGAGTCCTCATTAGCAGTGAGGATAGAATAAATTAGCCACATTAAAATAGCTCCTCAAGGCCCCAGTTTAAATGCAGCTGTATTTTTTGCCGAAGACCAGGCCATTGGAAAAGTGTGCTGAGCCTTTTCAGTATAGGTTTGATTTAAGAATCAACAAACTAGAGGTGGCAGAAAATGGCACAAATGTAAACTGCTCTTCGTCTGAAACTCTACATGTCTTAACCACCAAAAACTCTGCTAGAAATACTCATTCTAAAATGAGAATGCAGTTATTTGCATCAGGTATTTGCAAATGGGTATGCTAACATGTATCTGATGCAAATACTTGTTGACTTGATTCCTACTTAAATGAGTGAATTTTAAAAGTTTGACCAGTTTAAATAGATGATAGCGGGGGCAGGATATGTGGGAACAAAAATAAGGCAATAATGAGGCTGCTTGATGCTTTTCTGAGACAACTTTGCATACTGTAGCAAAAGCAAGCGAGTGTAAAAGCTTAATTTAAAATGAGCAAGGAATCCTATTCAGCTATATCGCTCAATTCTACAGATAGAGATGGAAAAAATTCCACATGTTTAGACATTCAACTTTCTCAAAGCGTATGGCGGGAAGCTGTGGCAAGACCCAGCCCACCAAATGAGAAGTCAAAAGGGACAGTAGGAAAATCATATTTAGTTCTCCACAAGAAAATACTGAGAAACTTTGCTTGATAAGAATATTTAAAAATAGAATTGAAGCTTCAATTGAAGCTTTACAAATATGAAAAGATATTTCTTTGATTCACTGCACATGCTGTTTCTGTAGCTGTTGATGACTGTTCGTAAGCTGTTTTCCCCTGTCCAAGGGGAAAATGTGTTTAAATTAAATTATTGACTCAAAACTTGTCTAAACCAAAGGTGAGGTTTTGACATGAAGAATAAATTTATGGAGTCTGCCTTTTGTTCAGAAACAATCGCTTCCTATTGCAAAAACTGGTAGCAGCAGTTGCCACTGGGTCCCAGCTGAAGGAGAGGGAAGGGGGAAAATGATCTTCTGCAGCAAATCTCAGCCACCCATGTAACACCTCTTCCGGAAGGACGGAGTCGATCAAGTTCTGCACTTCACAGGCTCCTTTAGACCGATTTTTGTGACCTGCAGGGTGGAGTATGCGATTTGAGAGGTGGAGCTGCTGCGGTGGCTGGCGATAGCTGTGGACTGAGGGGCTGTCACTGGAGAGCCGTGAACCTCCGTCGCTTGAGAAGGGAAAGCAGGATGAGAGTTAAATAGGAGATGCTGTCAGCAAAAGTGCCTACAGATTTAACGAGGATTTGGTGGTTTCTGTTTCCCAGAACAGCCGTTCACCTACAGAAAAATAACCGTCCTCAGACAGTCTAAGCGCAACGTGGTCTTACGTGCGGCACGGAGTGCCACGCTGACCTCGGCACAGCCCCGAGCTCGGTGTCGGCCCGACCTGCCTACCAGAAAGCACTTGTCCAGCCTGCAGCATACTAAATAGCAGCATCTCTAGGTGCAGATTTGCAGGCAGAGCAGCCGCTTTCAAGATTCACGTTTGCTTTTCTTTCCCTCTCCACCTGCGAGTTTTATCCTCTGCGCTGCTCCCGCGAGCGCTGCCTTGCAACCCAACGACAAGATTACACTGAGGACTAACTACACAAGTGGGAATGCCACCTTTATATCCTTCCTCCGCTTCCGAGGGCCAGCTGGGGATGTGTTCAGCCTCTGAGCTAATTAATTATGCTGGTTTGAAATAACCCTGCAGCCATTTATTACTGTTCGGTATATTCCTTCTTTGGGATGCAGGAGCGTGTCTGAAGCCAGCATAATTCCCCATCTGTGGAGGAATGCGATGATGGCTCTTTTAGAGAAGTTTTACAGCTCCTTTTCACTAGGAGACATGGCAAAGAGTCCTTGTGGGCAATGATCTGCCATTTACTTGTCACGGGGTAACATGCTGATGATGCGAGATACCGGTGCATAACTAGGCACCGGTCCAACTCGCATGAGAATGCAGATAAGATGCAAGCATTTTGTTACATTACATTATGTATTTTTAAATTATATTGTCCTTATGAGAATAACATTAATATTTTAACTAAATAGAAATCGAATTATTAATTTTAAAAATATTTTAGACGTACGCAGATTTGAATTGCTGCATATCAGCTTTTTGCAACAGGCAATGCTGGCTTTCCGACTGTGTATTTCCAAGCACCAGAAACCAGGCAGGATGCATTTTAAATTATTTTTTTAAATAGTCTATTTGAGACAAAAGCTCTTCTGCTCTGTTCTTCCACGGTAGAGGCTTCTCTTCCATTCTGGAAACGCTTAGCATTCCCTTGTTGGCAATAATATCTGTCTATTGGAATAAAGTGCATCGTCCAGCATCTTCAGAGTGGTCACTCACCCTAGGATGCTCTGACATGATTTTCTACACATGACAGAAGAGCTATGTGCAGGATGTGAAAATTGATCTGGCTGAGTGACAGCTCCTCCAGCAGCGTGGGTGCTCTGAATGCCACCGCCGCTCCCCACTAGTGGACGGTGCTGTGGTGTGGCACGGCAGAAGCAGGAGTTGCTTCTTCAGCTCGGCTAACAGAACAAAAATTTTTGTTTTCGTGTGGATCTAAGGACATGTCTCTGAGTACAGAGCTGCCTAGGAAATGTTAAAAATGGCAATTTTTTAACTTAGCCACTGTATAATGTCTAGGCATAGCTGTAAGGTTTGAATTCCCTCAAGGTCAAAGGGCTGACAGAGGGGACTCGTGTTGTACGAGTAACTGAAGAGTTTTGGGGCTGGAACTGGCAAGCCAGAGCCTCTGCCCGGAGCTAAAACCACTTAAGTGAAATACGCACAAATGTGTTGCCTGATTTTTAAATGCTCTGTTAAAGGTGATCGTTGCTGGTTTTCATTATTAGATTTAAGCCTTTATTAAGAAGACCTACTGTTGAGTAATGATGATTTAAATTACAATGATTACTTAAACCCTGGACAACCTGAACTCTGTTGAAGCAGCTTGGCATATTCAATATTGTACTCTCCTGGGGTGACGGCAGGAATTGCCTGCAGCACACAAGGTGATGTTAATGACGCACTGAACTGTGAAGGGCTGACGTGCTTCGCTGAGCTATTGGGGAATTCTCATCCAGCACTAGGAAGCAGACTGGGAGTGGAGAGAGTGAAGAGATCTGGATACGTGTAGCATGGGCCGTGTAAACTCACCTGGCCTTGGAGAAGGATAGAGAGTCTTGCAGGTGCCTGCGCGCTATCCCAAGGGAAGGGTTTTGCCTTTGGAATTGCGTTGCTCGCTGCAGTGTTTCCCAAAGACTGAAAGGCATTGAATGTAGAAGTGAGGTAGATGGTCTTCCCAGAAGCTTTGCTACTACTGGGTGGAAGGAGATCTGACCTGGAGTTTTCACGGTGACTTGTGACATCTTTTGGGACTGGCAATCAAGGATCAAGCGAGATGGGTTTTGTGTCTTTTGGAGTGCTTGCACCTAACTGTTTGGTGGAAGGAGGTGTCAGGGTGACAGAGGAAGCAGGTTTGAGGCAATTTTATCTCCTTTCCTGTTTAAGCCCCCGTTTGTGAAGGAGTTTGGTTTGTCTCTGAAAGGCAGGAAGCAACACCTGCAAGGCAGCAGATGAAAATATAGTGTTGCAGAAAAGGAATGTACCGCAGATGGCGGCGGGGGAAGGATGTTGCAGTCGTGTTGGTCGGAGTGCAATGGCTCAGCAATAAATATGGATTAAATGTGGATGTACTCCACAAATGGGTATATGCAAGAACATCTGCACTGTCCGATCAGCCAGCCTGATCACTGCTCAGGGACTTCCTCAGCTTGAGGTGGTGTTTTTAGATACGGTGATACTGAGTAGATTCTTCTTCACGAATGTGTTCAGTCACTTTTTGCATCCAGGTAAACTTCTGGTGTTCGTAACATCCTTTGCCAAGGAGATCCACAGTTCAGTTATGCCTTACTTAGAGGGCTACCATTCTGTTTATTTTTTTAGCTGTCACCTTCCTTTCTTGGCTTTTGTATTCAAGTCATTCCCTATCCACTGTCTTACTATTTTACCTGTGGTTTGGGGGGGTGGGGGGTGGGCTGATGCCCATCTCTAACTTTCACAGTTCTGTTATATGATTCTGGGGATAGATCAGGGGGCAGGGGACAACGACACCAGAACATGACGCAACATTCAAAATCTGGGCTCACCATGAATGTGTACAGTTGCATAATGATGATCCACTTTGGTCTCTGTTCCTTTCCTGATCAGTCCTGCCATTACGCTTGCTTTTCGGCCACTGATGAGCAACGAACTGACATTTTCACAGTTCTCTCGCCACACTAACTCCTTGCCTCAAAGTAGTGATTATCATCTCAAGACTAATCATAGTGCACATAAAGTTGCTGGGTTTCCCCATGGGTGGTGCGTTACCTACACCGTACTCCCTCCGCCCTTTTCTATCGCTTCTGTTCAGTACTTTGACACCTCTTTGTGGTCGATCTTTGTCTTTAATGACCTAATTAATTTAGACTTCTCACCAAAGTTTGTCATCACATGGCATATTCTTTTTCTAGATAATTTCTGAATATGTTGAACGGGACATGTCCCATTGCAGATTCCTAAGGGACTTTGTTGGTGACCCGCTTCTACTACAAACCCCCTTTTTTTCCTGTCTTGTACCTGTTACGCAATCATTGAAGGACCATTATCCCATGGCAGGTTAGTTTCTTTAGGAATCTTAGCTGAAGATCTTGTTGAATATCTTTGTATTTATAGAGAAGGAAGGCTTGAGATTCCCACAAGGGTGACTGCTCTAGCTGTGCCATGCCACCTCTGGGGAAGAACTGACTGCTATCAAGCAGTTCTTTAGGATAATTTAAGGGAAACTGTGATGAATAGCAAATTGTGATCTCTATAGCAAATTGCACATAAGCAAGTTGCAAAATCTGAATTTATTTTCTATTAATAGAACATCCACAATCAAAAAGAAAGTTTCCATCTTGTTAGTCTGGTGCTGCATCAGCCAAGGAAAATGAGATTTGGTATTGGAATTCATAGGACAGTCCTTCTGATGTATTTAAATGGGGAGATAGGGTTGCTCATCTGTAAATATTAACTGCTAAGCTGCTTTAACTGATCAGGAATATAAGTTTACATGGCTATAGCCTTAATTTTATGCTTATTCTGTGCATTCAGAATGGGCTCTGCATTCTAAGATCTTGAACTTGGAGGAGTCTCATTTCCTCGCTAATGTGATTGCTCTGTAATAAAAAAATATGTTGTTGAATCATGAACGGGATGATCAGAGGATAAAGCTTTACCTGCTGATAAGCCATATGCTATTGTATTATATTGTAATGATGTCACTCCCTTCCCCCTACACACACGGCGTCTGTTAAGCGCTCATTTCTTAACACTAAGTGAACCCAGGTGGCATCGTGAGCGACCCAAGTCTCCTCCTTGGTCTTCTCTGTTGATGCATGTTAAGAGCACTTGGATGTTTATGTGGTGTGAAATGTGTGACTGGAATAAAACTGCAAGACAGACTGTCAGCCAGAGACACTGACCCCGTGGGGGAAGAGTAAAATCTATTAAATGAGGTGAAAAGGAATAATTATTCCCTTGTATTTTACTGACTTGATCTAAGGCCAGTGTTATCAATAGAGAATTTTGTGGAAATTTGTTAAAAATAAGCAGGTAAATGAGTATTGTTGCCTGATGTCAGAACAGGCTATTGCAATAAACCTCTCTGTTCAGTAATTTAAAACACTGAATCTTTTGGCTTGGCTAGGTAAATTACCTGAAGGCCATCTCTTTGCCTACTAAAGGGAAACCATGTAAGTCTTGTCAGTTATGGTACAGCAAAGTTAGAAAGGCTTGAAATGTATTCAGACTGCTGTACGGTCTAAAGAAAAGCCCTGTTTCCAAAAAGTTACCTACAAGTAGTAATATTGATGAAAGGGTAAACTTCAAAAAAAAAAAAAAAAAAAAAAGCTGGGGGGGG
>JANZLQ010000025.1:27759868-27770464 GCA_026212715.1 Elanus axillaris
CAAACTCTCCTTTCCTTTGATATCAGAGAAGAGCAGAGACAGTTAAGCAGGCAAATATGCTATCAGCCAAGCTTCTGCCATTCCAAGAAGCTCTATAAACCCCCCGAAAGAAAAACAGATTCTGTGTGGAGGGCTGGCTACGGCCCCTGTGCAGGACCCTCCCGAACCTCGTCCTCCAAAGGAGGTGCCGGCTGTCACCTTCTACAAGCAGAGGAGCAGGCGGGCTGTGAAAATATCAAGGTTATTAAAGCTTAAATGCTTTGAAGTTGGGGTGCTAAATTCTTCGGTGGATTTGCAAGAGGCTGCGTGGCTTTCAGCGTCGCTGGCGGTGCCCGAATTCAGTGTTTTTGCCAACGCTGAGGCAGGTGGGCTCCGCGGGGTGGTATGTGACCCCTCGTTGAGTGCCCAGCCCTGCCTTCGGCCGAGAACGGTCCTTTTGTGTGCCCAAGCAGGGAGAGAGCCAGGGTGTGCTCCCACCTCGACATCCAAGGGCTGTCTCTCAAAAAAAACCCTCAAAAAGTCACAGTCCGTTCATTCCTGGTTTTGTATGAACACGTAGGCATCTCGATGTAGGCTCCCGGCGCTGGGATTTGGGCAGGGTGGGGGGTGGAGGGGGCACTTGGCACTTGCAAATCTTCTCAAATTAACAAAAGGTGTGTTTTAATCAGCGCGTGAAGCTGGAAGTATTAGGGCTTGGTGCGTTTGGGGCGATTCAAAATTTGGGTAGTAGCTGGGGGAGCGTCAGGGTGTTCTGCTGTTTTTTCGGTTGCCCTCTAACCCCGATTTTGTAGTGAGTAAAGAAGCTCTGGCCCAGCCACCTGAAACAATTCGGTCGCTTTTCTTGTGCAGCACCTTGGCATATATGTGATTCTAAGCAGATACTCCACAAAGCAGACCTGTATTAGACTTTAAGTGAAAGCAGAGCAACAATAGTACTAGGAGTTAAGTGAAATTTACAATAGTACTAGGAGTTAAGTGAAATTTTAAAATATCCTAAATGGAATAATGGTACAGTTGAAAGCCTCATCTGAAGTGATTGTTTTTTTTTTTTTTTTCTGGAATTACAGAAGATGGTTGGAAAGGATTTAAACGGAAATTTGTTGCTGCAAGGAATGGATGCCAGAAAAAGGAAGGCAATCAGAACAGACCTTTATTTTCTGACAATAGCTGGGTTTGAAGCGCTAGAGGTATTAAATAGTTTTCTGTTAACTCAAACAGTAAAACTCAGTTATGAAACCGTGTAACAGAAATTTGAAAGATGTTACATTTGTACAAAGATGGAAAGTCTGGGGGGTCCCAGGATAGGCTGCAAATGGTTTGAAGAGGCAAACCATGTTTCCACCTACTTCTTGCTGTCTCCTGATGTCCTTCATGAAGGACAAGAAAAAAGCAGCTACTAGAGAACCAAAACTAATGGTTAGAAAGAGAAGAATTTGTCAAACAGAAGTTTGGCAGTCCATATAACTGCTTACGGACAATATACCCGAGATGTTGATTTTACGTGGTTTGAGAGAGGGACCTAGACAGGTTCAAACGTGCATCTGTGGAGCACTGGATCAGAAACTGCTCTGTTACACTCCTTACGTACGCAATAGGTAGTCGTAAAGTGAATGTCTCGTTGCTAAGAAAAGGCTGGGTATTCCTTTTCTAGAAAATTCAAAATGCTGTGCGAAAAGATATCGGAGAGAATGTAAAAGGCAGAGTCCACACCAAAAAACCTCCACATACAAAGCTATTTATGTTGTGAAAAACAAAATAAGCCAAGACAATCCCTTGCATTTAGCAGAACAGCCATGGTTCTTACAAATTCCATGGCTTGGCAGGAGTTTAATTTTGGCAAAGTGTACTCAGCATAAACAAAACTAGCGAGAAGTACTATTATCTCTCTGGGACTCAGTGGACAGTGCTGCAGTGCAAGATTAGTGGGCTATCAGACTGAAGTGTATTTGTTTTCAGTTAAAGGCAGGCACACAAAGCAGCAAAATGGGGCACTTGAAAACAACCGTAGGCAGTGAAAGCAAAAAAAAAAAAAAAAGAGTTTATAGCGGTGAACATACCCTTTTTAACAGGGTGGGCTATATAACAAAGCGGGAGAGAGATGTATTTTGTAGTATCAGGAAAAAGTAATGATCTGAAGATACTCAGGCATTGGTCCTGCAAGCAATACCCTCTCCTGGGACCACGAAGCGAATAACTGAGGGAGAATATGAAGTTGGTGCACAGGGATGCAAGAGCTCCCGCTGGAGAAGCATCTCTTGCCCCTCTCATTAGAGAAGGGCTTCCCTTAAGCCAGCGGCTGCCGGAGGATGGGATTCTCTTCCGAGGGTGCGGCACGCACGGAGCGGTTGCTCACGTCGGGCCATGGGGCGGCCGCTGTCAGCCTCCCGCTGCACGCGGAGCCTCGGGTGCTGCTTCCATCCACACTTACATGCTTCGCGCCAGCAAAAAGGTCGAAGCTGTTGTCTATTTGGCTTTACTCGCAAACAAGGAGGGAAGGCAAGGCTCCCGGGGTTGCTGAGCTAAGTAGCCTTCTGCCCAAATTACTTGCCCAAATCAGCGACCTGGCCGTGCAAAGCTGTCTGGTGGTCAGGGGGGTTAGAAACCATAATCAAGAGGCTCCAGTTCTGAAGTCGTAAGTGACAAATCAGTGTGTTTGCACCTCTTTGAGCCAAACAGAGGCATCTTCTTTGTACCAGCGTGGTTAATGTTGGAGATCAGTGGTGTGCACACCACAGGCGTTAAATAACCCGAATGTCCATGTGTTCAAATAAAGCAGAAGTCGTTGACCGTAATCCACAAGAGTAAGAAATGGTTGTATATTTTTGTCTGAGAGATGAGCAAGAGGTGAAACCAACCACAAAGTGTGGCTGGTGTTGAGATGGGCAAGAGAAGCCTGCCATGACCTACCTATCCATGACCAGGGTTAAAAGTTACTCTTTGCAATACTCATTATTTGAACACAAAGCTGGATGTCTGCTGGCATAAGTTACTGTTTTTCCCACAGGTAATGAAGTTAATCTTACCAACAGTATACACTACAGGTGTTGGTTCCTGGACACTTTGCCCCTTTGGTGACTTTTCTTATTGTCACTTAGCACAGAGATAAAGGTTTGGTGACTTCTTGTTCGGTAACCTCTTTATTCTTTTCAAAACAACTTGAGAACTAACATTGAATTTGTGTTGTAGTTATGAACACTTAAGTGTTCAATTCAAAGTGAGCAGTGTTAATAGTGACAAGAGAGTTCCATCACATCTTCTGTAAGCAGATAGTTAAAGTGTTCTCTTAAAAAAAATAGGCACCTTTTGATGATGGATTTAAAACTAGTACATCTCATGGTTTTTGGCAAGCTGCTGCTTTATGTGTGTTTGGTAAGGTTCATAGTTGTTTACTTCCTTTCCTTTGTTTTTGGTTAAAGATGCCTGAAACAAGGAAAAAACATTTTGGTTTGGATTGAACTTTGTTGTTGTTGTTTTTAAATTGAAATAAATTGGTTTGGATCTGACAAAGGAAAGTATTTTTGTTCTGCGTGCTGAAACGGCTGCAGGAAATTGTTCATACAACCCTAATGCCAGCCCATTGTCAGGGAAAAAAAGAAAGGAGAACAGGATTTATCCCTGTTCAGTGATCTAAAGCCTCTGTGACTGTAAGATCCTTAGCTAGTGGAGTCTTGGCATGATCCACAGCATCGAATATATTTTAGGAGCCAGGCCTGTTCCGATGGCCTGCCGTTTGTGTAGCAAAAATTCATTAAAGCGGGGACAGAGATTATAGAGACAAATCTCACTGGTACTTACATTTGGATTTTATTTACTGTTCTAATTGCTTCCTCACGCCCCACGCCACATGAACCAGCCCGTATCCAGAAGAGGCAGAGCTGCGCATAGGAGATTGGGCAGGAAAAGCTGGGCTCATGGTCCCGGATGGCTTTCCATGGATGTGACGGTGCTGCTGGACGCGAGCTAGCTGGCCTGCGCCGTGCGATTTTGGGCTGGGGGAGATGCCCTGCCCTGGCAGCGGCTCGGGGCTCCGGCGTCGCGTCCTGATGCCGATACCCAACACTCGCAGGGGATCAGCAAGCCAAACGAATGCTTTCTGCAGACCACATCGGTGCAGTCAACAGATCTGTTAGCATGAAATGAAGGCTTGGCTCAGTCTTTGGCTGGCAGGTATTGCCCAACAGTCATTTTAGCCTTTTTTTAAAAAAAAAAAAAAAAAAGGGAACGGGTTACCAAAAGGGTTATCTGAGGAGAGTCTTTCTCAGAGAAGCACAGCACTGTGGATGTGATCTGAAAATGCATCTTTGGCCCCGACATGAGGACGGAAGCGTTTGGCTGTTTAGACAAGTCGTTCTCAGTTCTGCCTCTCAAAGGTACCTGGAAATTATTCTAGATACTTCGTAGTGCAAGTTGCAGAGCAGCTCGTTGTGCTTACACTGTCAGGCAGTTAATGTTTAAAAATCACTTATTTTCTGTTTTCATTGCTGTACCTCAGAAGAAAGATATTCCATTTTATCTAAACAGAAATAGATCTTTACTACTTTGCTTGCAAAAACTGCCTGTAATGTAGTTGATGGGTTTGTTACTTGCCTTTTTTCATTTCCAAAATGAAATAAAAAAGAATTAATTGCTCAGCTGCTACTCCGACATCAAGGAAAACTAACCCAAAGAAATTGTTCTGACATAGCTTAGAAATGGGCTGGGTGCCAGTGAGAGAACATAGGGAAGCAAAAAGCTGTATAATTTTGCTTTATGCGGTTCTCTTATTGCTGCACTACTGCAGTACAGCCTGCTAGTTAGGGCCTGAGCGTCTCAAACTTTTTTTCCTCGCTCCAAAAGCTGTGAGCAGCTTTGGTACATCTTAAACTAGGGACAGTGAACTTGGTACTCACCATCTTAAGAGACTTCGGCATCCTTAATGTCTTATGACCTAGGAAAATGAATTAAGAAAAAATTGCATACTCGCATCTCACAGATTGTCCCAATACAGCCAAGACTTTTAACAAATCCCTGACAACTTTTAAAACAACAGAAAACCAGAGCATAACCGGGTCAAGAATGGTAGGACAGCAGGTTTATTTAGACTACGAGTTTCAGCAGCCAAATTTGGTTTAAGCCAGAGAGAAGTCAAGCTGCTCTAGACAACTCAGAGATTAAAAAAATCTCCTTGTAACTGCCTACCTTGAAGAGAACAGCACTTAAGCACCAAACTTGCCAACTCTCGGAGAAAGCTTGGAAGACCAGGCCAGTGGTCTGACTGCCGTAACTCGGCGGTGCCAAGTCGGAGCAGAGGAAAGGCTGCAGGTCGGACTTGCTCTTGCTTGCAGCGGGTACAAATCCAATACTCAAACACAGAATTGATTCTTTAGTCTACTGGTATGTGAAAAAATTGCACCTATAAATGCAGCTGAGAGAATGACTTCTCACTGCAGCTCTGTTCCAAGGCCTGTAGTTAAAGACTATTTCGCCCTTCAGAGAGATGCCTGCTGGCAAACTCAGGGATGTTTTACAGAGCAACCACTGAAAATGCTGGGGAAAAAAAAAAATTAGAGGCTGAGAATTCTCTTTAGACATAACTGGTCAAACAATGTCATCTCCGTACCGTGCCTGTGGGCTGACTCAGGTGCCCACGGTCATTCAGGGGGTTTTTTGTGGGGCAGGGCAGTTTAAGAAGAAGGAAAATTCAGGTGTTCTGCTATGGCTCTTCCAGCATTAAGTCAGGGGACCCTGTGTTCCGAGCGCTTTCTGGCTGCCGTTGGTGCCCGAGAAAGGCAAGAGTAGGCTGCTAAATCTGTCTTAAAAGTTACCACAGGGAATCATGACGGTCTCGGGTATAACCCATCTTCTCTTCCATTAAAGAGCCGAGCCTTGGATTCCACTGCAACGCACTGCAGGTAGCCAAGCCTCCAGCGCGGGAAATGCGAGCAACAAAATTAGTTGTTTTCAAAGAAAAGGAAGATTGAGAAAACAAAATTAAGTTTTCTTAAGTTTTGTACGACTGTAGTCCTGCCTTGGTTGCAGAGTCAATTAAATGCTGCAGGTTTTTTGGATGCGCTCCTGCTTCTCAGTCATTTTCTCTTTGGGGTTTTCACTGTGGTTTAACTGCCGTAGCTTTATCTAGAGCTAAGCAGCTTGCACCAATTTCAGGTTGCTACTGCGTATTAAAAATTGAACTATACCTTTTCTCTGTTCTTAAGGGATATAGCTGAGGTTCTGAGCAGCTCTGAAATTGAGTTTGTACGTGGGAAATACACATGGCGTCTACTAGACAGCACACGTAAGACCAGCATCAGGGGCCGCTTTTTGCAAAGCTAGAATGACTTTACCAGAGAGCACTGCTAGTCTTCCTTCGTTTTGTCAGCAGGAAAAATCTGGCTGAAAAAGAAGTATTCTGGTTTGTAGTGTTCTTGTTTCTAGGAGCGAAATTAAGTACTTGCTGGTAAGCTACAACTCAGGCAAAAACAGTTCAGGCAGCCACAGACGATTGTGCTGCTTATTAAGCTAATCAAAATTGTGTCGTTTGCTCCCTTCCCCCACTCATGATTTGCCTGTTGCCTTCTCACAAAATAAAATTAAGCTCTTCAGTGACTGGTTTTTAAATCACAGCAAAATAGCAAAATGAAGACCTCATAGGAGGCTCTAGGTCCTACCGCAGTACAAGTAATTATTTAAATAAATGCGTTTCCTTATCACTGGCCTTTTTCCTACAGTTCTTGCTTTCCTACTGTAACAGTAATCATGAATAAAATGTATAGAAAAAAGGTTTACTGAAGATCAGGACGGAAAGTCAAGACCAATGGCCTAGTTTATGATAACCTGCTAAAATGCAAGCTTTTACATTAAAAAAAATATTAAAAAATTATAAATCTCCCTATTGCCAGGAAGGCAAAAATACCTTTTCACATTCCAAGTGTGGATATTCATAAGTCAGCTAAGTTGCCTCAAAACACCATCATCTACTTAAGCTAATGAGCTGGCTTCACGCTGAAGCACGTGAAAAGTACGCATATGTTTTGTTTTACAAGGTTCAAAGGTACAGGTCATAATCCCCACCAAAAAGACAGTAACAACCAGTTTTGGGAAGAAAATGTCTTGATTTAGTTGAGTTTATTGCCAAGTGAATATGTACCTAGCAGTTAGATACAGAGCTCTTTCTTTGCTCTCTAGATGCTGATAATATAACTGGTAGCGTATGAGATTGATGATATGTTGTTCAATTAATACCAAGTGATGGCAACACAGAGAATTTGGTGGGATGTGTGAGAGGTATGAGGAGAAGGATAATTAATGGAGATGCTCTGTTACTGCTTTGCTTTTTTTGTTATTTTGCTAGGTTATTTATATTGAGTTCCTTCTTCTGGCTAGATTCTATTCTATGCCTTTCACACGTGTGGTGAGAGCGAGAATGTGTACGTGGTACAGTCAAATTGACAATAACTGAGATAATCAACATTATAGAAAACAGAGAGGCAATCTCCTGCATTAGATTCACTGCATTTTAAGATAGGTGTTTGCTAAGGCCATGTTAAAATGTTTGTGTCCATTACTCCAAGGTCCGTGGGACAGATTCATAGGAGTACAAGTCTCTCAAATTTATTTGAGGCTCTCTAATACGATATAACGATAATTCCTCTCTTCAGGATAAATGCAAGGGGACTGCAGTCCTGTGTATAGTTAAGCTTTTTCCATTCTTTTGGCTCTTTAATTGTTTTTTACTGCAGAAGCTTTTGTGGTGACCTATTGCATTAACAGGAGTAAAAATGAACCTTCTTGGCGTTGCATTACCACCACCACTAGCTGCCCCATTTTTTTCGCCAGCTTTTTAGAACGAAATGTATGGCCTGCTTTATGTGCACAATTAATAATAACACATTCTCCTATGTTTTTATAGTCAAAGGCAAGGAACAAAATTCAACAGGATTTTTAATTCCGTATACGTTTCCTCCATGCATACCTACATACAATTTTACAGCTAGACTAAGCCTTTGGTTTCATGTCTTCAGTTTCACGTCTTCATTACGAATGTAAAGAGTTACTGAAATCTCACTGAATACATAAAAAAAATCTAAACCCAATTCACTTTCTAATCACTGAGATTCCTTTCGTCTGACTCCTCCTCATTTTTCATCTCTAAGGAGACAAGCATTGCCATGAAAATAGTCTCTTGGTTTCTTGATAGTTGACTTGTTCCCACTACAAATGCTTCTTTCACCCCTGGCCTTATATTTACCATCTTCGCCCTCCGCTGGTGACATCAATGGTGACGTTATAGAAGACGCTCATTGGAGGTGCAGGAGATGAGGCAGCAGGAGGAAGAGGTGGACTGTCCTCAGAGAAGCCGATTTTAGTCCCAGTGAGATAGAAGGAAGGAAAGCACAGAACATATTGGGGGGAAGTTGAACTGCTCCTACATAAAAAGATATTTTAAGCTCCTGTCAGCTGTTAGAAATCCATTTACAGAAACCTCCGTTTCAGGGACTGCTTCCATTACACTAGCACTATGCAAAATGAATCTTAAAAATATTAACAATAACTTTTTCTCAATAAACTTAAGAATTTTCCTCTCGGGCTTCCTGCCCTGAAATACCCTTTCATGTCAGTTGGCTCTGATCCTCATTTCTATTTTTCTGTCCTGTCTTCCTCCCTCCCTACGCCTGTCTGCTTCCAAAAAACTTCCCTGGCTACAAGTCCTTCCCAAACCACTCTTCAGCATCTTTTGAAAAATGACCCCCTTGCTGTACTGAATATCTCCAGCGGCTGAGTTTGGGACTCTGCCGTATTGTTCTCTGGTTTGTGATACATAATGTAACGATATGCTTCTGAAGGTGAGAAGCTGGAAAATGTAAAGGTAAAGGATGCCTATGAACAAGCAAGGAGGCTAAGAATCTGTATGCTACAGGGCTGATGTGGGACTTGAACACCGTGGGGTAGAAATTGCAAGAACAAGGAGTTAACATCTGCACTTGCGAATAGCTGCCTGAATCAAACCAAACCTCTCCTGAAATCCCTGGTTACACCATTTCTTCCCGGTGGACTGGACTTTACATAGGTAAACTATGGGGTAAGACCTGTTTTGCTATCTGTACTAATACTTCATTAAGCGATAGCTTTCAAAACAGGCTTATTTTGGTAAACTTCAGGAAGTTGTAGATCCTGTGTCACTCAGGATACGCACCCCGTTCAAGCTGTGCACGTTTTAAGCATCATGCTTTTGCTCTAGGAATCACTGATAGAGTTGTTAGCCACTCGTGGCCATGCATCTGCAGAGCTTCTGGCAAACAGCATGATGATAAAGCGGCAGTGGAGGGGGTCTGCTCATCTGTGCTGAACACTATCAAGTCATGATGAAAAAGAAATACAGAAATGATAAATGGAAGAGTGAATGTTCATATACAAGCCATTCTGATTGTTATGAGGATGATTTTTTTTCATTCCTTTTAAGCTGGAGGAGAAGGAAGAAGGGCAAGGTGGTTACAAATTGCAACTTATTTGATGGGTATTGGTGTGTAACGAACCTGTTGGCTCAAGTGCTAATATTTTTAAAATGCTTAAGACAGCCGATGATTGCATGTGTAACCACGAGAAATTCAGATTATTAGAAGCAGATATTTAACACCAAAAATAACTGGATGTTTGTTTCTCTGCTCTGCAACGGGGGCTAGGGGAGACCAGAATATTTCCCCTGCCACAGGTAGTAATATCACCAACGCTTCTGCTGCAACTGGAGCTGCTCCTCCTTTGCATTGTTACAGCAAGAAGACAGCACCCTTCAGTGAGCACTCACAGGCATCTCTGGTCACCTTTAAAACAAAGCAGAGGACCTATTTAGTAGACCTGATCTATGAAAGGGCAACTTCCATGCTTAGACCAAACTTTGCTCTAAAAATAAAGAAAATCTTTGTACTGCGTTTCCATTTTACATTCCGTTTCCATTCCATTTTCCAGCTGTTATTGAAAAGATATGTCTTAAGAAGGGCTGTCTTTTATCCAGCTGACAGTTTTACTTCTGTTGATAGTGCTTCTAATACTTGGTATTTTATCATAGCCTTTGTGTTAAAGCACTTTAGGATTAAATTAAATGAGCTGCATTGCGCTATTGTGTAATAGGCTATAAAAGGGCTAGACACATCTGGAATGGGAGAAGGCACTGTGCAACCACACCCAGAGCATCCCAAGTACCCGAGGAAGGGAATATAGCCTGTTTGGACATAGGCCTTCTCAGGTAATTCATAACTGATCCGCCTTTCCAGGTGTGGAAACTTTGGCACGGGCCAGTGAAATATATCTGAGGTCACGTGGGGAGAGGTCTTATATCTCTTAACTCTGCCCAAATGGTAGGCCAGATCTTCATGTGACAGGAGTGGGTATTGCCCCAGTGAAGTTGGTCAATTCACGTCGGTTTTCATAAGGTGAAATTCTAGTTGACTTCCCCTTGAAGTGGGTTTGATTTTTCGAGCAGAAATCAGAAATTGATAGTGGGCTTCTCTGCTTGCATACTGACTGATGACAAACAAAACTAGCATCCTGTTGGGGATTGGATTGCAGACAAAGGGCATGGGTCTAGTGATCCCTTGTATCAGGAAGGGATGTTTCAGTTAG
>JANZLQ010000025.1:27770564-27781040 GCA_026212715.1 Elanus axillaris
ATCACTCATATTGGGTCGGCTGCATTTCTTCCTCCGCCTTCTCAGGCCTGAACCTATGTCGGGGATCCTCCCCGCAGCATCCAAGTATGTAATATTTGAGATGTTTATCTGCCTTTACAGAAAAGGCTTAAAAACTACAGCAGGACACCGGTTTAAATAGGTTGGGGTTATCAGCGTGCTGCTGAGAGCGGTTGAACAGGGAACTAAGGCTTTTTTCTATACTAGAATAAAAGTAACTTGCTTAAAGGAGATGACAAGAAGAAATGACGAGTTGAAACAATGCTGAATAACATCCAAGTATGTCAGGACAAGGTCCCTTCCAACCCAAACAATTCTATGATCCTATACTGCTAACACCTGTTATTAGCAGAGGATATTTCTGTACTACAGTCATGACGAAAGGCATAAATTCTTAGAGCAGGTTAAAGTGATTCTGCCCTGCTGACAGATTGACAGCCACCCAGGGTAGACAGGCAGGAACTGTGATTGACATAAATATGTATGATCTTATAGGACTGCAATGTGGGTGGGTTAACAGACGCAGACATGTAGAAGTGGAAAGCAGTTGCTTGATGATGCACAGGATGAAAGTTTGAACACAAAGCTCTTCAGAAAGCACCCTGAAATTCATACTTCTCTCGTCTTTGTTTATCTTTCTTCAAGACAATTATAACAACAATAAGAAAAGTAGACAAAAAAAAAGAATAGCCCACATCCATGTTTGCTCCTTTTTCTCATAACAAAGAAAAAGCGTATCGGAGAAGTCCAAATCCTTTTACACTGCTCAGAGCTGGCACAACTTTGACGGCTGGTAGTTTAATTCATGTAAGCATCCCAAAGTTTGGCTGATGGTTGTTCACCCCCGCCCCTTGACTTGAAAAACTAGACCAGGATTACCAGGGCATCGGGGGGAATCCTTTCAGCATTTCTGTGGGTTTTTTCCCATTGAAAAGAAAATAGAGAACGTGGAAATGAAAAATGACTGGAAAAACTGACAGACCATTCTTGAGTCTCTAGAACTATTTGTTTAGGTTCAATTCCAAATTAAGACAATGGCTTGCTATTTTGTTTTGTTTCTAATTGAGAATCAGGCTCCACTTGGTAGACACATTTTTCCAATAGCCATGCCTGATCACGTCAGGATCGGCTGGAAGAAAGCAAGCTGAAGGAAACTGCAACTTTTATAAAAGGCTAAAGAAGGTGAATTAACAATGTTTGGAATCTAAATAGCATTGTATTTTGAGGTCTGTCCTAGTGCAGAGCAGTTGTAGTTAAACCAGTCAAAAGAACTGATGTAATAATGAAGTGATGGATAAGTAGGTGTTTTTAACTGATATTTTGCCCGATGTCTAAATTTTTCATTTACTGCATGCTTGTAGTTGCTTAACTCTCTAGATCTCAAATTCAGACTTCTGACTCTTCCTTCTGACCTGATGAATTCTCAGAAGCCAGCAAAAGGATTCTTAGAGCTTTTTAAGTATGCAGAAGCTGCAAAGCCAGCTACAAAAGTAAGCAACAAAGATCAATAGCAATGCTACCTCCCGTGTTCAGAAGGACATCTTGCTGCAATTTCAGTTCTCCTTTCCAAGATCTTGTCAAGGACTGAAATGGTTGTCAAAAGCTGTGGAGTACACTGTCGTCTATTAAGTCACATTGCCTTCATTTAGACTGATGCATTTGGCAGCTATTGAACTGTTTGAGTTCAGTAATGTAGTTTGTTTTAAATAAGCTTGTATGCGTCTATTGAAAGTCTCTTTTTGGAGCTGCCTGGTCAGTGTTTGCATTTCTCTCTTGTTCCAAAACTTTCCTTCCATTATTTCTGTTTTCCTGCCCAAAGCTTTCCTATTTGTCTACTACAGCTTCTCTCACCCTCTTCAGGCTTGAGAAAACAAAGTCCAGGCTCATCTTTCTGCATGTATCTGTGTTCCCTCGAAATCTAGGTGGTACACACACGTCTGTTCCGAGGTGTCTGCCACCACTAAAATAACTATGAGCCTGTAAATGCTATTTCAGCATATGTGGCAAAATAACCTTCTCTTCTGGCCTAGTATTCTGGTTCAGTGTGGAGGCCATCTTCAGTCAGAGTCACTAAGGAGATATGTTGGAATTTACATGAAACGCAAAGGTGAACGAGAGTGCTAGATTCACATGAGAAAAATGTGAGTGCTGGCCCTGGTCAACAGAGAGCTTCCCAAGCCATTTACTTTTGAAGGTTCCAGCAAGAAAGCAAAGACATTTTCAAGACAGTAAGGAAAAGGGCTGATCTGCCTCCAAATTCAGCATCTGCATGGGTGATGGAGGTCTGGCACCATGTGGGTGAAATGTATTGCTTCAAAACTTAATGTTTAAGCTGAAAGATTTGTTTAGTGTGTGCTTTTTTTTTCCCTCCCTCTTTCTCTCCCAACTTGTCTTCTGAGACCTGCATTGTGTGGTGTGAAGTGGGGGATTTTATGCTAAATCAATAAGCATCTCTAAGATATTTGAAAATGTGTTTTCATGGCTTGGTGTTGGTAGCTTAGGCGACAGGCGACATTATGATTTTGGTCTCTCATGCTCTGCATTGCTTGTATATCACTTTTCCGGTAAAATATCCTTCGGACTTCTTTCCATGAATTAAGCACCAAGAAAAATTTAAATCTGGTTACAGAAGAAGAACAGCTAATTAGGCAACCCTCCTGGTGCATATATTTAAAGATACAATGCCATGTAAACAATTTGTCTAAAATGTCCTCTGTGTGATTTCTTGTGTAATAATCTCTTCTCTTGAAACCTTTCCCACCATGATTTCTTTTTCTTCTCTGATCTTCCACCTCTTCCTTTGTTCATCATATTTACTCCAACCATAAGTAGTCTGGAGCATCAGTCTCCAGTGGCCCACGTTACAATACCAAACTGTGTACCTGCTATCAACAAGGGTCATTTGCCCCCCGAATCCCAAGTCCCCTCCTTTAAAGCCGATGAGGATGTGGTTTCCATCTCTACTTCTAGGCCCTGCAGTCTTAAACACATATTCAAAATCATTTAGTTGGATCCATGTTTGACTGGTACAACCGATTCAGATCCAGTGCTCACCTATCCTCACCGTTGTGCCACAACGTGGGAAAGCTCCAAGTTACTCTATAGCAACTAAGACTACGTAGGAAGGTGACTCACAAGAAATCAGTCCAACTTACTGCAAAATTACCACATTGCTACTTTTCACTGAATCTTCTAGAATTGTCACAATCCTCCTCCTTTCAGACCGTAAGTTATCTTTGTCTTCTCAGTGTTCTTTGCCATTTTGTGTTGGGTTCTAAATTAGTGATCGGTGCTTGCAAAAGACATCTTACAATTGTCTTGTACAGATCTATGAAAACATCAGCTCAGTGTTGCACAGAGGTGAAAAGGGCAAAGGGAAAGTTAAGAGTTACTAAGAAAAGAACAGAGTAAGACAGAAAGCATCACTGCATAAATTCCTGGTGCATTTTCAACCTTGACTATTGCAAAGAACTAGAAAGATTACAGAGCAGGAGAGCAAGTGTGATTTTAGGTATACAGTGGTTTATACAGGAGGAAGTATTAAATGGTACATTATTAAAAATAATATCTCCTGCTTGGAAAAAAAGCAGGAGATATTATGCAGATCTATAAAAGACGTGTGGAGCAGAGAAAGTGAATAGGAAATGACTACTTGTTATTTCTCGCAACACAAGAACTAAAGGGCAGCCAGTGAATTTATAAGCTATAATAAATTAGCTTCAATACAAACTGAAAGCAACACCTTTCCCCACAGCATATAATTGTGAAACTCAGCACCACAGGGTTTCGAGAAGGCCAAGAACAGACAGGGTTCAAAAACAGACTGAACAAATTCAGAGGATAAATACATCTGTGGCTACTGAACATGATGCTCTACATACAGCCTTTATGTCAGTTCCTTCAAGCTGTTACATGACTTGAAGCTAGAAGGTTGTTTCAGGAAAAGATCACCCAGAATTTATCCTGCTTCTTGTAGTCCTTCCCAAGATAGGACTTATGTTCTCTTACCACTGAACAGAGGATAGGGAACTAGGGGAACCTTTGGTCTGATTTTGTACAATTATTCTTATATTCTCTGAATGATGTCATTTTAACAGTAAACTCGGGCGTGCCTGTTCCTATATTGAAGTGTAGTGAATGATTTATCTCGTGGAGTTTTGGACTTCGCCTTCCTTGACATCATTTGATCTCACCAGGTCACAGATGTTGGTCTTGAGCAAAGTAGGAGCCACTGGTCCCAGGAAAACTCTTGTCTGTGAGAAGTTTTGAAAAAAGATGGTTAGATTTCTAAAAAAAATAAAAATAAAATGGAAAGAGAAGTAACACTGAGTAATCTGGGAGATGACTTTCTAACTAGACTTTATTAGCAATAGTTTCCTGCTGTGGTGATTTGCATACATTTACTGAGCACAGCAAAGCTATTTTCCTTGCTCTGGTTTTGTCTTATAAAACTCCAAAGCATAGAACTGTCACTCGTGCTTTCTAGGGCTGAAGTGTTGGTGTCATGTAAATTAATTATAGGCAAGGTGGCTTAATTAACAGTTATAGTTTTTCTTTAATAGGCAGGTTTAGGATATGCGTTTTTGGTTTGTAGTAACTTTCAATCTTTCTTTTAGATCTTTCCTTTTCCACTGTAGCAGTAATTGCTCAGGTGCTCTTTAGCGGTTGTACAACACAGAGGGACAGGGAAGGCTCTGCTAAAAAAGTCAGTGTATTTAGGGCAGGACTCAGCAAGCTAAATGGCAGCCTGTTTTTTCTAAAGGCTGATTTATGCCAACAGGGAGATCCTCATACGGAGTGAAGCAGCCTTGCTGTCCGCATCAGGGCCCCAGCACCCACCTGGTTTGTCCAGCTCGGCCCAAGCTGCCATCTCGCTTCCTGCTGGGAGCATTCCCAAGCCTGGGTTTGCCTTCCCATCCCAAGCGCGTGCTTTCCTCCCCACCGCACAGGATGTTGAGGAGGTACTCAAGGAGTTTCTGAGTTGTGTTTCCCTGCCAGCAGCGGCTCGGCGTGCTGTACTGAACTGGTTTGCTTCTTACATATGGCAGTAGAACAAGCCTGACTCTGTGCTGCTGCTCCTGCTCAGTTTCTCATTTTAAAAGACACCATCCATTTAACTAGCACTCCTTCTGTGTTGTAGGTTCGCTGTGGGTCAGCTTTATGTCTTCAGCTGTAAACGCAGGTCAGCTGGCTGCCATGCAGAATGTTCCTTATCCTTAAAAGCACAGGTCCCCCTGTGCAACTTCACAGAACATCGCACGTGCACATCTTGTAAGAAAGCTTATTTTGCTAGAGTAGAGCGGTTCAGCTGCTCTTGTGACAGTAGCAGTCCTACCAGGATGGTGGCAAAAGATTTTTCAGTCTAGGTGTTGTAGGCTTGTAATGAGAGCGTTTTCTGCCATTTCACTTGAAGGTTTTCCTTCCACTTTTTTGGTAGGGAGAAAATGATCTCAGCCCTTTCGATTAAATTAGATATTATAGGGTGTAACAGCTGGTGCCTATAAATCAAAGTCCTTCAGCTTTTCTGCCATGCTCAGGGTCTCTCGCTTCTGATGCTAAACCTAAGATTTGTTCATTCCTGCTTCCTAGAGAGCCCATCAGAGGTTTGAAGTCTAGATGTGAAAGGGATTCTCACAAGCTCCCTCGGTGCCAGCTTGGTTCAGTTACACTGCTGAAGGACCTGCTCTTTCCTTTGTCATACATATTTGCTATGTTGCTCAAAAAAGGCAGCAAACTGGTTTACATATCCATGCTTGCAGACTCTAATCTTAGATACAACACTTAATACGCTCTGAATTTTTTTTAACCCAGCTTCCTGAGAAATTGAGGCTTACGCAATCTGTATGCAAAAGGGAAAACCCCAAAAGGTTTCCCAACAAAGACAGCAAAAAACAGCCAATGGGTACACGAATCAAAAAAATTATTTTGAGGTACGTTGAAGACAGAGAAGGTAGGCGGTGTGGAGCTCCCTTTCCCCATGGCTGCAGGCACCATCCAGCTGCTTGTGGGACAACGACAGGGTGCAGAGAGGGGCTATTTGTATTTCTGTAGTCCTTAGGCAGGTGTCCTTGTAGGAAGTCACGATACTCTCCAGCTTGGGGGCAGAGGAGGGAGATGACAGGAGCATGCCATGATCTCATTGTGTTCCTGACCAAGGCTGAGGCTTTAACAGACAGGAGAATCAACAAACAGAATAGCCACTCGCCAGCACCACAGGCTGCCCCTGCCTCCCTGGCCAGGGCTCTTCCAGCCTCAGCCTCACACCAAGGCTGTCCATCCCACCTCTCCCTGACAGCCAGGAGACACCTGCCCTGGCCCACCATATCACCAACCCCACGATGATTTGGGCCACCAGCAGTGCTCTGCCCGCTATGACGTGGCCACCACAGCACTCAGGATGTTGCCAGGAGCTCATGTGGGATCCAGCCCTTGGCCAACCAGGGAGAAAGTATCTGGAGCTCCCTTTGTCCCGGGCTGCAGGTACCTTCCATCTCCCCATGAGACCATGACGCAGTATAGCTAGGGGCTATCTCATCTGTCCCGTAGCGCACTGACAGCTCTTCGGCTTGGTGGACCAAGGAGGGAGAGGACAGCATGTGCCATGGTTTGGTCACATGCCTTCATGGTGTCTGGAGAAGCAAGAAAATTTAATTTCTCCCTCCCACCCTGTCCGCCGGCCATGCCACCACCACCACCGGTGCAGCCCTCTTTATACCGGTCCTGAGCTGCCATGTCAATGACTCCTCTATTCCATGGCCACTGCCAACATTCTGTCCTCTGTGACACAGCCGTGACATCACCAGGGCTGGTTCCCAGAGTTAGTGCTGCATCACTATGACACAGCTATTATCTTCCACCATTCGAGTGAGAAGAAACAATTAAATAAATTAATAATAAGTGATAATGCTTGGAAGGGCAATAAATTAGCAGTAGCAGCCATTTAAAAACAGCAGCTCAGCAAAGGTTAAAAGCAGCAGGTCCTAGCTACTGCCCAATTTTAAAGATTTCTGTGATACTTGCTGCTGAGATTTGTGGGTTTGAAAGCTAAATTTTGGAAGAAAAGTGCTTGTCAAGTTGACTGAAGGTAATACTTTACGCCTTTGGAATTAAAGACATGTTCAGTGCCAAAGCCTGCATCCAGGAGTGGCTGACAGCATTGAGGACCATGAGCTGCAAGACTTGCATCTTTCTTCCCCTGAAATGAACCAAAGATTTCATGAAGGATAGTCCTGTGCTACACGCTTCAGCTGGAAACAGGAATGAAATATGTCAATTAGCTTCCGTCTGCTTGGCTCACTGCAGGTGAAGTCCATCCCCTTTAACTGACAGAACTAGAGGCAGTGCCCAGAAAATGAAACACAGGAGGCTCCATCTGAACATCAGAAAACACTTTTTACTGTGAGGGTGACCAAGCACTGGCACAAGTTGCCCAGAGAGGTTTGGAGGCTCTCGCCTTGGAGATATACAAAAGCTGTCTGGACATGGTCCTGGGCAATCAGCTCTACGTGGTTGGGTTTGAGCGTAGGTTTGGACCAGATGGTCTCCAGAGGTCCCTTCCAATCTCAACCATTTTGTGATTCTGTGAGAGATGACCATGTAACGTTAAGGCTGATATTTAGTTTGCCAGCCCTGTGGTTTTGTAGTTTGTTGCTGACAGTATTTCACATGTGCTCGGAGCCATACTGGGAAGGACTGTCGGGACACGTTGGAATAGGCTGCTCTAGGCATGGTCCACGATCACATCTGAAGTGTGCTCAGGCTTTATTACAAGGAGAACTTCTGGATTTGGTTCCAGCTGGAGCTTGGGAGCATTCTAACACGCAAGCAGGTTAGGCAACTGGGGAACATGGCACAGGATGCAAAACTGGGAATGAAACTACCTGGTAGTGTTCAAACACCTAAAAACCTCTGTAGGTTGCCTTACAGTAGTGCTCCCATCAACAAGAATTAGGCCCTTGACATCGGGAAGAATACCACCTAATGTCAGTACTGTTAAAAATCAGTGTTTCCCTGCTGCTATCATACTGTGAGAAATCACAGCAGTTCCCGATTTTTAGAACAGAAGTGCAAAATATCGGATATCGTTGTGCAGTACTATGCCTGAATAACTGTTACCTTTCTAGGCAAGTTAGTACCTTACAGTTTTATTTAATTAGACAGCAAGTTGAAACAGTAAAGTGCTTTCTAAACACTAAGTATTAGTATTACAAAGCATGAAAAGGTAGGAAAAGGAAAGCCCAGCTTTCCTAAATTCCTGTGGGCTAAGCATGGAAATCAGAATGGACTGCAGCAGATTTTATCTCAAACCATTTAAAGAAAGAGATGTGCAAGCTCTGCCTGTACTGACTGAGCAACCATAGAGATGAACCCTTTACAAAAATCCCCTTTTGTAATCAGATTGTGTGTCTTCCTTCAGCACTATAGATCATGTACAAGCCCTTGCACAGCACGTGTGGGCATCGCTAATAAGATTTTATCCATGCCAAGTTTCATCATCTGCTGAGAAGGCAGCTTGCTGAGCAGAGGGAAGAGTTGGATTATGGTGGATGCTGCTGATACTAATAAGAAACTTGGCAAGAATATGGTGGAATATTGCCATAATATAATAATGTTTTTAAAACAAAAAAATATATCATTTCCAAACCTCTTTGGAAAGCAAGGGGCACAATTTGTAGGAAATTATTTGTACTCACAAAGGTGGCAAACAAGTTACAGCAGGTCTTCACAGAGCCCACTGAAATAAGCACCACAGGCAGGTAGGAATAAGACAGAGATGAGGCTGCCCTTAGTTTCCTCATAAGGTGTCATAAAATTTGGGGGGGCATATTGCTCCCCTCCTGAGTGCACAAAGAATTAGTTGCCTTGGCTGGAGAATATGTCCTCAGAGTCATACAGAGTAGAGTTGTAACTGGTTACAATTTGTTTCAAAAGTGCCTCTCTGAGGACAGATAAAATCTTTCGGGTTTGAATTTTCTTCCCTTTTTTATTCCTCTTTTCTCCTGCTGCTCTGCAACTCAGTTGTTGAAAATCTCATTTACCCAGCAGCTGAATTCAGATCCAGCCATGGTCTGTATTCTCTACTGTAAACTCTAAGGAATGCATAGCTGCTGATAATTTCATAGATATTTTTTTTTTCCCAGTCTGCCGGTTTCAGTATAGGTCATAGCACTGCCCTTCCCTATTTCTGAAATTAAGGGAAGGGCGCAGGCATGTTTGCCTTACCTTGAAGACTATTGGTTCTTCGATGCTTTGAGATCTTTCAGCGCTCTGTCATTATGCACATACCTTGAGTAATATGGATGGTATATTCATGTATAAAAACAGCTTCCAAATTGAACATTTTAACTAGCTAGGTGAAATATTTCTTACACTTGACAGATGTAAGACATTGATAACCAGATACCAATTAACTAGCTTAAAAATAGTCCTTTTGTGCAGAAACTAGCAGCCAGGCATCCAATGCAGCATTAAGGGGAGTTTTGCACTGTAATACCCACACAATTTTATAGAAATACATTATTATGCATTTATTCACTATTAATAAATACAGTCCTGCAAATCACACAGCATTTTACATTCTAAGGGGCTTCATTTCTGCTGACTGGTAGCTAGGTGCCAGACCAATTTAGTCAGCCTAAACCCCCGTCTATGTTGCTGAGTCAAACTGTGATATTTTTATCCATATTAGGTAGCACCTGATAGATTTAAGCAGGATTACCCATGATGTCAGACAGTATTAAATGTGTGTGGTGGGTTGACCCTGGCTGGATGCCAGGTACCTGCCAAAGCTACTCTATCACTGTCTGCCCCTCAGTGGGATGAGGAAGAGAAAATAGAACGAAAGGCTCGTGGGTCAAGATAAGGTCGCGGAGAGATCGCTCGCCAGTTACCATCATGGGCAAAACAGACTTGTCTTGGGGAAAATTAATTTAATTTATTACCAATCAAATCAGAGTAGAGTAGTGAGAAATAAAACCAAACCTTAGAACACCTTTCCCCACCCCTCCCTCCTTCCTGCATCTACGCCATTCCCGGTTCTCTCTACCTTCTCCTTCCGACGGTGCAGGAGAACAGGGGATGCGGACTGGGGTCAGTTCCTCGCCTCCTCACACCTTGTCTCTGCCGCTCCTTCCTCTTCATGGGGAGGACTTCTCACTCATCCCCCACTCCACCATGGGGTCCCTCCCACAGGAGACAGTCCTCCACCAACTTCTCCAATGTGGGTCCTTCCCACAGGCTGCAGTCCTTCAGGCACAGACTGCTCCGGTGTGGGGTCCTCCCCGGGCTGCAGGTGGAGATCTGCTCCCCCATGGACCTCCCTGGGCTGCAGGGGCCCAGCCTGCCTCACCGTGGTCTTCATCACCACGGGCTGCAGGGGAAACTCTGCTCTGGCGCCTGGAGCATCTCCTCCTCCTTCTGCACTGACCTGGGGGCTGCAGGGCTGTTGCTCTCATATTC
>JANZLQ010000025.1:27781220-27857730 GCA_026212715.1 Elanus axillaris
TCCTGGAGCCGGCTGGAATTGGTTCCATTGGACATGGGGGGAGCTTCCAGCAGCTTCTCACAGAAGCCACCCCTGTAGCCCCCCCAGCTACCAAAACCCTGCCACGCAAACCCAATAGAACATGAGTGAGTATATGGCACCATTCAAAACGTGTATCTCACTGGGATCTCAGAGTACAGTTTTACAATACGAAATAAAATGAATTCTACCCCAAGATACCACAATGTCCCAGTAAAAACTGTCCTGAAGTATTCTGAGCCACACATCATTCTTTGCAGATCCAACAGAGGGCCCAGAGAAGACTTTAATGCTCAAACTGTGGAGTTTTATCTCTAACGTAATTTTTAAATAGCAGTTTGTACGTTTGTCACAATAGGTGTTTGCTACCTGTCAGGCAACAAGCTATTGTGGCCCCTTGTTTTTTGGAATATGGTAGACACTTGGCAAGACATGGTTAAGTCCAAATCTTACTGCATTTATGCCAGAGGGAAAATCACTACCTTCATTTCAGTTGTTTGGGTCCCACAACTCTGCCCCTGAGATAACATCTTCATTTGGAGTATTTGACTGTGAACACCATCTGTTTGATATTTGTTAGTTACTTTGAAGGTGGGGGAATAGAATGACGATTAAAAATAAATCCGTTCGATATCCATCAACTCTTCCCCTCTAAATACATCCCTGTTACCTATGAAATAGGCCTCTGGTGATTTCATATTTTCAAATAACTTGTCTTCTTGAGCCACTGCTGCTTGCCTGGGCGTTGGAGAAAGCTGGTTTTTATGTGACATAGATGCTGCCTTGAAAAACTGTTCTGAGAATTTTTTTTTTTAAATTATGGGGGGGGAGGAGGGTGATACTTTTTACACAGGTGTTAAATTTCCTGGAGTTAATCGGGTAGAAAAATGCCTCTGAGGCATCATTCGGTCCATTAACTGCAATGCCAACTGCCAATGGCTGGAGTTGAATACTAACAGATTTTATAACTCTTTATGTTAATTGACAAAGCCAGACAGATTCATAGTTCAGCATAGCCCTCCTGTTCTTACCTGCTGCCTTCTGTGTTCATATCCCCAGTGTCTGAAACATGCTCCCTTTTTTATCAGGGGAGACGTGAATATAAGAAGCTGAGTTGTTTTGCTCATCTATGTGATAATTATACAGATGAGTGAACACCCAGTAAACCAGGAGCAGCATCCCCTCCCCCACTTTTAGTTACTGCTTTAAAAAGAACGTTATTGTGGCGTTATGTCAGGTACATGCCCCATAACACATGGAGCAAAACAGGAGAGTAGGGAGCAGTTGAAAAAGTAATTTTTAAGATTGCAGTTTCCCGAGAGACATATTTGTTCCTAAGACAAATGTGAAAAAAATATAGAAGGAAAATGAAAAGATGTTGCTGTTATTTAGTGTATGTGTGTTCTTCTGTTGGCTACTTCAAATTATGCTGTATGAAAGCTTTTAATAGTTTTTTTCCATTCAGGTGGTGTCCTGAATCATAGTATCTTTCCTATAGAAGTTTGCAAGCCCTTGTAGACTTCCTCATGGCAGAATCCAGTTCGGCAGAGAGGTGTACAGCAGTGTAAAGCATTCCCTAAATTGAACATGTTGTATGTGCACCCACTTTGGATTGTTACCTCCGTATTTCACTTCGACTATTAGGACCATGCCTTATTAGTTCTCAGCTAGGAGTCTCAAAGCAGAACTTTGGTGAAACGGGTCATGACAATTTATAGTGTGCAGAATACTTCTCTGAGTTACTATTACACTGACATCCAGAGAAGATGCTGACCTTGCAATCAGCTATGGATGGGACGTAAAACTCAAAATCCTTATTACCTGGAATGGTTAATTACCCCAAATTACATTTTAAAGAATAGGAGGTTAATTTTAGTGTCCTGATCAAATAACATTACACACAATTAAAAGCTCCTCCCTGCAGTTTCTATAGAATATATGGTATTTCTCCCATACGTCCCATGGTGGGTGTTCTGATATGATCAGGAGGGGACGATCTAGCTAACTATTTAATAGCTTGTTTATCTGTCTGCTGTGTGGTATCCCTGCAGCAGTCTTATTTCTCTGAAGTTTTTTTTTTATACATGCTTTTATAAGGCACTTGGGAATGTGAGGATAAAAAGCAGCAAATAAATATGTTTGGAAAGGATATGTTGTACTAAATCAGCAAAGGGTAAAGAGCTCCAAAAAGGAGAAGGGAAGAAAATTGGCTCCACCTTAGAAAACTAATGTGAGAGCTGCTGAGTAAAAAAGAACAGTCATCCAGCTGGGATTTATTAAGTGGAAAGCTTTTTTAAAAAAAAATCAGTAGAAGACCAGAAATCAAAGATCGCTGTATATTTACTGGCTTTTCTGAAGCATCTGTTCTCTAATATCAGAGTATCTCACAAAGACTAATCAACTGATCTTCAGAATATCCTTATGAGTTTGAGATGTGTTAGCCTCATTTTACCATCGGAGGAATAAAGAGATTATTTGTCCAAGACCACACAGGAAATCTGTGACAGAAATAATAATGTAGGCCTGTAGCCAGTGCAGTGACTCAACCATAACACCATCCAATCTTCCATCAGGGTAAGAAGGCAATAAGGGAGGGCTGTTGGTATAATTCATGGCCAAAGGAGAGAAGCTGATGAGAGACCTTCCCCAAACAGATGGAGAGGGCTACATAGTTCCGGTTAAGATGCAGACAATCTATCTTTACTCTTGGGTTTTGGTTAAAGGCATATACAACGCTATAAATATATTTTCAGCTAACCCTTGCTGGGCATCTCTGATGGTGGGTCAGTCTCAAAAAGCCAGGACCCTTTACTTGTAATAAAATCTCCACATGCGGTCATTTTATGAAAAGCCAGAAGACTTGTATGCCAGCAAAGATGGTAACACCTATGTTACAGGAAGTTAAAATCTTTTAATTGGTAAAATACAGATATAGCAGACATAAAAAAAGGAAAAAAATTCCTCTTTATTGCTGCAAGGGGAGTTTAAACTGGATTTTCTGATATTTAAAAATGGAGAACAACAATAATCGTGTTACCTAAATAAAGTTTTCACACTTTGTGTTTTCCTTCATGTTTCCTTCATATTTTAACCAAACATTGCTAAGACTGTATAACTAAAAGCATTATGTCTGTTAAAACTTTTACTCTGTGGGATTGCTGGGTGAGCTGACCACATTTTTTGCTTAGCTCCTAAGGGGACAGTTGTCATGCACTATTATCTGAGCACATTCCATTATTTATGTTACTGCCAGTGAGAATGTCTTTGTAACCACATTCAATCTGGTAAAGTGAGATTTTTATGCTAGGACTTGCACATCCATATTGTAACTACTGTAGAACATTGAAGAAAGCTGATGCAACTTTTATTAGCTATATTAACTTATTTGTAATAAAGGGTTCACAGGCTTTCATCCAAATTTTCAAGGTACATCTACCAATTGCATCATCTGCTTCTAAGGGATCTGAGAGCTCAGAAACGTAAGACTACTGTCATTATGCTTACTTTTTCTGTGCAGAAGACTGCAACTTAACTGTATGATCTTTCGGGCTCCACTGATCAAAAAGGTTTAAATTCACTGCCTTCTAGGACTTCTCAGTAAATACAATAAAATTGCCCTTATCCAGCACATTTTCCACAAAGACAGCTGATCAAAGGAAGCTACAGGTAACTGAATTCAACAGCGCATGTATTTGGTCTACTTTTTATTTGCATTATAGTTTTTCACATAGTCCTAACAATGCAAAATGTTCTTAGAGTGGACGCAAATGCAGTGCAATTTGCATACGCTTTAATGTGTCTTGTCATTGACAGAGCTGTGTAAAAGGGTGTGAGTGTGTACTACAGCCAAATGCATCCAATGGGTGACAGTTGTTGAAGTGGACAATCTCACAACTTGCCTTCTCCTCTCCTCTTCCCCAACATGGTTTCCTGCCCACTTTTCCCTAGAGCTTCAACCATGAGATTAAGGGTGCTACACTGGAAAAAAAAGAAAAATTAATCCTTCTAAAAGTTATTAGGTTCTCCACTGGGGTTATGGGAGTACAACTTCCTACACAAGTGCATAGCTGGAGCCGAGAGGAAGGAATGGGATGATTCCCTTTGGAAATTTGACTATATTTGGATTATTGCACATAGTCATAGGAATCATAATGAAAGAAAAAAAATAACTCCCTTTCCTGTGTTGTGAAGAGCTTACATAGGTGTATATTTCAGCATCAATTTGCTTTGAAAAGAAAAAGTTACAGGGCTATGAGTGAGAGATACGTATTCTTTAAGGCATTGTGAGGCACACAATGGAGGCACCTTGATTCTTCAGTTTTTCAGTTTTGGTATGACTATTATTTTTCCCCAGTTAACTGTAAACGGAATTTAGTGTGGGGAAAAAAAATCTAATCATATCAAAGATTCTGGTGATTCCCATGCAAGTCTGTTTGAAGATAACATTGCAATATGGAACTATTGAAATGAAAAAAAAAAAAAGAACAAAAGAACAAAAGCTGTTAGGTATTTCTTTTATATCAGGATGATTTAATCTCCCATAGAAAATTCATTTTGGAAATTTCTTCTGCTAGGAGCTACATGGTGTTCCAAATATTTGAGAGACAGATCAGCTGAAATTATTTGTCTGAAAATGTTTAAGTTTTCTGGAAGAGGGAGGAGGCTATGGCTCCTGTCTGGTGAGAAGGAGAAAGCAAGCTTGGAAGGTAAAAAGCAGAAAAGCTGCAGATTATAGTAGTTTTCTCTGTCTTGGTTTAAAAAAAAAAAAAAAAGAAAAAGAAAGAAAAGACTAGTAACGTATAGGATTTCAAGTGTTAGCTGATTTTTTATCAGCCAACAAATAAATTGTGCTGAAACATCAGACTCTACTCCCATGGTGATTAGATATTACGGTACATATGGTGTGGAAACATTAAGGTGTGTTTGAAGACCTCACAACACCTAAACACAGCACACCTGCCAACTGTTGACCCTACACTATAGCTGACATAAACATAGAGTTGCCTCCTGCTATCCTGCACCTGGATTTGCTACGCAGATAATCTTAGATGTTAGTGCAGAGGAAGGCCTAGCAAGGACTTCATATCCTTTCTCTCCACAATAGCTGCAGCAAGTAGACCATACATAAAACCAATAAGACCAGACATACCAATAAAACCAGATGTAATTTTCTGTCTGTTTGAAATGAGATTGCCACATCACACAAGATTTGTTGTCACCCTGTCCAAAAATTGCAGCACTTCTGTTTTTCTCTTGGTGAAACTAGACAACATTATGTCCTTTATGTTATACTGACTGCATCTAAAATGCAAAAATATTTAGGACTGATGGGTCAGGGTGAAAGGCGCAGCAACAGACTAAAAGCTGTGCACAGTGACTTTGGTTGGTTTGGACGGTATGTCAACTTGGATAGTCGTGTCCTATAACTTTGTATTCAATATCTGTCATTTAGGTCTTAGAGAAATAAGCCAAAAATTCCGAGTAGATTTTTTCTGATATTAAACATTAGCTTCTTTAGTGACATTTCCTACCGCAACTTCAGCTCAAATGAAATTTACAGCATTTTAGAAGATTATTTGAACAAAATTAACTCCTGGCAATATTAATTATTCACAAGTTTCCCCTCCATTCATTTTATAGTTTAAATGTTATGTAGAATTATTTACTCATGAATAAGTAGCCTTGATGTTTTTTAGACGTTTGTAATATCTGATATATGCAAAAGCTGTACAAAAATAACTGAAAATATGCTACCAGTGGGCAATTTCTTTTTGTTTTGGGGCATAGAGTCATACTGATTTAGTTAACACTAGCATACAGTCCCATGTTATTTCACAGTGAATATCATCTGACATTTTATTCTGAAGGTAGTGATCCACCTGGAAAGCAGAGGACTTTTTTGAATCCTGCCTAAACCCCAAAGAATTAATTTCTCCTGTTACCTATACTATACTATATAGTTTGTGTGAATACCAGTAGTCCCTAAATTATGCAAGAGGTGTAGCTGGGATGAAGCATAAAGCAAGCTGTGTTACAAATCTATTGTAACCACTCTATTGATCTCTACCCACATTTTCAGACCATTTAATGGACAGTTTCTACAGCATGCCTGTTCTTCTAGGAGTGGTCTCCGTACTTTTCAGTCCCAATGCTATTGCACAGTTTGAACAAGACTTCATTAAACTGCTTACTTGTTGTTATTCCCCTGCTGGTGCTCTCTTCCTAGTCCTGCACTGGCACCTCAGTCTTGACCCAAAGCAATTCTTTGTTTTCCTGTTTGTGGGATCCCAATGCACTTTCTGTCAAGCTACTTTTTAGGGCTAATCATCAATAGACCCTGCTATTCCAGTTTTGAAATAAATCTTTTGGTCAAACCAAGTTGTACCAAGTAGTGACTAAGATGATAGACAAACAGACTGAGACAGAGAAATGTTTCCTAGATTCAAACACCCACAATACAACTCTATTTGGGACTACACAAGAGAGTACTATAACAGACCCGTTACTTAATTCCTAAATGCTTGGATTTTCTTTCCCTTTTTTCTAAAACCATTGACCTATACTTTTTACTTCTTGCATTGTATGGATTTTTAACAGCACAGTTTTAGCATGGAAAGCATTTTCATTTTTAATCAACTGACATTTTAGCACATATATTCTTAAAATTTAAGCTTGAGCTGTTTAGGTTGAAGTTTGTCTGAACAAGGAAATTCTGGTTGGAGCTGAGAGAAATACAATGTTGGTGAAGAGCCTTTGATAGTAGCCCTCTTAGAGGACAGCATGATATAGGAGATACAACACCTCGTTATGTTTTAGTTATCTTGATGCCTGTTTGTCATGTTACTTCTTTTGATGCTGTCAGAAACCATAGGAAAGGGAAGACAAGGCAGATTTTTCCTGGTTTTGGCATGCTGAGCAGTCATTAACATATGCTACAGAATGCCTCAAGAGACAGGTTGCAGACACTGAAAGACCTCTGGCTTCCTCCTCCCTTAGAATTATAAACCTGAAAATTCAATACTAAGATCTCCTTCTCCGTGTATCACTTTTTCTCTTTCATTCCTTGCTTCTGGTGTTGATAATTTTTTCAAGCACTGATTATGATAACACCCTCAGTCTCCCTGTAGTGTCACACTGATGAATTCTGGTCTGGGGTGTCCTAAATAGACTGACCGGATGGACAAATCAATTGGGGTTGCAGCTGGTAGTTCCGGTGGTTACTTCTGTTCATTGATAAGTACAGGGCTTTCAAATTGCTTTTCAGAGGGCTTTTGAAGTTGAGACATTTTACTTCACAAATGGGATGGAGTAAGACTGCATGTACTGTCAGTTATCAAAACCTAGGTGAAGGGCAATAGCTAGTGAAGACAGTGACACACCTCTTAGAACTGAGTGACCAAATGTTAGTTGTTTTTTCTGACTTGTTCTGAAACCACATTAAACCACATACTACTTTCAAGTTAAGCAGTGATGAGGTGGAAGCACATGCCATCTTTTGCTGAGAGAGGAAAAAAGGGCATAGAAATGCAAATTCTCATGGTATGGTTAGAGTTTTTCTTAGTCTAATCTCATAGTCCCTGGATTTTTGTACAATCATTAAACAGGCTTGAATTTATCTCCTCTATCAGTATAAAATCAAGCAAAATCATTATGCACAGCTGTACTACAGAAGCATCACAATGCAGTTATTTCATTGCACAGAACAGATGCATGCTGTTGGCACCTCAGAGCCAGTAGGAGCTGCATGGAGCTTGTATCAGCAGGAGTTCGCTTTCACATACATCACTTGGGGACATGAATGTGCAATGTGACAGGCCCATCACTACCAATAATTCATCTAATTTACTATGGCAAGGCAGATACTTGGTTGTGTCTGAAAGCCAACAGGTCAGTGGCTTCATCTAGCACCTCATGCTGTTCCCAGCAGTGCTACGTTCCTACTAATAATTTAATCTTGTATTTGAAGTTCAGTTCCTAGCAGTTTACCTCCTCTTTCTCATTTTCTTTCACTTCTCCTTAAAAACATAATAGTCCATTTCAGCAAAATTAACTGCAATTTCATGGATCACTACAGCAGGAATAAGTTTTATACATAATACTGTAATCCATCTATTTCTTCACCAGAATGCAAATTGACTTGAGGAGCAATTCTCTGTCCTATGTAAATAACCCTAGTTCTAATTGGGAGTGCTGTATTTTCAGTGAAGAAGGGAGAAGATTGTTTCTCTGGCTTTGACTTTCTGATAATTGTTCCAGGATATTTCATTTAAATTTTAAAAAGTCTATCGTGTAGAAAATATAAGCAACAGCTACCTTGATTTCTTTTTGAATGAAGATTCTGGTGCTCTGCTTGTGCTTCATTCTTTCTTTTCCTTAGAAAAAGTAGGTTTCAGAATTTGGATTCTCATATAATATGCCAGATGACAATATCTAAAATACACAATTCCTTTATTTAATACATACCAGTTATCATATGGGCAAGAATAGAACATGACTCTTGTTCTTCCATCATTGTATCAGTAATGTGCAAGAAGAAACACTCTACAATAGCATGAACAATAGGAAGTTCACTTTCCTTGGCTCCTCTTATGTTCAGATTCTCTGTAGGGATTGCCAGCAGGTGGAATAAATTATATGAACTGGATAATTGTCTTTGTAGTGTGGATACTTTTCTACTATGAATCGATTGGCATTTCCATTTCTTTTCACTTAAAGATGTTAGTAATTATCAAGAACTTCTTGCAGGTTCAGAGCTAAAAACAATGTCTAGAGATGATATTGAAAATAAAGATAACAGCTTTTATATGCTGCTACAGGTTTCCTACACTACAAAGTTTCTCAATCAATTTCATTAATTATGAAATAGAAAAGTTACTTAAATATCAATGGTAAAGAAGTTTGAGTGGCAAACATTGAGTCTTATCTTTAAATTTAAATTTCTTTGGAGTACTGACTTGAAGTCCATCAAGTTAGCATAACCTAACTTCTCCAGGAGGAGCAAACCTACGTTATCGAAATCACCAGGTAGTAGTTTGAAACAAAAAGAAGGAAGTATTCTTCCATACTGTGCGTTAAGTAAATTGTGGCATTTATTTCCACAAAGTTTAGTGAAGGGCAAAAACATAAATAGACAAATTTACGGAAAATGAGTGGCTTTTAAATGTAACTGTTCAAATACACTCACTGGCTCAACAAGTCCCTAGGCTGTTGCAAGTAACAAATTCTGGAAGGAATGTCAACAGAAGGTTCGCTTTGTTTCTTCTCTTCTTGTCCATTTTCTGTAAATAGATCTTACTGGCCCTCTCAGCTAGAGGACACTGGGCCAGATGGGCCTTTCGCCTGACCCTGTACACTACTGTAGTCCTCTTACGTGCATTATGGCATCCTTAGTATGATTTCTTGGTAAAATCCCATTTGCTTCAAAACCAACTTGTTTCTACTAGTAGCATCTGTAAGAACTGCAGAATGAGCAAACCCGCTGGCTGAAACTGCTCCAGCACTTGCTTCCTAACTGATGTATGCCTGGGGTGCTGCTTAGTAACTTAAGTTGTCGGGGCTATCATCGCACTGAGCAGCCATGTTAATTACCCTATTCTCATATTAGTACCCGTATAACTAGGAATTTGTATACACAGATTCTGTCTAACTGTCTTCTCTGGTGCAATTCCCTTCATTAATCTAGGAAAATATAGCTATGAGAGAGTAATATAAACCGCAATCTATTTTAATATTTTAGAGCCGGGAAATATTAGTTTGACTTGCTTATTTTCAAGCCACTAATTTTCAGAAATGCTAAATGCATGCTAATTTCTTTTCAGTTTTCAGCATTTCAGCTCATCTGTCTTTATACTCAAAAATGCTTCCACTGAGAAGTAAGCCTAAAGTCAGCAGCGATGTAATTTTTCCTAAGTTCTTACTTGTAAAGGTCTTGGTATTTTAAGTAGGTTTTTATGAAAATTACATGGAAAAGTTGGGTTTCTGTACTCTTTTTCTGATTTCTTTGTGCAGCTGTAATTACTTGCTATCTTTCCTTGAGCAATGAGTTTAAATAATGCCCCCCCAACTTCCTAATTTTAATTGACAGGCCTTCTCGAGTCATTCTTGATTCCTTCCATTGTTATCCATATAATGAAAATTCTTCAACGTCTCAGTGTTGAAGAAGCCCTGTTGACAATGGTGTCTGACTTTCTCTGATCCATTATTTATGAAATAATTCAACCGTGTGAGGCACTTACACACATGCCTACGGTTCTTTCTGCAGTCATTCATCCTGTGGCATAACATGTCCATATTCTGAGAAACTGCACTGTACGTTAGGTCACTGGTCTCTCACATAAGTGAACTTGGAGGGGGGAGCAAGAATAGTTAGAGATGCTCTCTGACTTTTACTTTGGCCTCAGAATAATTTTTGATATATTTCTTCCTGTGCCTCCTGAGTGCCATAGGTAAAAGGTTATTTTGCATCTAGAGTCAGTAAGTGATACCAGACATTTCTCATGGTGCTTATTCTATTCTCCAAATCAGAAAACTCCACACAGTTCTGCAAAGTAACAGCTCAAACATGATATCATTCACTTAAAATTCTGGAGAAAGAAGCAGAGACAGAAATAATTTCATTCTCCATTTCTCATCTGTGTAAGACAGCCAACATTGGGATTCCATGGTAGCAAAATTAATGAACACGAAGATAGAAGAGACTGCTTTCTGCAATAACCTTTTGGTCCCTTTCAACTCTCCTTAACCAAAAATACAGCAACCATGACATACCCAAGGAGAAAACACAGAGAATATGCCTAGCCTCTCCTTTTGGCAAGACTACAGTTTGACACCGAACTAGGAGGAATGTGGCTTGGTTCTACTCAATAATATATGCCATAATAATAAAGTGCTTTGACATTTATAGGTTGAAAACACCATATTCACGTGTTTCACAATGAAAAGTCTACCAAGAACATGGAAAGCACTAGCAAGTAAAAGAAGAAATGGATAATTTTATTTTCCAGTAAGCTTTTTTAAACATAGCCTAACACCTTCAACTATTAAACCACAGCTTCATTTGACTTACAGTGCTACCACAGCTATCATTTTGATCACACCTATAACAAGATCCAAATACAAATGTCAGGTCCAGTGAAAGTTACATTACAGCAAAAGGACAATATCTGCAACTAGGGAGAAGGAAAGGAAATGTCTTGTGTCAATCTACTGCAACCCCTCTGTCTACAGAATTGTTGAAGGGCTCTAAACAGGAGCAGAGAGGTGAAGGAATTAAAACAAGAGCTTCCATTTGTCTGTGAATTGCTCTACTAAACTGTAAAAACAGTGTTTCTAGACCGATTGGCTTGGATCTGTCAGCTTTCACAGCTGGTATACTCAATAGGAGGTGTATTTTAGTCAATGCAGTAATATCATAAAAAGGGAATGCAGCCTCCAAATGATTTAAATGATGCTTGTGAATTCTCATTTCACAGCTTTATGAGATGTTCCTGTTCCCCTCCCTCCCTTTTATTAGTTAGCATCAGGCTGGGCAGATTTCTGTGCAATTCCCACCTGAGTCACCAGAGAAGGGTCTGCCTTCATCATGTATCAAGATGATTTCAAGCCCTGACAAACACCCAGCCTCAAGAAGGGAGACAATCTGTAATACACTTTATGAGAACAAAAGGTAAAAATATTAAAAATCATAATAAATGTTTGTTTTCCATTTGAGCCCCCTCCCCACAGCCCTACTTACAAGCATGCTTCCCCTGTCTGCTAGCTACCCCTGTCCAGATTGAGGGATATTTTTAATGCAAGGATAGGCATGAATTTCAAGCAAAAGATCAAAATTGTACCTTTTTAATTTTTTAAAGAATAGAGTAATTAACCTTTTTATCAAACCACACACATCTTCAAATGACTTAGATGGGAAATATATTGGTTTAATTAAGATTTCACAGGGAGAGACAGTTGCAAACGCTTGGAACTGAGAGAAATTGGGATCTTTATGAGGAGGGTGCTGTATGCTTTACAACTCCCTGTGTCTCTTTGTTGTTTGCACTTCAAATGGAGTCCATTTTTATCTGTCTCTCTCCTGCTGAGAGAAACTGATTTTATCATGTGTTTCAATGAAGCTATTAAAAACTTCAGTCACGGGATTCCTCTTTTGCCTTTGTATGTTTCTCTCTCTGTCAGAGCTGCACTGTGACATTGGTTATACGGCAGTATATATTGATTTGCTTTGTTTTACAAGTCGATTAGATAATCCTCCTGCAATCATAACTTGCTTTAACAGAACACTTAGAATACATGTTTTCCTTAGCTGGGTCCCCACTCAGTTTCATTTTTTGTAGGTCTGGGATTTTGATGGGTGTGCCATGCTTTCTTATGTTTCTTTGTTTTTAGTAAATGGTGAAAAGTTCACGAGTGACAGCTTGAAGTTCTATACGCATACAAAAAGAACAACATGAACAATGCCAGCATATACTTCCCCCTCACTTCAGGAGCTCAGGAATATTTCAGAGTTGTAAAAAGAATGTACTACAGTGACATGGCATTACAATACAAGTATTTTGGGGGCAATACCACACAGGACTTCTACACTGACAAATCATATACTCTTGATGCTCAGATGTAGTTATTTATCCAGTATGCTAAGACGCTAAAAGGGTAGGATGTGCTAGGGATAAAAATATGTCAAAATAGTTGAATCGTAACTAAAATGAGTTATTAGCCTAAAAGATCCTCCTCTGACACACAAAAAAAAAAAAACCCACACAAAACAAAACCAAACCAAAACCCTGAAAACCAAACCCCACCAAACCCAAAATAGAAAATTTGGTAGATGCTCACATTTAAATAATATTCAAATTGAGCCATTGAGACTATAAATGCCTGCAGCCTGGATATAGCTATGCATCCATTTCCTGTCTTTTGCTTTTGTTTGTCAGTTAATGTCAGACAAATCATGTCATAAAAATGAAGCTGAACACTGTTTAGGTCTTAGTGTTAGTAGACAAGACATCAACATTTGATTCTTGCATTCTGTGCCTCTGTTCTTGAGCCAGCTACAGTGCTGCATATATGACTGATTTTTAGTTTGCTTACAAGATTGGCATCTCTAATGCAAAACAAAAAATAGTTTTGTCTGAATAGTTGAGAGTTTTATCTTAGGCCAAATGGAAAGTTGTGCTTTGCCCAAAAATATTTGTGATTGGTTAAGGTGTTTTTACCTTTTTATTCAAATCAAAGTATATTTTGAGATAAAGAGCTGTGTTGAGCTGAAAAGTCAGAACATTTCTTATTGGAAGTACTTAAACCATTAAAAATGGCAAAAGAGTAATTTAATAGAATTCACAAAACAGCTTAATCCTTTTCTGTAACTTTTTTGACAAAAGACATTATTAAGAATACTTCTTTTCAAGTATAAAGATATTTCAGTATTATCAATAAAGTTTTGCCCATTTCTGTTTGTAACACCTGTGCTCTTCTGAGGGACACAGACAGAACCTGAGCAACGTAGCTGCTTGTTCTTCAAAGTCAACAATAATTAAGAGTTAAAACATTTTTTTTTTTGCTGCTTTTGAGCAGCAGGGGGGGAAAAGCATGGACTATTTGGCCAGGCTCTGAACTGTACCCAAGGAAATGGAATCCCATCCAGATCCACAAACAGGTACAAAGTAACAAGAAAAGTGGCTTCAAGAGATCAGGGGGTGTGGATCTCATTGACCCAAGAACTTAATAATTTACGAATCTATTTCAGCTGCAGTAAATTGTCCTTTCCTGGCTTACAGTCTACCAGACAGAATTTAGATTACATTTTTTAGGCTGTGATTTTAAATGGTCCAAGAGTGATGGCTGCAGGGAGAAATTCCAGTTGATGTCAATTCCTTTTTACTTTTCTCTGAAATGCCTGGTGCTGATGGCTGCAGGCATGGTACCAGGCAGCCCACGGGCTGGGGACAAGGGCTGCGTTTCCTGAGGAGGCTTTCTGCTCTCAGGTAGCAATCCCTTTCCCAGTCACCCATGTCCCTTCTCCCACAGGGACCCCACTGGCCCTTGGCAGTCCTCAGGCAGGAGGAGGGACTGGAGCTCTGAGGACAGGGAAGAAAAGGCGGAAGTAAAACAGCCTTTCAGGTGGCCAAGCCCCAGCAGGGACAGGATGAGCGTGGGGCAGGGGTAACTCTTGCCCCAGTGTAATTAATGTGTGGAGTTAATGACCAGTGGGGTTGACATAGGTGAGAACACACAGGTGGACTCACACCACCAGGACCAGCCCTCTCCTCAGAAGTTCTCTCAGGAAGCCTGAACAGCAGTGACGGTTGCGTAACCTCTTCCCTATCAGATTCAAACCGCCGCCAGTCACCTGCAAACACCCACCTCCTTTCTCTCCTAATCCAATCAGAATGCTCTCAACAAGCCCTCCCTTCCCCCATAGGGTCCTTGCCTTCAGGGGGGCTGTCAATCACTCCTCAAGCCCCATCCACCCTGCCCCTGCTGTGAGGGACAGGAGACCTCTGCCATTTTCTGTAGGGGTGGCGGGAAGAGGAACCGAGGGAGGTGTGAGGGGAACAGCTCAGTGCGGTAACCCAGCAGTGTCTTTTCAGCCTTTCCTCATCTGGGGAGAAAGCCTTAATTACAGTTTTATTTTTATGGTATTTATGGGGTCCATACATATTTTGCCATCTGAAAGAGCTGTAGCGCCAGACAAATCATCCCTGCTTTGGGTAGATCACAGTCGCTCTGTCCAGGCCACCAGCCTCCTGCAATCCACCCCTGCTAGTGACCAAACTGATGCAGCAACTAAATAGGCAAATGTGCCCTTTCTGTGCTCTTCTAAGAATCAGATTTTCATACCTCTTTTCTCACAGCTTGAAGACAGCCCCGTGGTTCACACTAATCACAGAACCTGATGAAATACTGCACTCCTTATATCAACTCCCTTTTGGCCTATGCCTACACAGGCACAAGACGTTCTTTCTATTTCCCTGTATTTACAGAGATACAAGCACAGCTTCACATGTGGGTGCACTGTGTGTAGGCACCCATGGACTCTGTCGCATCAGACGGGATGTGTGGCAGGAGAGGTGCTCCACAAGTTCAAATGCTGATAGCTTATGACCACCGCTGTCACCCCATATTAGAGAAGAGGGCACATTTTAGGAGACCTTTGATGGCTTGCTCCTGGGGATCACTACTTGTGTCCAAAGGGGCCAGTGCTTTCCAGACCGATACATTAAATAACTGAGCATTGAGCAAGTTATGGGGTGCCCTAGCACAGGACATGCAGCTGGAGCAGCAAACACCTGTAGCATTCAGAGAAACTGCTCTACAGCAGCTGTAACCCTTGCAGTAGGAGAATAAAACCACACTAAGCTGACTTGCACACCCAGCTCTGTAAGCTACCGTGCCTGTGAGCTCCTGCATGGTTTGCGGTTTGCACTCTGCTGGCTTGATTGGCTGCGCTTGATGAGGGAGAGGCAAAGATGCCGTGGTGAAGACTCGTGTGTCCCGCATGGCTCCACAGACTTCGGCCCTTGCTAAGCACTTGCACTGAAGACAGGAGGCAAGTTATTTCTTGTTATGAGACTCTTGCCATTCCCCACCACTTTGTCTCGGCACAGATCCTGAAACTGCAGAGTGCAACCACCTGCCTCAAAGGTACAGATCTGCTCAGCTGCTTGCTTCTTTCACTATGAAGTCTTAAGCGTAGATGCGTTGGCTAAATTAGCATCACATTTTCTGCAGAGTTAAACAAGTAAGGTCTTAGCTGCAAGGCTCAAGATTTAGTGTGTTTTCATTTCCACTGCAGGTGCATTAAGTTTTTCTCCTTGTCAATGGGGGACCAGGGCTGTGCTCAGAAGGAAGGTATTTATTGGAACAGAGCAAAGAGAATAATAAATGGGGAATTATTTCTTTTCTTTTCAGTCAGAAGCACAAAGCAAAGAGATATCCAGATTTCCCAGAAACTTTAAGGTTGCTCTGACAGAGATCAGACTATTGTGTCTCTGAGACACCCAGTGTGATCATACCAAATTGGGCAAGATGCCTAGAAAGAAAAATGCTTCTGGCAACTGTAGGTCTGGCATTGTTGACCCTCCTTTTGGTGTCCCCTGTGGAATGTGGTGGGGTCTCGAGGGGCCAGGCATGAATGTGATTTCTCCTCAATTGCTTTTTAATATTCTTGTAAAGCTTTTTGATGCATTGTAAGCTTAATACGCAGTATTGCTACAAGACATTTCTTTAGAACAGAGTGCTATAGAGCTGTATGGAAAGGTCTATGTGTGTTTCATGTGTGTTTGTGTGTACAGAGAAAGTTATAATTCTTGTCTTGCAGTTAATGTGTGAGCCAAAGGGCACCAGTCTCCAACACATGATTTAATAGCACCCTATCAGCACAAAATTTTCTTAGAAAAAATAATAGCCTAAACTCTCTTTGGCAGCAGGAGAAGCTGTTACCGTTATATTTGTCTGGAGAAGAAAGGTTTTATAATGACAGAGTTTTTAGTAAACGGGCATGGCAGGAGGAGCTGGGTTTTGGGATGAGAAAGAGCTGCCCACCAGCTCTGTTTTGGCATGGAAGACTGTAGCTGAGGCAGCTAGCAATGCCAGTCATCCCCTTCTAAGTGGAAGAAGAAAGGTGTCCATGCTTTAGCCTCTGCTCCATGGTTTATGAATAGGACAGAAAACCTGACTATGATGTGATGGTAAAATAAGTTGTGGAAAAGATACGGAGAAAGCATGTTCCCTTAGTAGCGACTTGGTGAAAAAATGCTGTTGGTGTCCCAGTGAAGCAATTCCCCTCACTTTCCTATCTAGTGACATTTACTTCTCTTTCTTTCTTGCATCCGAATTTCACAATCCCGCAGATAAGAGATTAAACTCAAAATAGCTCTGTGTGTCATTGCCATTTTTATCAAGAAAGCAGAATAACCTGGAGATGAATGGATAGGCAATGTGAAATGTACACATCTAAACTTAGCTTAGTTTTGTTGTCTGGATTTTGAAGTTGTTTTCATCTCTACCACTCCCTTCCGCGCTCATCTCCTAAAATTGTTAAGACTGAGGAATCTGCCTGGGCAAAACAAAAACTGGTCTTTTACAAGATATAATTTTGTACAACTCCCAGAGAACCAGGGCTCTGCTGCTCAAGTTAGCTGTCTGTCTTGATCTCTTATACCTTCTTATATTAGTTTGCAGAAGGTATAGCGTGTCTGCAAGCTCGTCTCGTTTTTGTAAGTTATAGCCATTACTTTAATAAAAGACATCACTTTTCTCTTCAAACTTTGTCTTCCTTTACCTAATCACACAGAATTTCTTTTTCCCTCCACACTTAACTTCTACTCTTGCAACCATACACCAGTGCCCTCCGTTTTTGCTGATTCAGGGGCAACAGCAGTGAGGAGGTAATGTCCTCTGTACAATCTTATACTTTGCCCTCCCCATCAATTTGCAGCTTGACAGCAGCTCTCTGTGGCCACAAGCAATATCTGAAAGTCTGGCAGGCAAGAGGTTGCTATTAAGCCACAGGTCTGGAACTACTGCTGTAGGCAGTCTCTTTTGGTTTATTTTTACTGCCTGACATAATGAAAATGATCTTCATTCACTTTACTGTGTTTCTTCCCTTAACAGTATTTTCACTTGAAATTCTCCTCTTAGTAGAGCTATAAGACATATACCATAAAATACACTCACTGGCAAGTTCAGTCGCTGATATTAGTCAGAAGGGCCTACCCGCTGTGGCTGAGAAAATGACATATGTTTTACCAGTAATGAAGTATTGCTATCAACACTTCTTATGCCTGTGTCTTTGGGGCTCATTTTAGTTTCTTTAGTTTTTACAATATAATAAGGCCCTATCTTCCTCTATCTTTCTCCCTTCTCTCCAGAGTCTGGTTTTGGTTTAAGAGGAACGAAGCTATTCTGTCTTCTTTCAGTTCCTCAAACTGCTATACACAATATAATGATTGTCACACACTTGATCAGGGCTGGCTGCAAGCCACATTCCAGTCAGGGCAAATGGTATCCATAAATCCCTTGATGCCTTTCAAAAATCTTTGTTTTGCAGCTCCCTTGAAGGAGACTTCTTAGTCTTTTCAGCTTAGTTTTCCACCATTCTTTGTACATTTGGGCAGCAGCAAAAGTATATTGCCACCACAGGTTATATGGCAGTAACATTTTCTTCCCCGTATAAGCCTTTCCTCTTAATGTCTACACACATTTTTACCTATTGGTGGGCATTTTGCCCATTTGCCCTTGAGACAGTATGAATGCTCTCACTTTAGAGTTATAATCAGGCCCATGTACATGAATGTAATGACATTGAGACGGCAGAAGCGCTAAAGCCGTATTAACTTAACAATCCAAAAATTAACTGGGCTCCTGAGAAGGCAGCTTTATGGCTTTTGGTACCCCATTCCATTTAAATATCTCCATGTACGGTCACACTGTACTTTTTAGATGTGTCCTAAAATACAGAGAGGTGAAGTGACTTGCCCAGGGATGCACAGTGAATCTAGCTGAGCTTGTCTTGGAAACTGGATTCTTGATCTTCTTTCTTCATCACCAGAGAAGGCTGCCTTGTTTCTGCATTTTATAGTGACAGTTTAATTTTAAATACCATTTCAAATAAGCACTTTTTTTAAATGAGAAGGGGGGGAGAGAGAGAGAGACTTGCACAAACGTGAGTAGAATTGGTTGTGGTATTAGCTAGGCTAACAAGTGTAGGTACTATGGTCTTCATGCTTCAAGGTACAAACTGATTCCCATGATAGTGGGATTCTAGTGGGTTGATGCTTTACGCAAGTGCTTCTGATGTTTAGTCACTACTGTCCCATGGATATCAGACTTGCCCAGCTGGATAATCTGGGTGAGAGAAAGACCATCTTCCTTTTCTTTTGGCTTTAGCCCAGAACACTATCTATGAAGCATAGCTGCTGTAAAGTGATCTTGGAAGGGCCAGAATTCTTCCTGTAGCCATAAGTTTTTTTTAATTGTTCTGCTGATTAGAGAACCATGCTAAAGTAACATTTAAATAACATCTAAGCCGGGGAGACTAACCTTTGAGGAATAAGCTTGCTAAGAATGAACACATTATCCTGGCACTAAGATCACAGGTCAGTGCTGCAAAATACTATGAGATGAAAGAAAATTACTCGAATGCCTAAATGGACAGTATGCACCAATACATGATGAAATTCTTTTTCCTCTCTCTTGGAGCTCCAGGATCCATCCTTCCTCCCTCTCCCTGACTCTAACCTTTTTTACATATGGCTTTATCTTTTTGGAGCAGTATACAGTACTAATTACATGCAATTTTTTTCCCTGAGGCACTGTATGCCTTACATTCTCTAGACTTTCCTTTCTAATTCCCCCCCCTTTTTTTATTATCTCATCACAACAAATCCATCAGTAACCCTTAGAGTACAAAGTTTAACCCTCAGAGCTCTGACGTTCCTTTTTAATTTTCAAAAAACTAGCTACATAAGTTAACATCATGTTTCCAGGTTGTAGCCTCTCCAAGGCACAGCTGAGTTCTGGCACAAGAGAAACACTCCATAATCCTGCAATCTAAACAGGGATTATTTTAGGATGTGGACAAACTTCTAAAATTGTCTCTGTGCGTGGACGTGCCCTGGTAATTGTTTTTCATGCAAATGTATATAGCATACAAAGATAGGATACTGGAGGCATTGTGTCTGTTTGTGCATGGCATTTGCTGTACCAGATCAGACTACTCATCCGTCACATCCATATGCTACCCAATTAGGGGTCAAAACATAATGATCCTGAGAAAGGTGACCAAACCCTCTATCAACCAAGTGTGCAGAGCTCTACATGGGGATGGAACAAACACTTTCTAACACTAACAGGGTGATTAGTTTACAGTTCCAAGTTGTATTATCAAGTTTCAAGCTGTATTTGCATTACATTGACAGAAATAATGCCATCGTTGAACGACTATGTGCTTGGATTCTCCTTTCTTGGTAATTCTAATAGTGTAACAGATCTCTGAGAATAAACCCATCAAAGCAAACAAAAATTATCCTGCTTTACTCTACTGTCAAAGAGAACTGAATCTAGTCTGAAAATACTTTCCCATCTTGAGCAGAAGGTGAATCTTAATTCACTGAAGTCATCAAGTACTTTGACATTCTTAGTAGAAGTGGATGAATAGGCATGCAATATTACATTGCTGAAAATTATATAGGTGTTGTCATAATCATGTCATTACCTACAGCAGAGGCCATGTACAGCACCTGCATCCTTTGCCTACTGGCTTGATATAGCATATATTACTGTCTCCAATATCCAAGTAATTACACCTGTACTACATGCCTAAATGGTTTAGTGCTCTCTTCTCCTTTTGCTGTAATAAGCCCATTCGATAATCAAAGCCTCTGAATGTTTGCGTTGTCAGATTAGCTTTAAATGATGCTCAAGAAAATATTTTTCCTTTCCCATGACATCTCAAAGCAGCTCTCAGTGGGGCTGATACCGCTGCTCACAGTTAAGAGTTTCATCATTCAGAGCAGCATCTGCTTCTCTCTGTTTCCAGCAGAAGTGAAGCCAAGTGTCCCTGTTGAAAGATGGTGGAGACTCTGCTGTCTACTGAGAATCCTGGTGTGAAGTGATGAACATTCTGAAAGGGCCATTCTAGCTGTGGGCAGCTCAAGTATCTTGAAAGCTCCGTTTGTAGCATCATCTGAAGGAATACATTAAACACCGGGGTTTTTTTGAAGGGAAAATTTTTTTAGAAGAACTATCACAAAGGTAAAAAAAAATCTTGGAAAAAACTTCATATGTTGTCAGTGCAAGGTTTTTGTGATCTTTAAGTAGTATAAATATCTGGTTTAATCAATCCAATATTGAGGCAATAGAAACAAACAAAAGATCAAACCCAAATTGTTGAGTTTCTTAGACAAGCCATATTTAAAAATAATTTTACTTAATAAATTAGCTAATAGGTTTACTTGTAACTTTTCAGGACATTCATTAGGTGCCCCTACAGTTAGTACTATGATTCTTAACGTACACCATGCTTCTCATACATAGCAAAACCACCAAATCCTTATTTTAAATGCAAAACTCAGATAAGCTGTGAGTACACAGACATGATGAGTAAAATTAATTAGTATATAGTATGGAGGTACTTTTATTTTTTTAACTGTTCTTCAACACTGTTCTGATTTGCTCCCCTTGACCGTTGAGGTCACTGTGGGAAATGGGCTTGAAGCAACCACAAGATGATGTCTGTAGAAATTAATCATTCATTAATTACTGCAACAGCAGAGTGGGTTTAGAAATATTTTCTTAAATCTCCAGGGCTTCTGAGGGTCAGCTCTTTAAGCATCCTGAGCTTTATTATTAATTAGTTCCTTTACAGAAAGTCTTCAACTGACTTTCAGACACTGTTGACACTGGATGCTCTGCACTGACAGGTTATGTCTTCATTGCCAAAACCAAGCAGTGCTTTAATATTTAAGTGGTTTACTGCAGGTATATTCCTCATTGTGGAATCTCAGGGAAGAGAAAGCACAGGTGATTTTGTTGCAGTGAGGCTAGCTGTGGTCAATACAATACACCTGCCTGGAAGGTATCTCACACAGCTACATCAAGGTAATAATTCCATTGGGAATTTACTATGCAGTAGCTGTCTTGATTTAAAAAAAACCAAACAAAACAAAATAAAAAAAACTAACTAAATACATCAGTTCTTGAAGTGCAGGCAAAGTCACAGCAGAAGAAAGCCCTGGCCTCAGCAAGCTCTCATTCTAAAGAGACCTAAAAAGAGTAAATGAAGAGTGGGAAGTAGAAGGGAGGAAAGATGAAGACCTTGTTTGAATGAGGAGCTCTCCCAGTGGTGTTGTACCAGGGCCGTCATTTCAGGATGGTTCTTCGGGTAGCTGTTGGTACTCCAGATTAAGAGTTCCTTTTTCTGGCTTGATTTCTATCTCTTTGGAGTGTCTCAAAGCTCCCCACACCCGCTTTTACCTGTATTATTACTGTCTCACTGTAATAAATCATCAGGGGTACTGCTCTCAACTGAAGGACTCCTTTCCTCTCCACAGCCAGCTAAAGAGCTTTTACTGTCCTTTGTATACCATAACTTTCAGAGACACTGGCAATGGTAGTACACTTGTAGCCACTGCTTTGAGTCTTCTAAGCCAGCCCTTTGTGATTTCATCTGGTAATTTAGGGGAGATTTCTAAGGAAACCCTCAGCACTTCAGGAGATGGTGATTCTTGGAGAGAATCAAACCCTTCCCCCTGAATTAATACTGAATGATACGCCTTAGCACATTCCTTGCATGTGAGACATGCCACTGTAGGTTGATTGCCTGTGGTCATCAATTATCCTTAATTGGGCAGTTTTTGCTTCTGCTCCTAACCTGCTGTGTACTGCTGAAAAGCACTGGAGGATGGATTTTGTTGTTAGGTGAAGGGATAGATATAGAGTCAGGGAAAGCAGCAGCCAAACTGGAGGTACCCTCCAGGGTAAAGCTGAGGTCAAAGGACACAGTCATCATATTTTAACATTCAGGCTTACCAGCTCAGCTAACCTATACCAGAGGAGTCAAGAGAAGCGTTATTCTCAGTGAGGCTGCTGCAAAAAAAGAGCCTATAATAGGGCTTCTTAATTAAAGTGCTGGGTAGTTTTAGCAAGAGAAGCCAAAGGAGCAGCTGTAATCCTTTAAAACACACCAGGGAGAAACTACAGCAGCGTGTGGCCCCTGCCCAGTACTGCTACATCCCCCTCTGATGAAGCCTATTGGGATACCAGAAATATAAAGTGAGTGTGAATTTAAGTCATGACTTGTGACATGCATTGGGAATCTCTCAGGGTCAACAGTGGTTACTTTCTTAATGAATTACTGCTGGTTTGAACAGTTTGTATTTGGTGTGTTTAATTTTACTTTTTTATTTGAAATGGTTTTTAGCTTTTGAGCAGGATGTTCTCTTGAAATGTTGTTCCTCTGTTCAGTCTAAACAATCCTGGCATTACATTTTTAGAGGGGTGGGTTTGAATGCATCACATTCTGCTATGCAATCTCAGATGCCTAATCAACTTGAGCTTTGGAAGGGCTGAGCGTCTATTTTCTCCCTTGACCAGCTGCAGAGCTGAGCAAAGTCCAACCACTTTCAGACAGAGCAACCAAGAAAACAGCATCCCAAAGTTCAGTGAATGCTTTGAGGATGTTTGGGGATTAGTTTCTTTCACAAAGATGATCACTTTATTAAATATAACTATTTTTGTAAAGCTAAACTAAAAAGCAAGGCTCGTCTTCAAGACAAAAGAGACAGCATACCATAATCAAATATAGCAAGACATGCAATAGTAATGAATCTGAACATTGCAGTTTCTTAGATGTGATAGCAAGTAAAGTAGATAGGAGTAGAAGAAACTGATAGAGAACGGAATAGAAAATGGAAGTGCACTGAGCATCATAGGGTTTTGGTTTTTCATATGGAAGCAGAATTGCACTGTTGATAATGGGTTTGGAAGTATTCGGTTTGGATAAAATTCACCCCATTCATCACTGAAGTAATCATACTAATCTATTTTGAGGGGTTAAAGCTCTTTGTAGCAGTGCACGGGCCTTGTTTAAGTCTTGCGACAAGTAATTCTTATCACTGGCAGGTTTTGCACAGCAGAGCCCTTACCACATTCACGATGCATCTTGAAGGGTGAGAGCTGCACAGTTCCTATGGTTTGCAGCTCTCAAAACTTTCTTCTGCAGACTTTCTAAGGTATGTAGAAGAGGAGCACCTTCTTGAAGGCTCTATGAGGTACATGACACACAGCATTTTCCACAGTGCCTAGCCAAGTAATTTTTTTTTCTATTCTGGAATTTTCTCCTTCTTTCCTTTTTCTCTTGTTTTCTGAATTCCATCTATGAATAATCATTTTTTAAAGTTACATAATAAGGGGTTTAAGTACACAGAAGTCTGGAAATGATTGTAATGCTAGCCTCATTTTAGTGTGTTTTGATAATATGCAGCTGTATAGTTGGAATCTAGCACTGAAGCCAATATCATCTTGTGAATGCATATTGAAAGGAAATCTCAAATCATTTGATGCAGATCTTCTACCTAAATGATTTTCCATATGTCTTCGATCTAGCCATGTTCATAATTCATATCATTACCTGAATGAGACTGGTATTCCATTAGAGTAGTCAGTGTAGAAAAATCAGGTTACATTCCCATCTCATATAATTTCAAAGTTAACCCTGGTGTGAGCAGGGGCTTGAACTGGGTGATCTCCGCAGATCCCTTTTAATCCAAATATTGTATGATTCTATAAACAGCTCTGACCCATTGGTTTCTGTTAAGTTGCACCATAAGGAAGGATATAATTTGCTTCAGTTTGTCTTATGAATAGGAAAGGTGGTGAAAGGGTAAGGAAAAGAGATATAACATAAAACCACAATAACCAATCCAACTGACTGTCAATATGATATCATTCCCTGATTATTTTTCTTTTTGCTTTCAACTCTTTTTCATGAGATAATTCTTAGGCGACAACGCTGCCGTTAGCACAGCGTATTCTGGAGCATAACTGTAGGAACAACTGTACATGATGTTTTATTGTGTTGTGGAAGAAATAGCATGTTGTCCTCCCCTCATAAACCATAACGTAATGTTGAATGTAACAGCTGGCTTCTTTAAATGAATACACACCCATTTCTCAGCCTGAGAACAAATTCAAGGTAAAATGATTGTGCTGTCATGGGTAAGTGAGCTGGTGGGACCAAAGCCAGTTCTCCGGGGATCTGTGAACTGGTTTGTAGCTGTTGTAGATCATGGTGTGCTTCTGCCCTGATTACCTATGCTTGCCGTGATTACCTATGCTACGGTATCCGCAGCACATCCAGAGTTCCCACTGCTACTCCAGACCCTCACGGGTTATACAGAGTCCTTTTGTGTGGAGTCTCCCTTCCTTTCATTACCAGTTCAAATGGCTGCTAGACCTTTATGTACCTCAATAAGTGTGCCTTGGAGTGGACTCACTAATAAAAATTGGATTTCATCTCATTCCTTTTTATCTCTGTACAAAGCCAATACAAGCACAGTGGATAAGTCAGAATCGCAGTAAAATGCCTGCAGTTGCCACCCAAACAAATATAAGAATGTATTTTCTCTAAACTTTTTGAGCCAGAATTGCACTCACTTCTTTATGTAATAGGACAGAATCTGTGTTGACTAGGCCTGATGTTTAGGCTTTCAGGTGATGAAGCACACGAAACTTCATATGAATACAAACATCATGAATGTGCACTTTGCTTCCATTAAAGCAATTTTACTTGGAGATTTAAGTACCACTATTCAGTGGTTTGCATGCAAATTGTGACACTGAGTAAAAATGGCTGAAATTGAGAAAGACAATGTCCATCCTATATTCGCTCACCAAGGTTAATTGAGTATGGTATCAATAACTTGCAGAACAGAGGCGGGGGGGGGGGGATCTGCAGTGCTTTATGCAGTAAGCAAGTCTTAATAATTTAAAGGACACAATAATTTGGACATTACCAAAAAATAAAAATAATAACACAGATCTTGGCAGTGCCCTTTACCTATGCAACACACTGCCAATCTGTTGCTCTGGATGCAAATACATTGTTAGCTCTGTGCAAAACCAAACCTGACTGGTTTTTAGCTTGAGGCAAGATACCAGAGCTCTGCTTGCCCCTCCCAGCTAATACTACATCTCTTCAAAAATTAGTCTGTGTGTGGCCCACTGATTCCATGTTCACGGTGAGATTCTCCATCTTCAGTTTAAAGCACGGAGTCCTTGTGAAATAGCCTTGAGTAACTCATGAAGGACCTTATGTTTGCCTCTTCAGCCTCGGAAAATATTTCCTGTGAGGCATTTCACCAGGATCTTTGTCTCCATACTGATAGCTGTTTTTTTCTTAAATGAGAGCTAAGTCAGTGTCTTTGTCCAGAGTTTCAAACTCAAGTGCTTCAGCTGCAGCTCCTAAGCCTCAGAGGTGAGCGTGTACTTTAGGATGTCTTAATGCTTAAAGTTGCCAAATATGCAGGGATCAAACAGACTTCAGGGTGAGCTATAAGAAGCCAGACTCTCTGCAAACCTGTGCTTTAAACTGGAAGTATGACCAGGAGTGAAGGAGCATAGTGTTAGGCCAGATCATACCTTGAGAGGTTACCATGTATTCTTCCCATGGAAATCTTTAAGCAGGTGGTTCACTGCTGATGATGTTTGACTAATGTATAAATTCCAGCTTCAGCTGACCCCTGCTCATGCTCATGCATGCTCCTTGTCGCTTACTTGCACACAACACACGTACCTACCCTCCAAGCATACACAGACCAGCTCATTCACAGTTGCTCAGATTTGTATTTGCCAAAGAAAACACAACACACACGTCACCTGAAGTATGCTCGTGGGACCTCTGTTCCTCCATTCAGGCATACTGCAAATGAACATCTTTCATTTCTAATCAGATCCCTAGAGATACACATGTTCAAACATACTTTTGCTCAGATGTGTTCAGGCTTGCGTGCAGAATGGCTACTCCTGTATGAGGGTAGAAAAGGCACTTCACGTGATGCTGCATTCACCCAGTCATGCATGTAATCCCACATTCTCACACACATGCAGAGTCTGCTGTGTTCCATGTGTGTATTGTAGCAAATAATTTAAATCTCTTCCCTCCCATCCTGCTTAACTTGCAAATGTGGATAGCACATCAAGATTAGAAATAAATGTAGCAGAATGACTTCAGTCAACCTGAAATGTCGAATGACTCATTCACACCCTTTGCAGTGTTCCCTTTTTGCCACATGCAATCTATCGAATAGTCTGAAGGCTGTGTGGTTCCCTGCTGCAGAGCAGCAATCGATCACTTGCTCACTGAAGGAGTTGGCCTGTGATTATTTTTGCAGGGTGTACAGGGGTTATGCAGTGAGGTTCCAGGTAGCCTCATTGCCACAAAGGTGCCCATGCTGTGGCAACGGGAAACGTGTGGTGTTAGGCCTGATCTACCTATAAGGAACATTATGTGTTTAAGTCTTAGTGTGCACATTAGTTTAGTAACTGATATTCCTACATCAGGATATGACCTGGGTATTTTTATTCCAGATGATGAGAACCTATTCCAATTTGATACAACTCAATTTTGGATTAAGATAAACAAGAACAAGTTGTTCCTACTTCAGAGTTAAAATGTCTACATGTTAAATCATTCAGGTACTGCTGCTGCACTTTAATTTCAAAGGTATCATAATCCAAATGAACTAAAAAAATGCGTAGACAAACATGAAATATGTTTCACACTTCTACTTAAAATGGTACAATTGCTGTGCAGAGACAAACCCCAGGAATAGTAACAAGCTGGCATTCACATTTACCTTATAATGAGAAGAAAAGTTGGATTGGCTGTTGGAGTTGCATCTTTAAATGTATGAATTATTGTAATTGGTTGCTTTTAAAACCCTTTCAGAAGCATTCCCAAATGCAGATGCACATGGGCTGACTTTAATTTACAGAAAGCCAGTTTTGTAGCACTTAGGCCTTGTAAAAGGGGTTCTGTGTTTTAAATGGAAGTTTAGCTGTGAAGATCCATTAAGCAGAAAAAAACATAGCTAATACAACACAGAGGCTCAGAAGGTAAATATGCAAGTGGTGACATTATGCAATGAAGGTATCACAGCAGTGCTCATTATACCACATGGCAGATACTGCTCATAGCATTTCAATTTCTCTGTCCTTCCTTACTTAAATGTGAAGCTTTGTATATAAAGTGTATCAAATCTTCTCAGAACAGAGGTGGATGTGAGCTGACATCATGTATAACATGTCCAAGATAAGAGGGCTCTGAGAACCTAATTATCAGTTTTCCTATGTTTATGTTTAGATTATCATAGCTAAATATATGTTGAACTAGACATGTCTATTTCATTCTTTCATAAAAGCACAAGAGGAGAGGAAAAAATATGTAAGGGAAAAGAGGTGAGGCAAAATTTCGGTAAAAAAACCCACAATTTGTGCAGTCAGATGCAATTTTGTACAAAAATAGATTATGGTTTAAAGGACAAAGAAACGTTACCTTTTCTTACTGAGCTAACTGTAGTTCCACTTTTTTGCAAAACCGTATCAGTTGGCACACAATGTAATTTTAGTACTAGAGTTCCATATTTTGGACAATTATCTGTGCTGCCAAGATTAGTCTTACACAAAAAATACCAAGGAAAATAGCAGTTTCATCACTGATCTTGCTCTTCTTCCCATTTTACGCACAATTTTTTAGCCTGATCAAAGAAACATGCAGTAGCTGATTTGAAATGTAATATTATATACCCAGCAGTATATGCTAGCAGATTTTCATACCATTTTGTTCACATATCCCACTCAAATATATTGCTATACAGTAGAGTCCAATATAAGATGAAAAACTATTTTTACCAGATTGGATTAATGCCTTAATGTAATAAATTCCCTAGGCTGTGCTATGCCCAGAAATAAAGAAATGATAGCCTTCTGTTGCATCCTTCATCTTTTATATATGAAAAGAGGAGTTTATTTACTGCGGTGGAAATGAACCAAAGACATAAGGTGAACTTACTCCTACTTTAGCACAAATATTTACAGATATTTTTTTTCTAGACTCCCATTTCACACCGTGAAATGCATGATCACGCATAGACAAAGGGAATTTACCATTCACTTACACATCCAGTGTGTATTCATATGCAGACCTGGATGAACACCAGATGTGCTCAGCTCTTAGTTACAGTACAAGAGCTCAGATTTACAGAGCAACGTGTTGGATGCTGTATGTTTTTAGGAAATCTCTCTCTGACTGTCAAAACTGGAGATAATGAATGTTGAGTATTCTTTCCCATATTTAGATACCCAAACACAAGGAAAGCACCTTGGAGTATCTGGATCTAATTGTAGGTGGGTTTTACTGTCTGTGATTGGTTGCTTGTTTTTAATGATGTCTCATAGTACCAGATTCTTGATTCTGTTTTGACTCCTTTGTTTTGGAAGTGACTTTTGGGAAGTCCTTCCTGATGGGAAACATGCCTGAAATATAACATCACTCCTTATCCCAGTCTTTTGTATGATCAAAGTATAATTCTCCATCCAACTTGCTGCTAGCAGAATGATTCCCTGGAGCTGTTCACAGCTGGTATGATTCAGAGAGGCTTTGAAGGTCCTTGTAATTACACCAAAGACCAGTTTTAGGATAAGTAGTCCCAGGATTTCACAGAGCCCAAACAGGGTCTGATGAGCCTTGATCCCTCTCAGCTACAGTTATTACTACGAGTAGATCTTCCCAGAGAATAAAGATCCTAGAGGGCTACACCTGCTTGAAAGCAGATGTATGTACATGTGCGTAGCTTCCAGAACAAATTCAGACGTGTACATTCTTGTACTTATTCTGACCTATATCCATCTATCTTCCAATGATCTTCCAATATTAGTGGAAATATGCTAAACGCACATGGTATGTTGATATATTGATATGGTATATTGATATAGCAGTCTACCGCGGCCCTGAGTTCTGTGAATCCACAAAGCGCAAGCTTCACCTGTACACAGAAGCAGATCCCTTGCATACATATGCACATGCACAGTGGGAACAGGATTGTTATTCTGATAACCACACACTTGCAGTACAACACATATCAGCCAGCGCTGAAGCTCATCAAGAAAAGATGAGAAAAATTGAGAGGCAGTTAGCTAGATAAGGTATGAGGAGATTTTTTTTTTAAAGTAGCATAGGAGGAAGTGGCTACATTTTTCATACTTCAGTTGTTTGTCTGGAGGGCTTGAGAAGGAGCTGCTTGACAATTGTGCCAAAAGAGACTGTTCGAAGCAACTTCCCATCAGGCGGCATTCCTCAAGTGTCTGCTCTTTAGGAGCAGTCAGGGAAAATTCATTCTGTGGGAAGCAGTTAATGGAGCTGCATTACCGACCCCTTATTGCTCTGTCTGATAGAGAGACAGCAGGTTCACTTTGGCAGCTCCAGAGCCCTGATCAGTTCAGATTAGGGGCACATTGTCTGTCTGGCTTAATCAGGCATGTTTAGATATATTTATCATGATTAGAGGGGTGTAGCACAGGGAGGGGGAAGAAATAAAGAGTGAGATTATTTTTCTCTAGCTTCAAATGGAAGCTTAGAAAATCCCACTGAGTCACTAGGTACTCACTGAAGGGAGAATTTAAATCCTGGGAAGGAATGTATTGTTGAATGCTCCAGCATTGGATTCAGATCACTGAAGAAGAGTCTCTTTTTCTTTCTCTCGCTTCCTTTCTCCCTCTACTGCTTGCATGCAGCAAAGAAGAAAATCAGCAGCTCATGCAGCCCATGTTGATTTTGGCTTGATAGGCATGCAGCCCCTGCTTAACTTATCTGTAGTTCAAATTCTAATAACGCGAGGACAAAATTAGCTGTTGTCATAATGGCCTAGATCTCTGACTCCTGTATTTTTGTCATGTTTATCTTTCAGGGATACGCAGGGTACTATTGCAAGAGCCTCTAGGACTTATTTTGCTACATGTCAGTATCCAGAAGGAATTATGATAAACAAATAGTAAAGACTGGGAAGAGGCTCCTTTTTCTATCAGCAGCAGTGCTTCTCTCTCTGTCTTCACCTGGCTGTATTTTTGGATTTGAACACTGTAAAGAAGAATTAGCCCAAGGTATTATAAAGTCAGATGTGCCAAATTTGCTGCTAAAAGTAGCTCATGTGCCCAAACAGAAAACCTCTGATGCAGAGCACTGCACAACACAGCAGGCGTGCTTTGGCTGTGTGTCCTCACTGTAGCTGGTGACACAGAAGCTGTAAGGCAGTTGCTTCTGTCTGGACTCTTGGGCAGCAATGCAACAGGTAAAGGAAATCTACGGAAATCCAGGAGAATTGTTTGGTAGTAAAGGAAAACTTCCCTTTCTCTGTTGTAATCTGCTCCTTCCTCCTGTGCTAATCCAGTCAGTTCTTGTGATCTTGTAATTGCTGTCAAGATGATATTCAGGGATTGTCACAGGCTTGGCTCAGTGTAATCACCCTGAGAATGCAGAAGGTAGAGAACCTAACTGATTAGATGCAAAAAGCTGCTAGTAAGACACTAATAATTCAGTAATCAGGAGTTATGGGGTGGGGAATGTAGAAGAGAAAGTTGGCAGGTTTGGAGAGATTTGAAGAAAATATTTAATATCATCAAGTTTGCCAGTACTCCTTTAGAATAAGAAACTAGAAGATCATAGCAATATATTCCCAAAGAAAAATCTCCCATAAGTGCAGAGATGCTCATCAGCTGGAATGGTGGTGGGTATCTTTGGAGATGAATTAGCAGAATGATGGTAAGGGTTGCATGAATCAAATAGCAAATTAACACAGTTGTTAAAGCCACATCTCCTTGCAATAAATGGTGCTACACTGATGGTACCAGGCAGTTAAAGCTGTACATTCCCCTAGTGAGTGCATAACTGTAGAATTAGAGCAGTACTCTTACAGTTAAAGCTTATTCCTGTAAGAGAAATGGCTTCACACCTTTAATTGAAATAATTGTACCACATGTGCAAGCACAGTAGGTGTAGTCATACCAGCTAAACTGAATGTGGTTTATGAGGGTGATGGTGACAAGACCCACAGCAGAATAGCAATAGCTATGCCGCTGATGCTGTTGACTGAGCTGTTTGAAAATCCCAGGACATGATCAAACAGGGCCGCTGCAGGTGAGCAACAAGGCACAGAGCTTTCAGGACAACCTTTGCGAACAGGAAGCATAGCAAATCAGGACAGAGCTCTGCCCAGATCAGTTCATGGGGCTCTGCAGAGAAGCTTTTATAGCACTGCCACTCCTGTGCGCTCAGTCCTGAAAAAAATAACTGCCCACTAATGACCTGTCACTGTGGACAGCCTGAGCAGCTGTTTGCAGAAAGCAAAGCGGCAAGAGAGGATGAATCGCTGTGTGTGGAGCATATCTGAATGTGGGGACAGGAATAGATGGGAGATTGGGAAAGACGAGACAGCTTCCATTCATAACATTCAGCTTTATGTGGATTTACAGCCCTGATGCTCCTGAATCCACAGATGCTGAGTTATTACTTACAAGAAAATATAGCAATTGAAATTTCCCTTGTTTCCACGCTTTGACTTCTGTTTCCCTTGTTGGCAATGTTACTTACGGGAGGCAAACTAATTAAGAACATGGGGAAGTAGTTAACATGGAGGACAAACAAAACCTAGCTACTTAATCTTTCATATATTATCAATCCAAACAATTCAGAGTATGCAAAATATTTGATTTATATGTTTTATTGGAAATAAGCTTTTTTTCCTTTTCTTCCTTTTTTTTTTTTTAGTTTCCCTTTTGTTTCCTTTTCTTTCTAGCTGCTCCCATGCTTCCCAGATAGAAATTAAAGTGAATAAAATGCCTTGGAAAATTGGAAATTTTTTTTCTCCTGAAAATTCCAGCCCAACAAGAAATTACTAAAAGTTTTGTGAGACAATGTATTCTTAGGCAGTTTTCAGACATGTTTGCAGACACAGCTATTTTGGGTCATTGACCTAAGTATAACGGCAGGTGTAAGTTTATCTGCATCAAGCGATTTAAATCCAAGTTTTCCCAGACTGTGTCACAGACGTGGTTCAGCTATCCCATCTGGATTGTGCCAGCAGCAGATGATGACATAAGAAGTCTGCAGCAGGTCATTATGGAATAACCTGTCTGTCTGGGTTGGGCTTTATCCAGTTGTCTAATAGAGATTGGCTAAAAATGGAAGCATGGAGTGAGTCTACTGCTCTTCGCATAAGGTTTGTTTCTCTTAATTATGGCTGAAGTTTGTGGATGTTTCTTCATATTTTTCAACATAGCTGTGATGCATGTATTCCACATCGTGAAGAGGTTAACATGCTACCGTAACTAAGACAGGGGAGGAGTGTATTGAAATGGGCAAGAACAAAAAGAGAGTTCTATCCTATCCTATCCTATCCTATCCTATCCTATCCTATCCTATCCTATCCTATCCTATTTCCTATCCTTTCTCATTGTTGGGGGCTTGCCACTATTGAATGTTTTGTTTATAGTACGGAAAGCCATGGGGTTTATGGCTTGACATTAAATAGATTTAATATTATTATGACATAGTTCTGGACACATAACAGGAATCCAGACAGTGTTTTGTGACATTGTCAGGCAGCAAGCATGAGAGGCGGCTCACAGCAGCGTTCTTGCTGGGGGGCCATTAGATCACATCATGGTAGAAAAAGAGAAAATAGGTCGTTCTAACACGTAACATAATGTAATCTGTCAGGCCACTCATAGAACATGAGAATGAACATAACTTAAAACCAGCAAGACTGTGAGGATTGGTGTCCCACCTGCCTGTACAGAAGTTTATATTCCTGATGTGTACACCAATGGCCACATGTAAAACTTTTCCCAACATGACAAGAGCTAGCTGTTGTACTCTTCTTATGGCCCCCTGCTTTCCACACCTCTATGTTTTTTTCAGCAAAATACATTGGGGATTATCCTCTTCAGAGGGAATTCTCATTGTTTCTACCCCTCACTGGTTTGAGTGCTTCATAATTCACAGCCTACCTCTGTTTTAACTAACATGTATTGCAGGGAGATTATTGCCTCCCCAAAGGTGGGGGGGGACGGGGACACACACGACTGCCACTGCCTGCTGCTGGACCAATTGTCTTAGACTAGCACAATGAGGTGGTTTTTGTGAAGTACCATGGCTAGTAGGAAAGGATGAATTGGGTCAGGTTACACTTCCAGGCGGCCCATGATGCTGGGCCCAGGAACTGCAGCTTGGGGAAGGAGGGTAAGAACAGGGCAAGTGCATGGCAAAGCTTCTTTCACTAGGGCCTCCCAGATCTTTTGAGAATGAACTCCTAGTGCTTATGTTATGAGAAATGATGGGTAAAAATTTCCTGTTTGCCTTTTCCCATGATTCTCATCATTTTCTACATTGCTTTTGCTGCATTTATCCCTCTGTCAACTTTTTTCCTAGGGTGAAGGATCCTAGTCTGTTGAATTTGGTCCTTCCTTGTTCAGAAACTTTCCATTCCTTTGGTCATTCTTAATTACTTTCTCTCTGCTATTTCTAATGCTACTGTCTCCATTATTGAGATGGAGGGATGAGAACTAGTTGCTGTATGCAAGTTACAAATATTCAAACAGGTGCCCCAGGGATTTGGACAGTGTCATGATGTTTTGTTCTCTGTTGCTTTCCTGACATTTCCTAAGCTGCCTTTTTGCATTCCACTAAGGTGACACTTTGATAGAACTATCCACAGCAACTCAAAGGTATCATTCCTGAGTGATAATTGCTAATTTTAAGTTCATTGCTGTGTTCATATAGTTACAATTGTTCATTCCCATGCCCATTACTTTGTGCTGACATTCATCTTGCATTTTGACAGTATTTTGAAAACCATCTGCAAGTCTTTATGATCAGATTTAATTTGTATTAGCCTGATATTTTTTCTTATCATCAGTAAGCTTTGTCACTTCGTTTTTTTCCCAGATCACTTATGAATACGTTGAACAGCTCATTCAAGTTGTTTCCTAACTTTTAATCAGTTGTTAATCCTCTATAGGAACTTCCCTCTTATTCTTTGAGAGCTTAGGAGGTTTTTTAAGAGACTTCAGTGAAAGACTTCATAAAAAAGGATTCAGAAATGCAAGTTCTATATTAAGTGATCACCCCTATCCACATGCTCATCAGCTCCTTCAAAGAACTCAATCATATTTGTGCAGTATGACTTGCTTCTACAAAAGCTCTGCGAGGGGCAATTGCTATGTCATTCCTCTCTTATGCCCAGCAATTCTTTTCTTCCTTATTGTTTCTACCAACTGCAGGCACATAGAAGTTAGACCTCTTGCCCATAGCATCCCCTCAAAATGCTTTTCAGATGCTGGCATTGTGTTTGCTGCTTTTTCTCCTGGTACCAAGGCTGGGTTAGGTCTTTCCAATGTACGCCACAGTTTAATTGCTCAGCCTTTACTATTTCATGTTCAGTTTAGATTTCAGTCAAGATTTCTAAAACATTGAAGCCTTCGATTTACTCTTGTTCATTTACTGATTTATCCTAAAACCTTTTCTTCCAGTTCTTCAGCTTGAGACAGTTCCCCTGACTCTTCTCTGCAAAGAAAACCTTAGTGTGGGGACCTCCTTACATCCCCATGGAAGATGCACAGATGCAGAGAATTCACTGAGCTTTTGTGCTTCATCCTTATCTTCTTTGAGCACTCTTTTTACATCTCAATCATCTGTCAGCCCTACAGACACTCTGGCAGGCTTCCTGCTTCTGTTGTCTTTGAAAATAATTTTATTACATGTTTTTATGTCTTCAGCTACTTGTTCCTCAGGATATGATTTTCAATTGACTTATTATGGTTTCTCATTTAGCTTACCAGATCTGTGCTTTTTTCTGTTTTCCTTATTTGGGTAGAAATTGCACTTTTTGAGGGTCAGTACCCTCCTTTATTCAGCTGTGAAACCAGCCTGGACTGAGGCAGCAGCAAAAAGCAGGTCCTTTTGAACTGACACCACTGTTTTAAATATGCAGTGTACCAGTATTTCCAACATTAGCGACTGATAGTCTGTGCCCCACTGTCCTGTGACAGACACTATTCCGTGCCTCTGGCCCCCATGCCCACTCCTGACTGTCCTCGTCCACACACGTGGACCCGTTACTGATGTGGCACACTGTCACTGCAGGGAGGAGCCAGATGCAGGCTGAGCTCTCCTTCTCTTCCTTCCCTTAGACGGTAACGCACCTCCTGCTTTCTAGCAAAGTGCCAGAGGAGAGGAGAGCTGCTACAAGGTATGGGGCGAGTGTGGCTCTGAGGCTTGAGTTGGGGAGCTGTGTGGAAAGGGACGAAGGAGGGAATGGGGTGGGGGGTGGAAGGAGAGGTTAAGTACTGTGCGGTAGGGGAAGAGCATGGGATCCCATTGCCATCTTGTTCATCAGCTTCCACAACAGGGTAGTGCTTTTGCAGGACAAATCCCTGTGTCTCAGCCAAATCTGACCGTCTGGAAACTGAGAGAAGAGGTAGGCAAACAGAAGGAAGTGCTTCCCCCCACCCTAGTCCTCCATACCAGCCCTTCCAGCACAGCAAAGATTCATTATTTTATACTCTTACCATATCGTGCGGTATTGTGCTACTCTCTTTGGGACTGCTGTTGCACAGGCTTCCCATGGTGCTGCACAGCTCTACTCTGTCGTGACTGGAAGTAGCACAGAAGACTCAGGTTCCCCAGGGAGTTGAAGCACCATCCTAGTCTGGGGCATTTCTTACCAATTGCTGTTGGCTACAGAGTCCTGAAACTTTGTTTGCTCCATGAATCTGGTTCCTAGGAGGCTTATTTTGTCTGTGCACCAAGGCTCAGCCCAAGTGCTATGCAATGCTCTGGATGGCAGGATAGCCAAGACTTAAATGCGACAGTGCTGAGTGTTTAGTGACTTGTTCTCCCTTATAAATTTTACCCTCTTATCACTGACAGTCAGTGGAGCTGCACCGTTAACTCTGTAGCAAGAGGATTGTGTTTTGGGAACGAAATATTCCCATGCCACTTGTATGTGGCTTAGCTGGTGAAAACAAAGCTTTTATCTATCACAGCTCTTCTAGATAACAGATCCCTTCTCCATTGTTTCTGCTGAAATGTCATCTGGAGGTTCTGTACAGATGTCCAGGGTTGAATTCTGTCCCTGGTTGCTCTTCAGTCCAATACGTTGTTCTTGCAGAGCCGAACAAAGACACAGTAGTTCACGCTGTGTATCTTGGTGCAAAACCTCATGGAATGGAGCTGCAGGCTGGAGATGTGTGTGTTGCAGGCATAAAAATAAAAGCTTCTGTTCATATGGTTCCTTTAAGTGCACACATTGTTGCAACTATGACCTGCTTCTGTGATATTAATATGTGAGATTGAGCAGGGCTGAGCCTGGGCAGTCCCCGAGTGGTAAACTCTTCATAGGTGGTGACCTTCCCTGGCATTATTATTACTGAATTTTGACCCAACTTGGTGTAGGGTAACAGTGTTAAACTCTCTGGGATGCTGCTGTCAGACTATGTTGCTTGCTGACATGATTTAGGCCTTGGCTCTTTTCATCAACGGAGAGATGCTGATGTTCTTGCTCAGGGAATGGCATTCTGCCAAACTAAAATACTTACCTAGTGTTCTCAAAGCCATGCTGCTTTTCACTTCTCCTTTTATGAATCTTCTGCCACACTGGTCCCACAGAATTGCAGTAGCCTTATGCCCCTTGGATCTGCCTCGTTACAATGGGTAACCGCAGAGAAAATTCGCCTCCATGCAGAAAGCCAGCACAAAATGGAGGGTACTGGTCAAATCACACTGGGAACTGAAAAGTCCTCCTTTGAACGTTGCACAGACTTCATGCTGAACTCTGTACAGAGGTGATTTTCACACAGAATATTATGCACAGTCTAAAATTGTCCTTGGTTACTCGAAAGCTTAAAGGAGTTGCACCAGGCAGTTAAAAGCGGAATCTGGTGTGCTATCTGCAAACTGCAGTGCTGTCCTTTGGGATAAAAGCTGCTTGAGAAATGTAAGTTATGACACTAACGAAAAAATCCCTGTGTCTCTGTGTCGTGGGGTGGTGCTCCAAGTCACGCACATGCAGAGAGGGGAAGAATGGGCCCCTGGCAGGGGAGTTTTCACAAGGCCCCGCACTGACCCATGTGGAATGAGGATTCTCGAGGTACAGATGGAGGGAGGAACAGGATCAGAAAAACAGAACTGGTTTGAAGTTCAGGTGATGAAAAGTGGTAGGCCAGAGTTCAAAGACAGGATTATTGGCTAGTGTTGCTTTAGTAGCTGGTGGGGGAAGAGCTTAAGGCCACAGCATTACTGCATTGCTGATTTATCAACACAGCCAACACTGTGTATGGTATTAGTCACTTCTAAATCCAGCCCCTGGCAATGAAAAGCACATCTAATCCATATGTTAGATTTTTTTTGAAGAGGTATCTGTCTCCTGGTCTCTCCCCGAGGTTGGGATTGCTGAAATTGAACAGGAGGTGAGAAAGGATATTTTAACTGTTTCACAAACCCTCCTCCTTTTGAGGGGGTCACATCTCCAATAGCATCTTTATCATTTGGGATATTGAAAAATGAAAGGCTCTCTCCCCTCTTGGCCCCTGCAGAGAGAACTGCCACTGTCGTCTTCTATGACTTAGGAGCAAAAATCAAAGACACAATTTGTATTTAAACAGTTTATTGTTTTTAAGGGGGCGGTGTCCTCAAACTGGGATTAATGCTCTGCACTTAGTAGTTCCAAGACTCATCTGCACTGTTAACTCTGATCTCTCTGCAGCGGTGGGCTGCTGCAAGATAAAACGCTGAAAAACATCCCTTATTAAAGTAATTCTCCTTTAGCCTTTTTCTTCAGTTCTCTTCCATGCAAGATTATCATTGTTTAACTAGTTCCCTCAATGGTTAATTCTCCTCCGATTTAATACCCATACGCTCTGTTAGCACACAAGGGGCTCACACTGGCTGCTGGAGGTTATAGACCAAAGCTCCAAAAATGTCAGTGCAAGAATAGAGGACAGTTCTCAGATCAGGCTTGAGTTGCATCTGCAGAGTTACACCAATGCCTGGAATAAGAGTGGGGGAATTAGAGGGTGAACCTAAGATATATTTGCAAATCTGCAAAGGGTATCCAAAGTAAGAATTAAAGAACATCAGTATAGTCAACAGAGAGAAAAAGGGGTGAAAATGTTTGGAATAGTTGGAAAGCTGAAGACTGAGCATAAAGCACGTTGGTGAAACATAGTGTGTTATAGTTCAGTATTGATGTATATTGACAAAACCCTAAGGCAGCAGGCTGGAATAGCAGGCGTATAGCAGGTCACAACTGAGCTATGTACTCCAACTTACGCTGGAGGCCCCAACACTGAAACAACCCCAACTGCTGCAGGATGGGTTCATGCTGAATGAGCAGAGGTGTCTGTGGGCTGCTAAAATATTTGCCTTGGTGCTGCATAGCTCATGTCAATCACATGAATACAAATTCACCTATAAGGAGCAAAACAGAGGGTGCTAACAGAATAGGAAGTATGTGAAGATCTTTTTATAGTTAAAAATTAGTTGTTAACAAATCTCAGAACTAATCTCCAGTGATGCTACGGCCCCTGTTGTGGATCCCTTTGTCCAGGCATCTTTAGTCAAGTGCTAAGACACTCTGTGAGCAGGAAATAGACAACTTAGCCAATAAATAACTGCTTTATACAGTTAACACACAGAGAAGCTAGCTAGGATTTAATGAAATATTAGGCTAAGCATTAGCATACTTCTCACCTGTGTAAATGGATCCAAAGAGTCTTTGCTGGTGAGGCAGGCATCAACTGGGAGGGAAAAGTCAGCCTCCATGGCTGCCATCTGCCACCAGCTGGGTCAGGACTGATAGCACTGACAACTCAACTCAGTGACACCAGGGATTTGTGACTGGTCCTCAGCTGGAACATCTCCCCTATGAGAACAGGCTGAGAGAGTTGGGGTTGTTGAGCCTGGAGACCTTACAGTGGCCTTCCAGTACCTGAAGGGGACCTACAGGAAGGCCAGAGAGTAACTTTTTACAAGGCCATGTAGTGACTGGACAAGGGGTAATGGCTTTAAACTGAAAGAGGGTAGATTTAGATTAGATGTAAGGAAGAAGCTCTTCACTGTGAGGGTGGTGAGGCACTGGAACAGGTTGCTCAGAGAGGTCGTGGCTGTCCCATCCCTGGAAGTGCTCAAGGCCAGGTTGGATGGGGCTTTGAACAACCTGGACTGGTAGAAGGTGTCCCTGCCTGTGGCAGGGGTGTTGGAACTAGGTGATCTTTAAGGGCCCTTCCAACTCGAACCATTCTGTGATTCTATGACTATCCCAATTAAACCTCGTGTGCTTTTGTTCTTCCTCTGAGATTTTATATCTTTCCATGTTAGTGTTTTTCCTCTTGATTCCCTAGGCTACTGCAGGTCCCGTCTCAACAGCCCTACCTGTGTCTATAACTTTTGCCTTGCAGACTTTCTCCCAGCTCCTTCTCAGCAATTTGTGTCAAGTTGCATTCTATCAGAGCTGGGCCCTGCATCCTTGGTACACAGGTAGTTAAATCCCTGGGTTGTGTGTCAAAGGAGGAAGCTTACAGCAGGTATTGCAGAGAAGGAGGGTTACAGTAGCCTGTTGATATTAAAGTGGCATAATTGTGGAGCTTGCTCAGTATCAACACTGTATGTTTTAGGGATCTTGTCTCAGTTCTAACAGAAGACAAGAAATAGCTCCCTAACTAGGGTTGTTCATACAGTTTCTTTCTAGGGCTTGCTGGTTAAGAATGTTTTGAATCAGGCAAGTTGGCATTTCTCAAGCCGTAAAGTCTGGGCTTTTGGGGAGAGGTGAGGTTAGGTAATGGAACCTTTGGCTTCAAGATCATTGTTCCCAGCTGAACCTAGCTTAGTAACCATAAAAAATACTTTTCTATTGGAGCTGTCTGATGGTCTTCACAAGCTGGGCTGCAAGAGCATCTACCAGCAGTGCACTTGCTTAATGTGGCACTGCCTAGCTATTTCTTGTCTCGCCACTGGCAGCCTCACCGCTGGGCTGCAGGGTCCACGAACCAGCCATGGGAAATGAGTAACTTCCTTGATTATAGAAGTGTGGTCCTGCTGGGGTACATCTGAGTTACACGAGCAGGAAGTGGTGAAGAAGCGAAGCTCATGTTGCTACTTCCCCTGCCACATCTGCTCTGCTGATCAAAAGCAGGCTTTGGTTTGCAGGCTGTCTGATACGTTTCAGGCTCCTGGGTTACCAATGCCGAGGTAGAGTAACTACATGCCTTAAATTTGTTAGTGTTACAGTTTCACTCTCTGCCTGCTCCAAAATAGGGAACACAGCCTTCATGCAAACAGTTTTTCCTAGCTGAAACTTGTGGTCACCCATGCTAAGCCATTACAGAGAAAAGGCTCTTTCAACCTTCAGAATTGTGGCCCCTGTCCAAGAAAAAAAATATATTTATTGCAGGCTGTTCGTTTTGTCTGCAATTTGTCTCACTCTTTAGATATAGAGTAAGTCACTGCAGAGGGCAAATGCATTCTTCTATTGTATGACAGAGCCTCTTGCTTTATTGGGAACTGTGACAGAGTAAGTGATTGGTCTATACAGAATATTTTTCCCTGCTACCAGCTTATTTGGGTGATGTGTGCAGACTTCCCATGAGATTGCTGCAGAGAAAGAGATCTATTGGAATAAGCATACACAATGCATTGTTTGAACTACTGCCTTGAGGTAATTATAGCCTCTTGGCCATGCCATCGCTTCTACCTGCTAATGTCTTTCCATGTCTAGTAACTAATGTCTACCAATGGGTGGTGCATGTTCATCCAAATCACAGCATTGCCTATAGGCTTTCTAGAGGCTAGACTCAGCAGTCCCAGCAGCTCGTAGATGTTGACAAGCATATATTTCTTCCAGCTTTGCTCTGCCACCAAGACACAGTATGGAAGCCATTGCCAAGTTTGATTTCAGTGCTTCTGGAGAGGATGAGTTGAGCTTCCAGGCTGGGGATATGCTGAAGGTAAGTGCAGACCCAGGCTTGAATTAACAGCATTTTTGAGAGTCCTGCCAGATCTTTCTATGCTCCCATTTGCCTTGACAAAACAGACGAAGACAGATGTCTATAAACTGGGATACAAACGCATAATGCTCATCTCCCATAGGGCTTGCTATAGATCAACCGACAATTCCCACCCAGGTCGCTTGAGTCTGTGTCCACTTCACTTGATTTGAGGTCCATAAACTATGGATGTAGTTGCCTACAGTCCTCCAGTAGCCAGCAGGGAAGAATAGGTACCTTTGCTGAGGCAGAAATCCAGTTCTTCAGTAGACAAATTCTGAGGGTCCTGTCTGTTTTCATTAACTATATAGGTAGTCTAGGGCGACTACATTTAGGATTACCATGTCTAAAGGCAGGCAGGATGAGTGTGATCCAGAGAGACTGCTGTCTTCCTTATTTCCAGCTCTTAAACTGTTTAAAAGATAGTTATGCATTGTAGAACTTATATCTAACTTTTCACTGTAAGTAATTACTGTTAGTTGCCGCAGGGGTTTTAGGCAATTGCAAATAGAGGAGGAAAAGTCTGAGACAGTCTGTTACACACATAATGGAAGAGTTTAAGTGGTCCTGGGCTAATAATATTATATACACCCTTGCAGGAATTTAGCAGTGGGGGAATGGCAGAATTAGAGTTGATCATATACAATACAGAGCATGTGAGAGTCTCTTTAAAGCTGATGTGCATGTGTTATGGTAGAACAGCTCTTGTTAACCCTACCAAAGTTCCACAGATGAAGTCACACACTGCTTCACCCTAATTATTTATCCCTTTCTCAGCCCCCAGCGTAGCTGTTCTCTTTCAGTTGAGTGTAACTCCTCTCTAAGGCTTTAATTCCTCCACTGTCCGAAGGGATGATATACAACAATAGGATCTAAACACTTATTTGGTCAGGGAGCCTTCTCTACCTCCCTGTGCAGTCCCAGCCATTCCAGTTAATAATGAGATATTAAGTTTCAGCCTTGCCTCTTCCATCACCACCAGTTTTTATTTTATTGGCCTTTTAATTCTTGAAGCTTAGACAAAGCTGATGGCATCCAGAACTCATTAAGATCAAATACCATTTTTTTCCAGAGAGCTATGGGAAGGTTCCGGAGAAATTACTGCCTCTCTTCAGCATAGATGAACACTCTCATTCCTTAGGTCAAAAGTAGTCCCCATGTCCCTACTGTGCCATAATCTTTGGAGGATATCTTCTTCCTGAGGAGGCTGTGGTTTCATCAAGCCCCTGGCTGGGGTGATGGTGTTGGCTAGATCACTTTTCCTTCTGTTCCTCAGTTTCCCTTCCTGTGAAATCATTATAAGCTAGAGCTTCCTTTCAAAGTACGTTGGAACCTATTGATGAAAAGTGTCAAATAACACTAGACATCAGTATTATTAGTAGTTGTCACAGAGATTTCACTACCAGGAAAGTCAGACTGCCTCTTGCGTTAATGTCCTTGAGGTAAACAAAATAACACCTTAGCTGCCCAAGCCATAGTAAGAGTAAATTTGCTTGAGTAACATCTCTCTTCTGGCATACGCACACACATGTTCATACCCCTTCATGAGCCCCCTCCTGCTGCCTGCACAACCTGCTGGCTGCCTTTTCTGATTTATAAAGGAGATAAGATGAACATATTGATGTTGAGATTAGAAAACAGGAAACATGAGGCCCTCAACCAGCAGTGACAGGAGGAAATCCACCCTCTCACACACCCCCCCACATCCTTCTCTGAAAGGATGACACGGAGAGAAACCTGCCAGCCCTGTACCAAGAACCAGCAGGTGGGTCTTTCTGGAAACCTTGCTGCCAACAGAGCAGGGCCTGAGTGTGAGCAGGCAGTAGCTGTCATCCCCTTTGGTTGGCCACAGCAGCAAAAAAAGGCCCTTAATCCAGCACCCAGGGATGGGGGAAGCAGTGACTATACAAGCAGCAAACACCACAGCTTTCTATTCTCCAGCCTTTCCATATCCAAATGCATCAAAAAGGCCTACGTGGCAGGCAAGGCAATGGAGAAATGGCCCCAGAGACAGTAACATCCTGTTGCCAATACCGAGCAGTTAGAATGTGTGTTAGGCTCCCAAACCCATGAAATTGGCTTACAAAACAAGTATTATTTTTGTGAACAATAGATTTTAAATTAAGTCTTTTCCACTTGCTTTCTCCTTTTAAAACTGTCATGGCTCATGCTTTCAGGCTTCTCTCCAAAACCAGAGAGAACAGAAACATGTTCTATTTCATAAAGTGGAATTCTGGCCCAAGAGTTGGAATGCCAAACAAAACACCAAAGACCACATTTGCAGTAAAATCACAATGTGGTTGTACCCCTGTCCCCTCTTCTCTAGTTTAGGTCTATATCAGGGGCCATCAGCCAGGGAGCGGTGAATTTGGGCAGTCCCTGGTCAGCAGTGCAATCCCAAAGGACCATTACTGTCAACATTAACGTGAGGACACTTGATGCTGCTCCAATGTGCGCTGCACACTAGCTTCCTGCTATCCTACAATATCTTAGGTGTAATAGTGGCTTTTAAATACTTTTTGCCCCCTTTTTTTATCTACCTTGGCAAAGCTCAGGGCAGCTGAAGATTTAACTCACTAAATAATTGCTGTGAAATGACATGTGAGAGCACATGGTAACACCTGTACAGTCATAATGCACACACACAGAGGTATAGCTGTATCCCATACATGTCAGAGGAGTTGTCACAGATATTTTTTTTCCCTCCCTTGTGAGATGCTCCAGTACCAACTATTAAAAGCAGCACAGAGAACTCCTTAAACCCCTATTAAGTCCTTCAGAGCTGAATTTCCCTATTTCACAGATATCAGAGACGTGCAGACGGCATCCCCAGCCACTTGGACAGGCATTCAGATGAAGGCATGAAGTTAACAGCCAATCCCTCTAATTCTACTCGGCCTTCTTTATTGCTTTGCTTGCTCTGAAGTGGTCCTCAGCCACTAACTTTGCTGCACGCTGGGTTGGAAGTAGAGCATATGTGAAGTTCTCTCCTATTCTTACAAGAAATTCTAGGTTTCTGCCACAATCTTGGTTACTTTTGTCTTTCTCAGGAGACATATTTATTCCATCCATCTCTCCACTGCAGGTTTTGAGCTCCCAGGAAGAGTGGTACAAGGCTGAGCTCAGAAGCCAAGAGGGCTACGTTCCTAAGAACTTCATTGATTTTCACGTTCCCCCGTAAGTGTGATGGAAACCGTGTGCACCACCATTGCCTGTTTCCACGGAGCGCTGCTGAGAGCACGTGTGCGTGCATGCACAGAGCCATGACAGAGGAAGCACTGGTTATAACATACTACAATTTTAGGCTGGCAAGGATTGCCATAATGCTATCCGCAGTTCTGCCAGCGCACCTTATTTCTACCCTGAAGCATCCTCCGTTCTTTCAGAGGGACGTTCTCCACGCTCGCTCGCACTCCCAAGTGACTCCTTTGTTACTGTTGCTCCGAGGGATGTCACCGGGATGTGGCAGAAACTGCATTTAGATCTCCTCGGACAGGAGGAGAATAGTCACGATGTGAAGTTTTGGTAACAAAGGCTGAGCGCAAAAGGAAGAGCAAGAGATGTCTCTGAAAACGACTTATAAAAATATAACTCCCTCCCCCCCAACTCCGCTAATTCCCTTTCCCCCCGCGGGCTGTGCGTTTCCCTACACTAGAGGTCAGTGCAACGCTACGGGAAACCCGACAGCGGGTCTGGCTCGGGGATTGACAGGTGACAGACCAGCCACGCCGCCCTCTTCCCACTCTCCCACACCCCCACGCACGTTTCACGACTGCACACCCATCCACGCATCTGGCAGAGGACAGCTCTGCCGCCTTCTCCCTCTTCCCACCGAGTGGATGGCACTGCGCTTTTCCGAAAGGACGGATGGGGGGTTAAATCCACCTTAAATGTGCTGTCCGGCCCGGTGCCAGAAATGTGACAATGCATGGCTTTTTTCCAACTTTTTTCCTTTCAGTTGGCAGAAATGCTCCCCGAAGCCCCTCTAACTGACCTCTTTTGGAAAAGTGCTGCAGCATTCCAGGAGTGAACAGGCAGAGCCTGCAGCAAACCCAGTAGTGCTGGCTATAAGACACTGGTGCCCTGAGCAGGCAAACTGGGAGTGTACGGGGCTTTGGAGGGGACAAATAAATGCCACTGTCCCCTTTGGAGGTGGCCCCTACTGGCCTTTTTGGATATACGACAGCCTGCTTGGCTGAGCTGAAGGACATTATTAGTTTGCTGTGCAAATATGGGCTTGTACTTGTTCTTGTTCACTCTTTCACAGGGCTGTGGCTTCATGCAGGGACACTAGCAGCTTCTTTTTTCACATACGTTTTTCTCATGATGCTTTCTCCATGCAAAAGCTGTGAAGAAATATTTCCACTTTGATGCTTTTCAAAGAGTAGCTGGTCTGCACTTTGAAGCAGTTCGGGCCAAATGCTAGAATCAGATGTAGGGCAGAAAGCTGTCTCCTATTTTTGATGGGTCATTTTTTCCCATCTTTGTCTTGTTGAGTAATCATTGAGACTGGTTATCAGTGCTGATTAAAGTCTGATTTCCCTTTGCTAATGATACATAGGCAAACTGTGATGATAGTAAGGAAAAGTATAACAAAACTCAAAAGTAGAAATGACAGAGCTTATGAAACTATCAGTCCTTAATTTTAATGCAATACAGGCACTTAAGCATTACATAAAAGCAGAAGACTGCAGATTGTAGATCTTACCTGCTGTGGAGTGGGCATATATAAGTCTACATGATGACTTTTTTTCTCTACTGAAAAATTCTTGTTGACACTGTATTATTTTACTATTTATGGTGACTTTCTCATTATTTGTCCAGTGCCTTATACTATTTGTTATGCCTGCCTAAATTTACATAAGTGTGCTTATGTATTCTATGTTTCTGCAATTTTGTGGTATTGTAACTCTTGCAGAAACCAATTTATTAGTACTAAAACTTTCATAGCTTGCTTCTGCTAAAAATTTGTGTGTCCCTTGCAGTATATCCATCACAGTCCAGTAATTTTCAATCAGTTTACCAAAAGCAATTTGATGTATATGTCTGAGAATTATGTGTGTGTGTATATATACATACACATTTGTAATTTAAAATTTCTTTGACTAACACCTTACTGTACTGTGCCTGTAATTACAGCTTCAGCTGAGTGTTCTTCTTGGCAGGCCAAAGCTTACATTGTTCTCTTTGCATCTACGTGCTTTTACTGCTCAAAGAAAATGGTCTGCACCCATCAAAATCCTGTACCTTAGCATGTACATGGCCACTGGGAGTAGTCATGCGGGCTCCTCTGATCCTTTTGTTTTGTCTTTCCTCCACCCTGCCTATTCACATTCTCCCTACCCTCAATTTTTTTGTTCCTCATCTTAATTCACTTTCCTTATTCATGTCTCCATGATTTTTCCCACTTGACAGCTGGTTTGATGAGAGCATATCCCGCCACGAAGCAGAGAACATCCTCATGAGCAAAGGAGTTGGGTCCTTCATCGTCCGAGCCAGTCAGAACTCTCACGGTGATTTCTCCATCTCTGTCAGGTATCTGCTTCCCACAGCATCTTCCTGCTTCTTTTTCTGTTTAATCGTGTCCCTAGCCTCCTCTTGACAGGATTCCTAATGTGACATAGCCTCTTGGGAAGTTTGCATGCTGCCACTCACTGGCAGTACTGCTGCACTGTGAATGAAAACAAATTAGGCATCTGATTCCCAAATGTTTCTGCCTCTTTTCAAGTGACACAGTTAATGCCCCATTCCAAAGCTGCAACCCCTGGTGACCTGCTTCTCTGAAAGAGCTGAGGCAAAGCAGAGCGGTGCATGGGACCTCTCCCACAGTGCAAAAATATGTGCCTTCCATTTGTTTTAATTCCCTGACAGCTCTGGTCACTGAATCCAAGCATTCCACTACTACTCATTAAGAGATGACTATTATATTGTTAACTTATCTCCCACAGGTCACTAAACAGCCACTGGACAGGAATGGCATTTCATTGCTTGCAGCCCAGCTGCATTTCAGCAACTTACTGTAGCCCAGCCCTTCTCAGAGCATTTGCTTCAAAGCAGAGCTCTTAAATGATGGTTGCTTTCCCAATTTTCAGTCAAAAAATTGATAACCAGTTTTAAATTAGAGTAGCGTTTAGCAGTGTCTTTTCCAAGCACTTTTGGAATCAAGGAGCTCAAAAAGTATCAGGGAGGAATGCAGGAAAACATTCTGGTTACATCTACACTGGTAAACTAAGTACAGTCAGGCTCCTTCTCTGGCCCTGAGGTCAAGCAATGTGGCAGAGCTCAGATCCATATGGCTAAACTCTCTTCACCCCACTGAATAGAACAGCTGTATTCAAGCAGCTCACTGCAAACAGTTCCTGGTCCGCTCTGTTCCCCTACCTGTGGCCCAGCACTATCTAGGGGATGGCTTTTTGTCTTTAACTTAAACCATGCTAATGCTTTAACAGCTTGTGTGACTATAGCACGCCAGCATAGCACTCAGTCCCTGCCTGGTCCCCGTTTAGTTTATTTGTGCAGATGTAGCCTCTGAGTTGAGTGTTTTGAGTTCCTGGAGTTGTACAGAGCAAGGAGGTGGGTACTAGAACCAGATCACATCTGGTGCAAAGAGGAATTGTCCAAATCAGACAAGAGGTAAGAGGGGGGGAATTGCAGGGGCGAAGCAGGGACAGAAAGTTGAGACTGTTAATTTGGCTTGTAACAGCAACTAATAATTCCTTCTTTCTTTTTTTTTTTTTCATTTGGTTAGGGAGAATGACCAGTAGTAATGATATTACGCTAGATATTGTACAATTATAAAACTCAGTGTATGGCTTCATGTGACTACGTCTGCATGTAGTGGTGATGCCTGTGGTGTGAAAAGGTATAATGCATCTCTTGTAGTCAGTGCAGACTGGATGTTAACAGGAACCTGCAGAGGCTAGTGTGTAGACTACAAATGTACCTTTGTCTCCTATACAAAATACGGAATAAAGCTATTAGCTATTTGTGGCCCTGAAAGCTCCTCTGGCCTTTATTTCAAAGGAGAGGCTTTAAAACCCCATGCTTTGTTCTGATAGTGCTTTGTAACTGGGCAGCCCTGTGGCACTCCATGTTTGTAAGTTGATGAATCTTTTGAAATATAGAGCCACATCTAGGTCCAGTACACACAAGGACTGCCATTGCTTTATTTTCCAGAAGTCTAGATTTGGTCAAGGAAGAAGATTTGGTGCCCTTCTGGAAAAGACTTTTTCAAAAAAGATAAAAGTGCAATCTGGTTGATGATGTCTTACTTTTCCAATTGGATCTAGGCATGAAGATGATGTGCAACACTTCAAAGTGATGAGGGATTCAAAGGGTAACTATTACTTGTGGACAGAGAAATTCCACTCGCTAAACAAGCTGGTGGATTACTACAAGACAACTTCCATCTCCAGGCAGAAGCAGATCTTCCTGAGGGACAACAGCCGAGAAGAGAAGGTAAACACAAACTATCCTTAGGAGTTTCTCAGGAAGAATCCTTTCTGTGGAAGGAATTCATCCCATGAGAATGTCCCAGGGCAGTGGAGGGGGAGAGTCTGTCCTTGGACACCCAGTCACATCAGTACACTGGTGGGCCCTGCAGTACAGATTTTTAGTGGATTCAGTGGTATGCACAGTTATATAACTGAGCAGAATTTTCTAATTCTGGTTTGGATAGCAATAGGCAGTGCTGCAAATCTGCATAAAGGTGCTGTGCTAAGGCCCCAGAGCTGAAATCCTGAGACACCTTACACTTACAAGGGAAGCAGGACTTACCTTACTGAAATGCCTAGATTTCATAAGGGCAGGTACGCACCTGAGTGGTAGCTTGTGTCAGAGAAGAATTTGAGTCTGGTTTCCTAGTGTCCTTGGATGCACTCAGAGCGCAGCTGTTATTACGGTTCAAAGTTTGTCTGCTCAGAAGAATCGTCCATCTCCTGTTACCAAGCAAACACAGTAAGGAGTGTGGAGGAACGGATGGCAGAACCTGCAGCAGTGGCTGGTAGGAACTGAAAAGTACTGCTGAGAAGAATTTAGCAGATATGGGAACAAGCTGTGCATTCAGGGAAGATGTAGAAGATGTTTGAGAAGGTGGGGAAATCCCAGTCCAATGAATGTCTGGGTTTGTGCCAGGGGAAGAAGCATATGACATAGTAGAGACTGCTATTCATTGCACACACAGTACTGGGAGTGAACATGCCTGGTCACTGCAGTAACCAAAGTCCTCCTCTACTGGGAAACGGATTCTGGTATTAAATTACCAGGATGTGCAGGTAAAGGCAAGGCGGAAAGTACGTGACTTGCTCACGGCATCACTAAAGTTTTATAGGCTGCACGTGAATCATTCTTGCTGGCTCCAAAAGAGAGATGATATATTTTTCAGTCTGAAGAAGGGGCTTGTGGTGTTGTCTCCTTCTAGACCACTTACACAGAGCTTTAAAATGCATTAGTAAGGTATAAAATAGAGACTATGGGACCTATGAGAGAGAGATCACAGCAAAGAATTATCTTGGGAAGGAGAAAGGAAGACTGTATGCATGTATATCAGTAAAACAACCTGTTTGGGCTGACCGTGAGCAGGAAGGGAAAGAGAACAGCATTTGCTCCAAGATGCAGACAGGCAAATGAAAGAACAGGAGTCAAGTTTGCTTTGGCAAACACCCTGTACATTTGTTATGGTGATGGGCTCAGCAGGGTATGTTTAGCACTCGTCACAGTGGGGTTTCTGTTCACAATTCAAATTTCTAGATACTACAGCCATATGATAAAATGATAGCAATATACAGATTTCAATGTAGAGACAAATGAAGTCTAAGGGCAGTATTTCCAAAAAGAGCTTGGCTTCTGTGCCAGTCCTCACATCAGTGGCCACATTTTCAGCCCAGCACCTTCCATTACTACCTACTCTTCAGATGGGGAACAGCTATGATAAAGATCAAAAATGAGGGATTCCTGATTTGTCCTTCTGTTCAGAGGAGCAGGATCTTTCCTTTGGAAGAGCTTCCAAGGTACAGGGTAGTGGTAGTGATCAGTGTGCAACGATTGCTAAGCTTCAGTCAAGGATGTGGTGGGAAGGAAAACCTGACCTCACTTTTGTGATCTTTCTTCCATCAGGAGAGGCGTGGTGGGAGCCTAGAACGGATGGGCCGGGAAGGATTCCACCTGGGTGGACCAGCTGGAGAAGATCATTCTTCTATGTCCAAGAGATATGTAGAGCATCCTATCCCCATACTGCAGCAGCAACAGGTACTACCAGGAATGAGGGGCTGGGACATCAAGCCCACGTACATGAAACATTGGCCTTAATTGCTTGGTAGCAAGTGAGCAGTCACTTTGTCAAAAATCTGCCACCCTGAACCTGCTTTATGAAGCAGAGTCAGTTAGGTCTTCATATGGGAAAAGCAGCAATGATGGTGTTGGCCTGGGGAGCTCTTTTGATGTGTAATAAATATGTGGCCTTTTATTTAGTTCTGTGATCTGTGACTGATTGACAAACAAGCAAAAAATAGAAGTCAGTGTGCAGTAGCCATTTCACTGGGAATCTGGGAGTACTCATGGGGAGTTTTTGGGGCTCCATCCCAAAAACTGGAAAACAAGGAACGGTGTCATGTTCTTGCTTTGCTTAGGAAAAGACATAAGGTATCGCCCAGTGACAGTACAGAAAAACACTCCCAAATCTTGCATGCACGCACATACATGGTTTCAGGAACTTGTCTCTAGTATGTGGGACAAAAGAAACAGACAGCAAGGTTTCATTTTTCTGAGTTATGCTACTGACATTCAACACCACAAAACACAACACAGGACTAAGAAATGATTATGGTAACCCTAGGAGAGTTTGATTTCCTTCACCGCATTCCTCCTCCTCCTCCTCCTCCCTTTTCTGGGCCATCTCTGCACTCTTTCATCATGTTGCACCCCTGATGTGTGAGGTTTCTTTATTCCTTTGCTTGCATAGGAATGGAGAGAACAACAGCAGTACCTGGTGCGATCTTCAAAGTTCTTCCTGATTAATTTTGGGGGGAAAATAATTTTCCTGGGGTTGGGTCATGTCTCCAGCTGGAGACAGTGTAGCATCATCCAAGGAGAGGACTTGTCCTACTGAAGGGAAGAAATCCAAAGCCATGTCCCTTAGGGCATGAGAGCTCCCACATCGCAAGGCCAGGGACAATCATGAAATGGCTGTTCTCTCATCACACAACCAGTGTCACCTGTCAGGAGACTGCTGGTGGAATAATACAGCTTCTGACAAAGCTGAGCGCCTGCAATCTTTGGGGCACAGTCTATGCATGAGTCACATTTGATACAGAGCAGAAACACTCATAGGAGTGAACCCTCTATGTAGTAAGTCTTGCAGCTGCAAAGCCAGAGTGGGTTCACTCACTTTCTGTCAGGGACAGGTGAGGTGCAAATTGTGCTCCAGTCTCAGGCAGCCTCAGCAACCTTTTTGCTGAAAAAAGCACAGGTGAGACCAAGGGAGGTTTTGGAAGTGGGTGCAAGAAAGGAAGCAGCAAGAGGGAGAGGGCGAAAGCTGTTTACAAGCAACAGCAAGCACAAGCCGTTGTTCTTCCTCGCCTCTGTTGACACAGCTGATCAGACCCTGTGTCACTGAAGCACTGCTGCAACCTGAGCTAACATGATAACAGATTCTGTCACACCGTTATCATAAAAAAAGCTCAGTGCAGGCACTAAGGGGCCTGGAGGGATGAAGACACTCCGTGCCTCTCAGCTGTGCAGACAAAAGAGAACTTGCTCCCTAGATGTTGCCTACTTCCTCTCTCCAGCAGTCTGGGCTGATTTGTGTTGATATGACTTCAGATGTGTGGTCATATGGCTTCTTTTCTTTGAACCTGATTTTATCTCTTTCTTCTTGTCAATTGGGCTACTGGGTTCTCAGACTTGCTCCCTGCCTTTTACAACATGGAGCAACCCAAGAAAAAGTAAAGTAGTGAGTCTTCAGATACAGTCAGCTGTGTCAGCATTGCTGCCATTCTACCAGTATATGGGACAGAAGAAGAGCAAGGAGTGGGCAGGACTGGGGCATAATAACTCCAGATTGGCAAAAGTCCCCTTGGCAAGCATGACTCTTCACCTGTGAGTTAGAACAGCCTTGGGTTTTTCTCCAGAAGTCCCAGAGGCCAAAAAAGCCCCTCTCTGACCACTTTTCCCAGCAGCTCTGTTCTACAGCTGAGGACAGTCAACTTTCAATTTCAAAGACAACAAATCCAAAATAGAACAATCTAAGGTGACCTCTTCCATGAGGGGCATTGTTTGCAGAACTGCAGCACAGGGACTATATTGGAAGCAGACATCTAAGAGGATTTACTTGAGGGTTAGGCCCTGACTCCCTGGCCACCAATGACTCTTAAAGCCCCTCATTCCTACATCTCAGCATATACATGACTTTCTCTTGCTGTTTTGTTTCTAGGATAGATATGGTGGGAGTCTGGACAGGAAAGATGGGCTGCATGGACTAAGGGATCACGGCCAAGGAAGTGCAGCAGCTATGCAACGGAGACACACAGACCCACTGCACCAGCAGACATCGGTAGGTGATGTACCTGGAAGGCCCCATCTGCCCAACACAATAGGTCCCTTAGCAATGGCCAAGGAGTCTGGGCAATGTTGCCTGCACAGCAGTTGCATGAGGAATAGTGTATTAAGCCTGATGTGACATATCTTAGAAGATGTTTCCAAGTCTCAGGACTACCCCAGCCACCTGAATCTACTTCTGGGGCACTCTGAAGGTAGGACTGCAGTGTTATATGAGTGTAGTTCTAGGATTGCTCTCAAGGCCAGTCTTAGTTAATGTGCAGACTTAATAGAAGAGGGAACTTAGCATGAGATCAAAAAACCAGGCATTTGGGACATCGTGAATGAGCTCGAGCTCACCCATGGGTTTGGATCAAGCATGGATCAAATCCAGCAGAAGACATTTCTGAAAACCTAATGATCTTTCCTAGAAGGGATTCATGCCCACTGATGCAAAGGACTATCAAGTATCTTTGCCACCACAGCCAGGCCTCCCCTAAGCACAGTGGCTAGATGTGCAGTAGTCTTTTTAAGTCCTCATGATAAGCTGCCTCATGATACTGTGCCATGCTACAGTGCTCCTTCTGCCTTGCAATGCACTTGTAGTCACACTGTCGTTTCCACTACTTTTTGCTTCAGTACTGAGAAGACCTGTCATCACTCAGTTCTACTTGTCTGCATCTGGCACATCCTCTCGGACCTACTATGCCATCAAATTGGGACTTGCTTACCTGTCACCCATATCTGTCAGAGCCTCTTAGCACAGTGGATGTGGGCACAATCCAGATATGACTCTGCAGACATCTCAGACTGCTCCCCTACCTGGATGCATACCTGGCAGTTGATCTTAAGTAACATCCTGCTCTGCAAATTCCCACTGTGTGAATGCCTGCATAGAGCATGGTGTCTTTCTCTGTCTCAGCCCATGATTCCACTGCCAAATCCAAAGTATTCCTCCATCAGCTCCTAGGAGTGTCCCCTAAGGTTCACACCTCTTACTTGAGGAAATGTACAGCTTGGCCCAGAACAACCAGAGCACCTAGATCCACAGAAGAGAAGGACAGCAGACCTTTCTCAAGTGTGAGACAAAGAGGACATATTGGATTAGGAAATTTGGAAGAAACTGGGAAACAGGGACATGTCTTCTTTTGGCAAAAGCCCCAAATCTTTACTATAATCCAGCTCAAAATACAATGGCTTTTACACTTCAGAGGCTGAGGCAATGAATAACAAGATGCCCTTGCATGCCACACCCCACTGGTGATCTAGAAGCCACAAATCCAATTATAGGAAAGTCTATATGTCCAGCCAAATAACTAGGAGCCATGTCTAAGCATGGCCCTGCATGGAATATTGAGCAAAAGTTAAGTCTGTCTTCAAACAGATGTCTCCACCTGTGCTGGCAAAATATACCTCTCAAATTGTCCATGCCCCGTGGTGCGCATGCCAACAATTTCTCAGAAAAGAAGCCCATGTAATGTCCTTTAAAATCTGATTTCTGGGAAAAATGGGAGATTGATTGCAAAGTCCCTTATGACAAAGTTCTCGTAAGAAAAAAATCTGACTGTAGTGCTCATTAAAGTGCAAACCCAAAATAAAGTGATAAACCCAAACAGTTCCTAAATCCTTTTGATCTCAGGAGACTGACTTTGGGGAGAGTCCAAAAAAGGTTTAAGACCCTCCCCTACGCCCCAGAAGTGCCAGAAAGAGCAAGTGTCATTCTTTACAATGTTCACTAGACTTGCCTGCGTGCTGGCTCTCTTGATGTATCCCTCATAGTCCTCTGCTGGCCAGGGACACATTTCTATAGCTGTACCAGCACCAGCTCACCTCCCTAGAGCCATCAGCTTATAGTGTACAGCCCAGCAGGACTCAGGCAGGAGCCCTTCTCTGTGGTCCTATAACTGGCTTCAAATATGGCTAACACTTAGCTGATCTTACAGGCTGGAGGAGACAGAGCCATGTGAACACTATTGCCTCAGGACCTGCTCTCAGTCTGACTTTTCACCTTGTGGTGCAAATACCCATGAATATACTGAGGCTGCTGAGAACCCAAGCGCCGTCCCTTGGGTGTCCCAGTAAATTGGTCCCTCCTTCCTGGCATCTTGGCCACTTCCTGGTTTAATTGCAAGATGGTCTCCATTTCAGCATTGCTTGTCCTCTTTTACCGAATGTATGGACTGGGGCATAAGAGGGGTGACAGGAGGATGATCTCTAAGAGTCCTGGCTCATTGTTCCCTGCCTGTCTCTCTCTCCTTTCCAGCGAACGGTATGGGTCCGTGCCTTGTACGACTTTGATGCTGTGGAGCATGACGAGCTGGGCTTCCGCAGTGGAGACATCTTAGAGGTCCTGGACAGCTCCAACCCATCATGGTGGAAAGGACGTCTACGTGGGGAACTGGGTCTCTTCCCTGCCAACTACGTCACTCCGGTGCCCCTGTGAGGGCACAGTATGCCCCAGAGGGCCATATTGCAGCTGCTCTTCTGACATGGCAGGGACAGAGAGGGAGTGCATCTTCCCTTGCCCCCAGGACATACGGTGTTTTTGGTTTTGTCTTAATTTATTGGCAATTGATCTTTTGAAATGTTAGTTTGAAAGGGAACCCCTTGAAGAGGATAGGAATTTTTTCCCCTATTATTCACACCCATGAAGGGGAGGGAGCAAAAATCCTGGACTATTCATGGAGACCTTGCTGGATCCTCCCTGCCCTGTCACTTCTTTGGCTAAATATCGATAACTTCCTGCAATTAGGTTTGTTCTGTGGAAATGCACCTCAGACAAGTCAGGCTTCAGTATTCAGGTAGCCCTACCCCTTCCTTTGGGATCTGGTAGCATTCATAGTCCCTCCAGGATCTGTTTCGCCTTTCTTTCAGAGGCAGGAGGAACACCCACGTGTATTAAATAATCGTTGGTAATCACATTAATCATTTAGGTAGGGGAGGAAAGTGAGGGGGCCTTAGGTTGAGGTGCAAGGCAATCTTGACTTTTCTAAATAGTTTCTGGCTCACCCCTCTAGTACTTTCTATGTGTATGGACTGTATGGATATACCAGAGGAAGGGAAAGGATCCTGTAAGCTTTTGTACAAACAAACCAGTGGTGAAGGTATGGGAGGATTAGAAGCTACCTTCTTTGCTTCTTCTGATAGTCCTGCTCTTCTTTCTGCGCTCCATAACGACAACTTGTTCCATTTTCAGGCTGCTCTCTGAGGTACCTGCACTCCTGTTAGGCATCCTGGTTAGAGCAGGTCAGGCCCTTCAGCTAAATTAATATCCACTGGATCAGATAACAATGAATATTCCTCACTGGTTCCTTTTGTAAAACTGAATTGGGGAGGGGTTGGAGAGAAGAGGTTTTTCTGGTTTGGTGGCAGAAGTTCTTTCCCTGAGAATGTGGTGTGTTCAGGATCACTGTGTACACAACTCTGACGTTCTGGTGGAATGCCTCATCCGACAGGTTAAGATGTTACTTTCCAGTATGCAGAGAATAAAGTTGTGGCCATCAAATAGTCTGTTCTCTGTTCCAGTTTCTTTTGGATGAAATAAGGTAAATGAATAGGTTTTTCAAATCATTGTTGAGTGAATGCCAGATGTGATACAAATATACTGCAAATGCACATTAAAAATGATCCAAACCCTGTGAAGGAGGCACTGCTACATAACCACTGCTCAGGCAACTTGATATTAAACAAGCTGCCTGAATTTTTCACAACATGTGGGACCTCAGCAGTCAGCAAGGAAGTGATGATTTATCATTCTTGGGAAAGAAAGAAAAAGCAAGTGAAAAACTTTAAAAACAACAGACCCAGCAAGAAAAATGTTCTTATCTTTTGTTAGTCCCAGTGGGAGAAAAATAATCCAGGAAATAAGTTCTTGGTAAAGTCCAATTCAATGTAGCTGGCCTAAATAAAGCTGCCAGCTAGACAGATTGTTAGCAGAAAGAACCCATTGTCAAATTTTTGAGAGAACTCCACCAAAAGCAGATTATTAATGGCTGAAGTAAAATGAGAATAATTAATAAGGCATATAAGCTCTAAATAGAATAGAAAACTTTGAAAGACACATTAAGAGCTTATCTCCATTGGCTACCAGGGTGGTTCGGGAGATTCAGAGTTACCATATGACTTCCTGGGCTGGACTTGGCCCTGCTCTCTTGCAGCAGCTCTGCTCTGGGCCTTTAGCATCTCCTTTTGAAGGTAAGTCCATGAGGCTTCTTTTGGAACAAGCTACCCTATTATTGGATTGGCGTGAGGGTGTAACCTCAGTGACTCCAGAGTTTGAGGAGTGTTGTGTTGCGATTCACCTTTTTTTAACTTTTTTTTTTTTTTGCTAAGGTAATATCGAATTTGGAAGAGAGAGGGTTAATACTCTGTGTGAGAGAGAATTAAGATTAGGGGAAGATGGAAGCAAAGAAACCGGAGAGCAGCAAAGGCAGAGGAGGAATATGAATGATGAATCTTTCATATTCAGGTCCGGCTAAAATGGAAGAAGTGGTATGTTCACCCTTATTCCCACCATGTCAAATCATCTTTCAATTAATTCCTTTTTTTGATTAGTTACTTTTAAAATTAGAAGCAATGTCTCCTTTGCTTTTCCTCAGCACTTTAAAGACCCTCTTGGTAGTGAAGACGTAGTTGCACAAAATTAATTGAAGATAATGTACTTAGCAGTTTGATAGCTCTTCACACATTTGAAACCCCTTTACAGAGATTAACTAATTAAGCAAATCGAAGTAGTACATGGTAAATACCCCCATGTTAACTCATGATTCGTTAGAGGAAGAGGTAAATTTTCACGTGATTTTTTAATTGATGTTAATACTTAAGGTAATTAGCATTAAAGGACTGCATGCTAATTATGGACAACATACCACAACCACAGTAAAATCATGATTTCGCATTATGAGCAGCACCTAATGACACCAAAATTACTGGGAGGCAAAGGTATCATGGCGTCTGTGATGGCTACACCAGTGCCATGTTCTGCACTGCCCTGTGCAGCTGGCCAAGCTTTGGTCTGCAAGGCCCAGTCTCACTTGCCTCTCTTTGTCCATGCCTGCTCCCCAGCGCAGAGGCACTGCTACCTGCCTTTACTGTACATGCCAGTAGCTGGGAGGCACAGGTGTCAGGCTGCATTTTTGTACCCTCCCACAGCAGAAGTTGTTTTCCTCCCAGCAAAACAACAGCACAGACAACTGCAGCCTTTCCCAAGTCAATGGAGTCTCTGGATACAAGGACAGGTATGGGCAAAGAGGGGAGTTTTGCTGCAGTGGAAGGTGCTGTAGCCACAGGATGGAGGCATTTTCCATTCTCTGTGCCATTTTCTGCTGTAGTCTGCCTGTGAAATGGTATCTCCCATAGATCAGGTCACTTAATAATGAAAAAGAGGGAGATGCTCCTCTCTTCCACCCATATATCCTGCCAACCTTCCTGCTCCTTCTTCCAACAGGTTTTAATTGTAACACAATCTTTGCTAATACTGTGGTGCTTCAGTTACACCTGTGCTGTGAAAACCTCAGATTCTATTGCCTATGCAAAAGGCATGTGTTAGCAACGTAGAACAGGAGCCTTAAGATGACAGTGTAGTGCACTGAGTTTAACTGACATTTGTCAATGTTTCATAAAGAACCAACCCTCCACAACACATTCTGAGAGAGCCCACTGTGAAAGCAAAATGGGAAGGAATAAAGAGGAACCCGGGGAAGTATTTTGTTTGGTATTTTTCTTGAGCAAGAAAGACAGTTCATGAGAAAAGAGATTGTAAACAGAGATAAAAGTAGAAAAAGTATGTGGGAAGGCAAACATTATTATAACAAATGAAACAGAGGAAGCTGGACTTGCACATGGAAAAATAACTTTGATGAGTACAGCTGAGCTGTGATTTCTCCTGCTGAACTTTTCGCCTACACTCTGTTGCAGATCCATATTTTGTTTAGAAATGCCTCTGTGATTAATAAGGCTGAGTGAAAAACAGTAAATGGAAATCTTCTTTCATGTGAAAGCTGTCCAGGTGGGTTTCTGTGCCACAAAACAGAGATGTCTGTCTTGGTGTACGCACTTACTGTAACAGCTGCGCTCACTGGAGTATGCTGCAGAAACAACGGGAACATGGCTCGTTCCCATCCGACGGCTGACAGCGTTAAGAGCACCAGGGAGACAATCTGCAGTGCTGCCACAAAGTCAGCAACTGATCCGGCTTCTAGGCCAGTCCCCTCTGTACCAGGGATACAACAAGTTCCAGGGTTGCTGCTGTTTGGTTTTTTTTAATTGAAAGTAGTTCTTCATTTCTGTGGGCTGTGCAGGAAATAGGTTGGATATTAGGAAAATTTTCTTTACGGAGAGGGTTGTCAGACACTGGAATAGGCTGCCAGGGAAGCGGTTGAGTCACCATCCCTGGAGGTATTAAAAAAGCGCATAGACAAGGCACTCCAAGACATGGTCTAGTGGGCATGGACGATGGTCAGACTCGATGATCTTGAAGGTCTTTTCCAACCTCTCTGATTCTATGATTCTAAATTTGGAGCTTTTCACAACAGGCACCTCTTCATCATCTTTTTTGTTCAGCAGCACCTCTCATCCTTCCTCCCCAGTGGGATCCTGATGCTGCGGGCTCTTGGAAGGCCATTTTGCCTTCAGCCCTTGTGGAAAGCACCCAAGGATGGCAGAAGCAAAAGATCCAGCAGCCAGGACCATGTGGTCAGGAGGAACCAGCCTTGAACAGTGATGTGGTATCAGCTGGGACATTTTGCACTGCAGGAGCAATGCCCCAGCAGCTGTAGTCCAGCAGTGAGGTGAAGGCTGAGCTCTAGCCTGAGTGGAAAGCAGCAGGTCTTTAATTAAATCAATGGCACATCATAGGGACAACAAGGTTGTCTGCTGGGACAGCGATGTGGCCATCTGGGCTAGGGCTGTACTCAGCCTCTTGCTCTGCTTGTGCAGCTCTCTGCCAGGGAGCCTGGGTTACGCCAGGCTTGGTGTGAGCAGTATTTGGCAATGCTATTTCTTCTGATGCTGCCCGTCCCTGCCCAATGTGGCCAAGAAGCCTACCCACACCGCCCTGCAGCCCATCACCTTGCTGTCCCTGGATGTACTAGAAAGCGCCTCACCCAGCTTTTGCCTCTGTGCTGATAGAAAAGTCTTCTTCAGACTTGTTTTGAATACTTGTTCAAAGCAATTGGCTTAGCTGCTTTTAAATGAAACCCCGTAGAGATCAGTTGAAACCATTAGTGTTCCCTAGATGATCCAGGCAGTAACATTTACTGGTTAAAACATAGGCATTGACTGAAGAGCTTCTGACACCCAGCCACTCCTTGCTGCTGAAAGCTTTGCATTTCAGTGGGGAACCAGGAACTGAGTGTATGCTAAAGCCTTTAATAGCACTGAAGAAGAGGGCAGAGCATTGCCAATTTCTCCAATTTTTAGAGGCAGCTTTCATGTGACAGAATTCAGGAGCCTTAATTTGCATCAAACGTGAAAGAAGTTTCTTACATAAGCAGAACTGACAGTAGAAAACAGCCAAGGACTTATCTGTGAGCTACAGGATAGCAGGGAAACAGGCAAGTGAGTAGGAAAAGTTCGCTGACCTTTGTGCAGAGGGAAAATTCAAAGCACATTGTCTGCTGTCATTGTGCAAGTGAGAGCCACTTGGCGGGTGTCCAGCCTGCTAACATGAAAATGCAAAATTTCACAAATGGCAGGCGTGCAGGGATCCTTGTAGACATGCAGAAACAAAATTAGCTCAGGCAACAAAGGGAGGAAGAAGAAACAAACAAATTAAAAGATCCCTAGATATCTTGCAGCTTCTCCCCGCTAGTCCAGGCAGGCTCATTTCCACCAGGATTTATGAAAGATATAGCCATGGCAAGTTTGTTTGTCACAAATAAAAATGAGAGCAAATCTGCGGGAAGAAAAATGCAGTTTAGGACATGAGTCTACTACTGTGCACTTAAAGCTTTAAAATGGTGACAGTATCCTTATCATGACTGAAGTTCACTTAAATGGGAAACCATTCAGTGATAGCCACAGATAAAGAAAAGAAGAAAAAAAAAGAAGGTACCTTCTGCTCTGATCTAGAGGTCGTTTGCATTGTATTTTTTATGTCTGAGCTGTACTGAGCGTGTCTGACTCAGACCATAACTTCCTTGTGGTACTGGCCAGTCCCTCTCCCTTGTCAAATTCCAAGAACAGAACTACTGCAGCACCAGAGATAATAACAAACAGCAGGAACCAGTCCGCAGTGACCCTTCTCCTGAGTGAATGTTTTCTGCCAGGTGCAGCACACTAGAAGTTTGGTGGAAAATTGCTGAATTAGAAGTAGACTGCATCAACCTCTTTTTTTTTTTTTTTTTCCCCTTAACCAAAATCTATGGAGAAAAAAAAAATCAACTGCAAGTTTGCTACCGGCACTAAGGAATTGGGGAACTGCCCTTTGCTCTGCCCCTTCTAGATTCATTTTCATCATAGCTGAATGCACGTGTCCCACCAACAGCTCATTCTGAACTAGCAGCTTTTTACACTCACTTGGCAGAGGTGTGAATAAGAGGGATATGTGGCAGCAGAGCATCAGTTCTCTAGAGTCGCATATCTATCTATATATCTGAGCTTGCCATTGTGATGGCAGCTATTTGCCTGTTATCGGATGAAGGTGGTCTGCTAATAACAATGGCCGTGATTTCATCAGAGCAGGTGAGTCAATCTAACAGCTCACTGCCACCCTGCAGAAAACGATCCACTTGTTTTTTGCGAGTTAATGAGTTGAGTCAGCTCACCAAGGGCAGCGTAAGGCGGCCCAGAGCCAGCGCAGGGTGAGCAGTGAGAATGGACAGCCGGGAGGGGAAAGGATAAAACAGAACCTCCCAGCCCTGGCAGCGGGAGCTATTAGATCACCTCATCCTAGGCTTCAGACTCAGCAAAATTAAAACTTACTTGGCTTTGAGGTTGCCATAATGCCTTTACGTGACTAGGAATCTTTTCTTTAAAGCTTGTTTGGGAGATTGGAGTGGGGGCAGGAAAGGGGAAGGGAACTCAGATCTGCTACAAACAGTGCATCCTACATCTCCTCCATGGAAGCTCACAGAAAATCTTTTCATTTAAAGCAACAAAGCTGTAAGAGTTTTTTTATTTGGGGGACTGTAAATTAAAGCAGAAAAAATCACAATAGTAAAGCTCTCAGTCATTCAAGCTATTATCAACATTACCCCTGAGGGGAATGTACCATGCACAACAGTTTTCAGGAGAAAAAAACCAATAGCAGGAGGCACCTTGCTGCCCTGTGAAATAGCTAAATTACTGCCACTTGTTGCTGATGCTTCTCTTTCAGGGTGTGGTGCAGCTATCAGTCGTGTTTATCAGGTTGGAGAGCACACCAGTGCTTACAGGTTTAAATCTTCAGCATCAGCTGACCAAAATGATAGCTGCATATTCTCATTTAAAATGTGCATGACTTGAAGAGCAGAGACATTTCACAAGCACTTATACAGCAGAATGCACTCTGGAACACCAGTCATAAACATCTTGAATTTAGACTCAAAAAATAAGAGGTAAGGCTTCAAGACACACAAATGGGTGGTTTGCACTGACTTTAGGCAAATTCTGACTAAAAATAAAATGTCCGTATTTAAAAGAGAAGGTTCGTAACCACTTGAACAGCATAGCAAGCTTGCTGTGGTCTCTACTACAGAGTGTCCAGCTCAAGGCTGGCAAGTGGGCTGGTTACAGGATTTACTGGGTAAAATACTCCGGCCTTGGTCATGGGAACATGGTCACAACTGTCCCTTAAGTCTTCTGAAGCCTTTGGCTCTGTCAGTGCATTGAAGGCCAACCACTATGAAGAGAGATACCATGACTAACAAAAGACTGGTATGTTTATTGTCCTTGCAATAAACATTTCAATAAGAGGCCTATTTTTCTGAAATGTTGGCTTCCTCGGGTCTAGAAGAAGCTGTCTCTGAACAGCAGCCTGTTTTAGCTTGAGTGTGCACCTGTGGCACATGCAGGCTTGAGTGTGACCCTGGGACAAGGAGGGCACCTGAGAAGATATCTGAGCAGGTAAGCGGGACTGAGCGTTGTCTGAGTAAGTTGATGTTGTACGTTTTAAGTCCATGGACCTATTCTGACTTTTACCAAGTGAGGTTCTGCCTTGTTATTCCAGAAAGAGATCATACTTTAATTTGATAAGATCTTCATGTAGGGAGCCAAAGGGTGTGGGTAGTGATTTAGTCCTCTTTGAAATTATAATTATCATCTTTCATCTATTTAAAGAATCTTTATATTTACCTGTGTAAGACAGTCTAATATGGTCAAAGCCTTGTGGTTTTCTTTTCTCATGACTCAGACAAAGCTGACCACAGCTCCAAAGCTCTTCTCAACATACCCTTCATATTATGCTTTATTGTTTCTACCTTCCTTATTTCTGCAGCCTCCAGCTTATTGAAAAAGCTGCTGCAAAAGGGTTTTTTTCCAACCACATCTGTACAGAGAAAATGTGTCATTTAGGAAAAACAGCTGGTTAACTTAGAGCTAGATCAGCTCAGTAAATAACTCAAGCTGGTGACAGTGGCATGACTGTTTCACAGTAAGTGGTCAAGCCAAGCATCCTGCATGGATGCACGCAGTCCACACAGTGGGAAGTAGGGGACACTGTGTTCGGTGGAGGCCCCTCTGGTGTAGAGTAAGAGACCTCATAGGGGAGTCGGTGAAGAACGACTATGTTGTACATAAATTACTATCCCACGTAGAGAAGAGCTAACACTTTGAGGAATACAGTGCCCAAGGAGGCTGAAGCCTAGCATATACAAGACACGTGTTGTGCTCAGAGAGCATTAACCAAGACTGACTAACCCATTTTTAGTGCAGCTGTCTTTTGTTCATGTGAAATTCAAATTTATGTTGAGCATCCTGTTACTTAGAGCGTGGGTGCAAAACTCTATCTAATAGGATGTGTACTGCTAGTATAAACAAGGCTTGGCTGGCTCAGCACTGCAATCACATCAACCTCCTATTTGCATCCCGCCACTGTCTCCCTCTGCACTCCCACATTAGCTGGAAACTCTTGTCTTCATCATCGTAGCCTCTAATTCCTTCCTCCTGCATCCCCAGCTCAAATGCTTCATTATGATCCTGGAATTCATTCTACAGTGTTTCTAAAGTTCACCATCCCCATCACCTTCTCTCTCTCGAGCGTGTAGACTTGTAGACTTGCTTTCCATTTCATTACACCTATCATGGACATCAGCGCACTCTCTTTTTTCTGTGGGTTTGTTGGTTGTTTTTTTTTTTTTTTTAAGTTTTCCTAGTATTATTTCAGTATTTATTCTTATTATTCCCAAACTGCCATAAGTGCTTGAGAATGCTAAATCCATACCAAGTCCAAGGCCCTCTAGTGCTGGCACTATGGCCATGCCCCAGAGCTCCTGCAGCTTCCAGCTAGTGATAAAAGGTGGGTACAGGCAAGTAGGCAGGGCAGATCACTGTGATGGCCAAAGCAGCAGGCATTTTTGACTCAAGTGAACGTCTCAGTGCATGTTATACAAGTAAAGTATTTCCCTCCCTGACTTGAAATCCCTTTTAAGACTTGTTTGTGCTACAGGACCTACAGCAGCACCACTATGCAAGTAATAGCTTCGCTGTCAGTGCTCCCTGGTGCTCCTCCCTTCCCCTCCCACAGCTTTGCTCCCGATGAAGCAGTGTGGTTTCCCCATGTCCAGTGAATGGGGCAGGGGGGAGCTGGACCCCTCCAGACTTGGGCAGCCAGTCCACGTGTTGTGTCTGGCATGGCCTTGCCAGCACAGGTGCTCTGCTGGTGGTCTGGTCCTTTACGCCCCAGGTAAAGAGCATGGAGGAAAGAAGAGTCCTTAAAGCAAAGACCACTCATCTCTGTAGGACTGCAATTTTTACCTGGAATGATCCTTTTGCCTCACCTTGTCAACCTGTAGTCTGTAAGACAGGGCTGGCCTTCCCTCCCTGTCTGCACAGCACATAGACACGCAGGTCATGATCTAGTCTGGAAGTTTGGGTTGCTCCTGTGGTAGGAATGATTGATTATAATTAATAAGGGATGAAGCTGAGAGGACCCCTGTGACGCAGGAATCCAGAGTCAGCAGGTTTAGCAGAACCCTGTGAAATTTCAGCCTTGGCATAAATGTCTGTGTTTTAGGAAGCAGCAGCCTGTGCTGGCTCAGTGGCAGAGCTGACAGCAATTAGAAATTAAAAAAAGTAACATATGCCAATTAGGTGGAAAAAAAAAGGGACCACAATTGTTCTAAAGCAGAAATTATGAAATTTAGAAAACTGACACAGAAAACAAAATACATCAAGGACACAACCCTGGCTGGAAAAGCTAAAAGCAGTAAAGGATTTTAATAAAATCTGGAATAGGAAAAACTCTAGCAATGATACATACATAACAACATTTTTATTGATACAGAGAAGACACGGGGCCTTGTGTCAGTTTTTATGGAATAAGCAATGAATATTTGTCTTGGCAAACTCTGTCCTACAGCTTTGTCCCCAGTCACACCCAAAACACAAGGGGTGAAAGGAAGGCAATATGGAAATCATTCCCTTGGACATATCTCTGCTGAAAGAGGATGCGACAGGTTCAGAAAATAAGACAGGAGGACCAACAAAGGGGGAAGAGGATAGTTTTCATTGAACCAGGACTCCCAAGTCCATGAGAACCTCAGCATGGTGCTGAACGGAGGATAATGAAATGGGAAGTCACAAAGGCCCAAATCCTTACAGAGGTCTTTATTTTCATATCTGATTTCTTTAGATTAAGGGCATCTAATGCCCATTAGTTGCAGCGGAGCTCCCTTGCATAAGTGGGGATTCAATGTATAACTACACTTGAGGATCTGACCCTCCAAACGGACCCCGCCAGACCCTGCAAAGTCCCTGGAGCCTCTGCTGACCAAGGACTGCTGCGGGGGAGTACGGTGTGGGATGGGAATGGAGCATCCTGGCCCCGTGGCGGAGGGGAGTTGCTGCACGCAGGATACTCTGGCACAGGCTGCTGACATCCTGGATCAAAGTTAATTACTCGTGTCTTCATTTTCATTCTCTGGTTTTCCCACTAATGTGTCTTCCAAATTTCTATGGTTCTGCATGTGCAGCTGCCTGTGGTCCAGAAGGTCTATTATCTTCCCATCCTGACATCTTGATAGGCAGTAGAACAAGTCGAGTAGAGCACTAAGAGGTAATTAGCATTCAAACAGGTCAGGAGCTCACTTGGGGGTTGTGCATGACTAGGTTTTCCCAATTTCTTGTCAGAAACAAGTGTTGATAGAGCGAGGGCGGTCACCAGCAGTGAAACTGCAAACATGAAATCAAACTTCAGTGGTGCTTCAGAAAAAGTACGTGGGGGCAAGGAGTTCACCTTGCACATTTGCTCATCTGAAGGAAAGGGAGGTCATGAAATGCTGGCCAGAAAATACAGAGCATGCTGCAGAGAGCTTTTTGTTTGCTTCCTGCACCTCTCCTCTGCTCTCCAGGGAGGTCTCATGTTCCGAGAAGTTTCCTTATTGGTGGATGTAATGTGTCAAACACCTCTCCTGTCCTACAGCGAGCTTGCTGGTCCCTTATTTTCAGTGTACACTAAAACATATGTAGACTACTATGTGCATGTGTGCATTTGTAAAAGATACAGTTAGTACCTGTTTAGATTTGTGGGTATGTGGGCTTGTTAGGAGTTTCATAATTTCTCCTGGAGTTTCCTTATGTGTAAAATGGAGATAATAACACATAATTACCTACCTTGCAGGGCTGTTATAAGGACAAATTAACCAATGCTTGTGTGGGTGTTTGCAGATAAAAAGCATGATATTAAGACCAAATATAATGATTGAATGTTACAGAAGACGGTTTGTATTTATTATGATGATTGAATATGAGACGAGAGCACTTTGTGGGTGTTTATTTCTTGTGCGGTACCAAGTATTTGTGGAAGGTGGGAAACTGGAGGAGCTGAGTTTGGGATAGGTGTCAAAGAGATGGTTAAGGTTAATCTTTAACCTTTTAGCCTACTGACTTTCTTCTTCTCTCAGCTAAAGCTGATGCTGAACAAGGGGCAAGAGACCAGAGGAATGAAAACAAGGCCAAGCTGTAGAGGAAGGGAATAAAAATAAAATGCAATTGAAGATCATGATCTCTAAGAACAAAAACGTAAAAACTGAATGGGAAAATAAAATCTAGGAGAAATGAGGACAGGGAGAGAAAAGAAACTGTGGGGATTCATGGTGTTACATTATCTCAGTACGTGGAATTATGAGAAAGTAAACACGAATTTAAAAGAGGCATCAGAAACAATTGATGGAAGGCATGTGCAGGGAAAGAAAAAGAGAGTGGAATAGAAGGAAGCAAGACGTGCTTAATTATTTTTTGGTTTTGTTTCATTAGGTGTAATGGCATCGTTCTTTTATTTCCTATGTGTTGCTGAGAGGCACTTCTTTGCAAACCTTAAAGATGGTGTTAAGTATTTCAGACACTTTTTCCATGTGTTCCATGGGCAGGCTGGTGAGAGTTAAGGTGTGGATGCATTTGTCAGCCTGAGAATGGCCCTGTCTGGTTTCATTTGGTTTTTATGCTGTCTCCGGAGAATTAATGGAACAAATTCATTTCCATCGACTCCAGTGAAACTGTACCAGGAGTGAATCAGACCCATTCTCCCTGCTAAAGAAACACAGCTGTTGCCCTGTGAAACCCTGATCCAAAGTGTATTTTGGGTTAAACCTGGAAGGTTTTGGTATTAAACACAGAAAATAAAACCAAGGCTTAATTTTTACGATCTCTCAGTGAGTATGGTATGTTGGTATGCGAGCTACCCAGATGAGCGGCAAGGGGAGATGGACCATGAGAAAGACTAAGGGGTAAATAACCTCTACGCTGCAGAGTTCAGGGAGCAGGCCGCCTTTCTTTGCAAATTGTCCTGGGTTGGAATGAAAATCATCGGCAGAAATCCCTGCAGGGTCCTGTGGCCTGCTTGCCTTTGCTCCCTCTTGTTCGCTGCCGCTCCCTCCCAACCTCTCTTCTTCAACATCTCTCCAAATCCAGGATGGCCCCCGTTCTTCACCTGGTCCCTGTTTCACATCTCTTCCTTGCACCCCAAAACTTATTTTGGGCTGACTCACTCTCACCTCAACTCATTGACCTAAATTAATCCTTTGTGTAATTCAACTGACTACAACTGACGTAAATGGAGTTACATCAGAGCTGAATTTAATCCAGCCTGACTAAAATAGCACCTGCATTTTCTACTGAACCACTGCTTGTCTATTCCCCACCTCCACCCACATATCATGATTTTAACACTTCTTTCTCTTCATTGCTCTTTCTTTTATCCCACTGACACGAGCAATCTGTGTTCTCAGGCCAGTGTTGCCCTCTCCTCTCCAGCATCCCGTTCTCCTTCATCCCCACAGCACAGGCTGTTGGTCCTGCTGACAGATGAGCCTTGCCTGCCTGTGTCCAAGTCTTTTGCAACAGCTTCTATCGGACTTTGCTGTCCTTCATGATAGAGATGCACCAGCTGAGTTCAAAGACTGGTTGAAGTGTGCCCTTCATATGCCTGTAGAAATTATAGTCTTACACCAAAGAATTTGCAAGTCAGAGTGCCAAGACGTACAAAGATGAGAAGGGAAGTTAGATGAAGGTGAACTGATTTGCCAAAGGAGGCATACCAGGATAATGGCAGAGCCATGGATGTCAGACTCGCAGCTCCTCTTCCTTTTCCATGCCTATCTTTTTGCCAGCATAACATTTCTCATCATCTCTTACAACCCCTGTCTTTGGGCCCTCACCTTCGTGCAGTGGTTAAACATCTCCTTTGCCTTCTTTTCCAACCCCTCTGGCTTTCTGACTTCTTTCAGCTTGCCCTTGGAGCCTGCTCATGTCAGCTGGCTTTCTTCCCTCCTCTTGCAAAAACCCTGGGTGTTTGCAGCATGCTCCTCTCTGGTTGAGCCGTACTTTACGTTTGGCAGCGTGCTCTACCATTCACATCTGGGTATCTCTGGGGCAAGGATTTATTCCATAATTACTCTAGCTTATTTATTATTGTGGCATATATATCTGCGGTATTATGCAAACTGTAAAGACTTCTAGTTCTAAAGGTCACCATTGGGCGTACCTTGTGTTTACCTTCCAAACGCAGATGAGCTCAAAACAAAAGGGACTGGCAGGCCACTGAGTAGATGAAGGCAGGGAATCACCCTGATCTAACTAATTTACCAGGGCAGTGTTCATAAAAGTAGGTTACCTAGCGCTGCAGACAAACAACTCAATCCAAACTCACCTTCTTCAATTAATTAGCCAGCATTGCTTTGTAGTCCCACAGGAGTAGATAGCTGCATGTCCTGGACACACAGAGCAGGAGCCTATCCATTTTTCATCCTAAATGGCAGGCCTACCTAGTCGGCCATGCTGGGACTCGCGTATGGTGCTGCTTGTTCTCCTGTGGGTGTCATGACTGCCTCTCGTTCTGCAATGTTGCGGGCCAGCCACAGCTTCCTGGAGGTGATGGACAGAGGCTGTGATGTTTTCTTGCCATGGTGGATTTGGCCCCAAACTCAAAAGAGCCTTGCTGCAGCTAATGCCCTTCAGCTGAAGCCTAGCTGGAAAGCTGCCATGCTACCTGGTGACCAAGGCCACCAGTACATCCCTCACATTGCTTGTCACAGAGTTACCCCAAGTAATGGCATGAGTGATATTTGAGCTGCAATTTGCTATTCACATTGCTCTGCAGTGTTGAAAGAGGATCACAAGGCAATTACCTTACAGGAGAGGATGAAATGACCCCACTACATCCTATGCGCAACTTGCAGGAATAGTAGAAGGACAAATTAAAAGTTTGAGAAATGCAAAATGCTAAGCCATTAGTTGCAGTCCTTCCCAAGATTATCCGCTGTCTAATTGCATTTCCTGCCTTACTGTGGCTGAGGTCAATTGTCAGCATGAGGGAGAAAAAAAAAAATCTAATCATTGCTTCCTCTACTAATTGGCAGCCTCAGTGAAGTGGAAGTAGAGCCATAAAGACTGGACTCTCTCATCCTGCTTGTCAGAGCAGGGATACTCTGTAGGGATGGGGATCTGCCACAGGCTACACTCTTCCCAGGGGATGTGGCTGCTTCCCCAACAGCAGAAAATAAATGCAGGAGGGTTGGGGGGGGGGGGGGGTCTGACAAGCAGAAACCTGTTACTGAGCCAGCCTTGCTGGAAGAGTAAAAGAAAAAATGCCCATGGTCACACACAAGGGAAGACTTTTAAAAGATCCCACAAAAGGATGGCAGGGCAAATAGAAAGAAGTGGGTGAGTAGGATAAGCTAAACACAAGGACAGATACATGGATTCTCCATCATCAGAAGAAGAGGGGGAAAAAAGGAACATGGATAAGCTCAGAGCCAAGGCTTATTTCTGCTGCAGCTCCTCGTCCCCTTCCTTTCCTCCTATGTGTTTTGCATGAGGGTGCAGTACAGTAACGTACTGCAGCCTCAAAATAAAGAGTAGTGGGGGACAATCTGTCTAAAAAATACCCCTCTGGAGGAAGGAATGTCTTAAATATGACGATCAAAGTATCCAGATATTAACAGATGAGAATGGTTTATGAATCCAGATTAGCTCAGAATCCATTTGATTATTTTTAAACCTCCAAGACTGAAAGCTATAAGCCTTCCTAAGAGAAATGCCACTTATTTTAAAATGAGCAGCGAAATCTTGATTAATTGAGTTGCAAAAGAAATGGATCTAAAAACAGGCACTGGAGGAACATAAGTAAGTGCGTTATGCATTTGAGTTTTGCTTGTGGAAGAATTCAAATCTTTCTGCCAATGCTGATTTGAAAATATGATATTCTAAGCCTGAATTCAGGTGTCCGTAGACCCAGGGAGGGACAGCCTGGATCACTCTCCCTGTGATGCCATCTTGGGACCAAGACCATCACCATGGCTCAGGCTGACTGGCTTAGAGACTCTTCCCTACTGAAGTCCATCCAAGGTAGGAGTGTCTCCTGTGTCACAACGTAAGCACTGTGCTAGTTTCAGCTTTTGTGGCTTTGGGGTGGCCAGAGCACAGCCCTACTTGGAGCAACATTACAGCCTGGGATAAATGGTGCCGTGCAGTGTCGCAATCAAGCCGAAGGGTGATTTGGTCACAGAAAGAGGAGCCGGAACAGAGGCAAGGAATGTTGCCTTGTTCTTTTTTTTATGGCCTTAGTTCTGGATTTATAAGGCAAAAAAAAAAAGAAACAGCAGATTTCAAGCATAACTTCCAGTAAAGTTTTGCTTTCGCACCTACAACATGTCTCTCTGGAAACAGCCTTTCAGGAGGAAGGTCTGGTCGGCTCCTTCTATTTGTTTTCTCTGACTCACGGGAGTCACTTTCACCCACTCGATCTGCCTTCACTGTGGCACTGCTGAACGGAAACACCAGCGCATGGAAGGTAGGGATCCTCTGGAGCTACGGGGCTTCTGAGAAGGTCATGAGCAGATGACTTCTCCTTTACATTGCCTCTCTGGATATTTTTAAGGTAAATACACATCAGAGGCCAAGGTATGCTGATCAGTAAGGGGCATTTTCTAAACCAAATAAACACACTTCTAGCACATCTTAAAATCTAGCTGTATCTTTCTCTAGGTTCATGAATTACAAATCAACGTGTTCCATCTCCAGGTCTAAGCCTACACTTCAGCCTTCTGCATCTCTCCTCAGAGGGTTGCCTTTTTCTTTCCTATGCTGCGCCCTTCATGCAGTTTTGCATTTACTGTGGGGGCTGAACAGCTTCCTACCTGTCCATTTTTGTAGTTTCAGGGCCAACTTCTAACTTCTCCTCCCTCTACTCAAGCCTCACAGTTCTATTCCTTCCCCTTCCTTATAAAAAAACCAGGGCTTCCTATTTTGCCATGGCTTTTTTTAGCCATCTTCCAAAAACTTTGTGGATACCAAAGCCTCATCTCTGCTTCCCACTGCTCTCCTTTCCTCCACTGATTATGCAGCTTTTCAAGTGAATGTGTTCGCTCTTGGACACACCATGTCTCTCTTGCTTCCCCTCCACTGACTCCCTCTTATCCAACACAGCACTGGGAAATCTCATCCTTATCATTAGCACGTAACTCCATCTCCCACCTCACCTTGCTGCACTGCCTGGTGGCCTGCTCCACGATATCAAGATTATCCCATTAATTGCTTCAGGCCAGTCTGCTCCTCACCCTTCCAGCCTCTGCCTGGGACACCAGCCTTCCCTCTGTGCTCCACTCCTCTTCCCGTCAACTCTCACCTGAGCATTTTCTTCTCCAAAAAGTCAGCAGCACTGTGCACTGACAGGTGGCCAGTACACAGGTAAGTACACGATGCTGTAGCCTTGTTGCTGCCTTAACTTATCAGCACCCCCATTCCTGGTGTTCTTTTGTCTAAAAAGCACACTGTGATTTGAGAGCTACGCAATTGTAATTATAGCTGCAATTAAGCATCCTATTCAGAGACTGCATTGCTGATTCCTCACCGTTTTCTTTAGCAAGAGCTTCCATTCAGGGTTTGGCTCATGTGCAAAGGGACTTTACAGCTGTCTTTATTTTTCTCCCCGCCTTGCAGGAGAAACCAAAGTAAACATAGGTGATGGTGGTTGGGGTTTTTATTTTTAAGCTCTTCCCTGTAGCAGTCCTGTGAAGTACAGTGGTATTTTCCTCATTTACAGATAGGGAACTGAGGCACAGCAGACAACTTGACCAAGGCCTCACAGGGTAGCTCAGCTGAATTCTGAATTGCAACCAGTTTTGAGTCCTTGCCTAAACGGGAATTGAAAGATTAAGCAAGAGACCTGGGTCAGCGCTATTTCTTACAGGAAACTGCCTCAAACTGTTGCTCCATGAATGGGAGCAGCCAGGAAAAACAGCTAAAGGCCTTTCTGTGCATGCTCAGTCAGCAAATACCTGGCTGCAAGAAATGAGTCCGTGAACGCAGTTGTTCCTTTCTGCTCTCTTCAGAGGGCTCTCTTACCTATTTACTCTCACATGGAAACAACAGCTGAAAAACCGAGTGGGAGGCTAGAAGCACTTAACTCAGTTGCGGCAATTCTCCAATTCAGCAGCTAGGTTTTCTCCCCGAGGCAGTGTAATATGACAGAAAGGAAGCATCTGAAAGCATTTCTTCATCCTTCGGATTGCAGTCTGTCACTGCTGCTTGCAGAAGTGACACACCTACCTTCCACTGCCTGCAGCTCCTTGGGTGGCTGCGGGGAGAATGGTGAAGGCAAACACTTCTTCCTCTCCACCCTGAAATCACCTTGTTTCAGGCTTTTTAGCTCTGCTAGTACTTGGACGTGACTAATGCACCCATTCCTGCGCTGGGTCAGCGGCCCTTGCAAATGAAATTTCAGACTCGGGACAAGCAGAGGGCGGATTGCTGCGCACGTAGTAGCCTTCCCACAAACTCCTGGATCCCGGCTGCAGAGAGGAGAGTTGAGAAGATGCAATCATCTCCACCAAGCCTTTGCGAGTCTTGCTGTGGTGCCAGCCAGCAAAGGGAAAGAGGATAGTGTTTAGTAACAACCATGGCACAGGCACCTATTTATTTACCCTTCCATTTCAAGATGGCAAAGCCCCATCACCTCAGGCTAACCTGCAGCTGGGAGACTGAGAAGTGAAAAACACTCTCTTGTATCCTCCATCTCTTAAGCCATCCTGCTTTCTTTGCAAAGGATATTTTTAACCAGTTGCTGCTTTTTTTATGGAGGGAAAAGCCCAAACCAAAACAAAAACACAAAAGGTAGTATGGCTATAAGAGACGTAAATCATGCTGTTTTGTTTTGGAGGATACTGCCCCTCAGAAAAAGGCTTCTACCATACAGCTTTCAACCACTTTATCAAAAAATGATACTTTCTTTTTAATATATCTGCCCCTGTTTTCACTCCTATTTTGCATGTAGATGCTGACTGCTCTTGGGAGAAGTAAGATGTAGGTGAGGGGGAAGGCATCAGAATTTTATTCCTAAAGGTTTATAACAAGAGCTTAGAGCAGTTTATGTCACAAGAAAAACTGCTAGGAAATTTATCAAAGAATGTATCATGAGGTGGGCTATTTAGGGACTGAAATTACACAGGAAGGACTGGCAAGAGACGTATGCTCAGGACAAGCGCAGTTACAATTAATGCTAAGTATAAGGTGTCATATCTTTATCTAATGCACAACCTGCACTGCCTCGCAAAGGAAAGTGAAGCAATTAGGCCCAAGTAACCAGAATATACGTGGGAGGTTTTTGAAGGCAGAAGATTTAAAACACTCTAATAGGGTTGGGGGAGGGTTACAATAAGAGGTAATATTTCCTGATAGGTTAGTTTACATCCTTTGGAAAAAGTTTGGGAACCAGACCAGAAAAGTAAGCAAGAACTTAACCAGGACTTGGCTGGAACGGCACCCAAAGAAAGACGAAAAGTAAAGAGACCTAACCCTGCCTACGCACACGCAGCCCCTCCAGCAAGTAATCCCCAGGATCAAAATAAATCAAAGGACTGATAGCGCACTTCTGCGTGGATTTGCAGCTGCCTCGGCCCAATTCAAAACCAGGCTTCTCCTTTCTTCTCTCTCTTGAGCCAGGGCTAAGAGCAGAGAGGAAAACCTGAGCTGAAACAACAATGATCCTCCTCTTCTAGAGCGGAAACTGGGATTCGTTCCCTGATCCCAAAGGGACGGAGCCAGGCACAGGTATTTCCCCCCACCCTGCCTGCCACATTTCTTCTCCAGTCCCGAAGGGTTGGGTTACCTCTGTGGCAGAGAGGGCAGTTTGTTTGCACAGCCCTTTCTACCAGTGTTTGCGGTGAGGCTGTCAGCCGCGGGGCCAGAGTATATCAAAAGGGACGGAATCATCAGACCTTACAAAAAACTCCATATAGGAAATACGCTTGGTTGGAGCGTATTGCTGCGAGAACAGGGAGGGGGAGACGGGACGCATTCATGCATTGGGAAAGGGTCTCTCTCAGCTTTTGCACAGCTCCTTGCCCCTATTTATCGTATCAACACACAGACAACACTTTGTCTTTTAGAGTGAGAGATGTGGGCTAAACACTTCATCACAACAAACTGAAAAATCTCTGCTGCTTTTACTTGGATGTGGGAAACACTCGCTTGCTTTTAAATATAAAACTAAACATATATTTGTGAACCTACTATTGCTTTCATGTGGGAGCCTTAGCTGAACACAAAGGATTACATTGTGCAGCTACGAATGAATAGAGCACATAGGATTAAAGAGATTTTATTTAGCCACACATGAAATAGCAGAGCTGATGGCGGCCTCTGGTAGAGAGAAAAAAATCCTAAAAAACAAAAAACTAAAACAAACCACCACACCAAGTAGTTTAGTGAGCACTGGATGGAACTAACAAAGCCGTATCTCCTGTGTATTTGTGTGTTGTGGTTGATTGACTAGAGTGTCTATGATGGCATAAACTTCATTTGAAGCTTTTTATACAGATCAGGTACTTATTAGTGTTTTCACTTTTATGGAATATCTGAAATCTAATAAGGCATGTACCCATGCTGTAACTTTTCCTGTTGGGGACTGTGAAAGGGTCTCTTTTTGCTATCAGGCCGTTTATTTTCACAAAATCTGTAGGATGTAATTATGCTTCTGCCAAATTTTTTCAAAATCAGCCAGTGGGTTCAAAAGTTATTAGAGAGATGGACAGACGGGCAGACAGATGCAGACACCATGACCACTTAAACCTCATTTCCACTGGAAATCAGGCTAAAAAGAACCTATATTAAAATTAATTTTTAAAGGGGACTTGACAGGCAGACGAGCAGACCTCTGCAAACTGTAATTTCAAATTTTAAGTGAATTTCATGCTAGGAAAAGCTGTTGATGGAAGTCTGGAATACTAAAATACTCCCTTCTACCTAAAGGAGGGGAACAGCACAGGACGAGCTCCGCTGCCCCACCTCATCCTTGGATTTTTAAGCTAACGATACGGATTTTTAAGCTAACTAACTCACACTGAGCGGAGGCAATTGCTTATAGAGAGGAGACAAAGAGCAGCTCTGTTCCTACAGTTTTTTGTGCATGAGAGCACTTAGGGCTAATCGCATATGTAAAGCACTGCAAATGCCTCTGAATGTTTGTATTTCACCACTGCCTCGCCTTGACCCCCCCCCCCCCCGTTTCTTTGCTCATCCCTGCCAGCTCTGTTCCCTGGGCTGCAAGGGGGAATCGCGGCTTTTTATCCTTTGTGTACCCACGCACTGCAAACCGCAGTGGGGCCTGAATCTTGATTAGGGCCCTTAGCCACTATCGCACACCACGCAAAAAAATGATAATTTAACATTCCAGCCCCCAGTCTCTCAGCTGGATCCGAGCCCGGGGGGGGGGGGGGGGGGGGAATTTATTCACGTTCCC
>JANZLQ010000025.1:27857744-27882836 GCA_026212715.1 Elanus axillaris
GGTTTATTCCCAGCCCTGACCCCAGCCCGCTGCCTGGCCTCGGGCAAATCGCTCTCTCCTCTTCCCAGCTGTAAACAGGGTACCCACCTCCCGCTTTTTTGGGGAATCACTGAGCTGCTACTGCTGCTCTGTGCCTGGATTTGGGGCGGGAGGGCCGCAGCTGAAGGCCCACGGCTGGCGGCCACCACACGGTGCTCTGCCCGCCTCCCCCCCTTTCCCCACCAGCACCCTTCAGCTGGCTGCCACGCCTGGAAAAAAACCAGGCAAACCCCTCGTAAACAGACTTTTTTTTGCCTTTAGCACCCCAAAATCCACCCGCGGCCAAGGCCTGGTTCTCCTCCAAGCGCTGGGGTCAGGGGCGCCGGCCATGCCGGGGGGGCGGAGGCCACCCCTGTCCCGGCGGTGGGAGCGGGGTAGGATTTTGGGGACAACCGTGTCCCCAGGGAGCCAGGGAAGCGTGAGGGGCCGGCGCAGGGCGGCGTGGCCGCTCCACCCGTCAGGGCGGGTTCGGGCAGGCCAGGTGAGGCGGGCCCGGGCTCTGCTTTTCCCTCCTTCCACAGCCTTCCGTAGCCTTCCGCAGCCTCCCGGCCTGCGGGTGCCGGCAGGATGGCGGAATCCCAGGTGCTTCTGTTGGATGAGTCGCACGTCAACGAGAAGGTGACGGAGGCCCAGGCCCGCTTCTACTACAGCGAGGAGCAGCGGCGGGCCCTGGAGGTGCTGGTGACCCGGGGTGAGGCGGCCTACCGGGAGGCACTGAGGAAGGAGCAGCTCCGCGACTTTCTCTCCAGCCACGAGCTCCAGGCCCTGCGGGGCGGCTGGCGGGGATACGACGACCCCCGGGAGAGCGGCAAGGTGGCACGAGGGCCCGGAGGCGAGACCCTCTCCTTGGCCTACTGGCCCGAGTGCTCGGACACGGAGGTGCCCCCGTTGGATTTGGGCTGGACCGACAAAACCTTCTACCGGGGGATCAGCCGGGTGGCCCTCTTCACACACCCTCGCAAGGAGGAGAGCTCGCCCCACCTGAAGGAGGTGGTGCGGGAGATGATCCAACAGGCGCAGAAGGTAGGGCCCGGCCGCCACACGGAGCGGATGCCCTCGACCGGCCGCCACACGGAGCGGGTGCCCTCGACAGGCCGCCTCTCCCCGCCTTCGCGCCTGGGCGAGGACGGGCCCTCCTGAGGGGCTCCCGAGGGGTGGAAGGGAAAGCTCTGGGGCTTGCCTCGCTGGTTCCCTCTGGAGCGGGAGGAGCTGGTCAGCGTCCGCCAGGCAGGGCTTTTCCCTGAGGTTTGTTGCCGGTCACACTACCGTTTGCCAAAGCTGATGCCTGGGATGGGGTTAAACCCCTGCACGCACCCCCCCCCCCCCCTCAAATTGGGTTTTTTTCTGCCTATCTTTCAGTTTTTCCTGTTCTAGTCTGATTCCCTGGCTCAGGGGAAGGCAGGTCGTGACGCTGTTACAGCCGCCCCTCCTGTACATACAGGTAGCCCTAGTTAAACACAAGGCAGTGAGTTTGTTTATGGGGTGGTGTTTTTCGGGTTTAGTTTTTGTGCTCTCAACACCATCTAGCCTGGACCTGCAAGCAGCCGGAGTCCAGACAATATGTGGCTGCTCCTCCTATTTATCCTTGGCTGGAAAGGACTGTTAGTGGTGACAGGGCACCTCAGGCAAGAAAACAAACCAGCCGTGATGCTACAAGGGCTCGCGTTGAATAGGTGGGGGCGATGACAAGGTTCTTCTCGGTGTGAGTGAAGTTTCCAGGGAACACCACCCAGGAAAAGATCCCCTTCAGAGCTGACATGCCTCCTGTAGAAAGGGGACAAGGGTGTAAGAGACCTCATTCCTGCTTTTAGTTTTGCTGCTCTCTGTTTTTTCTGCGTTCTAATTCAGCAGTTATTTCCTCCTCCACCTGCTCCCCCCAGCCCACCAGCTGGGAAACACAGCAAACTTTCCAGAGAGGCGTTAATCCAGCAGGTGATCTCCTCAGCTCCCTGCTCACCAAATACATGCACACCCCGTAATCCTGTTCAGCGACTGGTGTTATCAGTCACATAGAAGAACCGGAAGCTGTAAAATCCTTACACTCTGATTTAGTGTGACTTCACATCCTCTTTGTGCTGCTGCAAACGCCTATACAGATTGTGCAAGAACTGGGAAATTTTGCACTTTTTGATAGCTGTGCTTGGCACCTGAAAGTAATTAATTCCTTTGTAGATTTTTATTTTTTCACTGACTGGATGAACTGTGCCCCTCCCAGCCCAAAGGTGGTTTCATGTTTAATAGCCATTTGAGTGTTTAATGGTCCTTTTCCTAGATAACTATGCCTGTTGTGTTCAGCTGAGCTGGCCCTGGCAAAAAAAAGTCTCCAGGTAGCAGCTTTTCATTCAGCAGAAGAGAGTGAGGCGTTTGCTGGTTTTGGTTTTCTTGAGGGTGGGGGGGTCTAACCAGATACTAGTGATATGTGGCACATGTCTGGGGGTGGCTTATCATCAGTGTTTTACAAACTTATGTTAATTAAGCTACCTTGCCGCAATGAGATTGGCAAGTTAATGCTTGCCAATCTTTAAATACCTATGAAGAGCTAGGCACACCTATGGGTCCTATAGATAAAATTATAATCCATAGGATAGCTAGAAGAATGGGGAAAACCTCTTGCAGGGGTAGACACTCATGCTCTCACTTGCTGTATTTGGGAACTTTCCCAGGCAATCTTGACAGGTCACCAGCTGTGGCAGGGGTTGGAGAAGACTTAACAACAGGGGTTGCCCACTGCATGTTTTGCTGGCTTGGAAGTGCCATTTGCAAGGCAGCGCATCTGCTTTTTGTACAGGACTGCAGTTTTCATGGGTTTAGTCCACAGCCTTGCAAAGAAGCCTGAATTGACCCAGGGCCCCAAAGCCTGGAGGGAACCATCCCTTCATATTGCAAGGCCAGTACTAAGAACTAACGCTTTGTCAAGGACATGGTGTGATTTCTGCAGTCATTGGACTCATTGCAAATGGAGGGGATGGAAAGAAAGCAAATTCACACTTCTGCTATCTATTCTTGATGAAGTCCCCATGTGGGTGTTGTTACTTCAAATGAATATTATCTGGTATTCCTGCTCCTAAATAACTACATCCATACCACAGTGTGTGGAGCGGAGGGGGAGCGTAACAGGCCTGAATCAATGCATGAACTCTTCCTGCCTTAACTTATAATCTGCCTGTATATGAAGTTGTTCAGGAATAATGTGGCACAAGTTCACTGTATTTTAATTTTCAGACGTTCTGGTAACATTCCCTGCATCTTGCTGCTTTGTGCTGGGAATTGAGAACTAAGGCTGGACTTGAAATCCAGTTCTGCCTAGCAGAAGTTATTGAGGGACTTACTATTAATATAATGTAGCTCCACCATAGGTCACCTATATCAGGAAACTACATGTTAATGATGAGCATAAACACAATGTCAGCTCTTTTTTTTTTTTTTTCCTAACAAAGAAAAGCTTGTGTAAGCACTGTTGACAGTCGGAGCCTGACGGAGCAGATGTGTTGGTTGTTGTTGGCCGTACAAGCAGAGACTCAGCAAACACAGTAGGGAACATTTACTGTGGCATCACTTTCCCAAAAGCAATTTGTTCAAGGGCATTTTTCAAAGGAAAGAGGTCTCTGCTGAGAATTATTCCCCCCTTCCATAGAGGGCTCTTGCAACGTGAGCTGCACCTCTTCCAAACTTCAAGTGAAGAAAATCCTACTGTTTGATCCAGTCTTCATCTCCATTCACACCTATATGTGCTGCCCTCAGCAGAGCTTGGCTCGTCACTGTGACCCCAGCGCCTGGGAAATTAAAATTTTGGCAGGTCTATTCCCAGCATACTGTCAGCATGAGAGCTCTGACCTGACAAGTTGGTGCTTCTCAGTGGGACTAGGAAAACAGTAATTTTCTTCATTCATAACCTTTCAAATGTTGAGGAGAATAACTCTTTCAGACAGAAAATTTAATTGGTATTTCTAATGGTGTAAAAGATACAGAAAGGGAGAGAAAGATAAAACATGTAGAGATCAGCATTAAAGTTGCCCATAACCTTCTTGGTTTTGTTGTTACTCATCCTATGAATGTTCAGGCTTGTCTGTCACATCAGTGCAACCTTTTGTTTTTATGTAAAATCTATGCCTGGAAAGAGGGGTCAGTTTTATACCAGAAAAAACATACAGTGAAGAGAGGGAACAATCATTTTGCCTCCAAATCTTGAACACACACTCCAGTCCCTTCCTGGCAAACATGAGGTGGTTATGTTTGAACTCCATAAGACATTCATCAGGAAGCCAGCCCTGAGAGCAGACTTCGCTCGGGGAATGGGGAAAAAAGGAAAATAAAATTCTTGTCTGCAGTATGCACCATGGCTGGAGATTCAGGCCCTGATTCCTCTGCTCGTTCATTCTTCCATTACTCACCTTCTGATTAAGTGTTAGAGCTGAGCTGTGGTTTTCACTCTTCTTTTTCAAACTATTTTCACTGTTCTTCTTTGTTTAAGTGGATCCTTACAGATGCAACCCAAGTTTCACAAGACCGAGGAAAAACTAGGCATTTGGCTTCGGCATTCCTCAGGCTGCTGAAATAAGCCATCTTCCCCTAGAAGGAGGAGAACTCTCAAAGACATTTATTAAGTTCCTTCCAAAGTGCAGCAGGAGACAAGCCAGAAAATTACAAGATTATTGGTAGTGCTTGGGCACGTACATCCCTGTACTTTTGTCTCCCCTATATCCTCCTCCTCCATATCCTGGTATCTGTGCTCTCCTTTATTTTGCACCAGTGTGATTGGCCTCCCTTTCAGTTCCTAATATTTTATTCAGTTGTCTTGTCTACTGTCTTCTTTTTTCTAGATTATTGCAGTGGTCATGGATGTATTTACAGACCGGGACATCTTCCGTGATATTGTTGATGCAGCTTATAAGCGCTGGATCCCAGTCTATATAATCCTAGATGAGGAGAGTGTGAAGCTCTTTCTGGAAATGTGCAGATGCCTTGACCTCAGTGACTTGCAGATCCGGGTAAGATACTCAGTGCTGAACCATTATCACCTGCAAGTCAGTGGCCTTTTTTGATTGTAATGAATCTTGGAACTCACTTGGAGAGACAAACACAGCTCCTCCTCCCTACAAGTCACATCACAGCACTTAGACTGGGGTTGATGGAACACAGAGGGATAAGAGAGTGGCTTGCTAATACCAAAAGAGAGAGAAAGGAAAGATTTGGATTTTTTGCCTTTCACCTGAGACAGGGATCTATGTAGTTTCTTGGCTCTTGTGACCTAAAAATTCCTGTTTGGGAAGAAAATTGTCTGCGGAAATTCCAGTGGGTCTCCCATGTAAGGATTCAAACTAAGGACCAGAGTAGCCCTTTGAGTTGTTGTCTGCATGGATCCTAGTTACAGGACACATATACTTTGTGAAATCAAGGCTTTCCTATCCAGCAGTGATCATCTGGGAGTGAATGAGCTTGTAGTCCTCCTTTGCCTGAGAACATGAAGGACTGAGGAGCAGAGCTGCTCCCCAGTTCTGTATCAGAGTATGCCTTCATATAGCCCACACAGCACAGGAGAGTCGTCCGCCTGGCTGGGCTGGCAAAATCAGCCTCAGCAGGATCTGAATACATCACATACAGACTGAAATCCTATGTGTGTTTAGAGTTAGGGTTGTATTTGTTGCTTTTTTCATGTTTTTTAGTCACTGTCACTACTACAGATTTGTTCCAAATACTGAAAAAGTTGCTAGGTTAGAAACAACCTGCAGGATTCCAGACTCCCCCCTCTTGTGATCCAACTGTTCTTCTGAGCAGCTGGGGAGGGGCGGGGGTGTGCCTTTTTGCTTGGAGGAAGGGCAGATCTTCCACAAATACTCAATTAACAGTTTAAAAGAAAACACAACCAAAACTCAAAAAGCTCTGGGGGTTATAGAGACTAATATTAACCATTTTAGGAGAATCATCTTAAATCTGGAGGAAAATGACTTGCATATATCTGAACAGTGCTCCTGCAAACTACCACGCTGCTCTGAGTTTCTGGACTTCATCAAAAAAGACATCCAGCCAAGCAGCTTTCTCATCTTTCTCCAAAGCAGAGATGGAACTTTCTTTCCTCTGGTGTCTTTGAAAGCGAGACACAGACATCATTATACTAGACCTGTTTCAAGCTTCAGGGGTATTCTGTGGCCTAGGCTCAAGCCTCTTTGGTACAAAACTGTGAAATTGCAGCAGTAGTTCCATTTGCTCCGGTACCTGTTTCCCAGTACTCTTCTCACCGTGTCATCATGCACAGGAATGATGCCTTCACTACTGTATATTTTAACTCCTAGATAGACTGAATGAAAAGATGCCCTGGCATTTTAGAAAAGTTGCAATGCTACTGGAGAAGTGAGTTGCTTTCTGTCTGCCTTTTCCATCTTTAAACAGTAAGCGGTCCCCTTCTGCTTTTCCTCTTACCTCTTTCTCCGTAGGTATCTACACAGACTTTGCAGACCAAATCCATTCGTCACAGCAACATGCTGCAGCAGTGGCTAGGTCCTGCAGCAACCTAGTTGCGTTACCCTTTCCAGAGAGGCAGAGTGTGAACTGATGCCATCAAAAGCAGGAGAAAATTCCTCTGTGTCCCTTCTGTGCTTCCCTTCTCTCACAGCAGCCCTTGCTATGTTTTTCATTAGACTCCTTCAGCTAAAAAAAGTCCAAATACAAGCTGAGCTGAAGGATGTCCACTGAGAACTTTTTAACATCCTTCTTTGACCTAATTGTTCACTCTTCTGCCAAGCTCCAGCGCACAGAGTGCTGTCCTTCAACTTTTTCCCCCCTCTTCTCCCAGCTATCTCCTACTGTATCTTAAATTCCCCTTAAGGTTGTTGTACTCCTTTTCCAGTATGGCTGAGGCTTTAGTTGATCTTGTTAAGGTCAGTGTAGTTTATGGTACTATGGAAGGACTGGGAAGAGTCTTCCTGTAAGGGGAAACTGGTCATTTGCCTCTCAAGGAAGATGGTCTCTTCGTACCCTGCCCAGGGCTGCCTTGGGTGTATCTGTGCTGCTGCTTGGGTCAGTATGGAAGAAATCGTCATATAACGATTTGCCTGACACCAGGCTTTAGATAGCCAAGGAATCTCGAGCAAGGTTAAGGCTTCCCCTTGAGGACTCCCCCCACCCCCACCTCATTGTTGTAATGTGTTGAGGGTTGTTTGGAACTTTTAGTGTTGAAGACCCAGATTTAAAACAAGAAAGCAAGCTGGGATTCCGGTCTTGTTCAGGCAGAATCATTCTGTCCCGCATTGCTTGATCATGGAGGATGTTGGAATTGCTGAGGAAGAATGAGAAACTCTAGTGCAGTTAACTCTATCATTCACCCATTTCTTATTTATGACATCATTCTCCTGATAGCTGCTTTGATGTCTGAGTTTCACCTACAGATTTTCAGCAACAGGGAAGACATTGTCTCCTTACACCACCTTTTTGTGTAACCATTTTGCTTTCTTCTAAAAGTTTTTTACCTGTAGGCCACAGTTTGTCAGCAAAGGAATCGCACTTTTCCTTCCTGTCCTTCCCACCTTTCCTTCAGAATGCTTTTGCACGATTTACTGGATGGCTTTTTCTCAGAACGTTGCAGCAATGTGGGATCTAACTTTTAGGTTTAGAGGCAAGTTCTGATCCCAGGGAAAGAGAGAGAGAGATGAAACACTACCATGGGCTGTCACTGCTGCAGGGTCAGGATGCCTATTCTGTCTTCTGTCATCACCAGATGCTCAGATTGTTTTGTGATTCCTGCTCTTTTGCTTCCATTGCCCTGTTCATCCAATACAGAGTGAATACTTCAGCGGTCCTAATCCAGGGAGATTTACTGTTAACACTGGATTTTGCCCTTTGTCTACATACAGCGCTAGGCATTTTCACAAAATTCCTGGCTATGGTGCCATTTTGAGATGGCAAGGTATCAGGATCTGCTGACAGTCTCACAGGAAGGAAACTGCTGTAGGAAGACAGAATCTCACTCTGCAAAGACAAAAAATTCTTTACTGACTCCAAGCATGAAATGAGAAAACCTCAGTTTTCATCTGAAGGCCAGAGATCACCAGAAGTGCATTTAAATTCAACCATCACCATATTCATCCTGGGATGGTAGTAAGTGTCTCGTGTGCATGAGTCATATGGCTTCCTGAGCCTACAGGACATGGTTTGCCAGACGTCTGTTACGTTTGACACAGGAGTGTTCTTCAGAGATCCCAATGAATCAAAGTTCTCGTAGATACAAAATTCATAGTGCCACAAAGTCCTCTTTTTGTTGACCTGAGGGTGAGTGTTCTCGTCAGTTTTGTCGTGACTTCTCTTTCTCCCCACTATTCTGCTAACCAAGACCCCAGTAACAGACACTCCTGCTCAAAGACAGGGAGTTCACCTAGAGCTCCAGGCAAGTTTAGGGAATTAGTTACCTGCAGGAAGTTCACCTTCAAGTTAATTTTTACATTCATTTTCCCAACATGTAAGGAGTTCCAGTTCATTCCAGGAATTCTTAGAAGCTTCTGCCTAAGAAATTTTTAGAATTTCATTTCAGTATTTCATGTCTTGCCTCATCAATTCCTAACTCAAGTGAGGGTGAAGCTGAATGTAATGTGATACAGTGCTGTTGGTTTTTTAATTATCTGTTTCAGAGGTCTTCTAGGCTGCTTGTGACCTTTTGAAAATGGGGGCTTACACGGCTCTCTTTTTGCAAAGGCCCAAATGAATAATACCCAGTAATGACCTTGGCAGGCCAGGTCCAGCTACCTGCATTCCATCCTTTTCTGCTTGAATACCTCCAAGTTTTACTATTTCGTCAACAAGCATGCCTTTTCCAAAACTGTTCAGGGCAAACACACAGGATAAGTCCACAGTATTTCCCAGCTTTACTTGGTGACTGCTTCCAGATTGTGGCTGCTTTTGTGTCCCTGTGTAAGGTGAGCACCTACCTGAGCATCTCTCAGACCTGGAGGTCTGATCACCAGAAATGAGAATCTTGCAGACCATGAATAAGAAAAGTTCCTTTACTGTTGTTATTGTGGTCTTGTCCACATGAATCCCATCTCCCTCTTTCCCCCCTTCTGGGGTACCTCTATCTAGGATTTGAAAGTGGGAAATAACGGATATCTGGGGCCTCTCCCTCAGCCCTGTGGTCAGGTGAAGCAGTAGTACAAGAGAACAAAGGACAGGAGCTGCCCCACCAGATTCAGTTGACTGAAAGGATCTGATTTTTCCAGGGACAGCGGAAAGGGGATCTCCACATTTTGAAAAACACAATCAATATACAGGACAGTTGAAACACTGTCATCTATCAGCTCCTGCTCCGGTCTATTGCCTCTCCTTAATCTGTTTTACATCTGTTAGTTTATCGAGGTCGTTCATGCCATCCATCCCAACTTGAAATAAAGATGCCTGCTTGCTTTTCAGCATACATAGCAATTGTTCTAAGAGGGAAAGAACACACAGGATTCCCTGGTGGAAGTACTATCAAATGCTTCCCTTTAGGGTCTGTCTTGTGTACCCCCCCCACTCAGTCCCAGCCTGTGGGCACTCCTGCCCAGGTCTGTCAAGTGACAACTAAGTGTCAGTCACAACACAACCTATTACTGACTTTCTAAACTGGGTCTGATTTAACTTTCTGTGGATTCAGGGTGAGGTTTGAAACCGTGTCACGATAAAGCAAGAAAGACTGATTCCTTCACTGTTTGTATTGGGTTGCTCTGTCAGGCTTGACTGTTACCGGTCTGCATTAAGTTGCTGCCAGGGAGACGTTAGTCACTGCTTGTGGTGAGGTGCAAGCCTGTGCAAAGGAAAAGTGGAAATTTAATGCAGACTGCAGCTTCCATAAACCAGGGTATGACAAACCTTAAGCAGGCTTCTGCAACAGTACAGATCTGGAGGGGTCACTTCTATCTGATGAAATAACTGGTCCTCCACCCCAAATATTTGTTACTACTAGCTGCAATCTCACCTCATTTATATTTGTCTTTCCTCTTTTGTTGTGTAGTCTTCAGTACATGAACCGAGACTTGTTCCTCCTCTGTACAACTTGATATATCGGTCTACAATGCTCCAAGATCCTTCAAGGCAGAAAACATTACACAAATAACCTGTTAAGTGACTCGATGTCTAAATGACTTTGTGCTCGTTTTCTGCATTTCAAGATGTATTTATGCACTTCTGTGCCTACTTTGTTCAAGGAGGTTTATGTGTTCAGCTGTTTGGTTCTATCCCCTCTGTGCCTTTCTAAGTGTTCGGTGTAGCTCAGTAACTGCAGAAATTCAAACGTGCTTTCCTTCCACCAAAAGAAGGTGATATAACATACAAATACAAGAAAATCCAGACTTGTTACATGCTAAGGAACTTTCTGCTCACACAGGCTGACACTTCTCGATTCACAAAGTTACATGACGTCAGAGCTGTTGACCGATTTGAAAAACGGAGGTCTTTCTTGAAACTTGCAGTCAATATTCCATGATTTGGCAAATCCCACATCCAACTTTACTCAGCAAAGAAAAAAAATTATTTCAGGTGATCAGCCAGCCAACTGCAAATGTTATTCTAAATACTGGAAAGGGCACTCTTTCTCCTGTGCTCTACCCAACCTGCATTCAGCATCCCACACACATGACTCACTGCTAGGCCTTGGGCAAGTCACTTCATCTTTTTCTCTCTCAGGCTCCTCATCTTTAAAACAGGGTAATAATACTTTCAGCAGTGTTGGGAGCATTAATTAGCTAATGCCCACACAGGAGTCCAGACAGACCAAGCAATAGATGAATGCAAAATAGTAGTATCATCAGTTACTGTTAGTCAGAATTTGTACTGCCACTGCTGTATCTTAGCGGGGGAGATAGGAGCAGATTCATTATATTCAGAAAAAATGTTTTCTGAAGGAAATCTGCATTCTTAAAGTCATTCGTTCCTGCATACTGATTTCTATAGCTTGTCAATATTTAAGCTGTCAATGAGGTTTATAATAATAGGGCTTAGCTCTTTGTGGGATCTGAGGCTGTGCTAGCATTAGCCAAATCCTCATGATTCTCCTGCTCTGCAGATGGGGGAAGAATGAGGCAAAGGTGAATTGGCTTTCCCAGAACATCACAGTGTGATGAATAGTGTCAGAACTGTGATTACACTTGGGACTATCTGACTCCCAATCCTGGAGTTAACACTCCAGATCACAATACCTTTTAGCTTTTCATTGTTAAAGAATTCGTACAGAAACAGATAGTGGAATGAAGAAAATGGTCTAAATTTGTGTGTCAGAGCACAAGATCATTTACTCTAAGCTTACACTGACAATGCTTTTGGATTTTTGGGGTGCGGGGTGTTTCAGGTTAGACAGTTTGGCAATTCAGCCTCGTGCAGCCAGGGCCCATGAGCAGAACAACACTCAGTCCAGTGTACAAATACATCCTTACAGAAAGTGCAGGCACGCATCTGTTGCTGAAAATCATGTAACCTTAAACCTGTGTTTTCTCTGTGCCTGGTAGTGCTTTGTGTTATAATTTTCAGGTTTCCTGGTCAAAGGGTGTGAGATGGGAGGTTTGGGGAGAGGTATTATCTTTTTACAACTACCTCCATTCATTTCATGAAAAGTTTTTCCTTCTTCTTCTTCAGAAATTCTTCTTTGCTGATCTATTCAGGACAGCAGGAGGGACGCTTATCCTACTCCTTTTGTTCAAAAAAAGTTCTGTGTTTTTTCACTCTCCGTTGGACAGTGAGGAATCTGGGTGGACACTGTAACTATTTGGCGTTCTTAGCAAAACGATAAAGGTCAGGGTTCTCCTTTTGTTCTAACAGACAGGAAACATCTATCTTATGAGCAACAGAATTGTTTCCTCCTCTCTTCTGTAATAATTAAATTGTCCATTCTTCTAATTTGCCCAGCTTTGTCAAGCTATGTGTTGCTGGGAATCAGAACACAAGCACGAAAAGAACCTAACATAGACCTGTCTCGTATGTTACCCTCCAAGCAACTGTGTCCTTTGTGCCGCACAGGGGCTGCAAAGTTCCTTGGTTTTGTGGTCCTGCTAACGTAATCTGGAGAAGAGTTCACGAGTGCTGTGGAATAGGGATCAGGATTCAGAGACTGCAGGTGTGACTCAGAACTTCCTCTGATTCATTCCCCTGAACTGGGCTGGGCCTTCTGAGCTACGGCACAGGACTGGAGGTGAAGGATTGTCTGATTTTGAAAGCATCGTCTTGCCGGTGGGCTAAGATGAATAGCTGAAGACAGCAGGCAGGGTTACAAAGATGCTGACCCATTGGACAGGGCTATAAACTGATGGAGGGGAGTGACTCGCATAGACGGGGGGTGACAACAGGTCTTACGGCACTATGCTTTCCTTTCTGCAGCCCTTCTGATTTCTGGTGGCTGATACAAAATGAGCTGTAGTCCCAGAGTACTGAGATAATGTGAGTGACATGTTAAGACTTGGAGCTGGCAATCACCTAATTCTCTGCCCTATTTATTGTGACATTTTGTCTTGTCACCTCCCTGTTAGAATATCCGCGTACGTTCTGTGACAGGAGTTGGGTTCTACATGCCAGCAGGGAAGATCAGAGGCACGTTGGCATCCCGATTCCTGATGGTGGATGGTGAAAAGGTGGCCACTGGATCATACAGGTGGGTCGCTCTTGCTTAAGGCAAAGCTACATTCTTTGCATAAAGAATGGCTTGTGGCTTTGCTTGCGAGTCTTCTTCCCATGGCATTGCCTTTCTTATCTCAGACCGTGTAATCTGTGTGGCATCTGTAGAAATTGGGGTGGGACAACAGAGAAGGTGGCATAGAGCCCAAGCTGCTCCCGAGAGAACGGAACACGCCCGTGCCATTCCAGTGGGCCATAGTTCCACACTGCGTCAGGCAGTGGTTTGCAAGGGCTCCCCACCAGCCACTGTGTTCAGTTCTCTTCAGTGAGCTTTTCAGTCTCGAGACTCCTCCCGTTGATGCAGTGTTGCTTTTTTTAAAAGGGTAAACTGTCCTTCAGAGTTTTAGGGCCCTTTCTTGCAGATCTGCATGCCTAATGAAGAACAATAATAAAAAGCTTCATGTATCTATCCTGACCCACCCTGGCAAGGGCATACGGGCAAATGGCACAATGCTACATATTCCCATGGAGTGTCTTAGAAGTTATTAGGTGGGCTGTGTCAAGTATGCACCCAAAAATCTAATGTTGGTTCTGTTTCCTACTCTCAGCTTCACATGGAGTTCATCCCACATTGACAGAAACATTCTGCTAGTCTTGACAGGACAGCATGTGGAGATGTTTGATGTGGAGTTTCGTGAGCTCTATGCCATTTCAGAGGAAGTGAATTTCTACAGGGAACTGGGTATTGCTAACCCATTCCTTCTTGGAATTGGGAAGCCAGGCCTTCATTCCTCCACCGTGGCTCGGAAGTTCATTAACCCCAAGTATGGTTTAGTGGCAGGGGCAACCCGCGGGGATATGATGCTCTGGGCTTCACGACACAGGCAGGATAAGGAGGGGAACATGGAAAAGGAGGAAACAAGTGAGTCAAAGAAGCGGTTAAATCAGTTTCTGAATGACTTAGTCACATTGGAGCAGGAGTTCCCAGAAATTGATCCACCTCTGGAGAACTTCAACAAGCTGAATCGGAGCCCTCAGAAACTGTTCTCCCGGCTCCACATGGACCTGAAAAATAAATCCAAATCCAGAGAGTCTATTCGTGATGTGAAGAAAGAAGATGCACAGGCCAATTCAAAGCAAGGAAAACGGTTTGCCAGTGGGCTTTTCAGTCGCAAGGCCAAACGGTCTCCAGGCTCAAGCATAGAGGCCAATTCTTTTGCCAGTGAAGGACATTCAGGGGAAGACCTTGGGAACATGAAACTGGAATACGAGCGGCTCAGCATTGGCCATGCCAGTGTTCGGAGCACTGGAGGCATCTCAGGTAAAACCTCTTCTACCAGCATACTCTGCTTCTGTGTCCCTTGTTCCGAGTTTGGCTGATTGGTGCAAACATATTCAGTGTAGGCACCTGTGAGGAGAACCTATTAATTCCTCTATATTAAAAGCAGCAGGATCAAAGAAGAGTTGAAGTTGTATCAAATGACACAGGCAATTTAAGCTGAAGGCAATTTAATGGCAGTCTTATTGTAAAGATGGTACTTCTCATGTAAATGTCTTCTCATGCTTCTCAGCAAGTGGGTATGGGACAAAGGGAAAGGCAAATGTCTCCTTGTGTAAAACAGGTTGTGTGTACAGGTGATGAAGTGCACTGCCCTAATAAACAGCAGCAGTATGTTCACTAGTGTAGTGGCTAGCAGGGTGCAGACAGATTTTCAGTGTAAACCCATCCTTTCCTCATTTGGGTTTAGTCGGGTGGGTTTGCTGTGACAAGTTACTGGTGGAGAAGAGAGGAAAATGTGTTTATGTTGAGGTGAGGGGGCAAGGAGTGGAGGAGAGGGCGGAAGTCTTTTTTAATTTGCTCCTTTATCACCTTCTGAAATGGGGGAGAAGGTCGCAAAAATAGAAGCTGTGGAGAAGTACTAGATCTCAACTTTACTTTCTTTGCTAATGCATGTTTGATATTTTCTCTAAGTCCTTCCAAGGCCTCATCCAGTTGAAGACACAAATGACACAGATTTCTCCCAGTTTATGGGTTCATATCTAACTTCCCAATGTTTTAGATGGTTTCAGTAAATCTATGGACTACTCAGCCTGGTTGTCTTCCTCTCTGTGAGCTGTGCTGGGTGTCAATACATCCTGTGCCAGCAGGAAAATAAACTAGTTCCAGTGAGAAAATTTCTCCTCAATTTGTCTGGCCAGAGACTGTTCTGTGCTCTGATGAATGTGAAATGCAGGCGCGGAGAGACTCAGTTCCCTTGAGACTGCCATGATGTGTAATGGAAAGACATTCTCCTGAGACCAAAAAGACAAGCAAGGTGTTGGGAAGATCAATAACAGTGATTGATTAGGTTCTTAGAAATATTTCTGGCTGAATGAAGGACAGACTCAAAAATGCCAAATGACCACAGGAGAGAGGAACCGTAAGAAGGCAAGGATAGGTTCAATAGACGAAAGTAGACCCATTTTAGGATGCGCATTTGGGGAGGCAGAAGTAAACCCCGGTCTAAAGAGGTCCTCTCTCCAGATCACTTCATGTCTTGAGCACAGACAGTGTGTGCTGCTGGGCCCCATTCCTCAGAGCCAGGAAAAAAACCCAGCGAAGACCTCTGGGGAGGTGTATGGGCACTGCCTGTGGAGGAATGGACCTGAGGGCTTGCACTACCCTCTAGTGACAGAAATACAGAATTGTGTAATCTCTGATTTGTCAGCACTTTGAAATAGCAGAGATTCCCTACGTTTCTCACTGTCAGCTGTTTTCAAGCAGACAGCCCACCATTCCCGCAATGTCGTGATGAAGTTAGGCCCAAATTAAGGCACGAGAGGGATTGATGTCTGCAGCTGAACTGTGGGGCACTGCGCCCTGCTGGGGCAGTGCACGGTCAGGGCAGCAGGGATGGCCCCGTTCCTTTTAACAGTGGATCTGTGCCAGACAGGCTGATGCTTGGTCTGGACCATTTCCACAAAGACACTATCATGCTATTATCTTCAGCTTTTATTTATTGCCACTGCTGCTTCCTGAGGGCTGCTGCCTCTTTCAATAAAGGGAAAGGAAGAATGGAGAACAAGTGCAGGGAAGGCGCAGAGGTGCAGCACGCCAGCCTTCCCACTGTGCTCTTCCTGACCTGATAAGTCTTTCCAAGGAGTCCATGCAAGTATTTTTTTCTTTTATGCAAATTGACAACGCCTGTTCATGGTGGCAACGGGAGATTCCAAAGCTTTTGAAGTATGGAAGATCACTGCCTGTGTGTTGCTTTTGAACTGAATCACTGTTCTTGAGAGAAAGCTGCTCTAGTCTAATGGTCCCAAAGTGGCATGTGAACAGAGATGGTAGAGGGGACAGCAGAAAGAGGGAGACTTATGAGGAAGAGGGAAAAAAAAAATGAGTTACCCAGAAGATCCTGCAGCTACTTGATCAGTAGCACATGCTTCATTAGGATATAATAAAAAATTCTTGAACATGAGCATGGAATAGAGTTCCAGCTTCAAGATAAAAATAGGAGGCACTTTGTTCTTGGGTAACTGTAGGACTGACTTAGTTTTAAATTTTAAGTTGTCTTTGAGCAGGTCTAGTAAAAACTGATACTGTGATACTCTGGGTGATAGAAAGGAGGTAAGAAGTGGAAATGAAGGGGGGGAGAAGGTGCTGGGTATGCAGTCAGGTAGGATGCAATTATTCAGAGCTTCACAGCTTGAAATAGCTGCCCTTACCTTTTGTAAAGATTAAACAGCACACTTAAGCCCTGTAGGCCTGCCTGTGCACACATCCTCCAAAGTCACTATTAATTCTGTCACACCACAGAGACACATCCCACCTTGCAAACGCAGAGAGAGACCAGATCTACACCCCGAGTAGCTTGCAGAGTAATTGAAAGACGTTATTCAAGCAGGCTAAAGGTCAGGTTCAGTCTTGTAAGAGTAGATGGTGATGAAGAGAATCTGAACTGGGAAGTGATGAAAGTGCGTTCTGCGACAGAGACTGAAAACCTGACTCAGTATTTACATGCTAGAAAAGGATACCTACAAGTCAGGATTGGGAGTCTGGAAAATACAAGGGCTACAGATAGTAATGTCCCAAACTAAGTGTCCAAATTAACAACCTGATGCGTTGTCCTAGCGGACTGCACGGACTCTGTGCTTTGTCTTACAAGGCTTTCTTAAACCACACCATCAACTTGACACAACTCTGGAATTTCACTGTTGCCCGCTCAGGAACACAACAGCAGCAGCTCTGAACCTGACCAGAATCTTGTTAATTTTAAGCTGCTGCTGGGCAGACTGTGATCAGCAAAGACACTGATGTCTGTGTGCAGTTTCTGGGAAGCACTGCAAGGGTTTGAAAGCTGTGTGCCTTTGGAAGGCACTAGCCTTTTGTTTTGTTTTCTCCCCTGCAAGAAGCAAATTGGGCTCATTCAGAAGGGTCTGCTATCCCGAGCTGCTCCGTACATCGGCCTTCACTCCTCATGAGTTGGTTGCAGAACACGTATACTGAACAGCAGGATTTTGTCGTTCAGTTTTGGGTGCTTCTTGCAACAAGAAATGGGATTTACACTGGGCACAGCAATACGGCAGGAACAGCTGCTTAGTTACCACCAGTGGTTTTCAGCCAAAATGGGATCATGGGTGGGTGGTAACTGGAATTTTCAACCTCTTTTCTAAAGAGAAAGAAGGGAACATTGTTGGCTACGTGCAAGGAGGGTATTTGCTCTAACTGTAGCAGGATCTGTAGAAAAAGGTCAGAAGACAAGAGTAGAAAGTGAGAAGAATAAAGGAGTTGGGCGTTGAGATTAAGCAGAGGAGCACAGACACTTTAGAAAGTAAACACGAGGGTCTTGAATGTGATACAGGGAAGGGAGCAGGGGTGGTGAGGAGGCAGGAGTAATGATAAACTTAGTAGTAACATACAGAATGGGGCAACGGGGGGACAGGAGGTAGAACGAAATGCCAGGGGGAGATGTGGGGAGGAGGCAGGAGCACACAGAGCAGCCACACAAGTGAGGGCAGGTTGCAGTGCAGCCTCCCACGGGGATATCAAGAAGTTGCAGTGTAGAAGGAGGGGGAGAGGAGGGAGCTCTTCCCCGTCACCTACGGGTGATGAAAACATTGACCAAATACCCACAAGCAAGAGAGTGACATGAAAAATGACTCACTTGAAGCCCAGTTCAGAGGTAGTGCTTGGGTTGAAAGCTCCCTCATCTTAGCAAGGTTGGGACTTCTCTGTGGCATGTCACCATGATCTGTGGTGGTTTTCCCTCCCTGTTCTCACTCCATACTGGCCACTGGCTCCAACTGCTCAGGAGATGGTTCCTTTTGTACAACTACCTGAGTGGGATCTGCCCTTGTTCAGAGTGACTGCATTCACGCGGCAGCCCCGCTCGGTACATACTGCCCTGGGCTATAGGTCATGTAAGCCTTGCTGAGCTGAGAGCACAGACGAGTTCCCTTACTTGCAAAAGCCTCTGCAAACACACTTTAGTACAGTGTGGGAAAAAAATACGCCGGGGCATCCAGACCAACAGCTGGCTGTAATGGAGGAGATCAGACAGCAGTGCAAGTATTGAGAAGTACAGGTACGGGGAGCAGAAGGAATCCATAGAGTGAGCCATGAAAAAAAAACCTAAGATGATAAAAAATTGGGGCAGCATACTGTGCTACTTAAGTGAGAGACCCTGAGGCCTCAGGATTCGTCTTGCAAAGGAAATGGTGGAAATACTGGCACTTGAGATGTTTAAAAACAGGACATGAAAAAACCTCTACTGAGAATGTGTGTGAGGATCAAATGGATGAGATGACCTGACTTTTTTTTTTTTTCATACCTCTTTGGAAAACCTCCCACCCAAGTCATAGCCAGACTGTTTTTCAGTGCCAATTGGGACCTGAGAATACCACTGAAGCTAGCCTGGGTACAGGCCAAAGCCTGGAAATACTTCTCCAGTGGTTTTCTCCACTGTGTATGCTGAATTTGCTCTTACTTTAATGTCTCTTCATTTCACAGTAGTCAGAAATAAAACCATGAGACGGTGCAGAGTAATGTAGGTCTAACAAAAAGTGTATCGTAAATAACGAGAGAACCGAAGTGTGAGTCCAAACTTTATCCAGGTCTTATTTACTTAACATTAACATTACTTTAACTTCTTTTCATTCCAGGTAACCTGGGTCCAAACTCCACCACGAGCGATAAAAACAAACAATCTACCTGTGTGTTATCTTGATTGGGAAGGATTGTCTGGAGAACTGAAGACTGAACAAGCTGGAACAGTAACCTCTTGATTGATTTTGAACATACAGACATATCCTCAGGCAGTGGTCTGTAAAGCCACTGCGTGGTCCTGCATGCACCTGGCACCCCCAGTTAAAGCACATTTACTGGGTGAAGCGTAGACTTTGGATGGTTGGTCCCTTAAAGGAGGGTTAGCGATGAATGTATTAGTCCATTGTTCTGTGCGCACGCATATTTTATATATAAAAACAACTGTGATGACTGGTCTCAGAGCTCACTCTGTGTCCAGATAAATGCAGGAGATTTTCTGACTTACTTGTGCTGCTACTTCAGTCTGTCTGGCTACAGACTCAGAATGACTGTGTTGCATTGTTTACGCTACTGCACTGCAGAAATGTATTGGTCTGACTGGCTGGAAGGCTACATCCAATCGAAGTGGCAAATTCTGGGTGAAATAAGGATGTTTACAGACAGCATAGCAATCCTTTGTCCACAAGGAGTCTTCTTGTAGATTCCTGTTGTCACTTATCCACACGGAAACGGGTGCTCTGGGAGAAGGGTTTAGCTAGCAGAGGCCAACAGATTAGTATCTGAACTGTTTCATGTCACAAATATAGCAGCCAAATAAAGTGATTTAGCAAGAATGTAGTAAAGACAAAAAATGGAATATAGGGGGATGTTTAACCTGCAGTTGAGACTGACTCAGAAGAAATGCCTTATAAGGGGGACTGGGCAGATCTGGGAGCAATAATGCAGCCTTCAGTGGCTGTTACAAAATCCTGTTTGTTCCTAATTCAGCAATACTTTACCATTCATGGAAACTGAATGATTAAGGAGCACATCTCTGAGGGTTGAAGGAGGAAGCGGAGGAGGCATACAAGCTTTTCAAATGTTCCTTTTTTTTTTTTTAAGTTAACCTTTCCAAACTCAAAATCATGCCAAAATTGAGAGCTTTGATCCGTAAGAAGCATTGCATGCAATCAGACCAAGGCCATCTAGTCTGCTATCCTGCGTCTGAGGATAGCCTACTGGTGATCACAGAAGCACAAAATATAAACCTTGCGTACAGAGGTCTTTCTCTGACACCCTTCCAGCAGTCTGTGGACTTTCTGAACTGGCAGTTCCTGCTGGACCTGGCCTTAATGAATGTACTTAGTCCCTTTTTAAAAATTCTTCTCTGCTTTTGGCCTCCACAGCATTCTGTGGCAATGAACCCCGAGTTCATTGTGTGGTATGAAAAAAGAACCGTTGCCAGGCTGTTTTAATGGTTTGCTTGATGATTCCATCAAGTGACCCTAATTCTTCCACTGTCAGATGTAGTGATGACCACCCCTATTCCTTGTCTCCTTGCCACTTGTGATTTTACAGACCTGTATCATATATATTGTCAGCCATCACTTTTTCCAGGTTGCACGTTCGTGGTATACGTAGCTATTCATTATATGGGACCTGACTGACACCTCTGTCCTCTTGTTCACTGGCGCTTTTCCAATTCTACCCACTAACAGAGAGGAGAAGCAGGCTAACCACTGTTTCTTCAGTACGTGGATTGATGTTTCACTCTGCTTTCTTGCCATCTAAATTACATACTCTGCTGTCATAAATAAGCCCTCTTGTGATACCCAAGAAAAAGAAATCCTAATTGTAAGTAGAGACCTGAAAACTAACATACCTACTTGCAAAAGAACCATTCAGCCATCAGAAAAACACAGGTTTATCATTCTTTCTTTGTTTAGAGACACCGTTTGGGTTTTTCACTACATGAGAAATTCACAGCAAAGGCAACTGCTGCACTCCCAACACGGAACAAGCTGTTCCAAAGACTATTCAAGGTGCTGGGTTGCAGTAGTGGCTGTTACACTGAAACAGCTGTCTGTAGTTGGTGATAAAATGCAATTGATTGATTGATTGATGGTGGATGAACTGCCTTTCCTGGAAGTGTATTTAACTTGAATGGCAAGCAGCTCTCTTTTACTCTGGGTTTGTCCTGCAGAATGTCTTGAGACTCTAAAATACCAAAGATATTGTGCTCTCTGTTAAACATACTCATCCTCGCTCGGTGGGTTAAATGCTTGCTACTCTATATAGCTATTCTATACAGCCTTCTGGGAACAAGCTGTACTTTTACAGCTGGGTCTGTCAGCTCCTATTATCAGCAGCATTTTATAAAATTGTTCCTGGTAATGGGAGAAAAGAGGTGTTGGAAATGACACCATCAATTGTATGTAGAAGTAACAATACGTGAGTTATCCTGTTGGCTTCAGGTGCACAGCTCGTGTGCCAAGAGCTACTCACTGTTTGTTTGTAGGAATGTCTAAAAATGGCTTGATTTTGCCATAATTCCGTTATTGTCCCGATGTTTGGGAGATTTTTTTTTTCTCTCCTTCTATTTATTTCACTTTGTTAGCAGAGATTAGAGATCAATTTATCAGGCCAACATTGTTCCACTTTTTGTTCTGATAAGATCATTGTCATCTGGTGCTTCCTTGTTCTCCCAGACTTTTAAAATATTTATTTATTTTTTAATTGTGCAATAGGTTAATTAACTAATTAGTACCATGTTGAGATATATGGTCAGGTTTTCCAGGAAGTCCTCTATCTCTTTGTTTTTAAGTCTTTGTTGCTTCATCTTGGGTGGAGTGATTTCACATAGTCCGAGAGGCTGACTTCACTTGCCCTTCCTTTCTTTCTGTGCTTACTTATTAGTGTGCTTTACTTTCTCTTTCCTATGACAGATGTGAGAGCACTTTCCTTTAAACTTGTCAACTAACAGGATCTCCTTTCCAGAGAGTCTCTCATCTGTTTGTCTTCTGTTTTGTTGCCACACCAGTTGCTGAAAGGTAGTGTTCCCTTGTTTTTAAATTCCTTCCCCTGTCACAGAAGTCTCATGCCTTGACTCCAGGGGCTAGTAAAATTCCTTAGGCTTATCACGCACTGCTTAATTACTTAATTTGGGAGAGCAAACTGGCTTTCTTTCATGATATGGATCTGCTCCTTAAACTCAGCCTGACTCTTTGGGGATGCATGCAGCCTTGCTGATCCAGAGTGGATGTTTCAGACCCTGGTGGAACTTGTTCCTCCTTGAAGATAAGATCAGCTGAACTTGGACTATTTGGCTGCTCCTGTGGCAACAGATCTGAGTCTGGGTGAGGCAACTGCATTTATTTTGACTAGTTTTGCTAACTGTGGTTCTTGATGAGTGCTCGAAACTTGAGGCTGTGACCTGTAAAATCAAGCTCTTGTCACTCTCCAGATAAAATGTGGAAAATGTGGTGGCTGGTGCTGGGGGCAAGGAGCAGTGGCTGTGAATTCTGTTGGAAGTCTGCTAGCAGAGGCCGAAGGTACAGCAGTACCTACAGCAGTTGTCAGATAAGCTATCATTCAGTCCTTGCCCAAGATGCCACCTCTTGCAACCAAGTCACTAACCTCCCACCCCAAGGGAGTGGGAAAGATGGGAGATGTTTGTTGTTCTGTTGCTATTTTAAAGACAAGATTAACTCTCTGGCATCTGTGTCCTGACCCTAGACGGTCCTAAGAGGACGCCTGTTCTCCGGATCTTGTTTACTCTTTGGCTTGTCAGCCCAGGTTTGCTGGCCTGTGTGGCTTACCATGGGCACTACACTTGCAGTCCTGGTTTTGGACAGAGAGTAACAAAGCTGGAGTTCACAGCTCTTTCTTTCTGGTGTGAAATGGTAAGTGGTTCTGAATGAGCCTCTTGGCTGAATGTGTGCCTTCTGGGTTTCTTTTGGTATGCATTTGTATATTTAATGTATATGTGTCCAGTGAATTATGCTGGAGACCTTTTCTAAGTCATACGAATAAACTCCTTACTATGTTACATTCAGATAGCTTGTTCGTTGGTGTTGCTTTTAATTTCTCAGCTAACGTTCTCGGTTTTGGGGGATTTTTCTTGTTTACTTGTCAAGAACCTGTGCTGTCTGGATTAGAGCAGGTTTCGGTGTGACGTGAACGTGTTCGGCCAATGTTTGGCGGTGCTTGTTAAAAGATGTGTGAGCAGCTAAATTCCCTGGAAGTACAGTGTCCCGTGGCTTTGAGTACCTTGAGAGAGACCAATTCATTCCTGCTTTCTTGTTGCTGGAGTAGGCTGTAGCAGATGTCCACTTCAGTTTTTCTTTACTGTCTTTATTTTTTTACTGCCACTCGCTTTGCAACTGAACTGCATCTTGCTGCAGCTGTAAATGCATCTGACAAAGCACCACTGCTGTTTCCCTTTCCATTTTACGTGATTTGTACCCATCAGCAATGACATTTCATTTATGAAACCGAGTCCCTTTGCTGCATTTCAGTTTTACCTGGTACAATGTAATCCTTGACATTTAAGTAACTCCCAAGCTCTTGTTTCCCATGCTCCCTTTGTTTGTGCATACAAAAGCCTGTTTTAAAATTCCTGACCATGTTTCAGAATAAATGCAGCCTCTAGTTTACTTTTGGGCATTCAGGTACATGAAAAACTATTTGCAGTAAACAAAAACCTTGTCTTTCTTTCAGAGTTTAAAGTCCACATAGCAATTGGATTTGTACTGTTAAAGAGGAGCCTGTCTAATTCAAGCCTCTTTCACAGGGTATGTCAGGGCTCTGTGGATCCTGAGCCTCTTTACAGTATTAGCACCACCATCACCTTGTGCCTTTTCTTTTTCTGCACTTATTTTAGGGAGGTTCTCCAAGAAGGTAAGATAAACTTGTCCTTCCCCTCGCTTCACTGCTACTTCAGTATTACACTTTTCTCTTGTTTCTTAACGCTTTTGCATGTGCTTTTTCAAAATCAGGGAGCAGTCCAGGAACAAATGACCTCTTTGTGTCCCTAGACCTTGTGTCCCCTGTCCTTAACCTGCTGAAGAAATGCGAATTCCTTAATAAGCAAGGCTTAGGAAAAGCACAATCAGTGACTATAGGAACTATCTTGGAAGAGAAACCTATGGACGCAGATGAAACGGTAAGGCCTTTGTGCATGTAGGAAGGCTGGCAGATGTTTACCTCACTCTTTGCACAGGACCTATTTCTGATCTCCCTTGCAAGTCTGGGCATGCGTACTTGGGGAGTTAGGGTACGGAACACCACAGTATAACGTACAGCACCCCAGCTGCTCCAGTCTCACTCCCAACGTGGGCAGATTTGCTGTGCTTTTCAGCAAGATAGGGAAGTAAGGGACAGTAGCTGAGAAGTGTCTGCACAAGAAGTTAGGGGCAGAGTAGCTGGTGTATCCTAAATTCATAACATAATGTGTCAATGTCTCAGGCTTTGGAGCTGTTTCTAATCTTGCTTCTCTCTCCCTTTCCAGCCTGTCTGTCTGCAGTATTGACTTCTGCCTTTTCATCTGACTTGCTAGGTTTTGTTTTCTCTTTCTAAAACATTAGATATGTCACTTGTATGAGACCTGTAGGCATAAAACAGCCCTTCTGTCTGTCTCGGGTGGAGAGCAGCAACTTCGAGATGACGGGGAGTGCTGAAAGCCATGATTTTATAGACCCTGGATGTGTGAAATTGCATGTAACTAGGAAAACACAACCAAAAGAATTTGTGCAGAAAGCATTGAGGCAAACTACATTTGAATAATGAGGATTGTAGCTATTATAGAGGGCCTGAAACTTAGAACATAAAAATGAGAGCTGATTTTAATGCACATACATACAGTAGCATAGGGAAGGATCAGGGAGGTGAGGTTAAGGGTATTTTCCATTTGTGAGTATTGACTGTATTCAGGGGGCCCTTTGCCTTTTTATTAATTTATTTCAAGCAAAAAAGCTTCTGAGCAGTGAATTTCCAATGTGCAAGAAAGAAAAGTATGTTGCACCAGTGGGCTGTGGACTGATCAGCATTTTGCATGGGCTTGGGGGTGGATTTGGCACACGCCTGCTGTGGGCTGAATGAACACCCGTATTTCTTCAGCTACTTGATTTCCCAAACTGGAGTGGCTGTTAAAGGAAGGATATTGCTTTTTGCAGTTGGACCGATAGCTGATCGATTGCAGGATGGAGCACTTGCATCAAGACTCTCCAGCCCTTGTACTGTGGCAGGTGTTGTGCCCTTTTATTTCAAAGTGCCCAAGGCAGTACTCCCAAGCCAAGGGCTAAGACATATAAGCTAAATGAACACGAGACCGTGGGGTGACAAAGGAATAGGAACGCTTCTGTGAGATCTGCATCCTTGTGATACAGCTCGCAGAACACGTTAGTCTGTGTTCCCCCTCAGCTGACTGCAGACTAATGTTGGGATGGAGAATGGGGGGGGGGGGGGGCACCCCCGCCCCAAAAAGA
>JANZLQ010000025.1:27882936-27893064 GCA_026212715.1 Elanus axillaris
GGGGGGGGAACCCCGAGCACAAAAGAGAGAGATGCATGCTTACTCCAGAGCTGGATCCTACACCAAGCATTAAAAACAAAGGCTATGTATGTCTTGCACACCAACAGGCTGTGTGGGATAGGAATATCAGTTGTCTGTATCTGCAGAGCTGCAGCAGCCCAGGGCTGGGGTTTTGCACACTTGGGATTGTGAAGAATATAAACGTTACACCTGAGTGTTTATGCAGGCAGATGCTTCTGTCTGAGGCTCCACCTGGGACACAAGAAAAGGTGCAAGTGCTGTTGCTTGGTTATAAAGGGCAGAACCATACCTGCCCCTTCTTGCATTTGTTTGGTGGGTGTTGTGTGTAAGAAAAACAGGGGCTGTTTTATTAGGCTCTGGCTTCTCTGAAACTTCAGTACTAGAGGAAACAACAAGGAACTTCCAGGTAGCTGGCATCTATCTTCTGTGGAGGGGACGCTTCCACAAAGAAGGATAATTAAAAGAAAAAGCTAGCTCCCTGAGAAATTACAGTATATTTGGTGAAACTCTGCGAAATCTCAAGGTGTAGATGCTAGACAACCTTGTGAAAAGGGCATTTATCTCAAGTGTTTGAAAAGAAAAGCTATTTAAACTTTGAAAGAGCTATTGGTTTTATTGTTGCAATATTTATGATCCTCTCTTTATAGGTCATGCAACCATTTCCTTAGTTATCCTTAATCTCCCACCAGAAATTCTTTCCCTTGGCTGGCAGTCCCCTTGTGCTGAGCACTTGCACTACAGAAACAGAAAATAGCAAATCTAAACAGAGTGGGATCATTTATAGCCATCTTGCTAAGTGCACAACACATCTGCAGAAGGAACAATTGCTCTGATTTAGCATGGCCATTAGTGACATTTTGCTGCCGCTGAAAGGAAGAAAATGGCTTTGTTTAGTGTCCTGAGGTATAACAGCGATAATCATAGACATTAGAAATGGAAAAGGCCACTAGGTCGTCTGGTCCACTGCCCCAGTACAATGCAAGGCAATTCACTAACGTACCTTTTCTAGGACTTGGTAAATTATTCTACCACTTGTTTAAGATTCTCCTTCACAGCCTAATAAATCTCATAGGAAGGAAGTTTAAAAAATAACTTTTTGGAGAGGTGCAGCAGGTAGACATTCTGACAGGCATTGCACTGAAATAATGACCCGTCTCCTGGTTTATCAAGCATCTGCCGTTGCCCTTTCACAATGAGGACACTGTAATATATTCACCTCCTTTGTTCTGTGTTTATGACTGCAGCATTTCAATAAATCAAAAGTTTTCTGGAAGGAGAAGTTGGAGCTGTCTCTACTGGTGTCTCACCAATTTCCAAACCACTTTTAAAGATGTTAATTCAGCTACAGAGCTAAAGTTATGCTTCTGCAAATCCAGATTAATTTCCCAGCACCCAGTGGGGTTATGCTGGATTTGCACTGGAGTTACTGACAGCACAGTATGACCAACAGCTTCCTCTTTGCATCCAAGGAGACAGACTCACAAGAACAAAGAGAGAGACAGACAAGCACAGGCGCCAGCTACGGATGCTGTACCCTGCAGCCAAAAGGAGGGTGTTGTTCCAGGCAGGCTCCATCTTGTTTCAAAACCTTCCGTGTAAGTAGTGCTTGGTATAAGTAATTGGGGATTCACCCATGCACAGCAGCGTTGTTAACGTGAGGACACCCTTGGAAACGCTGTAGGGTCTTTGTGTTGCAGCAATATTCAACAGAAGGTCTTCTGGAGTTGGGCTCCCTTGGTAAACACAACCTCCCTGTCCTGGTCTGGAATGTCTTGGAAGAGTAGCTTAAATGTGTATTTGCCTCGCACTTTGTGCACTGGCACTGCCCTGTGGAAGCAGGGCCATAGGTTACAATAGACACTGGGGCTGCTTTAGGCTCTGTAAGATCCTTAAATGACAACAAGCAATCCAGCAGCACAAATCAAGTGTGGTCCAAGCAGTGAAAGCAGACAGACTAGAACTGAGCTGCTGAGGGCTCTTGAGAAGGAACAGGCTTTCTTTTTAGCAAAGTCCTTGAATCCAGAAAGCAGTCATGAAAGAAAACACATTTTGCCATTTTGCTCTTTTTTTTTGGGGGCGGGGGAGGCAAGCAAGCAAGCCCCAACAACTGTTGAATTTCCTCTAGCAATGCAGGAGTTGCTTTAGGGCAGGATTAGGAGGAAAGCCCTGGGGTTTTTGCTTGCTTTTTCCCAAGTGAGGGAGAGAGAACCTGGTGTTTTGAGAAAGGCCGTTGGCACGTGATGCAGTCCACTGGAATTGCGATTACCTTTCCCTCCCCATGCAAAAAGCAAATGGCGCAGTGGGCCAAACACCGCTGTAGCCCCTGAGCAAACAAGTCTTCCTCCACTGGTGCCTGCACACGGTTTATCAGTGTCTCCTAAGAGATCATCTCCCAGTACCAAGATGTCTTCTAATTACTCCAGGAGTTGGCCTAAGGGCTTTGCCCACACGGGCCGGCCGCACCTCCAACTCGCAGCAGCCCATCCCGTGGCAGCCACAGGGAAGCTGCTGGCAGGTCTCCATGGAGGAGGTGACATGGAAAGCTATACTCACGCATCGGGGCTGACTTTGCTGCCAACCGTTGCAGAAGCAGAGCTAGGACAGCGAGTGAGTCACGGGGTTTGCAAGGAGTCAGGTTTGAGTAGTAAAGAAAAAAAAAAAAAGAGCTTAGCCCACCCAGCTTTGCTGTTCTTTGTTCCCACAAAGTCCCGGGAACGGCGGCTGCCGCCTTCCTCGGGGCTCACCCCACCTCGCGTGAGGTGACCCTGGGCCATTCTCCTTCAGCTTTTCCTCCTGGTACTCCTTGCCCGTTGTCGCCATCCGTCTCCTTTCTGCCTCTCCGCACAGCTCTCCCTGCAGGGCCTTTGCCAGGGACTCCCTGCAGCTCATCAGGGATGGCGCAAGGACGAGGAGAAGGCGGCAGCTGCCGAGAGCTCCGTGTGAGGGACTAAATACGCCCTTTGGTGTGCAACGCTGGCCCTAGATCCAAGAAACCTCCCAGATAGCTTCCCACTCCCTGGCACCTAACGTCTTCCCCATGTTTTTCCCACCATCATCCTCATTCTGCCTTGCACTGAGATTTTCAGTAACCACGCTTTTTTACCAATCCCCACTTTATGCTGTCTTTCAGCTGGTTTTCTCCTCCATCTTTCTTACTTCTGATGCTCCTTTCCTGAATTATTCTCACTTTCTGTCCTCAGGTCCTGCCACGGTTGACTCTGGCCCCTTTGCAAGTGCCAGTTAAACACTCGGGGACGGTTGGTTTTGTGTTGGCTTGTTGACTGTTGTTTTTTTGTTTTTTTTTTTTTTAAAAATGTAACTGTTATGCTTCTCCATCAAACACCAGTTTTGGAAACTTTGGGAAGGAAGCCTGTGAAGGGGGAATAATATAGCCACCACCCAAAGTGTGGGAGAGTTTAAACAGTCAAATTGTGGCTTTAAATCCCTAATCAAAACTGACAGCAACTTTCGTGGTTTTCTTTTTTTTTTTTTTTCACCCCAGCTGCCTGAAGGAGGCACAATTTTCCACACGCTAGAAAACTGATTTGCCCCCTCCCCCAAATTTTCTGCCCTGCATTCTGCACACTCCACTGCCCCATCCTCCAGTAACTCTTCCGTCTATCCCCTGTTCTCCAGGCCCCGCTCCTTGTTTTCTCGTGTGTGTTTCTCGCAGAGCACTGCTCCTGCTTGCTGGTGTCCAGCTCAGTAGACCAAAGAAGTGCAGCCGCTTTGCCAACTTACTGCTTTCAGTCCTGCTGACGAGTGCGGACAGCACTGCGCTTTTTTACTACGGACAGTCTCACTTCCACAGACTAAGGAGAAATGGCAGCCATTCTGCTTGCTTTGATCTCATTAATACTAAGGGACAATGAGAGCCCTTTTTAATATGAGGAAAAGGCTTGAGTTAAAATAAAAAATTAAACAGCATACCCAATTAATTAGAACCACAGCAAAGCCTTGGAAAGCTGCCATCTTAAATTACTATACAGCTACAACTCCTAGAAAATAATAATTAAAAAAGAAAAAAAATCATATGTTCTTGCTGTCCTAATGAGTTTGGGATAGAAGGACAGGTGGGAGCTTTCCCCAGCATCAGTATTGATTATACATGTGTGGTCTTATCAGAGGTGGGTTCCTTATTCTCAAGTGCACGGGCACATACATATCCATAATCCATAGCTCCTGTGGCACAGGGAAGGAGCTGGCAGGAACGTGCCCAGCCTTCTTCTTTCTTCTAAACCTAATTCTTCTGTTGTGATGGGCTGGGTGACATAAATGGGTATATAAATGAGCACTACATAGAAAACCGGCTAACTTTTAAGAAATAAAATCTCCCATGTAGAAAATGGAGGGAGAAAGTGCCTGTAGCAGTTACCCTATGTCTAGCTGTAAAACTCTAATGCTGTCCTGATGGTGAAGGTGGACCTGTGACAATAAAATACTCTAATTGCTTTCACATACCTATACTTCAGTTTTCATTTAAGTTCAGCTAAAGGTGACTCAGAACAGTTTTGCACAGGTTGCTACTGGTGTTGAATATCATGGCTCTAACCAAGTTGGTGGAATGGGGAGGTTAAAAAGCAAATAAAATCTTGTCTGAGGAGCCGCATGACCTCTAGCCTCAGCATAACTGCTCCAGCCCCAGCCAGTAATTCCTATATGCACACTGGTTCGCTTTCAGCACTGAAAGCACAAAGCAGGCATCTTCCTCTGCCAACATAAGTGAAAAAATGGGCAAAAAAAGACAGTTTGGGTACAAGAATACAATATTATTCAAAACATTTTCCTAATTGCCTTTTTTCCACTAAAAAAAAACACACCACGTTAACATTGTTTTGCTGAAAATGGCAATATTTAAAATAGCTTAAAATAATGTTGATGAAGCATTGTTTTAATTTTGCCTCCAGGAAAACAAAACAAAACAAAATACTATTATAAATTGTTCTCCATTTAAAAACACTGCCATCATATTAGTAATTTTTTCCCTTTAGCTGTGGGCTGACAACCTTTTTTCCTCTTTTCCTTCCAACAGTATTACGTTAAGCGCGACAGCACAACAAATTGGAACTTCGGCTAAGCACTTTGCCCAAGATATGCATAAACTGTTCTTGTTTCTATTGCAACTGCATATCTTTCCTGGGTATGACACATAAAAATAGGTAATGTCAAAATAAGCCTATTATATTAAGAACAGTTATAGATGTGAAGATGTCTGACTGGGACTTAAAGCTCAGATCCTGAACACTAACAGTCATTAAAGATATTTTTTTACATTTTTTTTTTGTAAAGCAGGACTGTTAGCACAACGTACAAATTTGAAAATTACATTTGACATTATCTCCCTAATTTCCTCCTGCTATTTCATTTAATTCTAGTATTCATTGCTTCTTTTTTCCTTAAATTACTTTTCTGTGTTTGTTCTCTAGTGTTATAGGTGACCTAGAAAGGAAAAAATAATTGGGTTGAAATCTGCTCTTCTCTATTTTAAACAGAAATTCTTTTTTCCTATCCCCATTTTTACAGCTCCCAGGCATATGAAGTATTACTTCCTCTCTCTCTTGCTTGTTCCCTGAAAAGCGGTGTGAGGGATGTAGGAGAATGGTTGAAAAATCTTTTCACCTCTCAGTTGAAGGAACAGGAAATGCTGAATGCTTAGCAGGTATCTTTTCTGAAAGTAATTATTAGGATAAATACTTTTACATAAGGATAATTGATATTTTAAACAGCATCAAAGTGTTTCCAAATATTAGTATTTTAGTCCTTTGGTACTTTGATGTCATATACCTGCTGAAACTTCACTGAAGTCTTCTAGGAAAAGGACAGATTAAAAAGTAGCTTCTAGGGGAAAGAAATCAGCAAGAGAATAACCTAATCAGCCTGTCTTCATATATAAACAAGAGAACATCAATTTTTTTATTGCTTTTTTAAGACTCATCTTTTTAACAACAGCAATCTTCTTTTCCAGTGCTGCCTGCATTTCAGTCACAGATAAAGTACAGCATTATATCATGTGTTAAATGCCGCATTTCATACCAAAACACTTAAACATAATGCACCATAAAGAGCATCGGCATGCACTTTACTGTGGCTTTCCAAAAAAAGTCACCTATCTCTTAATCGCAATGCAGGTAACTAACCAGTTACTTTCTGTGCCCACTAGATAGCTGCTGCTTGAGGTATCTGGAGCAGAAAAAAAGGCAGGGTTAGCAAAGACTGTTTTTCAGTATCAGTAGCTTTTAGTGATTGACTATCCAGAGTTCATTCAGGTACACTGATTATAAAACTTAGCAAGCCTTTAAAAAAGATGTTACAGCACTCTTGGAAATAATAAACCAGTGTCAGGTCTAAAAAACCCTGACTGTCAACTCCAAACATCAAAGCTGCTTCTAGTGTTTTGTCCCCTGTCGTTCCTGCATTCACAATTGTCCCAAGCTGGCAGCACTCCTTGTTTGTTTGGAGAAGTCCCTTCACGCAGCCTCTCCCTGTCCTGTATCCCTGTCAGGTGCACTATTATTTGTCTCTCTGATACCACAAGTAAACTTAATTTTAAAAAGAAGGGGCCATGTATTTTCACGGCGTAAGGAAGTGAGGTTGGAGTAGTCAAAAAATTGTGGAATTGACCCTGACACTGAAGCTTGTCTGTCTCTCAGGCTACAGTCCCTGTGATGTTTGATACTTTCAGACGTTTGCAGGCAGGGTCCCAGCACATCCACACTGCCCTGAGCCCGTTCCCCCGAGCTTCAATGGTCTTTCACATCACTTGTCCACCACAGAGGAAAGACCTTCCAGAAGTCCTCACCCCAGAGAAGCTCAACCTTTCCCAGCACCTGGAAATGCACAACAGCGGTGGCGTAACACTGACATCCAGTGGACGAAAAAAAATGCAATTTCACCAGCCAACTTGGTCCCGTTTTTGGACAGAAGTGGCAATGGGGGAGGTAGGAAAAAAAATAGGAGGAACTATTTTGTTCATAAGCGTTTGGACTTGAGGAAAGCCAGAAACTAGCCTGGGAGCTGTGGTTCCCCCCAAATCCACAGGTTAACCCAGGTAGGAACTTCCAAGTCATCCATTACAATTTTGGACAAACCAACAAAACCTGCTTGCTTTCTACAGTTCAAATTTATTCTGTAGGGTGAAACTACAGGGCCAACGGAGCATGATGTCTATTGCTCCTCTGAAAGGAAAAGGTCTGGTTTCCTAGGCTTATGCAAAATAATTCATATTGCTTCACCTTGCTTTCCATGTCCTGCTGCAAGTGCACCAAACCCCCGAGTAAAGCATATGAAGGAAAACTGCGAAAGAACACCAATAAGGGGAAAGGGAATCTAAACAGGGAAATGTTTTTTGAGTTTTGTTTTTGGTTTGGTTTGGTTTTTTACTTATGGCAAGACAAGGTCAGGATCTTGGACATATCCTCTCTCAGTGCATGCCACCTCTACACTCAGTACATTAGTGATTTCTGTTTACACCAAAAAAAATACAGGTGGATGTAGACAGGATATAGACAGTTCCTACTCAGTGAATAAACAATGAGGAACAGAGGCGAGGTGCATCCCCAATTTATGCTACTATTTGATATTGATTTATAAAGTGCCTTTTGCATTCCTTAAAGGTCTACAGTAATGAGTATGTATATAGCCGGTATAGTCTTATTCATACTAAGGGGGCTCTTTCCCCCACCAATCATGTAAAAAACCGATTACCAGTACTGAATAGGGAAGCCATCAACAGATTCACCACTGTTTAATGACTTGTGTAGCCTGAGTTCCCATGGATCTTGTCTGCTGCCCGTGCCAGCAGCACACATTGTTTTGCTGTGCTGGCAGCTGTCCCTCCTGATGATGACTAACCTGTGAAGGGCTCTATGGCTCCTCCAAGACAAACTGTGTTTTCACTGAACACCCATAGACCTGCTCACTAATACAACAGGCACATCGCGTCTCTACAGTTCTCTCTGCAGCACCAAGACGGTATTTTCAGCTGCCCCACTATTCTGTTGATCAGGTTGTAACAGGATTCTCCGGAGGAGATCAGATGAAAACATTGCACTGGCACGCAGCCCTGGGTGAGGTCAGGAAGTGACAACCATTAAGATAACAGCAGTCTTCAAAAATGCTGGAGAATGAGAATGAGCATAGCAATTCGGTACAAGCAAGGATACCCTCTCTCTGCTTCTAGTTTATCCTCCACATGCTTCTGTTATTCCATGTATTCCCCCCAGTGCTTCCCCTCCATCGGTTTGAGAGACTTAGATGCTCCTCTGGCCATGCTCTTCTGCTCTGCTAATCCTAACCCCTTATTTGTCCCATGTGGGTCCACTTTATACATCTTCTGTTTTCTTCCTTCCCTGTCTGAGCTCCAGCAGAGCTGCCCCATGCCTGCTCTCCGGACCCTTCCAGCCCCGGGCTAACACTGCTGCCCCTCACCCCGGCCTTCACGGCACCTTCCAGGAAAGCATCCCCAGGCCAGCTCCTGCCTCTCTCCCACTGCCCCTGTGTCCAGCTCAGCCCGCTCCACAGGTGCTGAAGATCAGCATTTATTTTTAGCGACTGCATTTATGAATGATGTTGTAGTCACTGCAAAACCACTTTTCACAGGTTTTCCTGATTGCTGTTCTCAGCTTCCATCTGAAAATGGTAAAATTCGTTTCCAGCGCAGAGAGCCTGCACAGTGAAGGGACTGCAGCTATTCAGGACCGAGCCGTCCGAAGCCCTCAGGCCTCGTTCCAAAGGAACCCGCCACCGGCTCTCAAAGCACGACGGGCAAAACCGCCCTTTTGTCGATGGCCGAGCTCCTCTCGGGCCTGCCCCGACCGCTGGCCGCCCCCAGGCCGCGCTGAGGTCTCCACAGCAGCGGGCCGGCCCCGGGGGAACGGGAGGGCCGGCAGGACAGAGGCGGACCACCAACCACCCCGCTCACCGCGCTGTGTTCCCGCGCAGGGCCGAGGGGAACCGACCGGCGCTGCCGCCATCAGCCGCCCTGACAGGAACCCACCCCACCCCCACCCCAACGGTCCGGCGCCGGGGGTGTGTGGTGGGGGTCACGTGCGCAACGGCCCGGGCCACGTGGGGCCCGGCGGGCACGCAGCATCGCCCCGCCCCGCTTCACGCGATCCCGGCACCTCTCCTCCCGCGCTCCAGGGAGATTGACGGCGAAATCGACCAATCAAAGGCGCCTCCTTCCCCTCCCCCCTCCCCTTCCTGTACGGTTGCTGTGTCATCCGGCGGGTGACATCGGGGGCGGTTGCCAGTTGGCTGCTGAGGCGTCGGCCTGCTGCCAATGGCCTCGCGAGCCGCATGACTGACATCTCCCCTGGCCAATAGTTGTTTCCGGGCGGGCGTGTCCGTGAAGGGAAGGGCGGAGCTAAAGGGCTAAATGTCGTTGGGGGTCGCGAGGGCGTGTGGCGTCGTCGCCGTTCCGCGGCGGGGTGGTCCAGTGGTGCTGAGCAGCAGCGGCGGCGGCCGCGGTCGTTCTCGCGTGTGCCCGTCACCGCGCTCCGCCCTTAGGGCCGGCAAATGAAGGAGGCACGGTGACGTAGCCTTCCCCCCTCGGCTGAGGAGGGCCCCCAGCGCCGCCGCGGAGGAGAGCAGCTCGGTGGGCGGGTCTTCGCGCTGTTAGGGTGCAACGGGCATATCCCTTCTCCAATGCTGTCTCGAGAGCGCAACCCGCAACCCAACCCGTGGCGCGGCAGGGCGGGGCGAGTCGGGGCGGGCGAGCGGGTGCCCCATTTAAGGGGCAAATCCCGCAGCCAACTGGCAGAGAGGGAGGAGGGGTGGGAGTTGCGAAGGGGGCAGTGTTAACCGATGACAGTCAGCAAGTGCGGCCAATCAGTGAGCGTGTAGCGACGCGACAGCCCAGTTAGAGGCGCTGGGGGGCGGGTGTACCGCTGTGATTGACGTAGGCCGTGGCTAATGGGCGGGGAGATCCCCGAGGCTCTTCCCAATGGGCAGCGTGTAGGGGCGGAAAGGGGAGCGGAGGGAGAAGACGAGCAGGCGGAGCGGCTAATCAGCGTGGGGGTCGGCGGGGCGCCGTCCAATGGGCGGCGCGAGGGGCGTGTCTCGGTGTGTTTGGGTTCGTGCTCCTCGGGGGAGGGAGACGGCGGCGAG